>CM022301.1:297543163-298143163 GCA_011799875.1 Thinopyrum elongatum | reverse complement strand
GGAAAAGCCTGGCGCGGCATTGGGAATTGTGCAATATGGCTCTGTACGTAAAGTGCTACTACTCTGTAGCTTGTGGTGTTGCACGCATGGACTTCGCTCCATTATCAGCTCTATAAAAGAAATTCCTCTTGACGTGATGTTTTTTTGTTTTGAAACGGAGGCAAAAGCTTTGCCTCATCTCATTCATAAAGAAGGAACTAACAAAGTTCGACGAGATCCATTACACCTCCACAAATGGAAGCGAAAAGGCTAGTCTCGCTGTATCAAAGAACTCAAATGTTCTGCCCCCGCAGTAATTGTCGCTGATAAATAGGCTGCTAGTGTGTGCGTGAGAGGAGCGGCTGAGTAGGCCAGCTACGCGCTTGAATAGAGCATGGAGAGTACGCACTACGCAGGTGTACTTTCCCTGCATTGATAGTACAACGATGGTTCTAAAGAACAGTAGTACCCTCCACTTGCAACTGTAGCTCCTTGGCCTTGAGATTTAAGAGTTCAAAACTGGTGCACTATAGAAGTACAATACATCGCACTACTAGTTGAGAAAGTAGTACTACTACTGCTACAGTACTACATAGTAAATAATAGCCGCACCATCGTGGGGCACTAGGCACGACCACTATGCGTGCCCGCACAACTTCCTTAACGAAGGGATGAGGCGCTGCGGTTATGCTCTTATCTCCTCTTTGCCAGTTCCCCTCCCCCGAAGAGACCAAGGCAGTTCGTCGCTGCTCCCATGGGTTCACCAGGTGGTTCTCCTCCTCGTCGGGGCTAGGAGACATTGGACGATGATCCTCTGGGAGAAATCGCACGCCGCTCTGACGTCCTCACCGTCACAAGACTGGGTGCTTCCTGCACCAACTATTTTAAGACGGTGCTTAAACAGGCTTGGGAAAAGGCCATGCTTGTTGGTCTTCCATGCGTTCTCGAGCAGAAGGTCATTCTATGGGACAATCCATCGAACAGTCCACCGCTCCTTGGCCATGGTTGCACGTTGACTCCTGATAACCCACAAGTATAGGGGATCGTTTGTAGCCTTCTTCAATAAATAAGAGTGTCGAACCCAACGAGGAGCTAAAGGCAGAACAAATATTCCCTCAAGTTCTATCAACCACCGATACAACTCTACGCACACTTTAACGTTTGATTTACCTAGAACAAGTATGAAACTATTTTGCAAGAATAAAACTACGAGTACTTTGCGAGAATAAAACTACGAATAAATTGCAAGGTAATAAAAGTGGATAGCTTTTGTCAACAAGAAAGTCATTTGTCCCTAGGCAATCGATAACAAGTACCGGTAATCATTCTTGTAATTTTATATGAGGGAGAGGCATGAGCTAACATACTTTCTCTAATTGGATCATATGCACTTATGATTGGACCCCTAGCAAGCATCCGCAACTACTAAAGATCATTAAGGTCGTGAAACCCAACCATAGCATTAAGTATCAAGTCCTCTTTATCCCATACGCAACAACCCACATACTCGGGTTTAAGCTTCTGTCACTCTCGCAACCCACCATAAGCAAATCATGAACGTATTGCAACACCCTACAGCGGGGATCCCTCACGTTTGCGCGAGATGGAGGGCACCATAGGACAGCACCTTAAATAAAATATACAATCATACCAACCAAGATCACGATTAACCCATAGGACAAAACGGATCTACTCAAACATCATAGGATAGCCAAATATCATTGGGAAATAATATATGGAGTTGAGCACCATGTTTAAGTAGAGATTACAGCGGGGAAGAGAGGTGTTACACCGCTGCATAGAGGGGGAGAAAGTTGGTGCTGACGGTAGCAAGATTGTTGATGTAGATCGCCGTCACGATCCTTGCCCCGGTGGCACTCCGGCGCCACCGGGAGAGAGGGGGAGAGAGCCCCCCTCCTTCTTCTTCTTCCTTGGCCTCCCCCCTAGATGGGAGGATAGTTCCCCCTCTGGTCCATGGCCTCCATGGCGGCGGAGGGGCGGGAGCCCCTCCGAGATTGGATCTCCCTCTCTATTCTCTTCTGTTTCGCGTTCCCCAGATCTGGCCGAAAACCATTTCTTATATTCCCGGAGATCCGTAACTCCGATTGCGCTGAGATTTTAACATGATTTTTTTGCCGGATTAAGCTTCCTTGCGCCCGAAGTAGAGCCCCAACCGACGTACGAGGTGAGCACAACCCACCACCGCGCGCCTGGCCCCTAGGGCGCGCCCTGGTGTCTTGTGGGCACCGTGGACCCCGTTTGCGTTGATTCCATGTCCCAAAAATCACATATATTCCAAAATAATTCTCCGTAAAATTTTATTGCGTTTGGACTTTGTTTGATATGGATTTTCTGCGAAACAAAAAACATGCAAGAAACAGGAACTAGCACTAGGCACTAGATCAAAAGGTTAGTCCAATAAATCATATAAATTGTTGCCAAAAGGAAAAACTTTGTTTTTGCCACTCTAGTTTTTGCCAACTTCACTTATGCCACTCTAGAATTCAACATCTCACTTCTACCACTCTTAGATTTTGACAATATATCACAAATGCCATTCCGTTACACATCCGTGAGTTGACCGTTTACTCTAGCCAGTTGACCAAGAAAAGACATGTCAGTATTTGCAAAAATGACAGTAGTTGCCCTTACTGACTTGTGGGGCCGCTTTGCAAGTGACCCATACACAAAACTCTACACACACAAAACTCTACACACACACGAACCACACCCGTCCCCAATCCCCATCCCAGAGAATGACCTAGCCGCATCCATCCATGCCGCCGCGTCCGCATGCCCCGACGCGCCGCCGCCGCATCCACACCCTGCCGTCCGCCGCCGCATCCACGTCCCCTACAACCCCTCCGCGACGCCCTGATCTTTCCTCGCCGACACAACCCACATCCATGGTCTCCCCTCCGAGGGGACCTGCTCTGGAATCGCCGACACTTCACGCATCTGCGGCCTCCCCTTCGCGGCTCCCTTCATCGGCCTCCCTCCCCGACGCGGTCCACATCGGCGACCCCCCTTTCTCCCCCTTCAGCGGCTCACACGGGATGGAGGGAGTCGCGCCGCCGGCCATGGCGGCAGGGGCCTCCCTCCCCGACGCGGTCCACATTGTTGACCTTCCTTCCCCTCCCTTCAGCGGCTCACACGGGATGGAGGGAGTCGTGCCACCGGCCATGGCGGCAGGGGCCTCCCTCCCCGACGCGGTCCACATCGGCGACCTCCCTTCCTCCTCCTTCAGCGGCTCACACGGGATGGAGGGAGTCGCGCCGCCGGCCATGGCGGCAGGGGCGGCACAGAGGACCTCAAACCTGCTGGTTCCTCTCCCTGATGGGCAAGTGTTCAATTCCCTTCCTCAAATACCTGATGTGTAGCATTTGATCTGTTAGAAGTAATTTTCTTGTTGTGCTCCTGTTACTCATTGGAGTTTGATCTGTTCATGGGGCATATCTGTTGGTTTATCTATTGTACACATGCCCTGGTTCATTAGTGCATAACTAGACCAATTAGGGATTCGTGAGTGAAGCAACTAGTTTAATAATTCCTATGAGATGCAAGAAGATAGTTCATTTGTTTTTTATGAAAGTTGCTAGTAGGGGATATTGCAAGCAGAGTTCCTCTAAAATATATTGCAAGATGCTAGTCTGGTCATTACCCAGTCCCAGGCTGCTTATAATAGTAGTAAACATGGGATGTTCTGGCTTCCTTCACTAGTTTGATCAATGGAGTAACATGTTATCTCATTTGCAAAAAATATTGTAAAAGGTCATGGCATTGGTACATATATGTCATACATACATGCTGATTGCATAGTGTAGCACTAGATAATGGAACAATGCGGAAAAAAGATTATTTTGATCAGTTTTTTCCATGTCATATATGTTGATGGCTAGCCTAATTCCACACTTTTTTGATGTCCAATTTGTGTCAATGTAGGTCAGAGCTGCCACCTTATAAGCTAATTGTGACATACGGGGCGCGTTCTTACAAGAATTACAAGGGCCAATGGTCGATGTTGGGTTCAAATTGCACCCTCCCGTGTTGAAAAAGGATACTGGTAGACCTAGGACACAAAGGATAAAGTCAGCCTTTGAGAGCATATCCAAGAGAAGACACAAGTGCAAAGAATGCAAAGAATTTGGGCATATGCTGAAGACATGTCCAATACTTCATCCTGAACGCAAGCGAAACAGGTGATTGCTAGCAAAGAATTATATATATGCATGTGAACCTGTTGTTCAGATTTTTGGTGGTCCATATGCTTGTGAACCTTGCTGAGTTAAATCTGCTGATCTAGAATAGTACATATACATGTGAACCTGCTATACAAATCCATCATGTAGTCTAAATGCAATGAAATGTATAGTCTTAACTTAATTCTCTATCTGAAAAGTGCTAGGAAACGAAAAAATGTTGAGCCTCAAGACATAGAAGGCATAGAATCCAATGCCATAGATGCTGAAACTCTCGGCACCAGCAGGTAAACATTCTTGTTTTGCTTCAAACAGTCCATAGTGGTCTAATTTTTCCTATTGCAAATCTGCATTTCAACACTCTTGTTTTCATTCATTCTCAGTTCTAAAAAGCCGAGAAAAGGAGGTGGTAAAAGGGCAAAGCCTAGCCCAGTTTCTGAAGCATCTAAGAAGACTTCTGCTACACATGATAGTCCAGCAAAGAACACAAGAAGCAAATAGTGTCCTCCGTCGAAGAGCACAAGAAGCAGAAAGAAGTTGTGAACCTTCCAGTGCAAATACATGTTATTGTGGAGCACTATGCATATGGAACCTTGCTGTGTAGTTGTGTAGCTGATGCAATTGTAGGTTATTTTGTGGAGCACCATGCATATCTGAGCCTTGTTGTGTAGATGCAACTACATGTTATTTTGTGGAGCACCATGCCTTGCTGTGTACTATGTTCAGCTTGTCATGTGGCTAGACCTTGCTGTACTTTGCTCAACTTGTGTGGAGCTTGCCTTTTGGGTGGTCCATATGCATGCGAACCTTGCAGTTTAGATTAGATGATGGATTTGTACTCCTATGAAGTAATTTGTTGATATTTATAATGGCCTAACCTCTTTACTATGCTACTGGTCATGATGTTATTATTGCGCTTACTTCTGATCAAATAGTGAATTTATGTGTAATTATGTGCATTGTTATATTTTTAAATAGGTCATGCCAAAATTTGTAACACATCAGCTTAGTGTATTTAGATGCTCTCTTGGCAAAAGTAATATTTGGCAAAAACGGGAGTGGCAAAAGCAAAACAAAAAAATGAGGGCAATATGGTCTTTTCTCTGCTCTGTTTGGTCAAAACGTCCATTGACCTAACAGAATGGCATTTGTGATATATTGTCAAAATCTAAGAGTGGCAGAAGTGAGATGTTCAATTCTAGAGTGGCATAAGTGAAGTTGGCAAAAACTAGAGTGGCAAAAACAAAGTTTTCCCTTGCCAAAAGTATGTAAAAGTTGTGTAATATTGGCATGAAACAATAAAAAATTATAGATATGAAGGAGACGTATCAGCATCCCCAAGCTTAATTCATGCTCGCCCTCGAGTAGGTAAATGATAAAAAAAGATAATTTTTGATGTGGAATGCTACCTAGCATTAACTTGGTCATATGTCTAATCATGGCATGAATATTAAGACATGAGTGATTCAAAGCAATAGTCTATAATTTGACATAAAGACATCAATACTCAGGCATCCCAACAAACGATCATGTCTTTCAAAATATCAACGCTAAAGAAAGCTATCCCTACAAAATCATATAGTCTTGTCATGCTTTGTCTTCTTAACACAAAGTATTTATCATGCACAACCCCGATGACAAGCCGAGCAATTGGATCATACTTTTTAACGCGCTTCAGCTTTTTCAACCCTCATGCAATACATGAGCGCAAGCCATGGATATAGCACTACGGGTGGAATAGAGTATGATGATAGGGGTAAATATAGAGAAGACAAAAAAGTAAGAAAGTCTCACATCGACGCGGCTAACCAACGGGCTATGGAGATGCCCATCAATTGATATCAACATGAGGAGTAGGGATTGCCATGCAACGGATGCACTAAGAGCTATAAGTGTATGAAAGCTCAATATGAAAACTAAGTGGGCGTGCATCTAATCCTATAATAAAATTCCCACTAGTATATGAAAGTGACAACATAGGAGACTCTCCATATGAAAAACATGGTGATACTTTGAAGCACAAGTGTAGAACTAGCATGCCCTGTAACATCCCAAAATTCTAAATTTTGGAATATTATATTGAATAAATAGTTTTGACTGTTTGTTTGATTGCTGTGTGAATGATTGAGTGGAATTTAAAACTTTTTGAAAGTTGAATGAGAGGGAATGAAATGACTTTCCCAAACTTTCATCCTTGCATTTTGATCTCAATTCAAATTCAATTCAAACACAAAAACCCTAGAGTGAAGATGACATGACTTCTTCCATTTGAAATGAAAAGGGTTTTGAAAACAATTTGAATTTCATTTGAAAATATTTCAAATTCAAAACTTTATGCAGCTCAATGATTTTCATGAGAGAAGATAAAATGACTTCTTCAAACTATATGAAATATGAGTTGGAAGTTAAAAGAATCAAATTGAAAGTCATTTGGAAGTATTTTGAAACCCACTTTCAATTTGGAGTTATTTATTTTTATTCAAATTATTTTTCTCCAAAACTAAAATATATGGAAAATAGGGTAAAATGATTCCCTACAGTAGAAAAGTGGAGAAAAATAATTTTGAAATCATTTTGGTATTTTAAAATAATTTTGTTTGCATTTTAAATGCAACAGTGGCACTTTTTGAATTTTGGGATTTTGTGTGAATTTTATTTGAACTTGAAAAATAGTTCATACTGTAAGAAATGTTTTTCTGGAAATTTTGATATATAATATGCCTATATAATGTTTTTATTTATTGCTCTTTATTTCAGTTTTCCTTGTCTGTATTTATAAAAAAAAAATTTGGCCGAAGCCCAGCCGCACCAGGCCCAGCCTCCTCCACTACCCCACAGGGTCTTCTTCCTCCTACGAACCTTCAGAAGCAGAACGCACGCACGCACCCCACCCCCTTCCCTCCTTCCCCTTCCCCAAGAATCCTCTGAATATATCCACCTCCTTCCCATACACCTCCTTCTCCAATTAAAAGGCCATTAATGCCCCGGATTTTCTCGCCGGAGATCCGAACTTGCCTTTTTTTGCTCGCCATGGCTGCACGCATCTGGACACCCCCTCGCCCTATAAATACCTCCCTCGTGTTGCCCTCTTTCCCCTCACCCAAAGCCCTCTCCTATGGGAGCTTATCCCCCTCCCTATCCCGCATCATTACTCATCGGAGTTCATAAACTCCGGCGGCTTCTCCATGGCCGCCCGAGGCTCGGTTCGTCCTTACTAGGCCTCCCCTGAGGTAGCTGAGATCTCCTCAGCACCGTCCCATTCTCTCCTTCCTCTAGGAGCCCCCACAACCTCGGATCCGATCTTCTTCCCCAACTCCGCCGACTACTCCGGTGAGATCAAAGAAATCCCGTAATTCTTTTTTTTTCAGAAAAGTAGCGATCTTAGAAAATTCATATCTATTAGTATACATATCCAAATTGAGTGATTCCAATTGCGTTAGATCGCAAATTTTGTAAAGTTTCTGAATAGGTAAAAAGTTTTGATGTTTGACTATCTAATTTTGAATTTGATCAAATTCTCTTAAATCCTTAGATTTGATCTAACTTGAGTTTAGAAATAGATGTTTGATTGATTCTTTTTGCTACTGTTTTGTTACTGTTTTGCTTATCCAGTAGCATATAGTTATTTATTTTTTAGTTTATTTTTAATTAGGTTTATAGCAGAAACAGTACTGTTTTAGTTCTAGTTTTGTTTTAGTCTTTTCTTTATTGTTTTAATTGCTTTTAAATTATTTCTTTTTGTCACTTTTGAAAAATTTAGTTTTGTTTCTATTAGTCAACAAAAGAAAATTTTATTTTTATTTTAAAATTTTATTTTTATTTAGTTTTGTATGAAAACTTGTATAGGTCATAGTTAGAGTTTCATAGAAGCTTTTTACTTGTTTCTTTTTGCAAATAAAATTTTATGAAAAATATTTTCTGTTAAGTTAGTGGTTTTATATTTTATTTTCTGTTAATTTATTAGTTTAGAGCTTTATTTTGCTGTTAAGTTTTTACTTAGGACAAAACTATTTTGTGTTATGTCTTAGAGCTTTCTTTAGTAGTTTTGTTGTGTAGTTTTCCTTTGTTTTTATTTGGTGTCCCTTGTTGATTAGCATTTTATTTGTTGGTTTTATTATGAGTGTTAGAATTGCTTGCTAGCATGTTTGCTCATATGAATGCTATGTTTGACTATATACATTTTCTCGGAGTGACGAATAGTTTATCAAAGTTTCCAAGAGCGTTATTATCTTCATCAACTTACCAGGCAAGTTCACTTTGACCATTTTTTTCATACCTATGTTTTATTTGCATGTAGTAGCACCCTTTCAATAATCCCTTCAGTAGTGATATTGATTTCTTGTAGTTGAGTAGAATGCATGAGGTAGGAACCCATCTCCCTGTTATCAAGCCCGGGACGTTATATAGTTTTAATGCTACGCTAATGTAGACGGGGTTTGGTATGAGTGCTCGGGAGTGGTGTGAGAATGGAGGACTCTACGTCAATGAAGACAACTTCATGATGGCATCTGCAAGTACTGCATCTTCAAGACCTCAAGACTCGAGACAAGAATTCAATACACACTACTGGGTGAAGGACGGTTGACGGGCACCCTGGAGCAACCAGTGGATGGCCGGGATGCATGGAGAAGCGCCATGACATCTTGCGGAAAGCTTCACCCAGACTAAAAAAGACGGAAGAATACTTCATGCCCGGAAGCTTACCTGTGCAACTGCAAGTCACTATGGGCTCTGGCTTGGTTGACCTTAGTTGTGACTCTGGCTGGGACGGTGCTAGCAGATGTAGAACTACGGTAGGATTGGATCAGCACCGGACAATGGTCAGGGGAACTCTTCGGAAGACCATGTTTCGGTCGTCTTGTTCTCAAACACCCTGAAGTGCGAGAACGTAAAAAGAGGGATCGAATCTTGCGGGTAAAGTGTACAAATCTCTGTAGAGGGTTTAAACCTAATCGATTAGCCATGTCCCCGGTTACGGACAACTTGAGCCTCTGGACTTGGATCTATCTCGGAACTCTCAACACCGGATTGATAACTTAATTGTGGGCAACTTATGATGATTTGGGCTATGAGACATCGGTTGGCGGAACCATGTCATGATAGATAACTCCGTAGTGTACACTCCGATTATTTCCTTTGATGTAGGGAAAATAAAACCAGCTTTTACGCAAACAAAACTCAGATACAGAGCCACAAAGCCATATTGCATATAGTATAGTTTATCATCTGTTTTTCTTACAGTGATCTTGCCGGTACATTCAATGTACTGACCTACACGGCTGCAACGTCTTATGTTGCAGATATTTCTTCGACGAGTAAGAGTTACGATACAGGGTTACGGTCTACACTCAACTTGCCGATGGCGTTGATAGGACTCCACACCCGATTGTTTGTTTCCGCTGAGACTTACGAGGTATATATCTGTTTTACGTTATTTATACATGTGGTTGCACTTTGATATATACATTGATGTACTGTGTGTGCCAGCATACTGATCCAGGGATGGCACGGATACACAAAGGCTTGACCGTTTGAGGTCGGGTCGCTACATGCCCCTTCTCTCTTTGTTCTTTTTCTTTTTCTTTTTTTCTTCTTTTTCTCTTTTTTTCTCTTTTTTTCTTTTTTCTCTTTCTTTTTCTTTCTTTTTTTTTTTCTCTCATTGTCCGGAGTCTCATCCCGACTTGTGGGGGAATCATAGTCTCCATCATCCTTTCCTCACTGGGACATGCTCTAATACTGAATAATGATGATCATCACACTTCTATTTACTTATAACTCAAAAGAAATAAAAATTACAACTCGATACCTATAACAAAGTATGACTCTATATGAATGCCTCTGGCAGTGTACCAGGATGTGCAATGATCTAGCGTAACATGTATATAAAAAATGATGAACGGTGGCTGAGCCACAAACACTATGTCAGCTATATGATCATGCAAAGCAATATGACAATGAATGCTCAAGTCATCAAAACGGAAGCGGTGGAAATTGCATGGCAATATATCTCGGAGTGGCTATGGAAAGGCCATAATAGGTAGGTATGGTGGCTATTTTGAGGAAGATATAATAAGGCTTATGTGTGATAGAGCGTATCATATCACGGGGTTTGGATGCACCTGTGAAGTTTGCACCGACTCTCGAGGTGAGAAAGGGCAATGCACGGTACCGTAGAGGCTAGCAAATTACGAAAAGGTAAGAGTGCGTATAATCCATGGACTCACATTAGTCATAAAGAACTCATATACTTATTGCAAAAGTTTATTAGCCCTTGAAGCCAAGTACTACTACGCATGCCCCTAGGGGTATAGATTGGTAGGAAAAGACCATCGCTCATCCCCGACCGCCACTCATAAGGAAGACAATCAATAATAAATCATGCTCCAACTTCATATCATAACGAGAGACTATACGTGCATGCTTCGGGAATCAGAAACCTTAACACCAATATTCTTACTAACCACAACCGTTTACTAGTACCTCCCACATATTCCATCTCTATATCACAAAACTATTGCAAGGAATCAAACATATCATATTCAGTGATCCATAAGTTTTATGTAGGATTTTATGACTAACCATGCAAATGACCAATTCCGGTTGACTCTCTAAATAGATATAAGTGAAGCATGAGAGTTTAATTATTCTACAAAAGATCATACTCTAATAAATATAAGTGAAGCAAAAGAGCATTCTACAAATAATGGTTTTCCATGTGAAGAGAAACAGGCAATCCAAACTTCAAATGATATAAGTGAAGCACATGAAGCATTCTATAAAGCCATACTGAAAAGATATAAGTGAAGTGCAATGAGCATTCTATAAATCAACCATGGACTATCTCATACCAGCATGGTGCATAAAATAAAAATGAAAAATAAACACAAAAGACGCTCCAAGATTCACACATATCACATGAACGAAACGAAGATGAAAACATACCGATACTTGTTGAAGAAAGATGGGATGCCTTCCGGGGCATCCCCAAGCTTAGACGGTTGAGTCTCCTTGAATATTTACTTGTGGTGCCTTGGGCATCCCCGAGCTTGAGCTCTTGCCTCTCCTCCTTCTCCTCATATTGAGACCTCCTCGATCTTTGATCACTTCATCCACACAAAACTCAACAGAAAGCTCGGTAAGATCCGTTAGTATAATAATGCAAATCACTACTCTAAGTACTATTGCAAACCAATTAATATTTTATTTTTTCATTGTAGCTACTATATTATAACTATTCCATGGCTTATACCACCGATAAAAATCGATAGTTTCATCAAAACAAGCAAAACAATGCATCAAAAACAGAATCTGTCTGAAACAGGACAGTCTGTAGCAATCTGAACACCTACCATACTTCTGGTACTCCAAAAATTCTGAAAACTTAGGAAAAAATAAAAAATTGTATAGAAATACTGTGCAAATTTTTTCAGAAACTTTCGACGTTCCAGTAAAAAATGTAAAATAATGCACTACAGCCAAAGTTTCTGTTTTACACCGCACATACCAACAAACAATCCAATCATCCTCAAGGCAAATCTTGGCACATTATTTTTATAATACAATGGATTTGTACAAGGGGATAATTATTTTTGTGAGAATCTTCATGAAAAATTTACATTGTTTCCATGAGCATGAACGCAAGTGTTCAAGGTCGACCCTCACTTCTCCAATGCATCACCTTTCAATCGCTTCTCTTTTAGTGAAGTTTTAAGTTTCCCCTCTATATTTTTTTTGTTTTTAAACTTCATAAAAGCACTCAACAGAAATAAATGACTCTCTAAAACTTCTGGGTTGTCTCCCTGGTAGTGCTTTCTTTAAAGCCATTAAGCTAGGCATAAAGTGCTCAAGTAATGGATCCACCCGGATCCCAAGGTATATCAAAGCCAATTTTAATTAGCAATGATTTGGCATTTAGTAGTGAGCACAAAGCAACATATATCATGCAATGATGAAGTCTAACTCTCTTCCTATGCATCGGCATGTCATACAAGAACAATTCATGCACATCAAGTAAAGGCCAATACATAGCATAAGCAGTTTCTTGCAATTCTTTCGTGTTGGAAACATAGAGAGCCGGAGATGTAGTTACTCTCTCATAATAATTGCAAGTAGGAGCAGCAAGCACATGCATATTATATTCATCAAAATTATCATGTGCAACGGTAAAAGGCAACCCATCAATATAATCCTTGATAAGAGCAAACTTCTCCGATATAGTGTAGTTTGGAGAATTCAAAAAGATAATAGGACTATCATGTTTGGGTGCAATAGCAACAATTTCATTCTTAACATAAGGAACTATAGCAAGTTCATCTCCATAAGCACAATTCATATTGGCATCTTGGCCACAAGCATAGCAATCATCAAATTCATCAAAAAGGGATATTTCAAATGAATCAACGTGATCATAGCAATTATCATAGCATTCATCCTTCGGTAAGAACGAAAGGAAATTAAACAATGTATGAGTTGAAGAGTTACTCTCATTAGAAGGTGGGCACGGGTGATCAATCCGCTCTTCCTTTGCTTGTTCTTCGCTCTCCTCATCATCTTTTTCATCCAATGAGCTCACAGTTTCATTAATTTCTTCTTCCATAGACTCCTGCAAAATATTAGTCTCTTCTTGGACAGCGGAGAAGTACTCAATATATTCTTTAACATAAGAATTGGAAGCATAGTTTTCATAGCAATGTTTAAGTATGGCAAATTTTTCAGATTTGTAAAGAGTAGCATCATACTTTTCAATCAAAGAAGCAATTTCATAAGCACCCTTAAAAGCAGCAAATTCTTCAATTTGTTCAACATCATAGTAATTATAAACACCTTTGGCATAAGAAGATATGATTCCATTATCCTTAAACTCACATTGGAAGGGAAGGTGTTTTTTAGGGTCTTCAGAACAAGTAAAATCATGTATTTCACATAAAATCAAAGCATAGCAATACAAACTATTAATATGATGACATAAAAGTTTCCCTTTTTGAGATAAGCGGTGTCGCACATAATAAGCATGCTCATTTAATGATTTTCCCTCAACTAAGCTAGTTGGGTTTTCAGCACCAGCACAAATGGATCGAAGATGATCCAAATAGAAAGCTTTAGTAGTATGATAGATTTTGGGTGGTTCTTCAACCATTGGTTTAGCAGGTACAACTAATTTTTTTGGTATTTTACGTTTCCTACCCATAACTAGAGATAGAAAACAAGAGCAGAAAATAAAAACTACTTAGTGATAAAGCAAACAAGCACACACGAGAATATTCACCCCACGCTATTGCTCCCCGGCAACGGCGCTAGAAAAAGGTCTTGATAACCCACAAGTATAGGGGATCGTTTGTAGCCTTCTTCGATAAATAAGAGTCTCAAACCCAATGAGGAGCTAAAGGCAGAACAAATATTCCCTCAAGTTCTATCGACCACCGATACAACTCTACGCACACTTTAACGTTTGCTTTACCTAGAACAAGTATGAAACTATTTTGCAAGAATAAAACTACGAGTAGTTTGCGAGAATAAAACTACGAATAAATTGCAAGGTAATAAAAGTGGATAGCTTTTGTCAACAAGAAAGTCATTTGTCCCTAGGCAATCGATAACAAGTACCGGTAATCATTCTTGTAATTTTATATGTGGGAGAGGCATGAGCTAACATACTTTCTCTACTTGGATCATATGCACTTATGATTGGACCCCTAGCAAGCATCCGCAACTACTAAAGATCATTAAGGTCGTGAAACCCAACCATAGCATTAAGTATCAAGTCCTCTTTATCCCATACGAAACAACCCACCTACTCGGGTTTAAGCTTCTGTCACTCTCGCAACCCACCATAAGCAAATCATGAACGTATTGCAACACCCTACAGCGGGGATCCCTCACGTTTGCGCGAGATGGAGGGCACCGTAGGACAGCACCATAAATAAAATATACAATCATACCAACCAAGATCACGATTAACCCATAGGACAAAACGGATCTACTCAAACATCATAGGATAGCCAAATATCATTGGGAAATAATATATGGAGTTGAGCACCATGTTTAAGTAGAGATTACAGCGGGGAAGAGAGGTGTTACACCGCTGCATAGAGGGGGAGAAAGTTGGTGTTGACGGTAGCAAGATTGTTGATGTAGATCGCCGTCACGATCCTTGCCCCGGCGGCACTCCGGCGCCACCGGGAGAGAGGGGGAGAGAGCCCCCCTCTTTCTTTTTCTTCCTTGGCCTCCCACTAGATGGGAGGAGAGTTCCCCCTCTGGTCCATGGCCTCCATGGCGGTGGAGGGGCGGGAGCCCCTCCGAGATTGGATCTCCCTCTCTGTTCTCTTCTGTTTCACGTTCCCCAGATCTGGCCAAAAACCGTTTCTTATATTCCCGGAGATCCGTAATTCCGATTGCGCTGAGATTTTAACATGATTTTTTTCCGGATATAAGCTTCCTTGCGCCCGAAGTAGAGCCCCTACCGACGTACGAGGTGAGCACAACCCACCACCGCGCGCCTGGCCCCTAGGGTGTGCCCTGGTGTCTTGTGGGCACTGTGGGGCCCTGTTTGCATTGATTCCAAGTCCCAAAAATCACATATATTCCAAAATAATTCTCCGTAAAATTTTATTGCGTTTGGACTTCGTTTGATATGGATTTTCTGTGAAACAAAAAACATGCAACAAACAGGAACTGCCACTAGGCACTGGATCAATAGGTTAGTCCAATAAATCATATAAATTGTTGCCAAAAGTATGTAAAAGTTGTGTAATATTGGCATGAAAGAATCAAAAATTATAGATACGACGGAGACGTATCAACTCCGCTAGAGTTGCCAACATGGAGAGGTAGTCAGATTTTGTCCGATGAGCAGGTCAATCATGGAGTTTGATCATGTAGTGTATATTCTAAATATAGTACTTAGTTATTTCATCCCGTAATTTCTCCGCTGCCCACTGTCTTATATATAGGTCTGGGTTGGTGCCAATGAGGATGGATTGCATACCTCCGGCCGGATACCACCATCATTTTGCACAACATCCACAGCAGTGCGGTCGTTCTCGTAGACCCCTTCTCCACCATTGGGATCGGCCTTCCGGACTGGCTGGGCTTGAATACGTATGATGATGCCTACATGAGATTGAAGAAGATAGCAATTGTGGACCCGCCGACAAAGCAACGCGGCTACGACGATTACTATCTCATCGCGGTGTTCGACATAAGGATTGCCATCAATACAACAAGCAGTAACGGCAGAAGCTGGCACTTGTTGGCCGCGACAGATTTGTACCCCTACATGTTCGAAGACGTCGTGTGCCATGTAGGCCGCATCTTCGCGGTGACAAGCCAGGGGACTTGTTTCATTTGGTTGCCATCCTACAGTATGGGAGATTACAAACGGAATGCACAAACCATCATTTGCATCCCTAATGGTACTCCATTATTTTGCAGGGACCAGTCATCCCCCGATCAAAATAAGATCGCCGATCCATGATGTGCATTTGCATCCGCGATTTGGTCTAACCTGGAACCTTGTAGCTAACTTTGGCATATTGGGATCAACTATCTTAGCAGTCGTTACCCATGGTACCACTGATGTGCAACATGGTCACATGATCTACCACGAACGGACCGTCACCATCTACCCAGGCATTCCATTTTCTCATTGCTGTGTGTTAGAGTAGTAGTACTTGTTAGTTATTTTCTTTTCTTGACTGGGACATGTTTACTGTACTAGTACTACAATTTAGTATTATATTTTTTTAACCCTCTCGCCTTCTCTTTCATTGTACTACTTACTAGTACTAGTACTTTTTACCTTGGAGGACGCGTATAGCTAGCTAGGCCCTTGAAGACTTGAACCCACTAGCTCCCACCATTTTTGTTTTTCCATGTCTTACTATATCATCCATGTAGCCAAGAGTGGCTATATATAACAAGCCGGTTATTTTACTTCCTCTATACTGGAGTAGTACTATTTGCTGCACAATATTACTGACCGCCATATTTGAGCACAACGTTATTATGCATGGACCTTGACCATGTACGTCACCATGTGTCCAGATCTGAGATGCCATGCGTACCAGATGAACGGTGCTGAGTTTGATCCCCGTGATGCTATGTGGGTGCCGAGGAACACTGTTGGAGAGTACTCGCTTTTCATTGGGGACAGCTACCCCATTGTGAAGCAGATGCCACCTTCCGTGCACGACACCGAAGGCCTGCCATTCATGAAGCATGGTTGTGTCTTCAGTGTGCACTGCCGGATGAACGACATGCTAGGACACACTATCCCTGATTTATGCCGCTTCAGCTTGGATGAGTCTCCATCGTGTGGAACCGGACTAGAAAGCTGCGACAATGATTCCCGTTGCCCATCGCTTTGGATCGTGCCATCTATGAAGAACACCTGGGACTAGAACCTGGAGGAGGACATGGAGCCCTATAACGTGTAAGTGGAGTATGGTAAATTGTGAATGGTAGCGCTGTAAATATATGTAGACTAGTCGTGCACAAATTTATCACATGAAGTGGAGATGAACTTGTGTGGCATACTGGCATTTGTCCTTTAGAATTTATTACTAGTAAATGTGTTATGTGTATGTGCAACCTGTATGGCTGTTGCATGGGCTCCAACACGCTCTGTGAGAAAAAAAGGTGGCACAACTTTGGATATAGGTGACGTGGCGGCATCATACAGTAGCGATCATTCGCTATAGTTGTAGTACTAGGATGACAACTCCTATAAACCTTGCGCTTGGCTCTTTGCCTCTTCGGGAGGTTCAACAGTTCGTACTCCTGTGAACCTTGCACTTGGCTCTTCGCCTCTTCGGAAGGTCCAACAATGATGATACTACTTTACAATATGCTTCTGGCAATCTGACACCAAATGAACTGCTGCACGTCCATTGCGAGGGCGAGGGCGAGGGCGAGGGAGAGGGAGAGGGAGAGGGTGTTGTAGTCAAAACCCTCTCCTCGTCATGCGAGCCACCGCGCGCGTGGGCGAGGGAGAGGGCGTAGGCGTACGTAGTAAGCAAGCTTCTCCTCGTCCTGTGAGCCACCGCGCGTGGGCGAGGGAGAGGGCGTAGTAAGCAAGCTTCTCCTCGTTCGTTGAGTTGATGGGACACATCAAAGTAGTACTACTAGTCCATACTGTGTCCTTTCCAGTTAATATGGCTTAATTTGAAACGAGAAAATACACTGGCGGTCAATGTATGTAACAATACGCTCATTACGGTCACTATATAGTTTTGCAGTGATTATACAGTCACTAGCTCACCGTAGAGCACCGTATTGCACCCTACTGACCGGCCACATAGTCGACGTGGCACTTTGTTGACTGGTTAAATTGACACCTGGTTTCTGGGTCCCACCTGTTAGTTGGCAGAGCAAAGAAATCAGTTAAAAAAACTTTATGCAGGCGCGACATGAGTCCAACCCTTGCGCGCGAACCACCCGGGCTGTGTATGTGAGTGCATGTACGTGTACTCCCTTGGTCCGTGAAAAACTGTACATCTAGCATTAGAAAATTTTCCAACAAAGAGTGTACATCTACACATCCAATGCACTTAGTCTTTAATCTAATCGGTATTGATTGACTAATGCACTAACTTGTGCTCTAGCTATAGGCTACATGTCTATCCTTAATTACAGCATGCAACAACCTTCATTTAATCTTCTTCTCTCAATGGTCGCATGCACACATAAGTCTGCTACTTTTGGGCGTTAATTATGCCATGAAGTTCTGGTTCCTCTTGGTCAATGTGTAAATCTCTATATGTACAGTCTTTCACGGACAAAGGGAGTAGGTTGAGCACTTGAGCATGAGCGTGTGTGTTGCATCGTGTGTTGTGTGCTGCATGGATGCGTGAGTGTTGCGTGCGTGCATGTGTATGTGTGAGTGTTGCATGTTGCATGCATGCATGCATGAGGCTTTTACTCCCTCCCATTGACATGTTCATATTTCAAGCTTCATTAAAATGTTGCATCTAAGAATTAAGAGAAAACTCACCAATGCGTGTAAAAGTTCTGGTCTTTTGTTCCTCACGCATGCATTCCAATTAATACGTTCGTAAACACAATTTTCTTGAGGAAAACGAGCCCATTATTGAGTACTTTTAGAAAAAAAATTCTTTGGGCACTCATCATTTACTACTACCTTGGTTGATGATTTTGTTATTGACTTGTATATAAACCTCCGTCCTGGTTTATTGGTCCCCTTCGTACTTAGTGTAAAATTTTGACCGTAAATTTAACTAACAAAGTGTCAATGCATGTCATAAAAAACTATACCATTAAAAACTATGTTCAAATACGAATCCAGTGATATGATTTTTGGTGACATGCATTAACATTTTATTAGTTAAATAGATGGTCAAAGTTTGACACAAAATACTACTAGTACTCCTACATTATTGGCGTCGGGTGCCTTGGCCAATGTTTCATCTTGTTGGACAGGATGAGAGTAGAGGCATAGGGATACTGTAGATAGGAAGTCTTGGGATCCATTATTCCCCATCTCAGTCAGAGAGAACTATTCAACTAGTCTTCACAGTGAAGTGACAATACACGCTGCAGCAGATGGGACACTTAATTAATAAGCTGAACAAGCGTGTTGGTGTTACTAAATCAGCCTTACCCTGTACTGCCATCATGTTTGCTAGTGGAGCACGCTTCCGCAAATACGCTATGCACCTCTCTCTTCCATTAACTGACATATGGGCCCTCTTGAGGTAGACCCACATGTCATCGGCTTAACTATTTACACTCCGAAGGATGGTATATCCTGGTAGTAGTACTAGTAGAATTGAGATTTAATGCACTTTCTTACCCGTCTTTCCTCTTCTTCTTCCTCCTCTCTTCCCCATTGTCGGCCGCACACCATTTCCCCCCGCTCACTGCTCGCCCGCCCACGCCATCTTCCTCGGTAGCTCGCGCATACCATATCCCCCCCCCGCTCACTGCTCGGCCACACACTCCATCTTCTTCGCTCACCCGCCCGAATCCACTTCCCCGCTCACTCGCAGGCACCGAAAACCCCAATCATTCAGCGCCCTAAAAAAACCTATGGCAGAACCGACTGACACACAGAGCCGCGATTGGAATTCCCTCCCCGATGTTATCTTGGAGCAGATCTGTAATCGTATGGACCTGCTTAGCACCATGCATCTGGCCGCATGCTTGGTGTCTATGTACCGTCTACTCGTTTGCAACCGGCCGGCCCTTTTCAAGACACCCTGCTTGCTGATGCCCGATCCTCACAGGTGGCCCAGACACCGACTTGACAATCCTACGGAGGTTGCCGTGGTGCCCCTCGACATGCTACCACTACCCGTCCACCTGTCCTTCATGCGCGGCCACTACTGGGCAAGCATGATGGCCATCTGGATCGTCCTCATCCACCAATCCGGTAGTCCATGGCGTCTCGTGGATATCTACACCTAGCGAGAGATCACCCTTCCATCGTTGGATACCGCCGGCATCGAGCCTCGCGGCCCGCCGGACACTCCTGCCTACTACGCACGAGACGCGCTGAGCTTTTGGTGCGACCTCCGTTTGCTGAAGGTTGTAATCTGCGAAGTGCCCACACCATCAGAAGACTACATGGATTACAAACTCATTGCCTTGTTCGACATGGGATTAGTCTATCTGGAATCTGGTCGCCATACATGGTTATGGCTCATCATCAATCCTGTTGACCCTCCATTTCTGTCTGATGCTATAGTGCACGATGGCATCGTTTACGCGGTCAACGCACAGATTGGCTGCATATACTAGTGGAATCTATCGTCGTGTAATTGTTCTATCTCATCTCATCTTTACCTTATGAATACGACTGCCTGTTGATTGTTAGAAATTTAGAATAGATAGTATGTCTATAACCACATCATTGCTATATGTTCCTCTCATTTCCTAGATTTTTATGACCACACATGTTATTGTTAGAGTTGATATGAGCACAATTGGCATCTAATGATTGTTAGAATAGATATTATGAGTATAACCTCATGATTGCTATATGTTACTCTTATTTCCAAGATTTTTATAACCACACATGTTATTATTAGAGTTGATATGAGAACAATAGTAACTGCTATGGTAGAATATGAGTAGGCCCTGTCATAGCTGTTTTCCTCTCATTTTTACCTGATGTTTGAACCATGACATATTGCTAGAATATGAAAGCCATTGGCTTAATTTTTTTAACTTGGGGCATGATTATGAACACGACATTGCAATTCTCTGGCTATGATCTATGTCACTGTTATAATAATCTTAATTACACACATACTCTGAACATGATTGTATATTTTTGTCCTTTTGGTCTCCAATTTGATTTGTTGTAGCAGACACAAATGCGCTGGCCTTCATAATTCCAGGACCTGGAAATATACAAGTCAATGGGTGGTGGTTTATCACTCGTTCAACTGACGGCGATCATTTGATGCTCATTCGCACGTACCAAATTGACCAAACCATTTCATCAAACCACATGCAGTACAATGCCTGGGGCGTTCATGACTGTGATGGCTATGGATGCTTCATTTTCGAGAAAGATCCTAGCTCCGTTGGGCCAGGCGTATTCAACTGGAGGCAGGTTTACAGCCTCAACAACCAGTCCATGTTCCTCGGGCTCAATTATCCGATCATCCAACCAATCATCGATCATATCACCAGCGATGATTACCGTGCTATGCAACTTCCATTCGCCAGGGGGAACTGTGTTTACACATCGTACCATGTGTTTCATGAATCACCATATCCAGAGATTCATCGACACAGCTTGTTGCCAGATAATCTTCAGTGTGTGAAAGGCATCAAGCTTCCAAGCGATGAATGGCTTTTGCAAACCCGACATGCGGCGATGTGGTTCATGCCAACATCAAATATGCACAACTTGATTCGTAGTGATATCTAGACTGAGCCATGTATCCTGCTGCTGTAGCATGACCCTCTTTTGTTGGATATTATGTACTGTAGTTAGTTTGAAGGATAGATACCTTTCTGGGATCAAGTGCATCCTAACTCACCTGCGTAGGATGTACTGATAATGATGATGGAGATGCTGTGCAGAAGCCTATATATATATATATATATATATATATATCAATTAGGCTTCAAGTGCGTACTTGTTGGTGAAAGTGTTGTCCAATGAGAATTATATTTTGTATTACTCATGTAACCTACAAAGTCTGTCGCACAGCCTTGTAACTTCGTACTCCATTTCTAAATTTGTACTAGTCCTCTATACCGTATATTGCGCTACTCATACTACTACCTCCCTCCTGGTTTATTGGTCCCCTTCGTAATTTGTGTCAAATTTTGACCATAAATTTAACTAACTAAATGTTAATGCATGTCACAAAAAATTATATCATTGGATTCGTATTTGAACATAGTTTCCAATGGTATAATTTTCGGTGACATGCATTGACATTTTGTTAGTTAAACCTATGGTTAAAATGTGACACTAAATACGACTAGTAAGTAGTACAGTAGTACTAGTATACGTCGGTCAAATTATTCATCATGTCCTCACATTGAATTGACGTGACAACACGCTGCGCGTGAGGTGACACAAGAGTCCCAACAGCGTGTTCGGTTCACCAAAGTGAGCCTCACCCCTCTCGTACTACAACAGCACTCTCGCATTCTCTACAAAATCACTCTCCCATTCTCTCTCGGTCTCCCCGCCTCCCAGCCGCCGCCTTGTTCCGATCCATTTGGTACGATGAGCGATGAGCTACTGGAGTTGCTATACTTCATTGCAAGTAGTCAAAAGGAAGACACTGAAAAAATCGATCTCAACAAGGATGCTCTTCAAGCTAGCAGGATGAAGGAAGGAACCAGCGAGGCCACTCCTGTGAGTATTCGTCCCGTCGCCCTGTGTGATGATTTTGATATTTATGGGGGTTTTCAAGTCTTTAGAGTCTGCATGTAGTAATGAAGCCGAGACCCCAGTTTGTTCGGGTATTGTGGACTTCACATTTGGAGTACCACTTTTCTATCGAAATCTTTCATCATTTACTTAAAATAGTTGATTGATCATACATTGAGTACCATTTAACTGGAATTAATCGATGCAAGTCCAAGAAGGATTGGCCGGTGCTGCCGGCTGGCGTCAAGTTCGATCCCACAGATCAGGAGCTGATCAAGCACCTTGAGGCCAAAGTGAGTGCTGACAGCACAAGATCTCACCCTCTCATCAATTTGTTCATACCAACCATTGACAGCGAGCACGGAATATGCTACACCCATCCTGAGAAACTTCCAGGTGAGACACCGACCAACCGTCTACTTGCACAAACATATTCCTTTGTTTATAGCTCTATTTTTCTTTTTAGACGCAGACCTAGTGAAGCAATTACAATTTGACAGTTAATAAAAAGTGAAACAAGTGACTACAACATGCCAAAGATGTTATGAAAATGCCAACTACGTACCCTAAAACTTGTATTCGCCAATACTGCAGGTATCACACTGAGTGGCCTAAGCATGCATTTCTTCCAGCGCAACTCCTGGGCGTTCAAAAGGGGCACGCGGACATGTCGCAAGATACAGTCGGAGTGCGGCATGCATGCGATGTGGCACAAGACCGGCAATACCTTGCCGGTGATGGTCAACGGCCGGCAGACGGGCAGCAAAAAGGTTCTGGTGCTGCACAACCAATAAGAACTTCGACCAGTAGAGGACCAACTGGGTGATGCACCAGTACCACCTCGGGGACCTGGAGCAAGAGAAGGAACGGGAGCTGGTCCTCTGCAAGATTTTCTACCAGGCGAACACTAGGCCCAGGACTAAAAAGATTATAAGTTAGTTTGGTATTGGTACTTGTACTACCTGGTCATCTGCAAGTTGGTATCGTTGTTAAGGATCTTTCGGTATGAACTTGGCATTTGCTTCCAACCATCATGTTGAGGGCCGACATGGATATAAAGCTGAATCATTTGTTTTGAAATGAATTTTTAGGCACCTGATTTTTATTTGATGGGTAGCATAAGCACCTGCCGTTCGAATTCCCAGTTCTCCAATTTTTTTACATCTTCGAAGTACGCAGGGGATCCATCTGGTTTCACAGGCTGGTAGTTGGATGCAGCACGTCGCAACTGGGCTGTGGCATGCCAAGCCCAGCTGCAAATTGTTAAAAGAGAGGAGCGATGGGTTTGGGCCTTCCAGAACAATTAAGTGTCGCGACCTCGATCGTGAAGCGCCTCCCATGGACTAAAAAAAGGTCTAGTCGGTTATTATTAGTTGAAATATGTAAAATATTCCATAATGAAAAGAAATATGTAAAATGTAATGAATTTAGTCCGCTTTCACTGAAAACCATCGACTTGCATGAAATTCGTCCGTCGAACCACAAGACGGCTGTCCATACAGAGCCTAACCGTATGGAATCAGCACGTCCATGGCCGTATGCAAGCAAGTGCATGCACTTATTATCACGATGGAAAAATAATGCTGACGTCTGAGATGGCGAAACCCATGAAGTTTTCAATGTAGTCAATAAACGAGAGAAGTCTACAAGTACAGACTAATAACTGGGATCCAACAGGTATATTGTTTTTTCAGGTCGAGCAAGTTTCAACCGGGCTATAGACTGCCCAGGCTTGGTTTGGTTTTTAACAGGCCCAGCCCATGACGACAATGGGGCACAAAGATCCAGCAGGTATCAACTGGCCTCTGGCCCGCCAGCCTTAGTTATATTTTCTCTTAGAACATCCGCAGGCAGTTTTTTTTACTGAATCAAACACACAGCCCAGTTCTATTTTCCTCTTGAAACGCCATGTCCTACTTACATTTTCTAATCTCTGCCTATAGTTTTACTAGTTCATATACACGTATTATTATATTGAAAATACATAAAGTTCCCTTTTCATCTTTATATCCTTATTTTTTTTTGTTGTTTTCCCTCCCAGCGCTGATTTTTTTACCACTGGTTTTCCCTAAAACCAACTCAATTGTCCCACGTCTTATTAGCTTACAAAAATAAAACAATATTTTATTTGGCAAATCAATAAGTTCTTAAAAAATAAATGTTTATCATTTCTGGATTAAAATAGTTTGGACTCCACCAAAATATGAAAAATTAGGTTGAACTTTTTGACCGTGGTCCTGGGTAGAAAATGGGCTGTAATAAATTCCTTAAGAATTAGCAAATGGGTTGGAAATTATTAAAAAAGTAGCAAATGGGCTCTATGTTGTCTGCCACAGATTTGGAGGCTGATTTGTGGGCCTACTATGTTCATGCGTACACAAGGTTTCTCAAAAAAAGAAACTTAGTCAACAATCGACTCTACCAGCGTCAGACCGTTAGATGTCAATCCAATGGCAACCGTGCTTCTTCAGTCTCTGATCTTCCAGCTCCAGCCGCCCAAACCAGCGCCGGCGGAACCGCCTGCTCCCGCCTCCCATGGCCGGCTGTGCTGCTGGGCAGGCCTCACGGCCCCACCATACTCGCATCCCTGGCCTGGCTATCCCTCTACTCACCCACACCTCCTGTTATTCTCCGGCGACGACAGCCTCACACTGCGGCCGAACAAGTAAACCCTCGTACCCACTCCGCGTGGGAAACAACTGCCGAGTCTTCCTCGGCTCCGGGTCATTCCTTTACATGGCCTCGCCGTCGTCCACCGCCTTGGTGCTCTCGGCACGGCGTGGCTAACGAACGATATCCATCGAAAGAGGACTGTACGTGGAGAGGCTGACAGCTGGGTCCACGGCCGCACGCAAGGAAGTGCCTCCTTTTTTGTGAGTAGGAAGTGCCTCCTTATTACACGCAAAATAATGATTCCTCCTCCTGACAGCTGGGACCGACCGGAAGGGCCTTTGTATTTCACGAAAAAAACATTCCCCCGCTGATAGCTCGGATCCACCAGCTATTACGCACAAAAATAATGAATACCCCCGCTGCTAGGTCGGTCCCACCATATTTGGAGGCTGACTTGTGGGCCTACTAAGTTGACGCGGACGCAGGGCTTTGTCAACTTAGTCAATATAAACGATTCTAGCTGCGGTGACCGTACGATGTCCATCCAACGGTCGTCCTGCTTCTTCAACCTCTGGTCTTCTTGCTCCAGCCGCCCAAACCAGCGTCGGCCGTGCCGCCTGCTCCTGCCTCCCGTGGCCGGCTGTGCTGTCACGTAGGCCTCACCGCCCCACCCTACTCCCACCGCTGGCCAGGCCTTCCCTCTACTCACCCAAACCCCCTGTTATTCTCTGGTGACGACAGCCTCAAACCGCAGCTGAACCAGTCAACTCTCGTACTCCCCTCCGCGTGGGCATCCACTGCTGCATATTGCCCGGCTCCGGGTCATTCTCTTCCTAGGTCGCGCTGTTGTCCACCACCTTGGTGCTCACGGGTGGTACGGCATCATCAACGCAGTGAACGAACGACAGCCATCAGAAGAGGACTATAAGTGGAGAGGCTGACAGCTGGGTCCATGGCCGCACGCAAGGAAGTGCCTCCTTATGACGCGCAAAATAATGATTCCTCCACCTGACAGCTCGGACCTACCAGAAGGGCCTCTGTATTACGCGAAAAAATGTTCCCCCCTGACAGCTGGGACCCACCGGCTTTATCTTCGCTCGAAAGGAACTGCCTTCTTACCCCCTGACAGCTGGGACGCACCAGGTTGAAGCGAAGGTAGCATTATCTGTCTGGCCGCGAACGTGTACATACATAGCGGTCGATCGGTCTCTCTGCAGCGACGTACCGTGGCCGAGTAAGGAGTGGCACGTGTTGAAGTAGAGGCGCTGACGTAGCATGTCACGCATCCCCGTCTATATCATGTACACGTATGTACATCCACGCTGCAAGATAGTAAATACGGCTACATACGTACATACGGGTGGGGTCTCTAACGCGTACAGCGACGTCGTCCTGTTCATCGGCAGCCAACCGGCTGGGTCGGAATGGAGTAAACAGCATCGCGTGTTCATCGGGAGCTAACCGGCTTGGACGGAACAGCCGAAACAAGGTCTGGCGTACCGTAGAACGGAGGAAACGGCCTTCTGTTCGACCGCTTATGGTCGAAATGGGGTCCTACTCATCGGGAAGGGTCTGGCGTACCACAGAACGGAGGAAACAGACTTCTGTTCGAGCTCCTACGGTTGAAACGGGGTCCTGTTGATCTGGAGGGGTGTGGCGTACCGCAAAACGGAGGAAACCGACTTGTGTTGGAGCGCCTATGGTCGAAATGGGGTCCTGTTGATCGGGAGGGGTGTGGCGTACCGCAAAACGGGACTCCACGGGCTACTGGTCATCCACCGTCTACTGCCTCGCTCCAGCCTCCACCTGCTACTGTTCATCCACCGTCGACTTCCTCCTGCCTCCACCAGCTACTGTTCATCGACAGGGTCCTGTTCATCCAGCCTCCACCAGCTACTGTTCAACCAGCCCTCCACGGGGTCCTGTTCATCCAGCCTCCACTGGCTACTGTTCAACCAGCCCTCCACGGGGTCCTGTTCAACCAGCCCTCCATGGGGTCCTGTTCAACCAACCCTCCACGGGGTCCCTCCATCGGCTACTGTTCATCCACCCCACCTCCTCGATTGGGGTCCTGTTCATCCAGCGGCAACGGCCTCTATTACCATGGGGTCATGTTCATCCAACCCCCACCGGGAACTGTTCATCCAAGCCCCAACAATGGTCACTGTTCATCAAGAGGTAGCAGGTTCGATCGGCTTCAGTTAGCAGCAGTAGTGAATGAATCGCTCGATCGGGTTCAGTTAACAGCAAGGGATCGATCGCTCGGGTTCAGTAACGCGTAGCTAGTGCAATCGCTCAGGTTCAGTAAGTGAACGCCTCGCTTGGGTTCAGTTAGAGCCCAACGCCTCGCACACACGCTCGTTCGTGTATGAGAGAAACACGCAAACCTCCGTGCATCGCTCAGCCCCGACCACCCACCGTAACCGGGAACTCCCCGAAATTTTCCTCACCCTCACTTCTACCACGATTTTTTCCGTCATGGACGGCCCAAAGAATGCCATGCAGGTGTGTCCCCGTCCTGCCCAGGACGAAAAGCCCATTTTCTGTCATGATTTTTTGTCATAGAAGTAGGAGCCCACCACATCTATGATGATATGTGCTTTTGTCACAATTATCGTCATAGAAGTGTCATAAGCATGACATAATTTTTTTTTCGTTCGGCCCAAAATGTCACGGATGTGTCTTTTTTTGTAGTGTTGATAACGGGATCACATCATTAGGAGAATGATGTGATGGACAAGACCCATCCATTAGCATAGCATATGATCGTTCAGTTTATTGCTACTGCTTTCTTAATGTCAAATACATATTCCTTCGACCATGAGATCATGCAACTCCCAGATACCAGAGGAATACCTTGTGTGCAATCAAACGTCACAACATAACTAGGTGATCATAAAGGTGCTCTACAGGTATCTTCGAAGGTGTCTGTTGAGTTGGCGTGAATCGAGATTGGGATTTTTCACTCCGTATGACGGAGAGGTATCTCTGGGCCCTCTCAGTAATACAGCATCACAAGAAGCTTGCAAGCAAAGTGACTAAGGAGTTAGTTGCAAATTGATGTATTACAGAAAGAGTAAAGAGACTTGCCGGTAATGAGATTGAACTAGGTATGGAGATACCGATGATCGAATCTCGGGCAAGTTACATACCGACAGACAAAGGGAACTACGTATGTTGTCATAAAGGTTCGACCGATAAAGATCTTCGTAGAATATGTAGGAACCAATATGGGCATCCAGGTCCCGCTATTGGTTATTGACCGGAGAAGTGTCTCGGTCATGTCTACATCATTCTTGAACCCATAGGGTCCGCACGCTTAACGTTCGTTGACGATATAGTATTATATGAGTTGTGTATGTTGGTGACTGAATGTTGTTCGGAGTCCCGGATGAGATCACAGACATAACGAGGAGCTCCGGAATGGTCCGTAGGTAAAGATTGATATATAGGATGATAGTATTTGGTATCCGGAAAGGTTCGGAATGCACCGGGTATTTATCGGATCGCCGGAAGGGGTTCCGGGAAGGCCACAGGAGTTATTGGGCCTAAACGGGCCAAGGGGAGGGAGCACACCAGCCCACAAGTGGGCTGGCGGGCCCCCATCCTGGCCGCCGACCCTAGGGGAAGGAAAGAGGAGGGGAAGGGGCAACACACACCACGATTCCAAGCCGTGTGCGGCGCCCCCTGTCCCTCTAGTTCCTCCTCCGTCCATATCCGTTGTTCTTGGCGAAGCCCTGCGGAAAAGTTTCACCACCACCATCACCATGCCGTCGTGCTGCCAGAACTCATCTACTACTTCGTCCCTCTTGTTGGATCAAGAAGGCAAGGACGTCATCGAGCTGAACGTGTGCTGAACGCGGAGGTGCCGTGCGTTCGGCGCTTGATCGGTACGGATCATGAAGGTATACAACTACATCAACCGCATTGATAAACGCTTCCGCTTAGCGATCTACAAGGGTATGTAGATGCTCTCGCCCTCTCATAGCTATGCATCTCCATGGATAGATCTTGCGTGTGCGTAGAAATTTTTTTGTGTTCCATGCAACGTTCCCCAACACATAGCATAAGTAATAAGTATGTTGAAGCATCCACGCCCAGAGATCCTTTCTCGACTCCCTGCGAGAAAGCAATCCCGGAGAAATCATATCCATTTCACATCTCCAGTATCCAGTTCTAGTTGTATCGATCGGGACACAACTCCGAGCATCCGTTACCATGGACACGACTATTTGAATAGATATACTTCCCCACAGGGGTGCACCAACTTACCCAACATGCTCGATCAACTCTGGCCGGACACACTGTAACGGGTCATGCCCGGCCTCGGCTGATCAACACGTCATAGTCCTACCTAGGTTCAACAGAGAGGCCAACACGCCGGTCTACATCCTAAATGCAAAGGGCTCATGGGCAAATCGTCCTTTGCAATCCTGCATGTTACGAACACAGCCTGGAGTAGGCCCACTCCCTTATACAAGCGCAGGTGGTTAACGTCCAACCGGGCATGGGCCGCTAAACCGCTGACGTCAGTGAGCTTTCGGAAGAAGGGTACGACGCAAAGTGCCCATATTTATTCCCGCGTGGTGGTCAGTGCAAAAAGGCCAGAGGCCTAAGATCACATATCCAAACCGTTAGTGTCTTGGGAGCGCGCGAAGATGATCAATGATCCACGATCTGTGGTTGATGACCCACAAGTATAGGGGATCAATCATAGTCCTTTCGATAAGTAAGAGTGTCAAACCCAACGAGGAGCAGAAGGAAATGACAAGCGGTTTTCAGCAAGGTAATGTCTGCAAGCACTGAAATTATAAGTAACGAGTAGTTTGGTAGAAAGATAATTTGTAACGAGAAAGTAGCGGTAATGGTAATAAAAGTGCAGCAAGGTAGCCCAATCCTTTTGAGGTAAAGGACAGGCCAAAATGGTCTCTTATGATAAGCAAAGCGTTCTTGAGGGTACACGGGAATTTCATCTAGTCACTTTCATCATGTTGGTTTGATTTGTGTTCGCTACTTTGATAATTTGATATGTGGGTGGACCGGTTCTTAGGTGTTTTTCTTACTTGAACAAACCTCCTACTTATGATTACCCCCTCGCAAGCATCCGTAACTATGAGAAAAGTATTAAGAATAAATCTAACCATAGCATTAAACTTTTGGATCCAAATCAGCCCCTTACGGAATAGCGCATAAACTAGGGTTTAAACTTCTGTCACTCTCGCAACCCATCATCTAATAAATACTCCACAATGCATTCCCTTAGGCCCTAATAAGGTGAAGTGACATGTAGTCGATGTTCACATGACACCACTAAGGGAATCACAACATACATATCATCAAAATATCGAACACATATCAAGTTCACATGATTACTTGCAACAAGATTTCTCCCGTGACCTCAAGAACAAAAGTAACTACTAACTAATGATAATCATGCTCAAGATCAGAGGGGTATTAAATAGCATAATGGATCTGAACATATAATCTTCCACCAAATAAACCATATAGTAATCAACTACAAGATGTAATCAACACTACTAGTCACCCACAAGCACCAATCTATAGTTCCGGTACAAAGATTGAACACAAGAGATGAACTAGGGTTTGAGAGGAGATGGTGCTATTGAAGATGTTGATGGAGATTGCCCTCCCTAAGATGGGAGAGTTGTTGGTGATGATGATGACGATGATTTCCCCCTACGGGAGGGAAGTTCTCCTGGCGGAATCGCTCCGCCGGAGGGCAAAAGTGCTCCTACCCAAGTTCTGCCTCGAGATGGCGGCGCTTCATCCCGAAAGTCCTCTTCTTATTTTTTCTAGGTCAAAATGACTTATATACCAGAAGAGGGGCACCGGAGGTGTGCCGAGGAGGGCACAACCCACCAGGGCGCGCCTGGGCTCCCTGGAGCGCCCAGGTGGGTTGTGCCCACCTGGTGGGCCCCCTATGGTAGTTATTTGCTCCAATAATTCTTATTTATTCCATAAAAATTCCTCGTGAAATTTCAGCTCATTTGGAGTTGTGTAGAATAGGTAGCCTGACGTAGCTTTTTCTGGTCCAGATTTCCAGCTGCCGGAATTCTCCCTCTTTGTGTGAACCTTGCATATTATGAGAGAAAAGGCATTAGAATTACTCCGAAAAGCATTATTATGCATAAAACCATCATAAATAACAGTAGGAAAACATGATGCAAAATGGACGTATCAACTCCCCCAAGCTTAGACCTCGCTTGTCCTCAAGCGAAAACCGAAATCGAAAAATATGTCCACATGCTTAGAGAGAGAGGTGTCAATAAAAACAAAATACGGACATAGAAGCATCATGTATATTATTATAACAACAACTAACTTTAATATAAAACTTTATCATATAACTTTTATCATAAACTTCTCTTGAATAAGTAACAATTCATCACAACATCGAAGTATAAAGCATAAACTCGATTGGAAACCAACAAACTATGTTCTCAGTCAACTTTGCAACTACAATTCATCATCTTTTCAGGAAGGGTCACGTATCGGAGCCTTTTTAGCAAGTCCACATACTCAACCATCATATAGTCTTCTATGATTGCTAACACTCACCTCATACACATGAGCAAAACGTTTCAACCGGACACATAGAAAGATAGGGGCTTAAAGTTTCGCCTCCCAACATACTCACCTCGAGGGTGATGTCAACAATAATAACTCATGCTACTCATATCCAACTGGATATATGTGCCTAGATCTTTCCTCACCACATGATGCTTGCCAAAAGTGAAAATGAAAAGGAATAGAGAGAAGAACTTTGACTCTTGCATAAAAGTAAATACATAAAAGTAAAAGATAGGCCCTTCGCAGAGGGAAGCAGAGGTTGCCATGCACTTATTTGTTTGTATGCTCAATCTCTTAGTGCAAAAGAATGTCACGTTATATTGCCCCTTGTGATAGCAACCTTTATTATGCAGTCTGTCGCTTTTATTCTTTGCCATCACAAGTTCGTACAACGCTCAATTTTCTCTTACACTAAATGATCCAACACTTTTAGAAGCAATTTGTATTGCCCTATTTGCACCGATGACAACTTAGTTGAAGGATCTTACTCAATCCATAGGTAGGTAAGGTGGACTCTCAAAATAAGATTTGGGTTTAAAGGTTTTTGGATGCACAAGTAGTATCTCTACTTAGTGCGGAATTTTTGGCTAGCAAATATGGGGGGCAAGCACCACATGTTAAAGGATCTATGACAATATAACTTCTATGTGAATATGAACAAACATAAATCATTACGTTGTCTTCCTTGTCCAACGTCAAATTTTTTGGCATATAATATTTTGATGGGGGCTCACAATCACAAAAGATGTCCAAGATAGTATATTTGCATGTGAATCTTCTCTTCCCTTATTAATTCTTTCATGAATTGCATCATTGACCAATGCTATGTTTGTCAATCTCCAATAAAATTTTCTACTTATACTCTTTCTTATGTGATGTCATTACTTACCATAAAATTAGCATATGATCTTTTTCATTTATTTCCTTTCTTTTTATTGAACATGAAAGTAAAGAAAACAAAACTCAAACTAAACTTTATTATATATATCTTGCACACGATTACAAAGATAGATCACTAAGTAAACACTCAAAAAGAAAGGATCGAACTAAACTTTTATTCATCTAAAGCAAAAGATAACTATGGATCAAACTAAGATAAGTAAAGGCAAAAGATAGTGGAGGTGATACGATACCGAGGCACCTCCCCCAAGCTTGGCACAAGCCAAGGAGAGTGCCCATACCCGATACTCAATTTTCCTTTGGTGATGAAGAAGGAGGTGGTGGTGATGAAGCAGTAGCAATCTTATCCTCGAATTTCCATGGCAAGGGCTCACCATCATAAGAGGAGGAGTGAGTCTCACGGGTCCTGCAACTGGCAGCCAAACTCATACCTTTAAACCTCGCCTCATATTCAAAGACTTGGTTTTGGAGATCATAGATCTGGCTTTGGAGGAAGTTGATTTGCTCGTTGAAGGTGAAGATGATGTCCTTCATGGACTTGCCATCCACCTTGAGATCACGGGTGTAGTCCGCGATCATGAGGTGATTGGCATTGAGTCCACGTTCTACCATCCCCTTGCACTGGAAGACTTCCTACTCCATAGCTTCAAGCCTAGCCTCCACGGATCCCGTCCCCTTGGGGCCTTGCACATCGCGGATGTGCAACACCGCCTCATGCATCTGGATAGCCTGAGGGTGCTGCATCACCTCCCGCAAATATGGGTTGATGACGTTCTCGAAGAACTTGTCCTTGGAGGAGCTTGAAGCGGCCATGGTGGATTGGATCTGTCAGAAAATAGCAAGGAAAAGAAAACAGAAGATTTCTCCGCGATACGGTGGTCAATAGGTTCAGGGGGTATATAAAGATTTTTTTATCTTGGGAAACAAGCAAACGGAAGAAAAACGGAGTCCGGAAGGTACCCGAGGTGGGCACAACCCACCTGGGCGCGCCTGGCTTGCCAGACGTGCCCTGGTGTCTTGTGCCCACCAAGGGTGCTTTCTTGGTTGTTTCTTATTTTCCTAATTTTTGTTATATTCCAAAACGGACAGAAAATATTTTTGCGGATTTTTTGGAGTCTGTTTACTTACCGTATCACCTACCTCCTCTTTTTCAGTTATTCTGGAGTGTTCTGAAAGGTTTCCTTTATGTGTTCTTCCGGTGTCATAGTTTGGATAATATTGCTTTCAACATTAATGGGCGTACCTGAGATATAATGTTTTATTCGTTGCCCATTAACAACCTTCGGGTTAGTACCTTCGGCATTATTTATCTTGATGGCTCCAGATCGATAAACCTCCTCAATAACATAAGGTCCTTCCCATTTGGAGAGGAGTTTTCCTGCAAAGAATCTGAAACGAGAGTTGTACAAAAGAACATATTCTCCAACTTTGAACTCACGCTTTTGGATTCTTTTGTCATGCCATCTTTTAACTTTTTCTTTAAATAACTTGGCATTTTCATAGGCTTGGGTTCTCCATTCATCTAGTGAGCTAATATCAAATAACCTCTTTTCACCGGCAAGTTTGAAATCATAGTTGAGTTCTTTAATTGCCCAATATGCTTTATGTTCTAACTCAAGAGGCAAATGACAAGCTTTTCCATAAACCATTTTATACGGAGACATACCCATAGGATTTTTATATGCTGTTCTATAAGCCCAAAGTGCATCATCTAACTTCTTAGACCAATTCTTTCGGGACCTATTGATAATTTTTTGTAATATTAATTTTATTTCTCTATTGCTAAGTTCAACTTGACCACTAGACTGAGGGTGATAAGGTGATGCAATTATATGGTTAACATCATATTTAGCAAGCATTTTACGGAAAGCACCATGAATAAAATGTGGACCACCATCAGTCATTAAGTATCTAGGGACTCCAAACCTTGGGAAAATGACTTCCTTAAGCATTTTAATAGAGGTGTTGTGATCAGCACTACTAGTTGGAATAGCTTCTACCCACTTAGTAACATAATCAACAGCAACCAAAATATGTGTATACCCATTAGAGGAAGGAAAAGGTCCCATGTAATAAAATCCCCAAACATCAAATGGTTCAACGGCAAGAGAATAATTCATAGGCATTTCCTGACGCTTACCAATATTACCAATTCTTTGACATTCATCACAAGATAAAACAAACTTACGGGCATCCTTGAAGAGAGTAGGCCAATAAAAACCAGATTGCAATACCTTGTGAGCACTTCTATCTCCCGCATGATGTCCTCCATAAGCTTCGGAGTGACATTTCTGTAGGATTTGTCCCTGTTCATGCTCAGGTACACAACATCTAATAATACCATCTACTCCTTCTTTATAAAGATGTGGGTCATCCCAAAAGTAATGTCTTAAATCATAGAAGAATTTTTTCTTTTATTGGTATGTGAAGCTAGGTGGTATATATTTAGCAACAATATAATTGGCATAGTCAGCATACCAAGGAGTGTTATGAGAAACATTTATTGCAGCTAATTGTTCATCAGGAAAACTATCATTAATAGGTTGTGGGTCATCAATAATATTTTCTAACCTAGACAAGCTATCAGCCACGGGGTTCTCAGTTCCCTTTCTATCAGTGATATGTAAATCGAATTCTTGTAGCAAAAGAACCCACCTAATGAGTCTAGGTTTAGCATCCTTCTTTTCCATAAGATATTTTAGCAGCATGATCGGTATGAACTGTCACTTTAGAATCAACAATGTAAGATCTAAATTTATCACAAGCAAACACAACTGCTAAAAATTCTTTTTCAGTAGTAGCATAATTTCGTTGAGCACTGTCCAGAGTTTTACTAGCATAATGAATAACATTTAATTTCTTATCGACTCTTTGTCCTAGAACAGCACCAACAACATAATCACTAGCATCACACATAATTTCAAAAGGTAAGTTCCAATCAGGTGGTTGAACAATAGGTGCAGAAATCAAGGCTTTCTTAAGTGTTTCAAAGGGTTCTACACAATCATCATCAAAAACAAATGGAACATCCTTTTGTAAAAGATTTGTAAGAGGCCTAGAAATTTTAGAGAAGTCTTTAATAAACCTCCTGTAGAAACCAGCATGACCGAGGAAACTACGAATACCATTGATATCTTTAGGGCATGGCATTTTCTCAATTGCATCCACTTTAGCTTTATCCACCTCAATACCTCGTTCAGAAATTTTATGTCCCAAGACAATACCTTCATTAACCATAAAGTGGCACTTCTCCCAATTCAAGAAGAGATTAGTTTGCTCACATCTCTACAAAACTCGATCAAGGTTGCTCAAGCAATCATCAAAAGAAGTTCCGTAAACGAAAAAATCATCCATGAAAACCTCAACAATCTTTTCACAAAAGTCAGAGAATATAGCAGTCATACATCTTTGAAAGGTAGCAGGTGCATTGCATAAACCAAAAGGCATACATCTATAAGCATAAGTTCTAAAAGGGCAAGTAAAGGTGGTTTTCTCTTGATCAGGTTGTGAGACAGGTATTTGAGAAAAACCGGAATATCCATCAAGAAAGCAAAAATGTGTGTGCTTTGATAGTCTTTCTAACATTTGATCAATAAAAGGCAGAGGGTAATGATCTTTTCTAGTAGCTTTATTTAATTTTCTAAAATCAATTACCATTTTGTAGCCAGTGACAATTCTTTGTGGAATAAGTTTATTCTTATCATTAGGAACAACGGTAATACCTCCTTTTTTAGGGACACAATGAACGTGAATTACCCATCTACTATCAGCTATGGGATAGATTATACCTGCTTCCAGAAGCTTCAGTATCTCTGTTCTTACCACTTCTTTCATTTTAGGATTTAAACATCGTTGGTGATCAACAACGGGTTTAGCATCAGGCTCCATATTAATTTTATGCTGACAAAGAGTGGGACTAATGCCCTTTAAATCATCAAGAGTATATCCAATGGCAGCTCGGTGCTTCTTCAGAACCTTCAATAATCTTTCTTCTTCATGTTCTGAAAGGTTAGCACTAATAATAACAGGATAAATCCTTTTCTCATCAAGATAATCATATTTCAAAGTGTCTGGCAATTGTTTTAATTCAAACACATGATCACCTTTAGGTGGAGGAGGACCTCGTAGAGTTTCAATAGGCAAATTGTGTTTAAGCAGAGGACGTTGTTCAAAGAAAATCTTATCTATTTCATTTCTTTCATGCAGATGCATATCATTTTCATGGTCTAGCAAATATTGTTCTAGTGGATCAGTAGGAGGCACAGCAATAGAAGCAAGACCAATTATTTCATCCTTACTAGACAACTCTTTATTATGATGTTTTCTACTGAACTTGGAAAAATTAAACTCATGAGACTCATCACCAAAACTAAAACCGACAGTTTGCTTCTCGCAATCTATTTTAGCATTAACGGTGTTCAAGAAAGGTCTACCAAAGATAATGGGACAAAAGTCATCTTGTGGGGAACCAAGAACAAGAAAATCAGTAGGTTATTTTATTTTTCCCACACAAGACCTCAACATCTCTAACAATCCCAAGTGGTGTGATGGTGTCCCTATTAGCAAGTTTAATAGTAACATCTATGTCTTCTATTTCAGCGGGTGCTATATCATTCATAATTTCTTGATATAAGGTAAAAGGAATGGCACTCACGGTAGCACCTATGTCGCATAAACCATCATAACATTGATCTCCTATTTTAACTGAGACAACAGGCATGCCAACAATGGGTCTATGTTTATCTTTTTCATCGGGTTTGGCAATTCTAGCAGCTTCATCACATAAGTAAATAACATGCCCATCTATATTTTCAACCAAGAGATCTTTAACCATAGCAACACTAGGTTCTACTTTGATTTGTTCAGCAGGTTTGGAAGTTCTAATATAACTTTTGTTGACCACAGTTGAGACTTTAGCATGTTCCTTCATCCTAACAGGGAAAGGTGGTTTTTCAATATAAGCCGTAGGCACAACTGGATCAACATTGTAAATAATAGTTTCATCTTTAGCTATTACTGGTTCTTTAATTTCTTCTTTGATAGGTGGCTGATATTTAAACCACTTCTCCTTAGGGAGGTCAACATGAGTAGCAAATGATTCACAAAAGGAGGCTACTATCTCAGAGTCAAGTCCATATTTAGTGCTAAACTTTTGAAAAGCATCGGTATTCATAAAAGATTTAACACAATCATACTTGAGCTTAATACCTGACTCTTTACCTTCGTCGAGTTCCCAATCTTCAAAGTTGCATTTAATTCTTTCTAAAAGATCCCACCGGAAGTCAATAGTCTTCTTCATAAAGGAATCAGTACAAGAAGTATCAAGCATGGATCGATCATCATGAGAAAGCCGAGCATAAAAATTCTAAATAATAATTTCTCTTGAGAGCTCATGATTGGGGCATGAATATAACATTGACTTAAGCCTCCCCCAAGCTAGAGCGATACTTTCTCCTTCACGAGGCCAAAAATTATATATATAATTCCGATCACGATGAACTAGATGCATAGGATATTTTTTTTGGTGAAATTCCAATTTCAATCGATTCCAATTCCAAGATCCAATATCATCGCATAGCCTATACCATGCCAATGCTTTTCCCTTCAAAGATAAAGGGAAAACCTTCTTCTTAGCTTCATCTCCGGGTAAACCTGCAAGCTTAAATAATCCACAAATTTCATCCACATATATCAAGTGCATATCAGGATGTTCGGTTCCATCTCCTGCATAAGGATTAGCTAGCAGTTGTTCTATCATACCCGAAGGAATTTCATAACCAATATTTTCAGTAGGTGCTGTAGGTTGTGGGGTAACTAATTGTGGTTCCGGTCGAGGTGAAGATACCCCGAACAAACCCCTCAAAGGATTGTTCTCCATAGTAACAAGTGACAATAAATTTCAGCATGTAGTAATAATTTTTCCTTACCGATTTCCACTTACCAAGAGCGCTTCACTCCCTGGCAACGGTGCCAGAAAATAGCCTTGATGACCCACAAGTATAAGGGATCAATCATAGTCCTTTCGATAAGTAAGAGTGTCGAACCCAACGAGGAGCAGAAGGAAATGACAAGCGGTTTTCAGCAAGGTAATGTCTGCAAGCATTGAAATTATAAGTAACGAGTAGTTTGGTAGCAAGATAATTTGTAACAAGCAAGTAACGGTAATGGTAATAAAAGTGCAGCAAGGTAGCCCAATCCTTTTGAGGCAAAGGACAGGCCAAAACGGTCTCTTATGATAAGCAAAGCGTTCTTGAGGGTACACGGGAATTTCATCTAGTCACTTTCATCATGTTGGTTTGATTTGTGTTCGCTACTTTGATAATTTGATATGTGGGTGGACCGGTGCTTAGGTGCTGTTCTTACTTGAACAAACCTCCTACTTATGATTAACCCCCTCGCAAGCATCTGCAACTACGAGAAAAGTATTAAGAATAAATCTAACCATAGCATTAAACTTTTGGATCCAAATCAGTCCCTTACGGAATAGCGCATAAACTAGGGTTTAAGCTTCTGTCACTCTCGCAACCCATCATCTAATAACTACTCCACAATGCATTCCCTTAGGCCCTAATAAGGTGAAGTGCCATGTAGTCGACGTTCACATGACACCACTAAGGGAATCACAACATACATGTCATCAAATTATCGAACACATATCAAGTTCACATGATTACTTGCAACAAGATTTCTCCCGTGACCTCAAGAACAAAAGTAACTACTCACTAATGATAATCATGCTCAAGATCAGAGGGGTATTAAATAGCATAATGGATCTGAACATATAATCTTCCACCAAATAAACCATATAGTAATCAACTACATGATGTAATCAACACTACTAGTCACCCACAAGTACCAATCTATAGTTCCGGTACAAAGATTGAACACAAGAGATGAACTAGGGTTTGAGAGGAGATGGTGCTATTGAAGATGTTGATGGAGATTGCCCTCCCCAAGATGGGAGAGTTGTTGGTGATGATGATGACGATGATTTCCCCCTCCGGGAGGGAAGTTCCCCCAGCGGAATCGCTCCGCCGGAGGGCAAAAGTGCTCCTGCCCAAGTTCCACCTCAAGACGGTGGCGCTTCATCCCAAAAGTCCTCTTCTTATTTTTTCTAGGTCAAAATGACTTATATACCAGAAGAGGGGCACCGGAGGTGGGCCGAGGAGGGCACAACCCACCAGGGCGTGCCTGTGCTCCCTGGCGCGCCCAGGTGGGTTGTGCGCACCTGGTGGGCCCCCTCTGGTAGTTATTTGCTTCAATAATTCTTATTTATTCCATAAAAATTCCTCGTGAAATTTCAGCTCATTTGGAGTTGTGCAGAATAGGTAGCCTGACGTAGCTTTTTCAGGTCCAGATTTCCAGCTGCCGGAATTCTCCCTCTTTGTGAACGTTGCATATTATGAGAGAAAAGGCATTAGAATTACTCCAAAAAGCATTATTATGCATAAAAACATCATAAATAATAGTAGGAAAACATGATGCAAAATGGACGTATCAGTGGTCCCGTCGCCCCGTCTCGCAGAGGTACGACAAGGGGTAAGAATGCCCGACCGTGCCGCGTAATTATCTCGCGGGTACCCTCCAGGTCAACCCGACTCCACATCACTCGCGGTACCCCTCGGTGCCGACCCGACTTCAGTAACTCTCGCGAGTACCCCTCGGGGCCGTCCCGACTTCAACATGGTTCTGGGGATAAGTCAAAGTAACCATGTGTTTATAACATCAAGGGGGAAATCCGAGGAATCACCCTCGATGAATTTCCACTCGATGGTCCATAACACCAAGGGGGAATCCGAGGAATCACCCTTGATGGATTCCACTTGATGTAACCATCAAGGTGAACTTGGAGGAATCACCCTCGAAGGGTTCACACTTGAGGTGTTGCACGACAGAGTCGTTGTCGGGAGTGGTGAAGGAGGAATCACCCTCCGTAGACCACTACCGAGTAGCTACATTACAAAGATCTCATCAGAAGTGCTATACGAGGTATCACCCTTGGCACTCGATAGTAACTCTGCAGAGTCGTGCAACTAAGGGGTGTGAGGTGATGTGTCGGGCTCTGCACCTCGATCATGTTGATCGAGTCATCTGGAAATACAGCGAAGGCAACTGGGACAAGGTGAGGGGTCACTAGTGGATCACTAACCAACCTATACTAAGCATATAGGATAAGCAGGTAGGTAACAATAGCAGGTTACAAAATCAGGCTATGCATCAGAATAGGATCAAACAAATACATTGGCAAATTCTAATGCAAGCATGAGAAAGAAGGAAATGTGCGATAAAGGAATGATCAAGGGAGTTTTGCTTGCCTGGAAGCTCTGCGGCAAGGGGCTGAACGTCAGGGGCGTAGTCGTACTATGGATCAGTGTCAGTCTCGGTGTCTACTTGAGAGAAGAGGGGGAAGAAACAATAAATATAAAGCAAACAGATGCATCATGATGCATGACATGGCAATATGCAGTGCTAGGGGTGACCTAACGCAGAGCTACATGATACAGTTGAAGTTGGAAAACATCTGGGAATGTTTTCCCGGAGTTTGGCATTTTTCGGACAGATGAATCGGAAGGATCCATGTTTGTTGTGTTGGGGTCATGTGAGAGGTACGTGGATGGCATATTCAGATTCGTCTTATTTTTCTGATCAACTTTCATATATAAATTATTTTAATCTGAGTTACGGTTTAATTTATATGATTTTTCAAAGTTTCAAATGATTTTCTAATTTCCTAGATTTAATTTAATTCTAAATTAAATTAACGTTTAATTGCTATGGGTACACAGAAAGTGTACCCAGCAATATGCAACAGAGACTGACAGGGGGGCCTAGTTGACTGGATCCACTGCCCAGTCAGCAGATGCAGACTGGTGGGGCCAGGGGCTGAGTCAGTAGCCCAGTCAGCAGTCAACAGTTTGATTGTTGACTGGTCAAATATGACCAGTGGGTCCCTGATACGTCTCCGTCTCCAATGTATCTATAATTTTTTATTGTTCCATGCTATTATATTATCTGTTTTGGATGTTTTATATGCATTAATATGCTATTTTATATTATTTTTGGGACTAACTTATTAACCTAGAGCCCAGTGCCAGTTTCTATTTTTTCCTTGTTTTTGACTTACAGAAAAGGAATATCAAACGAAGTCCAAACGGAATAAAACTTTATGATGATTTTTCTTGGACCAGAAGACACCCAGGAGACTTGGGGAGAGGGCCAGAATAGTCCCGAGGAGGCCACAAGCCTCTAGGGCGCGCCCCGGGGGGGCTTGGCTTGTGGGCCCCTCGGAGGTCCTCTAACCCTAATTCCAACTATATATATATATATTCTCAAATATTCCCCAAACATCAGAAGCATCCACCAAAATACTTTTCCGCCGCCGCAAGCCTCTGTTCCCGTGAGATCCCATCTTGGGGCCTTTTCCGGCACTCTGCCGGAGGGGGATTCGATCACGGAGGGCCTCTACATCAACCTTGTCGCCCTTCCGATGAAGCTTGAGTAGTTTACCACAGACCTAAGGGTCCATAGCTAGTAGCTAGATGGCTTCTTCTCTCTCTTTGATCTTCAATACAATGTTCTCCTCGATGTTCTTGGAGTTCTATCCGATGTAATCTTCTTTTGCGGTGCGTTTGTTGAGATTCGATGAATTGTGGATTTATGATCAGATTATTTAGGAATATCATTTGAGTCTTCTCTGAACTCTTTTATGCATGATTAAGATATCTTTGCATTTCTCTTCGAACTATCGGTTTGGTTTGGCCAACTAGATTGGTTTTTCTTGCAATGGGAGAGGTGCTTAGTTTTGGGTTCAATCTTGCAGTGTCCTCACCCAGTGACAGAAGGGGTAGTGAGGCACGTATTGTATTGTTGCCATCAAGGATAAAAAGATAGGGTTTATGTCATATTGCTTGAGTTTACCCCTCTACATCATGTCATCTTACTTAAAACATTGCTCTATTCTTATGAACTTAATACTCTAGATGCAGGTAGGAGTCGGTCGATGTGTGGAGTAATAGTAGTAGATGCAGAATCATTTCGGTCTACTTGTCACGGACGTGATGCCTATATTCATGATCATTGCCTTAGATATCATCATAATTATGCAATTTTCTATCAATTGCTTAACAGTAATTTGTTTACCCACCGTATGTTTTCTTTCAAGAGAGAAGCCTCTAGTGAAACCTATGGCCCCGGGGTCTATTTTCCATCATATATTTTCAGATCTATAAACCAAAAACCCAAAAATACCTTGCTGCAATTTATTTATATTTACTTTAGTTTGCTCTTTTATTTATCTTTTATACCTATCTCTATTAGATCTCACTCTTGTTCGTGACCGTGAAGGGATTGACAACCCCTTTTTCACGTTGTGTGCAAGTGTTTGTTAGTTTGTGCAGGTGCATATATTGGAGACTTGCTTGTGCCTCCTACTGGATTGATACCTTGGTTCTTAACTGAGGGAAATACTTATCTGTACTTTGCTGCATCACCCTTTCCTCTTCAAGGAAAAAAATCAACGCAAGCTCAAGAAGTAGCTGTCCCACTGGTAAGTGAGACATTTATTAAACGGGTTTAAATTAAACTTAAATAATCCAATTAAGTGGTGGGGCTGAGCTGTCAGTGGCCTAGTTAATTAACAGATTAAATTGAACTAACCTAAATGATACAACGGCTGGGCCCGCATGTCAGTGGTTATTCGGGGGGGGGGGGGGGGGGTTAGTGACTAAGCTAACCACCTGACATGGGGGACCCACATGGTAGCGACCCAGGTGGTGGTCGTGCGGTGGCGCAATGGCAGCGAGCCTAAACAGCGACGGCGCGGCTCGAACTTCGTCAGAAAATTGCCACAAACGACGAAAAGGGCAGCGGCTGAGCTCATTCGAAAGGGGGTGGAGTCGCGCATCGCACAGTGGCGTGGCCGGAGAGGGACCGCAGCATCGCCAGCAATGAGCGAGGCAGACGCTGGGGCTCGGGCGAGCTCGGAAGCGGGGCTGCGGGGCTCGATGAGGCGGTCAGCGAGCACGGGCGGCTCCGCGGCGATGGTCTAACCACGGTCGCGTGTTCGAGGGTGAGCTGCAGCGGCTGTGGCCACGACTGTGCCATGCCCGGCGGCGAGGAGCTCATGGATGCGGCCGCGAGGCGAGCAACGGGCAGCAAAACAAAGGGGGCAAAGGGAGAACGGGCAGTGCTCACCTAGGAGCACAAGGCGGCTCGTTGAGGGCTTAGGAGCTGCAGACGGTGGCAGATTAACGATGAACGTTGGCGGCCGTAGAGGAAGAAGATGGAGCGGGCCCGGCGTTGCAGGGCTCTTCGGCTGGATTGGTTTGGCGCTGATGACATAGTCGAGGCCGGCGCGTCGACTGGACACGGTGGCGGGGCTCGGGGGCGACGGTGACCATGGCTATGTCGGGGCCTTGGCGATGGAGACGCCTAATGAGATCAGGATCAATGGAGAGGGAGCGTTCGAGGAAAAAAAAGGGGGATTAGGGTTTTAGGGCGTCGAGGGGGAGTCGATGGCGACTTGAGGGTGCTGGGGAGCCGCATGATGGCCGGCACGTGGCAATCCGCGGCCACGAACGCAGCACGCGCGGCCAGCGCGCCCCTGATGAACAAGGGAAGACGACGGGGAGGTAGGTGGGCTGGGCCGGCACTGTTGTTCGGCTGGGCCGGGAGCACAGTGCCCCTACTTCCTTTTCTTTTCTCTTTTCCTTTTCTTTTCTCTCTTTCTATATTTATTTTATGGTTTGTCTTTTATTTAAAAAGCAAATGGGCTTTATTAAATATGGGACTTGACCCATAATTCGTAATGCAATTTTAGGCACTGCCTCAAAAAGTTTGAGAGTTAATTGAAATGTTTTGGATTTTTATAATATTGAAAGCAATTTAAAAGGCTGTCTTGGCACTATTTTAATTAGGTTAGGGGCATTTAAATACTTTATATAATGTGGGTTACAACATGTCAATGATCAGGGGAATTTATAGAATTATTTAAACATTTTAGTTTTACTATTCAAAGAAATAATTATTTCACTTGCAAATTTAAATTTGTATTTGACTTGATTTTGGACTAGTGGCAATTTGCATAGTAATCATGATGACATGGCCACCATTAGGGGGGATTACTGTAGCATGATTCTCGGGGTGTTACAATTCGTTGTGCTCAGTTTTGCCCCTCGCAACTAACGTTGCTCACTTTTGCCCTCCCTACTCCACCAGGTGCTTACAAAAGCCCAAATGGAGCACTTCCGTTCGGTCAAAGTCTTTGACCATTACCTCCTGACTATTGGGGTCGCTCCACTCTCTCTCACCACAGTGGGTCGCGGTAGGGGTCGAGGCAACTTATGACTAGTGGGGTCGTGTAATATCCTGACGGGTGGGGTCACTCCACTATCTCTCACCACAGTTTTGACACGGTAGAATCCTGACATGTGGGGTCAACGCAACTTATGACATGTGGGGCCACTTGATACCCTGGCAGGTGGGGTATGGCCAGTCTCTCCCCACTGTGCTAACGCGGTAAGATCCTAACTTGTGGGGTGATAACCCACAAGTATAGGGGATCGCAACAGTTTTCGAGGGTAGAGTATTCAACTCAAATTTATAGATTCGACACAAGGGGAGCCAAAGAATATTTGTAAGTATTAGCAGTTGAGTTGTCAATTCAACCACACCCGGAGATTAAATATCTACAACAAAGTGATCAGTAGCACAGTAATATGATAGTTTGGTAGTAGTAGTAACGGTAACAGTGGTAACAGTTTTGTAGCAGTTGTAAGTTATAACAGTAGCAATAGCAATAGTAACTTAGCAAGAACAATATGTGGAAAACTCATAGGCATTGGTTTGGTGATTACGTTGGATAATATTCATCATATAATAGTCATAACCTAGGGCGACACAGAACTAGTTCTAGTTCATAAATATAATGTAGGCATGTATTCCATAAATAGTCATACGTGCTTATGGAAAAGAACTTGCATGGCATCTTTTGTCCTACCCTCCCATGGCAGTGGGTCCATAAGGAAACTAAGGGATATTAAGGCCTCCTTTTAATAGAGAACCGGAACAAAGCATTAACACGTAGTGAATACATGAACTCCTCAAACTACGGTCATCACCGGAAAGTATCCCAATTGTTGTCCCCTTGGGGTTTATGGATCATAACACGTAATAGGTGCATATGACTTGCAAGATCGGATCACAAACACAGATATAATGGTGATAAGGTAAACGGTACAGATCTGAAATCATGGCACTCGGGCCCTAGTGACAAGCATTAAGCATAGCAAAGTCATAGCAACATCAATCTCAGAACATAATGGATACTAGGGATCAAGCCCTAACAAAACTAACTAGATTACATGATGAATCTCATCCAACTCCTCACCGACCAGCGAGCCTACGAAGGAATTACTCACTCCCGGTGGTGAGCATCATGAAATTGGTGATGGAGGATGGTTGGTGATGACGAAGACCGAAGATCCCCCTCTCCGGAGCCCCGAACGGGCTCCAGATCTGGCCTCCCGATGAAGAACAGGAGGTGGCGGCGGCTTCGTATCGTAAAACATGATGAAACTTTCTCTCTTATTTTTTCTCTGAAAATAGGATTTTATAGCATCGGAATTAGGGTCAGCGGAGCCACGAGGGCCCCACTACCCACCAGGGCGCGCCACAGGGGGATGGCACGCCCTGGTGTCTTGTGGGCAGCCTGGGCCCCCCCTCTAGTGGGTCTTCATTCTAGAAATTATTATATATTCCAAAATAATTCTCCAAAAAATTTTGTCCAATTTCGAGAACTTTTATTTCTGCACAAAAACAACACGATGGTAGTTCTGCTGAAAACAGCGTCAGTCCGGGTTAGTTTCATTCAAATCATTCAAATTAGAGTCCAAAACAAGAGCAAAAGCGTAAGGAAAAGTAGATACGATGGAGAGGTATCATGGGGCCGAGGCAGCTTATGACATGTGGGGTATATTCTCTCTATCATTTGTCAATGGCCGACCGCACACAGCCCTGAGCACCTTCCCCACAGAGCAGCCATAGCCATGGTCGCAGCTTGCCCGCATCACCGGATCTGATTCCCGCGCCTACTGATACGTCTCCAACGTATCTATAATTTTTGCTTGTTCCATGCTGTTATATTATCATTCTTGGATGTTTTATAATCATTTTAGAGCAACTTTATATCATTTTTTGGGACTAACCTATTGACATAGTGCCCAGTGCCAGTTGTTGTTTTTTGCTTATTTTTTACTTCGCAGAAAATCAATACCAAACGGAGTCCAAACGCAGCGAAACTTTTTGGATAATTTTTCTGGACCAGAAGACACAAGATGGGCCAAAGTAGTACCAGAGGCGTGCCCCGAGGGGGGCACAACCCACCTGGTCGCGCCGTGCCCAGGTGCGCCCTGGTGGGTTCTGCCCACCTCTGTGGCCTCCCGCACCGCCTCTTCGCCCTATAATTCCCCAAATATTCCAGAAACCCTAGGGGAGTCAACGAAACACAATTCCAGCCGCCGCAAGTTCCAGAACCACGAGATCCAATCTAGACACCATCACAGAGGGGTTCATCATCCTCATTGGTGCCTCTCCGATGATGCGTGAGTAGTTCATTGTACACCTACGGGTCCGTAGGCAATAGCTAGATGGCTTCTTCTCTCTTTTTGATTCTCAATACAATGGTCTCTTGGAGATCTATTTGATGTAACTCTTTTTTGCGGTGTGTTTGTTGGGATCCGATGAACTTTGAGTTTATGATCAGATCTATATCCATGAAAGTTATTTGAGTTCTTTGATCTCTTTTATGCATGATTACTTATAGCCTCGTATTTATTCTTCTTCTTCTTTGGTTTAGTTAGGCTGACTAGATTGATTTTTCTTGCCATGGAAAGAGGTGCTTTGTGATGGGTTCGATCGTGCGGTGTTCTTTCCCAGTGACAGAAGGGGCATCAAGACACGCATGTATCGTTGCTATTAAGGATAACAAGATGGGTGCTATTCCTACATGAATAGATCTCGTTTACATCATGTCATCATTCTTATTGCATTAATCCATTTCTCCATGAACTTAATACACTAGATGCATGCTGGATAGCGGTCGATGTGTGGAGTAATAGTAGTGGATGCAGGCAGGAGTCGGTCTACTAATCTTGGACGTGATGCCTATATAATGATCATTGCCTGGATATCATCATAATTATTTGATGTTCTATCAATTGCCCAACAGTAATTTGTTTACCCACCGTATGCTATTTTCTTGAGAGAAGCCACTAGTGAAATCTACGGCCCCTGGATCTATTCTTTATCATATTTGCTTCGAGATCTATTTTTTTCGCTTTTATTTTCAGATCTATTATTCCGAAAACCAAAAAATACCTTGCTGCACTTTTTTTCTATTTATTTTATTTTTTGTTTTATCGAGATCTATTTATCCAATCTATCACAAATTTATCTATCTTTTTACCCGTAGAGGGATTGACATCCCCTCCTAATCGTCGGATTGCAAGTATTTGTTATTTGTGTGCAGGTACCGTTTACATAGTGTTGCTTGGTTCTCCTACTGGATTGATACCTTGGTTTCATAACTGAGGGAAATACCTACCGTAGTTGTGCTGCATCATCCCTTCCTCTTTGGGGAAATACCAACGTAGTTGAAGTGACATCAAAAGGAATTTCTGGCGCCGTTGCCGGGGAGGATCAAGTCAAGTTAGTCTCCCGGCCACGTGCCAATTTCTGGCGCCGTTGCCGGGGAGACATCATCAACATCTATCAGTTTCCTAATCACAAATCTCATTTCCTTGCAATTTACATTATTTGCCATTTGCCTCTCGTTTACATCTCTCCCACTTCACACAAATTTGTCGTTTTATTCGCCCTCTTTTTCGTTCGCCATTTTCTAGTCAGATCTCTTATTTGCTTGAACTTGTCACCATGAGTGACTTTGCCATGGCAGAAACAGATGATGGCCCAACTCCTAAAATTGGACGATCTGGCAATCTGGATGCTAAAACTTTTGTTTTGGGGCAAGGGAACATTATGGGAAAAGAACATATCCAGGAATTTTTCAATTGTGTCAGAAATTTGACTCTTGATGATGCTCCTATACTTAAAAGAATTAAATCTTATGCGGAAGCTATTTCAGCACTAGTTCTGAAACTTGAAAATAGATTTATTCGTACTCACCCTACCTTGCAAAGATTGTTTTATGAGCTACCATCTATAAAAGATCCTAAAGCTAAAAAGATAGCTACCCAAGTTCTTATAAATGAATTTGATCACATAATACGGGAAGCTAGGGAAATTTTTGATTTTTATGGCATGAGCCATGAAAAACCGGCAATAAATGAGATCCTTTACAATAGTGATTACATGGTGACACATTTTCTTGGTAATAACCAAATTTTTTATGAGAATCTTAAAAAGGAAATCCCTGTTTTAGATATAATCCAACAAGTTTTCAATGATGTTAATCAACAATATTCTTGGATTGTTGCTGGAAATCAAAGGGTATACGTAGATGGGCAACTTGATAATGCTAAAATTCCTATGGATAATGTGTTTCAAGTTATTTTTGAAAAACCTCCCGACAAGAACACATCTACGGAAAATAATAAGAAAGTTAACAATACGTGAATCTATGCATTATGCCTAGCTAGGGGCATAAAACGATAGCGCTTGTTGGGAGGCAACCCAATGAATTTTTTTTTTGCCTTTTTCTTTCTATTTTTGAGTGTTCGCACAATTATGTCTCTGTTATGATTGTGTTTTTTATGTTTTAATTAGTGTTTGTGCCAAGTAAAGCCTTTGGGATAGCTTTGGTGATAGTTGATTTGATCCTGTTGAAAAACAGAAATTTTTGCGTCTAAATTCACAGAAGAGGCTAAAAATTCTGAATTTTTTACACAACATTGATATAAAAATGGCCTCTATTTTTCAAAATTTTCAGAATTTTTGGAGTTACAGAAGTATGAGTACAATTCGCATCTTTATAGACTGTTCTGTTTTTGACAGATTCTGTTTTCTTTGCATTGTGTGCTTATTTTGATGATTCTATGGATTGTATCGGGGGGTATAAGCCATGGCAAAGTTAGAATACAGTAGATATAATGCAATAACAAAATTTTAATAGGTTTTCTATAGTACTTAAAGTAAAGATTGGTTTCTCATACTAACGGCTCTCACGAAGGTTTTGTTAAGTTTTGTGTGATTGAAGTTTTCAAGTTTTGGGTGAGATCACGATGGATGAAGGAATAAGGAGTAAGAAAAGCCTAAGCTTGGGGATGATCCATGGCACCCCAAGTTAATATTCAAGGAGAACCAAGCAACTAAGCTTGGGGATGCCCCGGAAGGCATCCCCTCTTTCTTCTAACGACTATCGGTATTTTACTTCGAGCTATAATTTTATTCGTCACATATCATGAGTTTTGCTTGGAGCGTCTTGTATTATATGAGTCTTTTCTTGTTTTGCCTTTTAGTTTGTCACAAGTATCCTTGCTAGACACACCTATTTGAGAGATCCAAATTATGCTATGATTTGTTAGAATTGCTCTTTATGCTTCACTTAAATCTTTTGAGCTATGGAATTGCTCTAGTGCTTCACTTATATCTTTTTTAGCACGGTGTGCTTTAATATTTTTGAAGAAATGCTCTCATGCTTCAATTAGATTTATTGGATAGTTAGTAAATTTTTGAAGAAATTCTCTCATGCTTCACTTATATTATTTTGAGAGACAGAAAATTTTTATGCTCATGTTCTTCACTTAGATTTGTTTGAGCTTGTCAAAAGCAATTGCAATATATGAAACTAGTCCCAAAGTGATAGATATTCAAGAGGGATATAATAAAAACTTTCATGAAGATCGTTGGACAAAATAAACTTGATTCTTTGTAATAGTTTTGAGATATGATGATAGTGATATGTGAGTCATGTTGGTGAGTAATTATGCTTTAGTAAGAATATTGGTGTTAAGGTTTGTGATTCCCTATGCAAGCACGAAAGTCAATAATTATGCAATGAAATTACATCCTACTTGTGGTGCATTATTCGGTGTTAGTTATGCTTAATGCTCGCTTATGTGATTTGTCGTTTCTTGGTTGGTTGCTTCTCAATCTTTTTGCTAGCCTCCACTTGTACTAAGTAGAAATACTACTTGTGCATCCAAAATCTTTAAACCCAGTTTTGCCATATGAGTCCACCATACCTACCTATATGCGGTATTCCCGTGCTGTTCTAAGCAAATTTGTATGTGCCATCTCTAATTTTCAAAATAAATTTCATTTTTGTCTGCTCGTACCGCTCATGAAGCGGCAGGGGGTGGCCAATATTTTCCATGCTAGATGTGTTATTCTCAAGATGAGTGTTTATTCACTTGTCATTGCACGAGAGTGCGGCGGTAATAGGGATGCCCAGTCCCGAAATGAAAAAGAAGTTTACTTTATGTTGTCAAATAATAAATTCCTTGGAAAGTGTTGGTATGGAGGGCACCCATGGATACGGCTAGCCATGGAAAGTGAAAGAATGGTGGAAAAAGGAATAATCTTTATTTTCTGTTTGGGAACCGCCTATGATATATCTAGCATGGAAAGTGTTGGCAATTACTCGGTCATTTTCATTGACGGGAAAAGTATGCCTCTCAAAAAATTTATCTCTCAATTTAAGCTTTGAGCTCTGGCACCTCTACAAATCCCTACTTCCCTCTGCGAAGGGCTTATCTATTTACTTCATGCAATTTTTATTTGAGTCTCCATCTTCTCTTATAAAGCACCAACTAAGGGGCACTATGATCGTACTTGAGCATTGGGTATAGCTAATATGCGAGTGTGTTTCATTAATGGATCAATGATTGAGCATGATGGGCTAGGGATAACTTTCTTTAGTGTTGATATTTTGAAAGATATGGTTGCTTGTTGATATGCTTGAGTATTGAAATCTTCATGTCAAAACTAGACTATTGCTTTGAACCATATAAAAGTCCAAATGTCCATGCTACAAAGAAAAGAATATGTGATGAACATGTTAGGCAACATTCCACATCAAAAATTCTGTTTTTATCATTTACCTACTCGAGGACGAGTAGGAATTAAGCTTGGGGATGCTGATACGTCTCCAACGTATCTATAATTTTTGCTTGTTCCATGCTGTTATATTACCATTCTTGGATGTTTTACAATCATTTTATAGCAACTTTATATCATTTTTTGGGACTAACCTATTGACATAGTGCCCAGTGCCAGTTGCTGTTTTTTGCTTGTTTTTTACTTCGCAGAAAATCAATACCAAACGGAGTCCAAATGCAGCGAAACTTTTTGGAGAATTTTTCTGGACCAGAAGACACAAGATGGGCCAAAGAAGTGCCAGAGGGGTGCCCCGAGGGGGCACAACCCACCTGGGCGCGCCTAGGTGGGTTGTGCCAACCTCGGTGGCCTCCCGCACCGCCTCTTCGCCCTATAAATCCCCAAATATTTCAGAAACCCTAGGGGAGTTGACGAAACACAATTCCAGCCACCACAAGTTCTAGAACCACGAGATCCAATCTAGACACCATCATGGAGGGGTTCATCATCCTTATTGGTGCCTCTCCAATGATGCGTGAGTAGTTCATTGTAGACCTACGGGTCCGTAGACAGTAGCTAGATGGCTTCTTCTCTCTTTTTGATTCTCAATACAATGGTCTCTTGGAGATCTATTGGATGTAACTCTTTTTTATGGTGTGTTTGTTGGCATCCGATGAACTTTGAGTTTATGATCAGATCTATATCCATGAAAGTTATTTGAGTTCTCTGATCTCTTTTATGCATGATTACTTATAGCCTCGTATTTCTTCTCTGAATCTTTGGTTTAGTTAGGCCGACTAGATCGATTTTTCTTTTCATGGGAAGAGGTGCTTTGTGATGGGTTCGATCGTGTGGTGTTCTTTCCCAGTGATAGAAGGGGTAGCAAGACACGCATGTATCGTTGCTATTAAGGATAACAAGATGGGTGCTATTCCTACATGAATAGATCTCATCTACACCTTGTCATCGTTCTTATTGCATTACTCCGTTTCTCCATGAACTTAATACACTAGATGCATGCTGGATAGCGGTTGATGTGTGGAGTAATAGTAGTAGATGCAGGCAGGAGTCGGTCTACTAATCTTGGACGTGATGCCTATATAATGATCATTGCCTGGATATCATCATAATTATTTGATGTTCTATCAATTGCCCAACAGTAATTTGTTTACCTACCGTATGCTATTTTCTTGAGAGAAGCCACTAGTGAAATCTACGGCCCCCAGGTCTATTCTTTATTATATTTGCTTCGAGATCTATTTTTATTCGCTTTTTATTTTCAGATCTATTATTCCAAAAACCCAAAAATACCTTGCTGCACTTTTTTGCTATTTATTTTATTTCGTGTTTTATCGAGATCTATTTATCCAATCTATCACAAATTTATCTATCTTTTTACGCGTAGAGGGATTGACAACCCCTCCTAATCGTCGGGTTGCAAGTATTTGTTATTTGTGTGCAGGTACTGTTTACATAGTGTTGCTTGGTTCTCCTACTGGATTGATACCTTGGTTTCATAACTGAGGGAAATACCTACCATAGTTGTGCTGCATCATCCCTTCCTCTTTGGGAAAATATCGACGTAGTTCAAGCGACATCACCTACCAGCGGCCGGCGGCGGTGAACGTCCGTCGCGGCACTGGCATTATTTCTCTGCCCGCATTGTCCCTCCAGGCCAACATACCGCACGCAGAGCTGCCGCCCCACCCCACCATCTGGATTTGCTCTGCCGTTGAAGACAACCACCGGCATTATTTCTTAGTAAGCTCTCGGATCCTGATCCCCCTTATTCAAGCGTTTCTGAACCCTAATCTCATCTGAACACCTAATTTTAGGTGCGCCGTCGCGTTAAATGTTCAGTCGTAGCGGTTACAGCGGTGAGGGTGGCGATTCGATCATGTCTTGGCCACGCTCACCTACACCAGATTCGGAGGAGGTTCAGGTATTTAGCGCTTACGTCCTATCTGAATAATCCCTTGTTTAATTTGTAGTGTTAATTTACTTTGGATGGATTATTACAGTTTAATAGGCAGCCTGATGATCCTTGGTATATTGCATACCAATATGAGTCAATCTAGTGGGGTAAAGAGAAGATGGCATTGGAGGAGGTGGTGGCTAATTTGGGTGTTGAATTAGGATGCATTCAACATTAACTATACACAATGCATGAGGATGACAAATAGTGCTCTTAGGCCTGGTGCTTGTTTGAGAAGCTGATGACTCAACATAAAAGTAAAATAACATAAAAGTAAATAGATAGACCCTTCGCAGAGGGAAGCAGGGATTTGCAGAGGTTCTAGAGCTCAATGTTTAAATCAAAGATAAATATAATTTTGGGAGGCACACCCTTCCTGTCAATGTTACGACCAAGAGTTTTAAATATCTTCCATGCTAAACAAATTAGCGGCAGTTCCCAAGTGATAAAAGTAAAGATTACTCCCCCTCCACCAACAAACACAAGCCATGGCTAACCAAATCCACGGGTGCCTTCCATACCAACAACAGTCCTGGGGGAGTTTTGTTTAATTATTTGTAATTTTTGATTTTGGGATTGGGCATCCCTATTACCAGCCCCTCTCGTGCAAGGACGAGTGAATAAGCACTCATCATGAGAATAACCCGCTTAGCATGGAAGATACTAACCACCCCCTGTCGCTCCATGAGCGGTCTAGGTACCCAAAACACATGTTCATTTGAATATTTAGAGGTGGCACATGCAAATTTACTTGGAACAGCAGGGTAATACCACATATAGGTAGATATAATGGACTCTTCTGGAATAACTTTGGTTTAAGGATTTTGATGCACAAGCAGTATTCCCACTTAGTATAGGAGAAGGCTAGCAAATAGGTTGAGAAGCGACCATCTAGAGAGTGAAAACGGTCATGAACATGCATTATGAATAATTAACATTGAATACTAGCATGAGTAGGATATAAACACCATGAACATAAATATCGTGGAGGCTATGTTGATTTTGATTCAATTACATGCATGAACATGTGCCAAGTCAAGCCACTTGAAACACTCAGAGGAGGATACCATATCATTATACTACATCACAATCATTTTGATGCATGTTGACACCCAAGATAAATCATTATCTACTCCTAGCTACTTAAGCATGGCATGAACAACTATAATCTCTAATTTTCATTGCAAACATGTTTAATCATAATATGCTAAATCATGGATACTGAGTTAAGCATATTTACAAAAACATGAACAAGTTGAGTTCATACCCGCTTTTCCCTGCCACAGTCACTTCATCAAATATCGTCATTATTGCCTTTCACTTGCACGACCGAATGATGTGAAAATAATAATAGTGCAAGAGTGCCGTGGACTAAGCTGGAATTGCAACATTTTATTCAAAGGAGAAGACAAAATAATTTGGGCTCTTCGTTAGATCAACAATAATACATATGAGAGCCACTCAACATTTTCATTGTGGTCTTCTCCTTGGTACAACTCAACAAAACAAAAGAACTTCAGAGAAACACACTGAAATATTTTTGGAGTTTTTAGTTTTTCTTGAAAGGGAAACAAATTAAAGAAAGAAAAACAAAATAAGAAAAACAATTTACACGGGAAAACTCCCAACAAAACAAAAGAAGAAATGAGAAATATTTTTGGGTTTTCTTTTAATACTAAAATAATTTAACTAGAAAGAAAACCCGAAATGTGCAAGAAATATTTTTGGATTTTCTCAAAGTTTTCAAACACACAAGAAGAAAGCGAGAAAATAAATCTAGCATGGATAATACAATGAAAAAGTGTGGACATCGGCAACTGAAATGAAATGTGTGAACATGAATGTAATGTCGGTGGAAATACATACTCCCCCAAGCTTAGGCTTTTGGCCTAGCTTGGTAATCACCATCCGTAGTAGCCATCCGGTCCCATGTGAAAGTGCTGAGGCGGCGGCACCTGAGCGTCCCACTCCTAGGGCTCCTCCTCTGCCGCTGCCTGGTTATTCTGGTAGGCAATAATGTCCGCTGGCATGACCCTGTATCCATTCCTGGCAATAGAATCAAACAAAGCAGGTGCAGGCAACGGGATAATATCATGGGTTTTCTCGCTGAAAATCAAGTTGTAACGAATGTTGTCAAAAGAATTAGCATCATCAGTAAATTGGTGAGCCACCATCGCCTGTTGATCTAGATAAACTCGGGGCAAACGATAGTCATGTTGGCATATCTGAACATTAAAGTGACTCGCTAAGCGAGTGGCATAAATACCACCATGGATTTTGCCCTTAGTTCTGTTAAGGTGTAGACGACGTGCAACAACAGCCCCTAGGCTAAAGGTGTGATCATTGTGTAGTGCACGGCGTAATGTGGCGAGGTCGGGAGCACTAAGTATACCAGCCTTCTCCCTAGCAGTTAAACACTTCGCGTTGAATAAAGCAAAGTAATGCACATAAGGAAACTGCAAACTAGTGGCGGTGGCTTTCGACACGCCTCTTTCCTCACCCACTGTCAAAGTGAGGAGGAATACCTCAAACTCTGCCGGTCTAGGCTCTCTTAATTCCTTGTCAGAGGGAATCAAACATATCTCACAAAAATTAGTTAGTGGTATCTGACAGGTTTCAGAATATAAATTAAACCGCACCTCAGGAGGATCATGCCTATTCAGAAAATAAATTTTTTGCACAGAGGAGTTCGTGAGGAGGTGGTGTAGGTCACACTCATCTGCGATGAAGTCGGTTAGACCGGCATTTGCAATGAATTGGGCAAACTCTTAATGGAACCCGGCCTCGTCCATGAAGGCATTATGTGGCCATTCGCATGGCTGCACCTCCGCCGTTCTCGGAGTGTTGAGGTCATTGTCCGATGATTCCCCAATGACTCCCTCGACATTCTTTTTGGAGGAAAACTTCCAAAAAATGCTCATCTTTCCTATGAACAAAATTCTGAAAATTTTGGGCCACAAAATTTTGTTAACAAAACTTCACAAGATTGATAGCAACTACACATATGGATGCCTAGAGGCCAAATCAAGCATTCAAACTACTTGGAACTCAAAAAATTCACCATGCAAGCTCATTTACAGTAGCACCAAGAGTAGCTAAATACTCAAAAATTAAACCACTAGAACAAAAACTAATTCGAGCAATGGAGGAGTCACATACCAACTAGCAACCCCCCAAATAAGTTTCGGAAACGGAGCTTCGAGCAAAGAGATCGAAAATACGCGGGTTTGAGAGCAAGAACACAGGAGAGAGAGCAAGAGTGAGTTTTTTCTGGAGGTAGGAGATGACATGGGCTAAAGGGAAAAGTGAGGGGGGCCACGTGGGGCCCACTATGCACCAGGGTGCGCCTGGGGTAGCTGGCGCGCCCTGGTGTCTTGTGGGCACCAGGGGCACGCCCTCGTGATGTTATTTGTACCAGAAATTCTTAAATATTCAGAAAAAATCATGTTAAAAATTTCAGGTCATTCTGAGCACTTTTATTTTTGACCACCTTTTTTATTGCATGAAAAATTCAGAAAACATGATAAATATGGCATTTTATTTTATTTAACTAAGAAAAACAGAAAACTAACAGTAGGGACAGAAGGTTGTGCTTACTAAATTCATCGACCACATGCCCCTCGAAAATAATCCATTAATAAGGTTGATCAAGTCTTATTAATAATCACTTTCGATTAACATGAACCCGAAAAACCGTCGTAAAACACTAAGTTACCTCAACGGGGATATGCATATCCCCAACAATAAGTATTTCATATTTCTTTTTGGCAGTAGCTAGAGGGAGTTGAAAACTTCCAATAGTCACTGGTACTGCGAGGTTCTATACAAACGGTTTTTAACCCCTTTCCACGACGGCCTTTGGAACCATCGCCAAGTGAATGTGTGCGATACGGGGGTCCTTCCCACGCGACCCAGAAACCATCGGGTATAGGGAGCCTTGATGCATACAGTTGTCCCTACTCGTTTGTGCTCGCATTGCCATCGCAGTCGGTATTCTGTGGTGCTACGTTTACGATGCGCGGCCCATCACAAATGGTTCATGATTATAGAACATGTATGATAAGCAGACAATCACACACATTCACTTTTCCCGAACCGTGTGCGATAACTAATTAAGAAGATTAGCTAATCATCGTACGAGTGTCGGATAGGATTACGAAACATCGGACCGTCGTAACATCGTCATACATGATAACTATCGCACATGCTATTCGGTGGTGCAACGTTTATGATGCATACCACATCAGAAATAGTTCATGGTTGCAAATCGTGTATGATAAGGTAACTATCACAAATGTTTAGTTTGCCCGCACCATTTGTGATATTGTCTGACATCACACACGGTTTGCAAATGGCAACTGTGTGCATGCTCGCACATGTTTCCTCTCTGTGAACCGTGTCGGATTATGGTTTATATCACAAATGTTTGTGTTTTACCGACCGTGTGCGCCGTAACGACCTGCAGAGCGTAATTTCACTGTAATTTAATTGCTGCTATTTCAAATTGCACCGGATTTGAATTTGAAAGTATGCTATAGCTTTATTCATATCCATCAGGTTCAAACAACCAATGCATTATTCGATTCACAGGTACATATGTTCAAGAATTACATAAGCACCAAATAAAGAATGATGAACCACAGTTGTATACTTGTACTATTAAAGGCGGTAAAGAAAGAGGCGAAATACATTCTGGTTGCTGAACAAGGTGAAGCGGAATGCCCATATTGTGCCCTCCTCCATGCAGAAGGCACGCACGACTCTAGTCCAACCCCTTGTGATGGCCGACCGCCCATCCTTCACTGTCTTTATGAACACATCTAGATAATCATCGTGTCCTGGTAGAAATACTTTAACCTTTGCATGCCCACCAATCATGTAGTTTGAGAGGTAACCTTGAGTAAACTGCTTTGGGAACCACTGAAAAGGAAAAAGATTCAGACATTGTCATCTAACACAACTCATTATGGGCAGTAAAAAGAAGGCTGCTGAGTTCTTACTTACCATCCTGCAGTTCGCTGTTGTCTAGGATAAAGTGTAAACAAATAGTTTAATTGCCATCTTTTGACCCATTTTACTAACAATCTTTATCAGCTTCCTCACTTGATGCTGGTTCATGAATATCTCATTGCCCCATACGCAGAAAGGGTCGAAGCGCGGATCTTTACCAATGACATATGTACCTAAAAGCACCAAGTTAATATTAGAAGCTAAACAACAATTGCACAATGATGTAGTACAACACTCCCTCGGTCCCATTATATAATATCTTATAACATCCAATATACTCACATATTAGATGAATTAACATCTTATATTATGGGACACAGGGAGTTTATTGCATTCTTACAAATTATCGGCTGATTAACTGCTGCTGTATCCATGGGTTAGAGTTAGTTTGGGCTCAAATAGCCCTAAAGTATATCCAAACATGAGGGATAGTTTGAGCTAGTTGCATCTAACCCACCCAAAAAAACTATCCCACCCAAGACGTGCTAGTTGGAGCTAGTTCTCCTAGTGCATTTATTGTCAATCTAACCCAGTCATCCAAACACCTCTTTGGCTAGAGTTAGTTCAGGGTTAGTCATGAGCTAGAAACTAACTCTAACCTCTAGCTAAGTTAGGGTATCCAAACAGGGCTCTGTCGTTGTTGTTGTTGTTGTTGCTGCTCTTCTACGTCTATCTAGACATCATCAGAACATTAAGGTAACACTCTTCCTTGTTGTTATGTAGCCTAGGATTGCATATTTAGACATTCAGTACAGTGCATGTTGCTATGTAGCCTCAGATATATTACATATGGCCCTAGTTAACCTAACAATAAATGGGTTACAGATATATTCAGTTAAAAGTCCGATTCACCGATTAGTCCCTTATCAGCCCCCGGCCTATATGGTACCAGCTACCGATATCCTGAACAGTGAGTAAATATAAGCCATGGGATGAAACTAACCTCGATGAAAAACAGCAGTCGTTCCCAAAACTGTCCCGTGTAAGTACATCGAGAGGCATGTTAAGCACAACAGGCTAAACATCAACCAAATATATCCATGGCAGACAAAATAATCTCTAAAAGATAGCTTCAGTGTGCAGGTTTAAGCACGCTAGTAAAGCAAAACAAGTGGAAAGGTGTGTTAACTACAACATGCCTAACATTTAACAACAAGCAGACATAGTCATTCAAACTGGTATTGTGCCGGTCTAAGTACACTGGTTATTGTTAAATAAAAATGAGAAGGCGTGTTAACTACATGCAGCAACCAAATGTAGTCATTCATAGTGGTATTGTTGAAACTGGTATTGATGAAATTGAACTGCACAGTTCATACTTGCACATATAGAACATCACATTGTGAATAATTGGAATAAACAAGGCATACTACGAACAACCAAAGATAGCATTTGAAACTGGACATATGCTAACTATAAACAACCGAACAACCAAAAAACTTTAAAAGAGGCATATGCTAGCTATAACAGGCTTAACAACAAGGAAATATATGCATTCCTATCGGTATGTTTAAAACTGGTATTGATGAAAATGTACTGCACAGTAAATAGTTGCACATATAGAGCATCACATGTCACAGATGGGCTCGTTCCCGTGGGAAGAGCACGGACCCTGGGTGCGCTCCATGTTGTCGCAGATGTGCTCCTTCCCCTTGGAAGAGCATGGCTGTAGGGTGCCCTCCCTGATGTCGCAGAGGGGCTCTTTCCCCTTGGAAGAGCAGATGGGCTCTTTCCCCTTGGAAGAGCCGGAGAGGGTGCCCTCCTCGTGGTCGCCGTCGATGAGGTCTGACTTGGAAGCTATGGATCCCAAGCCAGCGTCGCAGAACATGTCCTTCAGAAATGACAAAAGGGGCTCGATGGCGATGTAGGATGGCAAATTCTTGACAGCGAGCCAGAGGAGATCAGCGGCGGGGCATGGATGAGATCGACGGTGGTTGAACCCAAGGGGTTGGGGGTGGGCCACTTAACCTGTGAGATAGCCCACGTCAGGTCGTCGCTGTCGACGACCTCGATGTCGTAGCCGGCGTCCGCAACTTACCTGCATACTCTAGCCCGCTGATTGAGTGCCTGCGGCCAGTAATGGTCGTCAGCTTCCTCGGCGGCCACCTCGGCAACGACGGGCGAAGAGGCAATGATACACCTCTTTTGGGCCAGTCGCTCCTCGAGCTCCACGGGAAGCGTAGCCAGGCTTAGGCTGCAATGCTCTGGAGTGGGGGATGGGGATGGGGATCTGTGGGAAAGGGGGTGTTTGGCAGGTGTCATCTAAGAAACTCAGGGCGGCCTAGGTATGGAGATCGGTGGGTAAGCTGCACGGGCAAACCGGCGGATGTTGACAATGGAGGCCTTGCGGCGGCGGCGGCGACGACCTTGCTAGGGTTTCGAGCGAGGGAGGGGTTGTGGTGGTGGGGGGTGTGTGTGTGCGTGCGCGCTCACCCGAGGAGGTTTTGGGGTGTGTGTGTGGAGGGGGGGGGGGTGTGTGTGTTTGAGGAAATGACGCGGCTACTGAAAATTTTACTACGGGGGAGTGAAATGCCGGGGCTATTGAAAATTTGGATGATGGTGCATCGCACACGGTCCGGAAATAACAATTGTGTGTTATGAAACAGAAAAACCCTCGAGCCGGGCAGATATTTTCGAGGGATGCAGGCGGGAGCGGGACCAACAAACATCACACATGGTCGAAACATAATAACCATGTGTAAGAAAAAACCTGCAGGCGGTTAGATATTTTTTAGAGGGAAAGCCTCGTGGAGCCCAATGTACTGTGCTGATGTGTGTGACAGGGGCACCGGCGTGGCACACGGTTAGTGTGAGTGAACCGTGTCTGTTGCGTCATCCTACTTGTCTAATGTTCATAAATTTGGTGAAAACGACGTGGGAAAGGGTCAGAACACGAACACACTTGCATGTTGACCAAATATATGTATGAAAAGGGTGGTTTGATGTTCAAATACCAAATGCAACTTCGATGTGGCACCTATCTCGCAAAGCGCACGGTATTGCTTGCCCCCCCCCCCCCCGTGTCGGCAAGACGGGAATCCTAAGCTATGAACGCATGCCTGCCCCCACGGAGGTTCACCTAGCAAAGTGCGAAGTAGCAGTCCCGCCCCCATCACACACACGCACGCACGCGCGCGCGCACACACACACACACACACACACACACACACACAAGCGCGCGCGCGCGCACACACACACACGCACACGCACACACACACTCACAAAGACACACACACACACTTTTAGTCGGCAGGAGAGGGCATCTCAGCAAGATGTATCGTAAAACAGACCAAGAATAATCCACCTTGGTCGTACAACCTCTCTCTTGTTGTTGGTCAAAGTGATGGTCGTCCATGCGACCCCAGAGATGGGCTAGCTCGCCAATAATCACGCAAGTAGCTAGTCCCCGAAGACAACCACTGCCTGCGTGTGGCCCAAACATATGTATGGAGGTGTTGGTGTTTGAATACACAATGGAACAACTTTGCTGTGGCACCATGCTTTGGAACCAGAAATCCCCACACGGAGTGAGGGTTAGTTGACGATGCATATGTATGTCACACCACACTTCGAGCCAATGGCGAGGATGCATGCATGCATGCATAGTATGGGCTCAAACTTAATTAGGTCTGAATCTGACCATGACCTACGACGATAACACGAACCAAAGGAAGAATCCGCCATGGTAACCTATCTTGTTGTTGGTTAAGTGATCATGGATGTCCACGCGGGCCCACGAATATATAGGCTTGTCGCCGATAACCACGCGAGGGAGTGTACCGTTAGAAGACAACCACTACATGCATATGTATGTATGGAGTGCATGCATGCATGTTTGAATACCATTCACAACATTGATGTGTGATACATCTCCAAACTATCTATAATTTTTTATTATTCCATGCTATTATATTATCTATTTTGGATGTTTTATATGCATTAATATGCTATTTTATATTATTTTTGGGACTAACCTATTAACCTAGAGCCCAGTGCCAGTTCTTGTTTTTTCCTTGTTTTTGAGTTTCGCAGAAAAGGAATACCAAACGGAGTCCAAACGGAATGAAACCTTCGCGATGATTTTTCTTGGACCAGAAGATAACCAGGAGACTTGGAGATGAAGTCGGAGGAGCCACGAGGCAGCCACAAGGACGAAGGGCGCGCCCAGGGGGGTAGGGCTCGCCCCCCACCCTTGTGGGCCCCCCGTGCACCTCCTGACCTAATTCTTTCGCCTATATATTCCCAAATATCCCCAAACCACCAGAGGCATCCACGAAAACACTTTTCCACCATCGAAACTTTCTGTACCCGTGAGATCCCATCTAGGGACCTTTTTCGGCACCCTGCCGGTGGGGGATTCGATCACAGAGGGCTTCTACATCAATCCTATTGCCCTTCCGATGAAGCGTGAGTAGTTTACCTCAGACCTACGGGTCCATAGCTAGTAGCTAGATGGCTTCTTCTCTCTCTTTGATTCTCAATACCATGTTCTCCTCGATGTTCTTGGAGATCTATTTGATGTAATACTTTTTTGCAGTGTGTTTGCCGAGATCCGATGAATTGTGGATTTATGATCAGCTTATCTATGAATATTATTTGAATCTTCTATGAATTCTTTTATGCATGATTTGATATCTTTGTAATTCTCTTCGAACTATCGATTTGGTTTGGCCAACTAGATTGGTTTTTCTTGCAATGGGAGAAGTGCTTAGCTTTGGGTTCAATCTTGCGGTGTCCTTTCCCAGTGACAGTAGGGGCAGCAAGGCACATATTGCATTGTTGCCATCGAGGATAAAAAGATGGGGTTTTCATCATATTGCTTGAGTTAATTCCTCTACATCATGTCATCTTACTTAATGCGTTACTCCGTTCTTTATGAACTTAATACTCTAGATGCATGCTGGATAGCGGTCGATGTGTGGAGTAATAGTAATAGATGCAGAATCATTTCGGTCTACTTGACACGGACGTGATGCCTATATTCATGATCATTGCCTTAGATATCGTCATAACTTTGTGCTTTTGTATCAATTGCTCGGCAGTAATTTGTTCACCCACCGTATTATTTTCTATCTTGAGAGTAGCCTCTAGTGAAACCTATGGCCCCCGGGTCTATTTTCCATCATATAATTTTCTATTCTCCATCATACAAGTTTCCGATCTACTATTTTGCAATCTTTTACTTTCCGATCTATAAACCAAAAATACCAAAAATATTTACTTTATCGTTTATCTATCTCTATCAGATCTCAATTTTGCAAATAATCGTGAAGGGATTGACAACCCCTTTATCGCGTTGGGTGCAAGTTGTTTGATTGTTTGTGCAGGTATTCGGTGATTTGTGTGTTGTCTCCTACTGGATTGATACCTTGGTTCTCAAACTGAGGGAAATACTTATCTATACTTTGCTGCATCACCCTTTCCTCTTCAAGGGAAAAACCAACGCAAGCTCAAGAATTAGGTGGAAGAATTTCTATCGCCGTTGCCGGGGAGATCTACGCCAAATCAAGACATACCAAGTACCCATCATAAACTCTCATCTCTTGCATTACATTATTCACCATTTGCCTCTCATTTTCCTCTCCCCCACTTCTAAAATGATTTTTGAAAAAGATTTGCCTTTTCTTCGCCCCTCTTCCGTTTGTCTTCTTCGTTTGCTTTTTGTGTGCTCGTGTGTTGGATTGCTTGCTTTGTCACGATGGCTCAAGAGAATAACAAATTGTGTGACTTTTCCAACACCAATAACAATGATTTTATTAGTACTCTGATTGCTCCCGCCACCAGTGCGGAATCTTATGAAATTAATGCCGCTTTGCTGAATCTTGTTATGAAAGATCAATTTTCTGGCCTTCCTAGTGAAGATGCCGCATCCCATCTAAACAATTTCGTTGATTTGTGTGATATGCAAAAGAAAAAAGATGTGGATAATGATATTGTTAAATTGAAGCTATTTCCGTTCTCACTACGAAATCGTGCTAAAACTTGGTTTTCGTCTTTGCCTAAAAATAGTATTGATTCATGGAATAAGTGTAAAGATGCTTTTATTTCCAAGTATTTTCCTCCCGCTAAGATCATCTCCCTTAGGAACGATATTATGAATTTTAAGCAACTTTATCATGAACATGTTGCACAATCTTGGGAGAGGATGAAATTGATGATACGAAATTGCCCTACTCATGGTTTGAATTTGTGGATGATTATACAAATTTTTTCTGCCAGATTGAATTTTGCTTCTAGGAATCTTTTAGATTCGGCCGCGGGAGGTATTTTTATGGAAATTACTTTAGGAGAAGCTACTAAACTCCTAGATAATATTATGGTTAATTATTCTCAATGGCATACCAAAAGATCTTCCACTAGTAAAAAAGTGCATGCGATTGAAGAGATTAATGTTTTGAGTGGAAAGATGGATGAGCTTATGAAATTATTTGCTAGCAAGAGTGCTTCTTTGGATCCTAATGATATGCCTTTGTCTACTTTGATTGAAAATAATCATGAATCTATGGATGTGAATTTTGTTGGTAGGAGCAATTTTGGTAATAACGTGTATAGAGGTAATTTTAATCCTAGGCCGTTTCCTAGTAATTCCTCTAATAATTATGCTAATTCCTACAATAATTCTTATGGAAATTATAATAAGATGCCCTCTGATTTTGAGAATAGTGTTAAAGAATTTATGAGTTCACAAAAGAATTTCAATGCTTTGATTGAAGAAAAATTGCTTAAGATTGATGATTTGGCTAGGAACGTGGATAGAATTTCTCTTGATGTTGACTCTTTGAAACTTAGATCTATTCCACCCAAGCATGATATCAATGAATCTCTAAAGGCTATGAGAATCTCCATTGATGAGTGCAAAGAAAGAATCGCTAAGATGCGTGCTAAAAAAGATTGGTTTGTAAAAACATGTTCTTCTAGTTTCCATGAAAATAATGATGAAGATCTTAAAGTGATTGATGTGACTCCTATTGAATCTTTGTTTTCCAATATAAATCTTGATAAAGATGGGACTGGAGATGAGTCAACTTTATTTAAATGATTCGGAGTTTTTAGATCTTGATGCAAAAATTGATAAAAGTGGGATTGGAGAGGGAGGTCAAAACTTTAAGTAGCAATGAACCCACTCTTTTGGATTTCAAGGAATTTAATTATGATAATTGTTCTTTAATAGATTGTATTTCCTTGTTGCAATCCATGTTGAATTCTCCTCATGCTTATAATCAAAACAAAGTTTTTACTAAACATATCGTTGATGCTATGATGCAATCTTTTGAAGAAAAGCTTGAATTGGAAGTTTCTATCCCTAAAAAACTTTATGATGAGTGGGAAACTACTATTAATATTAAGATTAAAGATTTTGAGTGCTATGCTTTGTGTGATTTGGGTGCTAGCGTTTCCACGATTCCAAAAACTTTATGTGATGTGTTAGGTTTCCGTGAATTTGATGATTGTTCTTTAAATTTGCATCTTGCGGATTCCACTATTAAGAAACCTATGGGAAGGATTAATGATGTTATTATTGTTGCAAATAGGAATTATGTGCCCGTAGATTTCATTGTTCTTGATATAAATTGCAATCCTACATGTCCTATTATTCTCGGTAGACCATTCCTTAGAACGATTGGTGCAATTATTGATAAGAAAGAAGGAAACATTAGATTTTAATTTCCGTTAAGGAAGGGCATGGAACACTTTTCAAGAAATAAAATTAAATTTCCATATGAATCTATTATGAGAGCTACTTATGGATTGCATACCAAAGATGACAATACCTAGATCTATTCGTGTTTTTATGCCTAGCTAAGGGCGTTAAACAATAGCGCTTGTTGGGAGGCAACCCAATTTTATTTTTGTTTTTGCTTTTTTGGTTCTGTTTTGCAATAAATAATTCATCTAGCCTCTGGTTAGATGTGGTTTTGTGTTTTAATTTGTGTTTGTGCCAAGTAAGACCTTTGGGATGGCTTACGGTGATAGTTGATTTGATCTTGCTGAAAAACAGAAACTTTTGCGTCCAGTCACACAATTTTAATAATTCACTGGAGCATAGAAAAACCCTGTGAATTTTTTACACGAGATTTATATACAAATTGCCTCTGTTGTCATAATTTTTCAGAATTTTTGGAGTTACATAAGTATTAGAACAATTCAGATCTTCGCAGACTGTTCTGTTTTTGACAGATTCTGTTTTCTTTGTGTTGTTTGCTTATTTTGATGAATCTATGGGTAGTATCGGGTGGTATGAACCATGGAAAAGTTGGAATACAGTATATATTAAACCAATATAAATAAATAATGAGTTCACAACAGTACCAAAAGTGGTGATTTATTTTCTTATACTAACGGAGCTTATGAGATTTTCTGTTGAGTTTTGTGTTGTGAAGTTTTCAAGTTTTGGGTAAGGATTTGATGGACTATGGAATAAGGAGTGGCAAGAGCCTAAGCTTGGGGATGCCCAAGGCACCCCAAGGTAATATTCAAGGAGAACCAAGAGCCTAATCTTGGGGATGCCCCGGAAGGCATCCCCTCTTTCGTCTTCGTCTATCGGTAACTTTACTTGAGGCTATATTTTTATTCACCACATGATATCTGTTTTGCTTGGAGCGTCTTGTATGATTTGATTCTTTGCTTTTTAGTTTGCCACAATCATCCTTGCTGTACACACCTTTTGCGAGGGACACGCATGAATCGTGATTTATTAGAATACTCTTTGTGCTTCACTTATATCTTTTGAGCTAGGCTATTTTGCTCTAATGCTTCACTTATATCTTTTTGGAGCACGGTGGTGGCTTTATTTTGTAGAAATTATTGAGCTCTCATGCTTCACTTATATTATTTTGAGAGTCTCTAAACAGCATGTTAATTTGCTTTGGTTATAAATTTAGTCCTAATATGATAGGCATCCAAGAGGGATATAATAAAAACTTTCATATAAAGTGCATTGAATTCTATGAGAAGTTTGATTCCTTATGATTGTTTTGAGATATGAAGATGGTGATATTAGAGTCATGCTAGCGAGTAGTTGTGAATTTGACAAATACTTGTGTTAAGGTTTGTGAGTCCCGTAGCATGCACGTATGGTGAACCGTTATGTAACGAAGTTGGAGCATGAGATATTTTTTGATTGTCTTCCTTATGAGTGGCGGTCGGGGATGAGCGATGGTCTTTTCCTACCAATCTATCCCCCTAGGAGCATGCGCATAGTACTTTGTTTCGATGACTAATAGATTTTTGCAATAAGTATGTGAGTTCTTTATGACTAATGTTGAGTCCATGGATTATACGCACTCTCACCCTTCCACCACTGCTAGCCTCTCTAGTACCGCGCAACTTTCTCCGGTACCATACACCCACCATATACCTTCCTCAAAACAGCCACCATACCTACCTATTATGGCATTTCCATAGCCATTCCGAGATATATTGCCATGCAACTTTCCACCGTTCCGTTTATTATGACACGCATCATCATTGTCATATTGCTTTGCATGATCATGTAGTTGACATCGTATTTGTGCAAAGCCACCATTCATAATTTTTTCATACATGCCACTCTTGATTCATTGCACATCCCGGTACACCGCCGGAGGCATTCATATAGAGTCATATTTTTTTCTAGTATCGAGTTGTAAGTAAATAAAAGTGTGATGATCTTCATTATTAGAGCATTGTCCCATGTGAGGAAAAAAAGAAATAAAAAAAGGGAGGAAGAAAAGGCCCAAAAAAAAAAGAGAAGGCCCAAAAAAAAGAGAGAAAAAGAGAGAAGGGGCAATGTTACTATCCTTTTACCACACTTGTGCTTCAAATTAGCACCATGATCTTCATGATAGAGAGTCTCCTATGTTGTCACTTTCATATACTAGTGGGAATTTTTCATTATAGAACTTGGCTTGTATATTCCAACGATGGGCTTCCTCAAATTGCCCTAGGTCTTCATGAGCAAGCAAGTTGGATGCACACCCACTTAGTTTTCCTTTTGAGCTTTCATAAACTTATAACTCTAGTGCATCCGTTGCATGGCAGTCCCTACTCACTCACATTGATATCTATTGATGGGCATCCCCATAGCCCGTCGATACACCTAGTTGATGTGAAGCTATCTCCCTCTTTTTGTCTTCTCCACAACCAACATATTCTATTCCACGTATAGTGCAATGTCCATGGCTCACACTCATGTATTGCGTGAAAGTTGAAAAAGTTTGAGAACGTCAAAAGTATGAAACAATTGCTTGGCTTGTCATCGGGGTTGTGCATGATTTGAATATTTTGTGTGATGAAGATGGAGGATAGCCAGACTATATGATTTTGTAGGGATAAGCTTTCTTTGGCCATGTTATTTTGAGAAGACATAATTGCCTTGTTAGTATGCTTGAAATATTATTGTTTTTATGTCAATATTAAACTTTTGTTTTGAATCTTCTGGATCTGAACATTCATGCCACAATAAAGGAAATTACATGGATAAATATGTTAGGAAGCATTCCACATCAAAAATTCTGTTTTTATCATTTACCTACTCGAGGACGAGCAAGAATTAAGCTTGTGGATGCTTGATACGTCTCCAACGTATCTATAATTTTTTATTGTTCCATGCTATTATATTATCTGTTTTGGATGTTTTATATGCATTAATATGCTATTTTATATTATTTTTGGGACTAACCTATTAACCTAGAGCCCAGTGCCAGTTCCTGTTTTTTTCCTTGTTTTTGAGTTTCGCAGAAAAGGAATACCAAACGGAGTCCAAACGGAATGAAACCTTCGCGATGATTTTTCTTGGACCAGAAGATAACTAGGAGACTTGGAGATGAAGTCGGAGGAGCCATGAGGCGGCCACAAGGACGGAGGGCGCGCCCCCCACCCTTGTGGGCCCCCCGTGCACCTCCTGACCTAATTCTTTCGCCTATATATTCCGAAATATCCCCAAACAACCAGAGGCATCCACGAAAAAACTTTTCCACCACCGCAACCTTCTGTACCCGTGAGATCCCATCTAGGGACCTTTTTCCGGCACCCTGCCGGAGGGGGATTCGATCACGGAGGGCTTCTACATCAAACCTATTGCCCTTCCGATGAAGCGTGAGTAGTTTACCTCAGACCTACGGGTCCATAGCTAGTAGCTAGATGGCTTCTTCTCTCTCTTTGATTCTCAATATGATGTTCTCCTCGATGTTCTTGGAGATCTATTCGATGTAATACTTTTTTGTGGTGTGTTTGCGGAGATCCGATGAATTGTGGATTTATGATCAGCTTATCTATGAATATTATTTGAATCTTCTATGAATTCTTTTATGCATGATTTGATATCTTTGTAATTCTCTTCGAACTATCGATTTTGTTTGGCCAACTAGATTGGTTTTTCTTGCAATGGGAGAAGTGCTTAGCTTTGGGTTCAATCTTGCGGTGTCCTTTCCCAGTGACAGTAGGGGCAGCAAGGCACGTATTGCATTGTTGCCATCGAGGATAAAAAGATGGGGTTTTTATCATATTGCTTGAGTTAATTCCTCTACATCATGTCATCTTACTTAATGCATTACTCCGTTCTTTATGAACTTAATACTCTAGATGCATGCTGGATAGCGGTCGATGTGTGGAGTAATAGTAGTAGATGCAGAATCATTTCGGTCTACTTGACACGGACGTGATGCCTATATTCATGATCATTGCCTTAGATATCGTCATAACTTTGTGCTTTTCTATCAATTGCTTGGCAGAAATTTGTTCACGCACCGTATTATTTTCTATCTTGAGAGAAGCCTCTAGTGAAACCTATGGCCCCCGGGTCTATTTTCCATCATATAAGTTTCTATTTTCCATCATACAAGTTTCCGATCTACTATTTTGCAATCTTTTACTTTCCGATCTATAAACCAAAAATATTTACTTTATCATTTATCTATCTCTATCAGATCTCACTTTTGCAAATAACCGTGAAGGGATTGACAACCCCTTTATCGCGTTGGGTGCAAGTTGTTTGATTATTTGTGCAGGTATTCGGTGATTTGTGCGTTGTGTCCTACTGGATTGATACCTTGGTTCTCAAACTGAGGGAAATACTTATCTCTACTTTGCTGCATCACCCTTTTCTCTTCAAGGGAAAAACCAACGCAAGCTCAAGAAGTAGCAATGTGGCGCGTGCGTCAAAAATCATATAGTCCCCACACAGAGCGAGATCGGTTCATGACGTGTCGTGGTACTGGCCACTTTGACTCGATGGGAGGGATATTTATGAGTACACATGCATGTGTGCTCAAACTGTATCATGTCATCCCAGAGCATGACCTATATACATACCGTAATACAAACAAAAAAATAATCCCCTGCTAAGTCAAATTAACCTATGTCGTTGTCAGGCAAAGTAATGATGGACCAAGCGGGCCCACAGATGGAAAGCATCGATATCACTGATAACCGCGTGAGTGGGTGCGAGAGGACAACCATCATCGCTTTGCATGTGGGCCAAACATATGTTGAATACCCAAAATGCACAATTTTGATGTGGCACATGCCTCAAAAACCATAAAGTCCCCACACAGAGCGAGGTTCATGAAGCGTACTACATATGCTGGTCCCCTTCCCCCTCTTCGACGCATACTATATGCTCCTCCCGTAATACAACCCAAAAAGAATCCTCCTTAATGGTGAAATTAATTAACCTCTCCCGATGTAGGTCAAAGTGATGCATGCACCGACGTGAGTGTCCTAGGATAACCACCGCCTGCATGCATGTGGCCCAAAGAGGTGTTGTATGATGTTTGAATAGCCAATGCACAACTTTGATGTGGCACGTGCCTCAGAAACCGAAAAGTCCCGACACTGAGCACGGACATGTACGTAGTATATATGCTAGTCCCTACCACCTCTTCGACGCATACTATATACTCCCACCATAACACAAACAAAAAAGATTCTACCTTGCTGGTCAAATAATTAACCTCTCTGCCGGCTGTTGGTCAAAGTGATGGACGACGACCTCGCGGGCCCACAGAAAGCGTCACACGCGAGTGAGGTGTCGTGTAGGACAACCATCGACTGCATGTGGCCAAAACATGTATATATGTAAGGGTTGTGTAATGTTTTAAATAACGAATTCATGACTCTGATGTGGCACCTGCCTCACAAAACGGCCAACCCACACGGTGGCTCACGACTCGTAGTGTACTGCCAGCCACCCCCCAGACGCGCGCGCGCGCGCGCACACACACACACACACCACAACTACGATGCATGTTAAATTTTCCCGCGGTGAACATATGTTACCAAAGGAGGGACGTTTTAATTTTGAAAAAAAACAAAGATCATTAAGACATTTTAGTACATTGACTGATTTTCTAGGGGTATAATGTGCAAAAATCAAATTTGAGCTACATGCACACGTGACAGTGCACCTAAATGGATTGGAAAAACACATGTGTCTCACTGGGTGCATATGTTTACTCCCCGTGCAAGAAATTTCAAACATTGAGAATCTTGATTTTTAAAATCTAGTACATCCAAAACTTATTTGAAATTCATAAAACTTATCGTGTTGACATATGGACACCAATACACAGTGGCATTGTACATTTTTTTGTCAAATTTGAGACAAGTTTTGATGTAATCTTTATCTTCTTACAAACGGGATATTATTAATAATTGAGAACTAATATCGCAAACGGATTATTTATTCGAACCGTGGGCGTTAGACCAACAATGGATACGTGCCATGCTTCGGTTCAGCATTAAAGCGGCAACATTAATCATCAAAATAGAAAAACAATATACGTGCCGCTACGCGACCCGTGTGCCGTGCAAGCAGGCATGAGTTGACGGGACGCATGCGAGCAGTCCGCCGTGCAGGTAGACCGGGAGGCGTGCGTGCAGGTGTGTGAATTGACGGGAGGCGTGCTCGTTGCGCAGTGTCATCGAGAGGCATGCGAGTAGCTGTGTGAAATGACGGTAGGCATGCCAGCAGTCTGGTGCGCAGGCTCACCGGGAGGCGAGCCGGCGGTTTGACCGCCGCCCACTACTCCATATTAATGGCGCGCCCGAGCGGCCGCACCCCTCATCATTGCCACACACACAATCCTTTCTCTCAGCTTCCATCCTCGTCCCCGCTCTCAGTCCTCAAAGCCGTCAGTGTATGAGGATGCCGCCGCGGCAACCACTTAGCTCGCCTCCTGTCACCGCCGCCAGGTTGCTGGCAAGCCCCACCGCATTTCGCCACTTCCGCTTGCCTCTGCCTATCGCCATCGACTTTCTCGACGCTGCTCGCGATCAACCCAGCTCCGCCCGATTGGGGAATCCGCCGTATTGAGGGTTTTTTACTCATGGACAACAAGGTAACTAATTTAATGAGATATTATCTCTTCTCTTATCCCAGTTCATCTGCCTCCTTTAATCACCCGGCCAAAATCACCGTGAATTCATTTTTATTCGAGCTGATTTGAGGATTTTCTTTCATTCATAGAGTGTACAGTGCGCGGACACATCAGGACTTTGCGGCCTCGGCCAGACATCCATGGAGTTCCATCTCACCGTACCATATGACTTGAGGATGCGCGCGGTATGCTCAATCTCACCCTAAATCGGTTGGCATGGCCTACTTTCCTAAACATATACTATATATTGCTGCATTTGGATAAAAGGTGCCACATGCAGCATATACGTCAAAGGGGATTTTTTTCCTCTTCTTTCTATATTAGGCAAATTAATGATGTATTGTTCTTTCGATTACTCTCATATTTCCATTACATTATGGTTACCCTATCTGTTTAATTATAGATTTTTGTCCTTTGATTTCAACTGTTGTACAGTTCTATCAATTTTGCCCATATTTGCATGTTACCATACTCTTTAACAATCCTACCATTTTCTGCAGCGCGTCCCTTGCTATGCAACAGAATATGTAGTACACAATCTTTCCCTTTACATGAAACAAGACTGCAGGGACGTCATACTGAACACAAACCATGGATTTACAATCATTGCTACTGTAAGACTTGATGAACGTGGTGACTGCTATTTTGGCAGGGGCCTTTGGACAGAAATTTCTAAGTTTTATGTACTGAAAGCTGGCATTAAAATTGCACTGTACATAAAAGAGCCTGGTCATGAGATATATGCTAACTTCCCCGACAATATCATCCGTCCAGACTTTATTCGAAGTAAGTGTTCTTTTCAAATATCTGCATGTTGACTTACCCAGCAATATCAAAGGAATTGTGTAGTATTTAAGCAACCAATTGTTATTCCATTTTCTTACTCTATTCCTACCTACTAACTTCTAGTTACCAATACACTTTTCTATTGCCCTGTTTTAACTAAATATTCCCTGTACTCCCACTTCTATTAGAAAGCACCGCTGATGAGGAGTCTCCGGAGGTGGAGAACGGGGCTGCAAACAAGCGGAGGCGGGTCGAGCAAGAATCGCAAACGACTCTAGCAGGCCTAGACTTCATCAGCAGCCTCCCTGATGATATGTTGATAGTCATAATCTCGCTCCTCCCAATCAAATATGGGGCGTGGACAACCGTCCTTTCCCGGCGGTGGCGCCCCCTATGGCACTCCACCCCTCTCGACCTCATCGGCACCCACGAGCTCTGCCATGGCTATCGCAAAAGCTTGGATGCGTTCTCCCAGATCCTCGGCAGTCACAATGGCCCAACCAGAGGCCTTAGAATGGGCAAGTTCCATTCCAACGGCAAGGACCGATCCAAGCTTGACGAGTGGTTCCGATCCCCCACCCTAGATCAGCTCGAGGAGCTCACTTTTGATGATGGGCATATGCGCTCGATGCCAACGTCCGCGCTCCGCCTCGCGCCCATGCTGCGCGTCGCCAAGTTCATGAACTGTCATTCCCCCACTTAATGACACACCCGCTCTTATTCTACCACGACTGAAGCACCTCGAGCTCGTCACTGTCTGCCTCCCAAACGGTGATATGGAGCGCCTGCTCCGCGGCTGTACTGCACTCGAGTACCTTTGTCTTCAGGCGATCAATGGGTTGAGTAGCTTCCACATCACCACCATGACTCTCCGGACTATTTATGTGTGTTGCTGGTGCTGCAAGAAGACATCACAAAATATGTACCACGGTATGGTCATTGAGGACACACCTTCACTAGAGAGATTACTTGTAGTTGATCAAGAAGGTCCAACAAGAATCAATGTCATTTTCTGCGCCGAAATTGACAGTGGTGGGCTACTTGTCTGACAAATACTCTGAACTTATTATTGGATCCACACCCGTTCAGGTACAACAGCCGCCTTCTACCTCTCCTTCTAGAAATTAACATTATTTCTAATTTTTAAGATGTATGTTCGTCTGTCATCTAGAAAATGATTCCGACAAGCTTGACCCCGAAACTGCGCACAATGAAGGTCTTGGCACTAGAATCTATCAGCCCCAACCTGGACCAAGTTGTCAGTTTCCTGAGATGCTTTCTGTGCCTGGAGAAGCTATATATCGAGGTGATGTTCCTTTCCTGTTAAATGTTAACCATAAGGGAGTTCTGTTTTTGACACCTTTTTCCAAGTTTATAATGACAATGTACTACGATTTCTGAAGGATTTTTGGAGGATTTCAGTACATACATGTTTTCCCCCATATTGGTTGCTTGATCCATATGGTTACAATCCATAAGCATTTCTCCTTTGGATTCATCTGCACTAGTTTTCTTAGGGAACTTTTCATCCACTCCAACCTCTTGTGAAGAAGGCTACATTTTTTCTAGATTGTAATCAAATGCCCATGTTAATCATGTCGGATCGAAGATGGCACGTTAGTGCATTTTACAAATCCTGCAAACCAAATAGGCCTGTAGTAGTGTTCAAAACTGCATGTAGGCACTAACACGTTTTCTTCTTTTGCAGATAAGATTAGGCCCGGTGGTGGATCATGTGATACAATATAACAATCACATCGAATGCCTAGATCTGCATCTCTCATAAATTATTTTGATCAGCGCCGGTGGCTGCGGAAGAATGGAATAGGCTCCAAAAAAGCTGAATTTCATTTTGGAACTTCAGATGACAGAGTAATCAGAAGTCATCGTGTCAACCCCATACATGACTTCTCAGTGGCTGACCCCTGTGCAAAAATTATGACGTTTCGAAACCAACCTTACAAGTGGTGATATTAGTTTGAACCTCTCTTATATCCATGTTCAGCAGATCAGCGCAGGTGTTTGCAGCTGATGAGCTGAATTTCATTTCTAATATCAGTTTGAACCTTGTAATCTTTGAATTTGAGCCATATAGCTCCGGAATTTGAACATTGTAATATTTCGAGCTTTTGTGGTACAATCGTTGAATTGGCATCGTATGAGACTCGTATATTGGTAGCACTATTTTGACCTTAATATGCAATGGACTTAGATTTTATTAACCATTCTCGAATGTGTCTACCTCGTCGATCTCATAGCACACGATCTGTATAGCTAACTCGACTGCGATCTTCGACATTATTGCACACAGTTGGTTTCTTCAACCGTGTGCCCTGTAGAGCGCAGAATTAATTATCGCACTCGAGTGTCCATCATCACCCTTCTGTGTAACCTTGACCTCATCACCCACGGGCAAACTTATGACTGAAGTCATTCCACACACTTCGTTTTTACAAAGCTTTTTGCCAATAAACGCCCATGATTTGTCCCTCTTCTAGCCGACGCGTGGCCAAATTAGCCGGGCGGGAAGCTTGCACGGTAAACTACGCGGTTGCGCAGGAACAGGCTCACCAATGATGCATTTGGCGCCTCTTCGAGCCCACGCATGGTGATGCGGCTTGAACTATGTCGGTATTTCCCCAAAGAGGAAGGGATGATGCAGCACAACTACGGTAGGTATTTCCCCCAGTGATGAGACCAAGGTTATCGAACCAGTAGGAGAACCATGCAACACTACATGAACGGCACCTGCACACAAAGAACAAATACTTGCAACCCGACGTAAAAGAGGGGTTGTTAATCCCTCCCGGGTAAAGAGATAGATAAATTTGTAGTAGATCGGATAAATAGATCTCGCGGGAACACGAGATAAAATAAATAACAATAAATTGCAGCAAGATATTTTTGGGTTTTTGGATTAATAGATCTGAAAATAAAAGATGCAAATAAATAAAAAGGCAAATAGCAATATAGATCTGAAAGTATATGATGGAGAAATAGACCCGGGGGTCGTAGATTTCACTAGTGGCTTCTCTCGAGAAAAATAGCATACGGTGGGTAAACAAATTACTGTTGGGCAATTGATAGAACTTCAAATAATTATGATGATATCCAGGCAATGATCATTATATAGGCATCACGTCCAAGATTAGTAGACCGACTCCTGCCTGCATCTACTACTATTACTCCAAACATCGACCGCTATCCAGCATGCATCTAGTGTATTAAGTTCATGGAGAAACAGAGTAATGCAATAAGAACGATGACATGATGTAGCAAAGATCTATTCATGTAGGAATAGACCCCATCTTGTTATCCTTAATAGCAACGATACATACATGTCATTTCCCCTTCGGTCACTGGGATTGAGCACCGTAAGATCGAACCCATCACAAAGCACCTCTTCCCATGGCAAGAAAAATTGATCTAGTCGGCCTAACTAAACCAAAGATTCGAAGAAGAAATACGAGGCTATAAGTAATCATGCATATAAGAGATCAAAAGACTCAAATAACTTTCATGGATAAAAACATAGATCTGATCATAAACTCAAAGTTCATCGGATCCCAACAAACACACCGCAAAAAGAGTTACATCAAATAGATCTCCAAGAGACCATTGTATTGAGAATCAAAAGAGAGAGAGAGGAAGCCATCTAGCTACTAACTACGGACCCGTAAGTCTACAATGAACTACTCACGCATCATCGGAGGGGCACCAATGAGGATGATGAACCCCTTCGTGATCGTGTTCCCCTCCGGCAGAGTGCCGAAATAGGGCTCTAGATTGGATCTCATGGTTCTGGAACTTGCGGCGGCTGGAATTGTGTTTCGATCGCTCCCCTAGGGTTTCTGAAAAATTTGAGAATTTATAGAGCTGAGAGGCGGTGGAGGAGACCCCCATGGGCCCCACCACCCACCTGGGTGCGCCAGGGGCCTCTGGCGCCCCCTGGTCGGTTGTGGGCCCCATGGGCCTCCGCTCTGGTGCTTCCTTGGCTCCCAAGTTGTCTTCTGATCCAAAAAATCTTCAAAAAGTTTCACTGCATTTAGACTCCGTTTGATAAGGATATTCTGCGAAGTAAAAAACAAGCAAAGAAACAGCAACTTGCACTCGGCACTATGTCAATAGGTTAGTCCCAAAAAATGATATAAAGTTCCTATAAAATGAAGGTAAAACATCGAAGAATGATAATATAACAGGATGGAACAATCAAAAATTATAGATACGTTGGAGATGTATCAAGTTGCCGCCCCACCCTCTCCCCACCATCTGGATTTGCTCTGTCGTCGAAGTAAACCACCGGCATTATCTCTTAGTAAGCTCTCGGATCCCGATCCACCTTATTCAAGCGTTTATGAACCCTTTCCCTTAATCTCATCTGAACACCTAATTTTAGGTGCGCCGTCACGTTAAATGTTCGGTCGTAGCGGTTACAGCGGTGAGGGTGGCGATTCGATCATGTCTTGGCCACGCTCACCTACACCAAATTCGGAGAAGGTTCAGGTAGTTAGCGCTCACGTCCTATCTGAATAATCCCTTGTTTAATTTGTAGTGTTAATTTACTTTGGATGGATTATTACAGTTTAATAGGAAGGCTGATGATCCTTGGTATACTGCATACCAAGATGAGTCAATCCAGTGGGGTAGAGAGAAGATGGCATTGGAGGAGGTGGTGGCTAATTTGGGTGTTGAATTAGCCAGTAAAAACAGATTGATTGTTGAGATGAAGCGTACTATTACGGAAGAAAGGAGAATTGCTTGCAATGATAAGTTGAAACTAGAGACTAATCTGGCCATATTTGATCATGTGATAGTGGAGCTACAAATGGATGAAGAGGAGAAAGCAAGAGTCATACAAAAACTTGAAGTGAAGGCAGAGGAGAAAAACAGATACATGGTGGCACTTACAATAGTTCTCATCTCTTTACTAGCTCTTTACTATGTAGTTAAAAGTACATTGAAATAAATTAATAGAGATCTCCAGATATGATGGGCTGTTGAGCAAGTTTGTACCCCTGGAATGTGCAAGATGTTACATCTTGTTAACCCCTTAGAATTTAGTCTAGATGATATGCATCTTTGTTTGTAAAAGTTCCAGGGAAAAGATGCCTTTCTTTTTAGGGCTCCCTTCTTTTTATTAGGCGTCCACACGATATCCAGTTTCAATACAAATCAAATGCTAGTTGGTGTTTGGTGCCTACAAATTGGAAATTTAAGGAATTCAAAACATCATGGTCTGTGAACTGGTCCACTTAAAATTAGCTTTGCATCCAAATGTTTAGGGATCCCAAATGCTTATTACACCAACATGTTCAAGACAGCAGCTTGACAAACATAGCAAATAATGCTTGTACTAAAACACATTTCAGCACAAATTTCTCTCGTTGTAATTTCTTCTGCTTAACCCTAAGCCGGTCAATAGCAGTAGAATTTTCACCATCTTTCTTCAATAACACCTAAATTTGCATATCCTTCTTCTTCATCAAATCATCTGTCCAAGCATTCTTCTGCAGCAACTCTTGATTCCAAGCTTTGCAGGCCTGTAATTCAGTAAGAAATCACGGATCGTTTTCTCTTCACCTTGCTCTTTTGAGCCGACGCACCATGTCACGCAAATCAATCAAGTGCTGCTTTAAGAACTCGGGCACTTTTGAATCAGCCCATTCGAAGAACTTACAACCACCAACATATGATATTAACACTATTTATAGTGAAGATTATATTTTTCATTTAATGGCCAAAAAACTAGGGAAATGATAAGAAATAGGAAATCACCCGAACTCTTGTGCAGCTGTAATATCTCCGTCCTGAGTTGTCATCGCCCCAAGAAATCCATCTGGAAGCCTTGTCTTTGCACCAGCATGGTTTTTCTAGATAATAGTCCAGTGGCTTTTGTTTGTACGGTATCAGGGAAGAGAATTCCTCGTCGCCGCTGTACCATGTAGTGTTGTGGACGCTAGAGCTAGACATGTCCTAGCTTTATGCAGACTTATGAAATTAAACAAACAACATGTCAATGGCCATAAAGTAGATCCATGTGCAGTAGAATTGGTGAAAAACTAGCTCAATGTGTTGCATTGGTGATAAACTAGCTCAGTGTGCAGTACCATTGCTGATAAACTAACTCAATGTGCAGTGGCATTGGTGATAAACTAGCTCAATGTGCAGTGGCACTGGTGAAAAAGTAGCTAAATGTGCGGCATTGGTGAAAAACTAGCTCACTGTGTGGCAGGGGGTAAAGTGTGGGTTAACATCTAATTTCTCATGTGCAGCAATGTGCATTGGCATTGGTCATAAAACTAGGCATGTACCCTAAATATAATCCCAAAATACTCTAGCGTTCTTACCGGCGCCAAACGTTGAGATCCTCGCCACAACGGCCCGCTCAGATCCGTGGAGATCCTCACCGTGATGTGACGCCCCGCCCAGATCCGTGGAGATCCTCACCGCGATGTGACGCCCTGCCCAGATCCAAGACAAGGCGGCGAGGAGGACGGCCTTGACATGGTGGGACGAGTGTCGACGACACATGAGGGGGGGTCAAACTCGCCGTCGAGGTGGTGTTCCAGTGTTGTGCCCCCAACCGAGATTTAGGATTCGAGTAGATTGGGTTGTGGGGTCGGGGTGGGGTGTGATGTCTACTACACAACTTATTCTTGTAGACTCGTGTTGGGCCTCCAAGCGCAGAGTTTTCTAGGACAGTAGCAATTTCCCCTCAAGTGGATGACCTAAGGTTTATCAATCCATGGGAGGCGTAGGATGAAGATGGTGTAGCGACCCGACCCGAATGGATCGAAGTCTCTGTGCTTAAGTGTCATCCCTGGATCGGTATGCTGACACACACAGTACTCGAGGATTTATAACAGAGGTAAATCACATGTATAAAGTAACGTAAATACTATTACCTCAATCCATATAGCGGAAGTAACAACAAGATTGTGGAGTTCCCAACAACGCCAACGGCAAAGTTGAGTGTAGACATCGTAACCCTAACGTATCACTTACTCGTCGTAAGAATTCCTGCAACATGAGACGTTGCAGCCATGTAGGTCAGTACATTGAATGTAATGGCAAATTCACACCATAGGATAATGATGAACAATATCTATCACTACATGCATATTTGGCTGGTGGAGGCTCTAAGTTTAATTTTGCATAAAGCCAATTTTTCCCTACAACAAAGGAATAAATTTTTATTTACTACCAAGTTTATGCCATTAATGAGAAGGTTCCTCCAACTCAATCCCAAAAATCACCAAGTCATTATAAACCCAACAATTTAATTAGATAGATTGATGAGATCAAATCAATAATTCAAGTACCAGATACTCAAGATGTCCATAACCGGGGACACGGCTAATCATGATTAGTTTGTACACTCTGCAGAGGTTTGCGCACTTTTCCCCACAAGACTCGATCTCCTCTGTTGGATTTCTCGCACTACACGGTGTTTGAGAAACGGATGACCGAGACACAGTCTTTCCGAAGCGTTAACTCTTTACTCTGGGTAGACAGTACCACCTACTTCCCCTACATCTGCTAGCCTACCACTGAAAGAGGTCACACAACATACTCAACTATGCCAGAGCCCATAATGGCTTGTGGCTGCACACGGAAGTTTCTAGCATGAATAATCTTATGATCCCTTTGAGCCTAGGTGGCATTCCATAGGGTAATCACACGGGTACTCCGGGATCCCCTTGGGCAAGCACTGGGTTCTTCAGGTGCCCGGGCAAACCACTGGGTGCTCCAGGGTGCCCCAACCAATCCACCCAGATGTGTATTAAAGTTGCCTCGTTAAGTTTCCCTTAGTTAATATTACTCTCGCAACTTTCATGAATCTCACATACCAATCCACGTCTACGAGCATGGCTAAGCAATAAGTAACAAAGCGTATAATCCCTGGGTGATCAAAAGGTATTAGGTTCCTACCTCAACAACTACATAGCAACAACCGCATGTTCCCAATCCTACTCATGCAATCTTTGAGGGTGAAACTAATGCATAGTAAAAACTGGGTATTGAAAAGTATGATCAAAGTGTGAACTTGCCTTGTACTATCGATGAAGATTCTTCGCACTCATAATTCCTGATAGTTCTACTCGTCACACTCCGTTCAATCTATCGTGAGCAAGCAATTATTTGCACACATAAGAAATCACTCAAAGACCCAAAAAAATGCAAAGGAAGATTGCGAAAACTCCAAAAAAAACAAATCAAATTATTTTGCAAGATCAGATCCTAATTTCGGTGAAAAAAAATATGGTGATGGCTCAAGATGTTAGATTATGCCTAGGGATTCGATGTGAAAAATGAATCAATTGAAAAAACGCTACAGTTTACAAGATATGATCAAGTGAAACTTCGAGTTCAAATTTCAAAAGTTGAAACTAATGATGCTACTGGATGTAGGAAGTCAATACGAATATGTAGGAAAAAGAATTACTAGATTGAAAATAATGGATCAAGTAATTCAACATAGCATTGAATCTGCTTAGATTGTTGTGTAACAACTCTTTGGTGGACTAGTAGAGTAACTGGCTAAGATCAAAGTTATATGTTGGAAATATGACACTAATTATGCGAACGGAAAGATTACTTCAATACGAATCCGATGCAGTTGGGTTCATCGGAAACGGAGGTACGGATAAAACGATATGATCGAAAGAAATTTGAGTATGAATCTGAACAAATTTCGAAATTTGAAAGTTGCAAAAAGTTTATTTGATAGATTCACTAGACAGGTGGAATCAAGACGAAAATATTGGCGTTCGTTTCGTCTAATTTGGATGAACGAGTAAAAAGTTATGGCTATTTGAAAAATCAGGGTCAAGCTGTTTTACGGAAGAAAAAGAGCTATGGTTAAAGAATTCTAGCCTAAAATGTAAATACTGGGACTAATTTATAAATCTAATTATACTACCGTACTAGTCTAGAAATAATAAGCTACGGGAGTATAAAAAAAATACGAAGAAAGATACCTTTATAAGGTAGAAAAAAGACGACTTCGGAGAGAGGAGACAACTTTCAGAAGTCCCGCCGAAGAGGAGAAATATATTTTTCTTTAGTGAATCTAGTCAAACCAAAATATATTGATTTAACCCGAATCGGATGATTTTTGGAGGCTCTATGGGTCTATATTTATAGGTGGAAAAGAGGTTTAGGAGTCAAAGGCTAGGCAATGTGAGACTAAACATAGACAAACAAATAAAACGAAGGGAATCGCATGGCTAAAAAGCACCACGGGCCGGCCGCGCGCACGCTGCAGTTTTTTTTTAATCGGCCTAAGGAAAAAGAAAAAAAACTGAGAAGGAAATTGCTGGCTGGGCCTGGCCCATGTAGGAAAAAAAAAATGTGGCGCCGCTGCCACTACGCTGCGCATGTGGGCGACATATAGTTACGGCGTATGCGCACTTTTTGTTTTTTTAAATAGAAACAGAAAAGGAAAAACTGAATAACGAAAATAAAAATAAAAATTTACATAGGCATATTATATATAAAAAATTTTAGAAAAATATTTCCTAAATGATGAACATATTTTCAGAGTCAAATAAATTCCAAAAAAATTTAAATAAAGCAAACAGTGCTACTGGTTCATTTCAAAATCAAATAAAAACATTTTAAAATACCAAAATAATTTAAAATTTATTTCTCTCCATTTTTATACTGTAGGTAATCATTTTACCCTATTTTCCATATATTTTATTTTTGGAGAAAAATAATTTGAATAAAACCCAAATAACTCCAAATTGAAAATGGTTTTCAAAATACCTTCAAAGGGACTTTAAATTTTGATTCTTTGAAACTTCCAACTCATATTTCATACGATTTGAAGAAGTCATTTTATCTTCTCTCGTGAAAATCATTGAGTTGCATAAAGTTTCTGAATTTGCAATATTTTCAAATGAAATTCAAATCTTTTGAAAACCCCTTTTAAAATAGAAGAAGTCATGTTATTTTCACTATAGGGTTTGTAATGAAATAAATTTGAATTCAAGGAGATCATAAATGCAAGGTGAAAGTTTTGGGAAAGTTATTTTATTCCCTCTCATTCAACTTTCAAAAAGTTTCAAATTTCACTCAATTTCACACAAGTAACCACACCACAATCAAACAAACAATCAAAACTATTTATTTAATATAACATTCCAAAATTTAGAATTTTGGGATGTTACAGATGGTCTATCTCAAACAACCCTGCAACCAAATAACAAAGAGTCTCTTGTGTCCCCAACACACCCAATACAATGGTAAATTGTATAGGTGCACTAGTTTGGCGAAGAGACGGTGATACAAGTGTAATATGGATAGTAGATATAGGTTTTTGTAATCTGAAAATATAAAACAACAAGGTAACTAGTAACAAAAGTGAGCAAAAACGGTATTGCAATGCTTGAAAACAAGGCCTAGGGTCCATACTTTCACTAGTGCAAAATCTCTCAACAATGATAACATAATTGGATCATATAACAATCCCTCAACATGCAACAAAGAATCACTCGAAAGTTCCTATAGCGAAGAACATAAGATGAAATTGTTTGTCGAGTACGAAACCACCTCAAAGTTATTCTTTCTGATCAATCTTTTGAGCTATTCCTATAAGTGTCACAAACAACCCTAGAGTTCGTACTATAATAAAACCATATGACACACATCAATCAACCCTAATGTCACCTAGATACTCCAATGTCACCACAAGTATCCGTGGGTCAATTATACGATGTGGATCACACAATTTCAGATTCATAATATTCAATCCAACACAAAGAACTTCAAAGAGTACCCTAAGATTTCTATCGGAGAAAGAAATATGAAAACACGTATCAACCCCTATGCATAGATTACCCCAATGTCACCACAGGAATCCACAAGTTGATAACCGAAACATACATCAAGTGAATCAATAGAACATCCCACTATCACCATGGATATCCCATTGCAAGACATACATCAAGTGCTCTCACATCCAAAAGATTCAATCCGACATAACAAAACCTCAAAGGAAAAGATTCAATTCATCACAAGAAGGTAGAGAGGGAAGAACACCATAAGATCCAAATATATTAACAAAGCTTGCAGTACATCAAGATCGTGCCAAATCAATAACACGAGAGAGAGAGAGAGAGAGAGAGAGAGAGAGAGAGCGAGAGAGACCAAACACATTGCTACTAGTACATACCCTCAGCCTCGAGGGTGAACTACTCCCTCCTCATCATGGTGGCCGCCGGGATGATGAAGATGGCCTCCCGATTGGTTTTTCGTGGCTACAGAGGCTTGCGGCGGCGAAACTTCTCATCTAGGTTTCTTTCTGGGGTTTGGGTATTTATAGGAATTTTTGGCGTCGGTTTCACGTCAAGGGGGTCCATGAGGCAGCGACAAGCTCGATCGCCACTCCCTAGGGGGTAGGGCACGCCTAGCGAGCTTGTTGTGTCCTCGTGGGTCTTCTGGTCCTCCCACGAATCTTTGGGGGTCTCTTTTGGTCCACAAAAAATCACCATAAATTTTCAGCCCATTTCGAGAATTTTTATTTCTACACAAAAAATGACACCACGGTAGTTCTGCTGAAAACAGCGTCAGTCCGGTTTAGTTCTAATCAAATGATGCCAAACCCATATAAAATTGTTGTAAACATGGCATGAATACTTCATAAATTATAGATACATTGGAGACGTATCAGGATCCCCAAGCTTAATTCCTGCTCGTCCTCGAGTAGGTAAATGATAAAAAAAATAATTTATGAAGTGTGAATGCTAGCATAGTGCATAAGTTTGATCAATGATAATTCCAAACACTTTTTGTAGCATCAACATAAATCATAAACAGTAGCTCATCTCATAAAACTTCTCATGATCAAGTAGCAAGCTATTCACATGTTAAAGTATAGATCATAAACTTTCTTGAAAACTAACAAACTATGTTCTCAGTCATCAAACAATTGCAACTCATCTTATTTTCAGGAAGGGTCTATGTAAGAGCTTGGATTTAGCAAATTCCACATACTAAACTATCATATAGTCTTCCATGATTGCTAACACTCAAAGCATATTTTTAGAACAAATAGCATCCATCGAACATAGAGAAAGATAGGGGCTTAATGTTTTGCCTCCCAACTAATTTATCATATAGATAATTGTCAACAATAATAATTCATGATCAAATATATTTGAATGGCCTTATATGCTTGGATCTTTCCCCACCACATGATACTTGCCAACTAGAGAATAATTGAGATTGAAATGAGAAGGAATACTATTGACTCTTGCATAAAAGTAAATACATAAAATTAAAAGATAGGCTCTTCGCAGAGGGAAGCAGAGGTTGTCATGCGCTTTTTATTTTTGGATGTGCAAACTCTTAATGCAAAGGAACGTCACGTTATATTGCCCTTTGTGATAGCAACCTTTATTATGCAGTCCGTCGCTTTTATTTCTTTACCATCACAAGTTCGTACAATGCTTATTTTCCCTTACAATAAAAGATCATACATATTTAGGAGAAATTTTTATTGCTTTTTGCGCCGATGACAACTTACTTGAAGGACCTTATTCAATCCATAGGTAGATATGGTCGACACTTATGGCAAGAAATTGGGTTTAAGGGTTTTGGATGCACAAGTAGTATCTGTACCAATTTTTGGCTAGCAAAAGATCCTAAGCAAGCACCACATGTTGGTGGATCCATAACAATATAACTTCTATACAATTATACTCAAACATAACTCATTACGTTGTCTTCCTTGTCCAACTTCAACTAATTGCTCAAATTTGAAAATAATTAATGGGGCTCACAATCATAGAAGATGTCCAAGATAGTATATTTATATGTGAAATCTCTCTTCCTTCAATATTATTTCATGAATTGTTCAAGTGACCAATGTTGTGTTTGCTAACTTTCAATAAATTTTACCACCTATACAATTTACTCATAGGATATAAGTGAAGCACAAGAATGAATGACAAACTACTCCAAAAAGATATAAGTGAAGATCAATGAGTAGTCAAACAATTAAGTAGCTATGTGAAGACTCTCTGCAAATAAAGATCTCAGGTCCAAGTATTTTATTAAAACAGCAAGCAAAATGAAAATAAAAGAACACATCAAGGATAGCACAACTCATGTGAAAAAGCAAAAACTTAGGCTCAACCGAAACTAACCGATAATTGTTGATGAAGAAAGGTGGGATGCCTACCGGGGCATCCCCAAGCTTTGATACTTGAGACTTCTTGGAATATTAACTTGGGATGCCTTAGGAATCCCCATGTTTGAGCTCTTGTGTCTTCTTCATTCCTCTCATAACATGGTTTCCCTAATTCTTAAAAACTTCATCCACACAAAAATCAACAAGAACTCGTAAGATACGTTAGTATAAATCAATGCAAAGCCTTATCATTCTCTACTGTAGCAAATCACTAAAATTATAATTTAACATTTCATACTAAATGCCTCTTCATATCTAATACTCCTATCCTGATCATTAAACAAGCAAACATATGCAAACAATGCGAACATAACAGCAAACTGTCTAAACAGGACAGTCTGTAAAGAGTGCAATAATATTCATACTTCCCTAACTTCAAAAATTCTAAAAAATTACACACTGTATAATTTTTTTTATAGCTCACCTTGTAAAAATTTCAAGATTTTCTCATGTTCTGACTATTCACAAATACTCAAAAGATAACAAAGAACTTTCTGTTTTCAGACAGCAACATATATACTTGCAAAATAAGGATGGTAAAGCCTATACTTGACATTTTTATTGAAATAAAAGGTGAAAAACATTACTCTAAATAGCAGCAAGCAAATACAACTAAAATAAAATGACACTCCATGCAAAACACATATCATGTGACGAATAAAAATGTAGCTCCAAGTGAGGTTACCGATAATGTTGAAGATGAAAGAGGGGATGCCTTCCGGGGCATCGCCAAGCTTAGTTGCTTGGGTATTCCTTGAATATTACCTTGGGGTGCCTTGGGCATCCCCAAGCTTAGGGTATTGTCACTCCTTATTCTCCTCATATCGATATCTCACCAGACACTTGAAAACTTCAATCACACAGAACTTAACGGAACTTCGTGAGATGGGTTAGCATAGTAAAACAAATCATTCACTTGGGTACTGTCAAAGACAAGATTCATAATTGTTTCCTCATAATGCCTACGGTACTATATAATTTACATAATTTATATTAAGCAATATAAACCATAGAAACCATAAAACAAGCAAACTATGCATTGAAAACAGAATCTGTCAAAAACAGAACAATCTGTAAAGATCTGAATAATTACTATACTTATGTAACTCCAAATATTCTGAAACATTAGGAAAACGTAGGAAATTTATATATGAATAAAGTTTAAAAACTTCAGAATTTTTCGACGCTCCAGTGATTTTTAACAATTCTGTTACTGGGTGCAAAAGTTTCTGTTTTTGCACAGAATCAAGTCAACTATCATCCACACCATCCCAAAGGCTTTACTTGTCACTTTATTGAAACAAAAGCTATAAAACATGATTACTACAGTAGCTTAATCATGTTAACACACAAAAACAGTAGGGGTAAATGTTGGGTTGTCTCCCAACAAGCGCTTTTCTTTAATGCCTTTCTAGCTAGGCTTGATGATTTCAATGATGCTCACATAAAAGTAAAGAATTGAAACATAGTGAGAGCATCATGAAACATATGGCAAGAACATTTAAGTCTAACCCACTTCCTATGCATAGGGATTTTGTGAGCAAACAATTTATGGGAACAAGAATCAACTAGCATAGGAAGGCAAAACAAGCATGACTTCAAAACTTTCAAAACATAGAGAGGAAACTTGATATTATTGAGATATGTAGAAGAACATATTCCTCTCTCATAATAATTTTCAGTAGCATCATGAATGAATTCAACAATATAACTATCACATAAATATTATTTTCATGATCCACAAGCATAGAATTTTTGTTATTCTCAATGTAAGCAAATTTATTCTCATTCATAATAGTGGGAGCAAACTCAACAAAATAACTATCATGTGATACTTGGTTGACATAATCAAATTGAACATTAAAATCATGGTGACAAGTTTCATGGTTATCATTACTCTTTATAGCATACATGTCATCACCATAATCATCATAGGTAGGAACTTTGTTTTCATAATCAATTGAAACCTCTTCCAAAATAGTGGATTCATCACTAAATAAAGTCATGACCTCACCAAATCCATTTTTATAATTATAATAAGATTCAACACCCTCCAAATAGTGGGATCATTATTACCTAGAGTTGACACTCTTCCAAACCCACTTTCATCAATATAAATAGGAGGCAGGCTTTCATCATAGTAAATATTCTCATCAAAACTTGGGGGACTAAAAATATCATCTTCATCAAACATAGCATCCCCAAGCTTATGGCTTTGCATATCATTAGCATCATGCATGTTCAAAGAATTCATACTAGCAACATTGCAATCATGCTCATCATTCAAAGATATTATGCCAAACATTTTATTGAATTCTTCTTCTATCAATTGAGCACAATTTTCCAATCCATCATTTTCAAGAAAGACATGATAAAGATGAATAATATGAGGCAACCTCAATTCCATTTTTTTGTAGTTTTCTTTTATAAACCAAACTAGTGATAAAAGAAGAAACTAAAAGATTCAATTGCAAGATCTAAAGATATACATTCAAGCACTCACCTTCCCGGCAACGGCGCCAGAAAAGAGCTTGATGTCTACTATACAACTTATTCTTGTAGACTCGTGTTGGGCCTCGAAGCGCAAAGTTTTGTAGGACAATAGCAATTTTCCCTCAAGTGGATGACCTAAGGTTTATCAATCCGTGGGAGGCGTAGGATGAAGATGGTCTATCTCAAACAATCCTGCAACCAAATAACAAAGAGTCTCTTGTGTCCCCAACACACCCAATACAGGTAAATTGTATCGGTGCTCTAGTTCGGCGAAGAGATGGTGATACAAGTGTAATATGGATAGTGGATATAGGTTTTTGTAATCTGAAATATATAAACAACAAGGTAACTAGTAATAAAAGTGAGCAAAATGGTATTGCAATGCTTGAAAACTAGGCCTAGGTTTCATACTTTCACTAGTGCAAAATCTCTCAACAATGATAACATAATTGGATCATATAACAATCCCTCAACGTGCAACAAAGAATCACTCCAAAGTTCCTATAGCGGAGAACATAAGATGAAATTGTTTGTAGGGTATGAAACCACCTCAAAGTTATTCTTTCTGATCAATCTTTTGAGCTATTCCTATATGTGTCACAAATAGCCCTAGAGTTCGTACTAAAATAACACCATATGACACACATCAATCAATCCTAATGTCCCCTAGATACTCCAATGTCACCACAAGTATCCATGGGTCAATTATACGATGTGCATCACACAATTTCAGATTCATAATATTCAATCCAACACAAAGAACTTCAAAGAGTACCCCAAGATTTCTATCAAAGAAAGGAATATGAAAACATGTATCAACCCCTATGCATAGATTACCCCAATGTCACCACGGGAATCCGCAAGTTGATAACCGAAATATACATCAAGTGAATCAATAGAAACATCCCATTGTCACCACGGATATCCCATTGCAAGACATACATCAAGTGCTCTCACATCCAAAAGATTCAATCCGATATAACAAAACCTCAAAGGAAAAGTTTCAATTCATCACAAGAAGGTAGAGAGGGAAGAACACCATAAGATCCAAATATATTAACAAAGCTCGCGGTACATCAAGATCATGCCAAATCAAGAAGATGAGAGAGAGAGAGATCAAACACATAGCTACTAGTACATACCCTCAGCCGCGAGGGTGAACTACTCCCTCCTCATCATGGTGGCCGCCGGGATGATGAAGATGGCCTCCAGTGATGATTTGCCCCTCCGGCAGGGTGCCGGAACAGGGTCTCGATTGGTTTTTCTTCGCTACAGAGGCTTGCGGCGGCGGAACTTCTCATCTAGGGTTCTTTCCAGGGGTTTGGGTATTTATATGAATTTTCGGCGTCGGTTTCACGTCAAGGGGGTCCACGAGGCAGCGACAAGCTCGGTCGCCCCTCCCTGGGGGATAGGGCACGCCTAGCGAGCTTGTCGTGTCCTCGTGGGTCTTCTGGTCCTCCCACAAAGCTTCGGGGGTCTCTTTTGGTCCACAAAAAATAACCGTAAATTTTCAGCCCATTCCGAGAACTTTTATTTCTGCACAAAAAACGACACCACAGTAGTTCTGCTGAAAACAGCGTCAGTCCGGGTTAGTTCTAATCAAATCATGCCAAAACCATATAAAATTGTTGTAAACATGGCATGAATACTTCATAAATTATAGATACGTTGGAGAGGTATCAGGGTGGGGTGGGGGATGAGACGACGCAAGTGAGATTCAGTGGGTTGTCCCTCTTCTGTCGCTGCCAGGTGGGCCACAAAAAACCTGACCGAATCCAGCCAATCATGTCACCTCTCACGGATCGACCATGTCTAACCCTAGCGTCTGATCCAAACTGTTCCCGAACAGCGATCCAATGGCTCGGATGGTGCGGGGTTTTGAGAGGGTTTCAGTGATTAGGGTTGAGCATAACTAATTTAGAAAAAATCTAAAAAATATGAAACTTGCGCACATTATTGTTTTATGTTACTAAGTTGCGAGGAAAAATAAGAAACCACGTCTACAGATATTTTCATCAAATTTCCTTCACATAACTGAGCTATCACCAACAAGGGTGCATGGTTTTCAAGGGAAATGAACTAGGGTTTAGGATTAACCATATCATAGTTTGTCCAAACGATGCCATATTTCGCGTGGACCCTATATCTGCAAACTAGACGTCAATGTTTTGTTTTTGGTTCAGTTAGAGAAGGTCGAAAAAATGCTTAGAAATGGGGTTGTCTACCCTAGATTCGGAGCTCATTTGGAACACATATTTCATGACTATGAGTTTTACTTCACAAAAGGGCTGTCTTCATAGTACTTCACAAAAGTAGCATTACATCACACAAAATGACAAATATCAAATTGTTAGTACCCAAATTCAAATTCAGAACATTACAAAGTTCAAACTCAAGTTCAGAACATCGAAAGGTACACAACATTACAAAGTTCAAGCTCGAGTTCAGACCATCGAAAGGTTCACAACATTACAAGGTTCAAACCCAAGTTCACATAATTTCAAAGTTTAAACTCAATTTCACATCATTTCAAAGTTCAAACTCAAATTCCTAACCTTTTCTGGCTCCATGTGTTTCTTGCTGGATTCACCACCTTGCTCCTTGTGTTCGTTGCTGGGTTATTGGGTAGCTTCACTGACTTTGTTCTTTTGGTCTTCACAAGAGGCTCTAGCGGTGGAGGTGGTGAAGGTGTACTTCCAGTAATAGAACATGTGATGGCCAATGGGCAAACAACTACAGGTGCCACAGGTTCAAGTGCTCTTTCTTCAGTTTCTAGCGCTTAAAAACCTTCAAAAGCCGTATTTTGAAAGCCATCATCAGATGTGGCTTCAACAGTTGGTTCACCTTCAGTTGATGTCAAATCAACTTGTGCTATATTCCTTTTAGTCCCTTTTGTTACCTTTCTTATATTATTCTGTTTGCTTATCCTAGAGCTGTTCATCGAGAGACAACATTAAATTCTATTTTTTTTAAATGAGAACAAATGAAAAAGGAGAAGGCACACATACCAAGTTGTACTTGTAACCACCGATAGCTCAAGTGGCTGAATTGGCTCAAGTGGCTCAAGTTGTGTTTGTTCTAGTTCTTCTAGTTGTTCTAGAGATGCTTGTCCTTCTGCCCCATCTTCTAGCGCTTCATGATCCTTTGCATTTTCGGCGCCCCATTGATCATCCTCTCCAAATGATGGATCCACGGGATTGGTACAAATCCTAGCAATGTGCCCTAGTCCTCCACATCTTTTGCATTTGCGCCTCCTACGTGTACCCCCCTCTGCACTTGATCTTATCCCATTCTTTGTCGGCCTTCCTGGTGGTCTAACTAAAACTGGAGCGTGAAGTTTAAAACCTGGATCGATGATGTTCCATTGGTCTTTTCCCAACAATGCAGGCACGTTCTGAGCATATGTTGCCTTAAACTTCGCAACAGAGAAGTATTCAGACACATACTGATCAACCTCACCAAGTTCACCCCTGATGAGTGTCATGAAAAACAAGGCATGCATGCATGGCTGCCCATGAATGTGCCATTGCCTACAGATACATGTCTTAGTACTTAAATCCACTGGGTACCTCCATTCCCTGTTTTTAGTGTAAGTATATGTTACCTCAGCCTCGTGTGTTGATTGTCTAATGCATTTCATCTTCAATCCTCTTGCCCTGGCATGCAATGCCTTTATCATAGACGGGATTATGACATGGCCAACATATTGTGTATCAACAATTCTTGTATGCAAATTCATCTTTATCATGATCATCTACCTAATCTTGTCAAATGCTTGCCAGAACATAAGCCCTTTCACTAACTTAATTTTTGAATTGAAACACTCGGCAAGGTTATTGGTCACGTAGTCTACCTTGCATATTTCATTGAATTTTCTTCTTGACCAAACCATTCCATTATGCGCTTCCATGTATTCCCGCACAACAGAATTTTCAGCATACAAAACGCTCAAGTGGTGCTCATGTTTCCTCAAGCTGCAAGTGTATGATGGTGGCCATAGGTTCTCATCATACACTTTACCCCTGAATTTCTTTGTAAAATTAGTAGCTAGGTGTATCATACATTCCCTATGCTCAACTCCAGGGAAAACTACTTCTACCGCAGTCTCTAAACCCTTGCAAGCATCTGTGTGTATAGCCAATCCTGGTGGCTACCCTATAATGTTGCGCAAATTCTTCAAAAACCACACCCAACTTTCCTCTGACTCCATCTCCAAAACACCATATGCCACTGGGAAAAGCCAGTTGTGTGCATCAACTGCACAAGCAGCTACTAGTTGTCCCCTAAATCTCCCATTCAAAGATGTTGCATCCACAGCCAAATAAGGCATACATCTCCAACGTATCTATAATTTTTTTATTGTTCCATGCTATTATAGTATCAATCTTGGATGTTTTATATACACCTACAAGCAATTGTATATCATTTTTTGGGACTAACCTATTAACTTAGTGCCCAGTGCCACTTGCTGTTTTTTTGCTTGTTTTTGGTTTTTTAGAATATCAGTACAAAACGAAGTCCAAATGCCATGAAACTTTTTGGAGATTTTTTTCTGGCAATAAGAGACCCTGGAAGCTTCGGGAGGGGACGAGAAGATGGAGCAGTGGCCCACGAGGCACCAGGGCGCGCCCTGGTGGCTTGTGGGTCCCATGTAGCACCTTTTGACCTAACTCTGCCTCTATAAATTCTCTAAAATCGGGAAACCAACAGAGGAGCCCACGAAATACTTTTTCCGCTGCTGCAAGCCTCTGTTCTCGAGAGATCCCATATGGGGACCTTTTCCAGTACTCCGTCGAAGGGGGAATCGATTCCTTCTCAAATGTCTTGAAACAAACAAAAGCCCTCCTGAAACATTCCTTCTCAAATGTCTTCCCCCTAATTTTGTATTGTACAGTATGCTTGTCAAGCTCTACAACACTGCCTGGACTTGCCATCTCCACTTTAGCTTTATAGGTGTACAACAAAGCAAAAATATCATTCCATGGACCATTAATTCTGTCAAGAGCCATTGCCTTTGCATAAAAAAATCCTCATGTACGGCATGCCACTGGTGCAGAGACATGCTATACAAATGGTTTTTACCACCTTTTCGCGACGAAGTTTTAAACCATCGCCTAGTGAGTGTGTGCGATAGGGGGTTCCTTCCCACATGACCCAGAAACCGTCGGGGATAGACCCTCTAGCCACACACGCATGGGCAAAATGAGCTCGTGTGTGATCGGGCGAGGCATCGAAGCCCAATCGTTTCCAATTGTATGTACATCCCACACAGTGAATCCCAGAAAAATGTTTCCGTTCGTATGTATATCACACACAGTTTTGTGTGTGGAAACGTTTGTGCAAGGTGGCCTAACGCAAACAGTTCTCTACCGGAAGCCGTGTGTGATTATTAGTTGATCCAACACACCTACTTTCTAGAAACCGTGTGGGTTCTTTGAGTTCATCGCCCACGGTGTTGTCATTGTAACCATCTGCAATAGAAAACCCCAATAAGCAAGGTAATTAGCCTATTATTTGATAATCCATCTAGTAATCAAATTGACATTTCTTATAAAACACACCATATATTTCATATCCGTATAACGGCAACCAGGATTTCATAATCGAATTACATCAGATAGCTTCAGCACTCAGTTACACCAAAGAGGGATATAGCTAGCTACGCCATTACACAACAGCACCAAGTTTCACATGCAACATCGAAAACCTTTGGAAAAGTAGCATCATACATGGTAAATAGACAGATGAATCTCATCTGGGAAACTGCAGAAGCGGAAGGCGAATATTGACCCTTCAGTGATGTTGAATGTCCTTGCAACGTTAGGCCAGTGGCTATGGACAATTGCCCGCCCAACCTTCGTCCTCTACAGGAAGACTTCAGTATTGTACCATGGGTGTTGAATGAATACCTTCCTCGCCTCTTGACCATGCAGATGGTTTGAGAGGTAATCATCGGTGAACTGCTTTGAAAAGTACTGAAAACAAAGATATGCATAAATCGCTGTTATAAATTTTGAAATGGCGCAAGGGTTAAAAACAAGGTAAAAGAGTTAGTACCATCCTATAGTTGACTGATGTCTTCTTCATTGTGCAAACAAAGATCTTGTTGTTATTCGTCGCAAGTTTCTTTATCCTAACAATCTTTCTGAGTTTCTTGACTTGACTCATATTCATGGACATCTCATTTCCCCATATGCAAAATGGGTCGAACAGTGGGTCTAAGCCTCTGACAGCAGGACCTACATGTGCAAGACCAAATTGTAAGAAACCTAAATATTAGAATGATTCCTGCAACTGCACAATAATTTGCTATTAGTGAAAGGACCATGCATGAGCAAACCTCGATGGTAAACCGCAGTGTCTCCCATTGTTTCCCTGCAACACATATAAGGAAGATCTTGATCAGGTTAACTGAGAGTTGCCATACTATCAGTAGAATATGTATTGAGTAGAGCCAAATTCGATTTATTTCTCACATGCATAACAATACAAAATTGTACCCACAACAAATGAAAATCAAATTGCATAATTGAACCAAATAGTTAACTGGACAACAGACCAAATGAACCAAAACAGTTAACTGAGCACGACATTGCAGAATAGAACATATACTAGAAGATAAGACAGTTAACGAAACCAAGAATGCTTGAGAACAGTACTACAAAATGTAGCAATTGTTGGACCAAACTGTTAACTGAACATTACATTTCAGAATATCAGATTGCATATTAACATTACAAAGGACAAATCACTAGAAGGCACTGGCGGTGGCCTCCAGAAAACAGCATGAATTGTATTCTAAAGTAGACAACCGCGTGGCGGTGTCGACGGTGGCCTCGAAGACGAGGTGCTCCTCCAAGATCTGGCGGTCGGCACGCATGGCAACCATAGCGACCTCTTCCGCGCGTGCGGCCACGAATTGCTTCTCCATTGCCAGATGCTACCGAGCTCCATGTTATACTGCGTGCAAAATGGTTGTGGGCGGCGCTTAATTGGAGGACGGGGCCGGTGATTTCGGTGGAAGGTGTCGCGCTGTCGGTCGGGGCATGTGGGACAGGGAAGGAGGAGGGTGGGGTGTGGATTACCTGACCATATCGACGAGGCCGCGCAGCAAGAAGAAGGGTCATCGGCTAGGAGGCGGCGTTGCAAGAAGAAGGGTTCCGGCGAGGAGGCGGCGCTGCCAGTAAGCAGCAGTGAAGGTTTGAACTTGGAAAGCAAGGAGGAACAGTGGAAATGTGGCTTTTGGTGGGGTGGGGGCGGGGAGATATATATTTCCGTGGTGGCAGAAAAATTTCAGTCGGTGCCACGAGAAACTGGCGCGCAAGTGTGGTTCAAGCACGGGCGGTGGACTGTAGACGATGAAGCTTCCTGCGTAAGCCAGATAAGACGGTGCGCCAAGATATTTTATATCGCATCCCACATGATTCTTGCTAGTAAACTGTTTGTGGTATACCTAATTTTTTCATTCTGTTTTGAAAGACAATGGTGTTACAGAGGGAAAGGATGGTGTTTGAATTGCTAGAACATTTATCTACAGTGAACAGGCAACTATATGAGTGTCGTGTTAAAATTTGGAATTATTCCGGGTTCGTTTGGCATTTTTCTGCATTAATTGAGTTCCTAGGCATTTAATGTGCATAATTCAAATTTGAACTACAAGCACATGGTCCAGTGCACCAAAGTTTGTTGAAAAATCACATGTGTGTCTTTGGGTGAATTTATAGGTCCCATGCAAGAATGGGAATGAAATTCAAACATCTGGGTGTCGTGGCTCGGCTGGAAACATTGAGAAACTTGGTTTTTAAATTCCTGTAAATCCCAAACTTGCCTGAAAATCATGAAACTTGGCATGGTGTCATTTCATGGCACCAAAATGCTGTGGTAAAAAAATTGGCCGAATTAGGACAAGTTTTGGTATAAGCTTCTTGCAAACCGGAGCTTCTCTCAAGAAGACTCGTGGTTCCGAGAGGGAACGTGTCAGCTTTGTGTGCGAAACGATATACGTTGCCTCCCCCCTTGATTTTTTTACAGAGGCAACATAGAACTATATGAGTGTCGTGTTAAAATTTGGAATTATTCCGGGTTCGTTTGGCCCTTTTCATGCATTAATTGAGTTTCTAGGCATTTAATGTGAATAATTCAAATTTGAACTACAAGCACATGCTCCAGTGCACCAAGGTTGGTTGAAAAATCACATGTGTGTCCTTGGGTGAATTTCTAGGTCCCATGCAAGAAATGGGAATGAAATTCAAACATCTGGGCGTCGTGGCTCGGCCGGTAACATTGAGAAACTTGGTTTTTTAAATTCCTGTAAATTCAAAACTCGCCTGAAAATCATGAAACTTGGCATGGTGTCATTTCATGGCACCAAAATGTTGTGGTAAAAAAATTGGCCGAATTAGGACAAATTTTGGTATAAGCTTCTTACAAACCGGAGCTTCTCTCAAGAAGACTCGTGGTTCTGAGAGGGAACGTGTCACCTTTGTGTGCGAAACGATATACATTGCCTCCCCCCCTTGATTTTTTTACAGAGGCAACATAGAACTATATGAGTGCCGTGTTAAAATTTGGAATTATTCCGGGTTTGTTTGGCCTTTTTTATACATTAATTGAGTTTATGGGCATTTAATGTGCATAATTCAAATTTGAACTACAAGCACATGCTCCAGTGCACCAAAGTTGGTTGAAAAATCACATGTGTGTCCTCGGGTGAATTTCTAGGTCCCATGCAAGAAATTGGAATGAAATTCAAACATCTGGGCGTCGTGGCTCGCCCGGAAATATTGAGAAACTTGATTTTTTAATTCCTGTAAATCCAAAACATGCATGAAAATCATGAAACTTGGCATGGTGTCATGACATGGCACCAACATGTTGTGGTAAATTTTTTGGCCGAATTGGGACAAGCTTTGGTATAAGCTTCTTGCAAACCGGAGCTTCTCTCAAGAAGGCTCGTGGTTCCGAGAGGGAACGTGTCACCTTCGTGTGCGAAACAACATACACTGCCTTCTCCCGCCTTGATTTTTTTACACAGGCAGCTTAGACCAATAGGAGTTTCGTGCTAAATTTTGGAATTATTCCGGGTTCGTTTGGCCTTTTTTATACATTAATTGAATTTCCAGGCATTTAATGCACATAATTCAAATTTGAACTACAAGCACATGCTCCAGTGTGCCAAAGTTAGTTGAAAAATCATTTATATGTACTTGGGCAAATTTCTAGATCCCATGCAAGAAATTGGAATGGAATTCAAACATCTGGGCGTCTTGGCTCGGCCGGAAACATCGAGAAACTTGGTTTAAAAATTCCCGTAAATCCAAAACTCGCCTAAAAATCATGAAACTTGGCATGGTTTCATGACATGGCACCAATATGTTGTGGTAATTTTTTTATCTGATTTGCGAAGGCTCACACATTAACAATCAACAAAGTCATTTTGGAACAAGTGCTGTCATGTTACAATCGGAAACACAAGTATTATTGAAACTGTGGGCGTTCTACTTACCATTTACGTGCCGCCACGCGTCCCCTTTTTTTATTGGCTAGGAGGTGTCGTCCAGGGTAGCTATTTGAGTACGGGAGGCGTGCGATCAGACCCCTGTGCGTGCTCATCGGGAGGAGAGCCCTTTGACTTCTATCCGCCGCCCACCTCTCTTCCAATGTCTCCATTAATGGCGCCCGAGCCCCTATTTAATGGTGTGGCTATGTCCCACTCGACTAAGATTTAAGAGAGAAAAAAGAAAATCTGAAAAGAAAGTTTTGCACGGATCTTGATGTAAGATCCGACAGACCTATATAGCATCGACTGCGACTTATAGCAAGACTGATGAATATAAGGATGATGACAGTGGATAATAATTGTCTTACATATTTAGGAAGATAATTTAAAAAGCCACATGCGGCAACGCCCGAAATACACAAGGGAAAATAAGAAGGAAGATGCAGACAACGATCTGGCTCACTGATCTCTACTTTCTTGATGCATTGTTGCAAGCTGCGGAGACTAGTTCTTGTGGCGAGCAGCGATGAGCTCTTTCGTGTCCTCAAGACGCTGCTTGAGAGCATCCACGGATTCCTCCACCAGCCTTTGGCACTCGATGCGGAGCATGGCATTCTCGTTCATAAGTTTCTTGACGATGATGCCGGTCCTCTTCAACAAGGCAGTGGTCTCCTCATGCTGCTTCGTCGTTCTGGCGATCTTCGCCCTCAGCAGGTCGCGCTCGGTGCGGAGCTTAACCTTGTCCTCCCCTAGTCCCCGGATGACGCAGGTAGCATTTTCAAATGAGGCATTCATCTCATCCTGCAGCTTCATCTAGTCGGAGATTCGACCCATAAGGTCATCGAGCATAGCACGCATGCACCTGTGAGAGTCCTCGCCTGCCCGCGAGACATTTTCCCAGGCTGCCGCGGCACGGGAGGACATCTCTGCTGCATTCGCGGCACGGCAGCACATCTCTGCTGCTTCCACGGCGTGGTCGGACCAGTCTGCTGCATCGACGGTGCGGCGGGACCTCTCTGCTGCTTCGACGGTGAAGCGGGACCTTTGTGCTGCTACGGCCGCGTGGCAGGACATGTCGGCTGCTTTCGCGGTGAGGCGGGACATCTCTCGTGCTTCGCTTCCATGCTCGCCTCTTCCTGGTAGTAATCTCTCGACCCAGAACTCATGCGGGCCATGGCAGACGCAAGGGAACGATGATGAATGACTTGTTTGTTTTTGTGAATGAGGAGTTGAGGAGGAAGGTGCAGTCATCTTGGAGTAGGTAGCATTTATAACCGAGTACTAATAGACTCCTAAATGGGAAACCGTTTAGGTTTTGATTGGTGTGAACAGGTTTGCAATTAAATATAGCGTGGTAGTAATTTGGAATGTGATGGGACGCAGGCTTAAAATTTATTGACGGTTCTATAATTTCTAAGTGCGGCACTATTCCCGGACGGCGTAATGTTGGCACGCCTTCTCGGCCGTGTACGTGGCGTTTGCACCATAGGGTGCACCGCAATAGGCGATGTTAGCACACGTCTTGTTCCATCAACCGTGCGCGTTCGTTATTACCATCGCGCACGCTTCTTTTAATTAGAATGCGTGCCCGTATAGCGCACACACGTTGATCTGTCTAACTGTTTCTGTTTGTTGTGGCTAATCGCAAACAGTTCATCCATATGAAGTGTATGCCGTCAATCGCAGACACCTTGATCTGGCTAACCATTTCTGTTGTGTTGCCTAATCGCAAACAGTTCATCCGTCTGAAGTGTATACCCTCAATCACACACACCTTCATCTGGCTGTCTGTTTTTATTGTTCCGCCTCATCACAAATAGTTAATCCAACTGAACTGTATGCCGTATATCGCACACGCCTTCATTTGGCTGCCCATTTTTGTTCTTCTGCCTCATCGCAAACAGTTCATTGAACTGACCCGTATGCCCCGCATCACGCACGCAACTAAAATCTGAACCGTGTTTGATGTATCCGCCATCGCAAAAATTTCGCATCTTTTTTGACGGTTTTTTTACATCACCTTTTGCGATTAATGCATCGCACATAGTTTCGTCGAAGGGTCTCTGATTGTAGTGTCGCGTTAGCAGCATCCTGCCGTAGTGTGCTCATCTTATACTTATCAAACAAAAACTTGTGTACTGCTGTAGGACCAAGTGTTGGTGTCTCTCTAAGCCAATCAATGATTGTATCTGCCACCCACTTAGTTTTTGCTAATTTTGTTGATTGGGCCTCCCCCTCCAGGTGGGTAAGTGTGCGTATGTGGGTTCTGTTTCACCTGAAATTCAATGAAACAATTGTATCAAGGGAAAAAAGGGATCAAGCATCACTGAAACTAATGTTGTGTGCAAAATTAAATACTTGAATATATTTACTTGTACACATACGGGAGGCATATGCAACCTCCACCTACACCTCTCATATGGACAGTGAACCGTCAAACTTCTGGGTTCACTCTTGTCAATCACAAAATCATTTTGACCGAGAATGCAGTATGTAGTCAGTGCATTCCGACAATCCATCATCGATTCAAATATTGTTCCTGGAGTAAGCTTAGGATCGTTCCTGTCCCACTCAATTGTTGGCATGTCCTCACCAGCATATTCATCTGGAACCAACATTTTAGCGTTCTCCTCCTTCTCTTCCTCATCAGTGTCATCAAATCTAGCAGGGCCGGTTGGCTCCTTCGGGTATTCATCCTGCATTGCTTGGTTGCAGAATTCAACAACCAATTCAGGGTACATCCTCTCATCGTCGTCATTGTTTCGGGCACTGGCTCGTCAGGCTGTGCATCATCTTCTACATGCACTGCAGCACTCGCCTAGCTTTCACTACTAGTAGATTAGCCGGTCCTGGCCTACAAGGAGTGCAGGGCTGCTCACTATTAGCAGAGTTTTCAGGTGCCACAACCTTTCTCTTTTCCCATTCTTTTGGAGGCTGGAGCACGTCAATTTGAATTTTAATGAAACGGCTGACGGCATTTAAAGCAAAAAGAGTTTCTAGATGCTCGTCGCAAGTTAGTGGAACAAACTTTTGCTCAAACTATCGAAATATTTCAGTTCAACAACATCGGCTTGGCTCCAGGGATAATCAGAACAGAGGGAGTTGCATAAAATTTTAAACGAAGTAATTGTTTCTACCACCTTTGGATAGGAAAATCCAGACAAATGATGCGCTTTTGTACCTCGCAGGATGCTAGTTTGCATTCTAACTGTGAGCCAAAAGGCAAGCACTGGATCAATCCTATAGTTAGGCAGGCAATAATTCAGTCAAGCAGGCCACAATTCACTCGCCCATTGGTCAAATACTAGGCATATTATCGAGTTAGATCACACATTTCAAGGGTTCTGAGGCTTACCTAGCCGGAATCCATGAGTTCTCTGGTGCTCTTGGTTCAACCCAATCCTCCCCACGGTCGATGGGACGGAGGCGGGTGTCCCTCGACATTGCCCAAGCCTATGCAGCTCAATCTGCTGCCACAGGTCCACCCTCCAGACCCCCCCCCCCCCCGCGCGTGCAGTATAAGACTGGGGCATGGAACGCGATGGATCAGTGCACCGCGAGCGAGGGTTCCTGTCGATTGTAGGCAAGATTGGGCGACGGTGGTGGGCTCGGTGGGTAGGGGTTGGGGGACGTGCGTGTAGGGTAACGCAGCAGAAAACAAAAATTTCCGACCTACGCACCAGCCCAGGACCACTATGGAGACTGCATATAAGGTTTGATCATTTTCGTTACCGACTCGTAGCGCAGCGGAAGTAGAGTCGATGACGATCGGCGGTGCAGATCCCCGCAGCTAGGATTTACAACCTCCCAACCGCGAGGATGTATCCCCTCGTCTTCCCTTCAGACAGCCCTCCGGGAGGCGGTCGAACAGTCCCCCGGACGGTGTCGCGGACAGCCCTTCGGGAGGACCTTTGAAACTCGAACGGTCACTCGGACAGCCCTTCGGGAGGACTCATAGAACTCGGACCGTCACTTGGACAGCCCTTCGGGAGGCACTCTCGAACAGCCCCTCGGGCACTAAGATCGAAACTACGACCTCTCTACAGAGTTGCACACATACGGTGTCATCTATCCGGCAGGGCTTCGCCGTCCAAAACTAGTTCCCACCGGAACCCAGACAGCCTTTCGGCTCTATGAAACTCTTTTCGTGGGAGGGAGAGAGAAGCCAGATCATTGCATGGCACTTGTATGTGAGAAGGGATGAAGGATTGAGTAGCCCCCTCTCCTCCTTATATAGGAAAACCAAGGGGTAGGATGGGCATTCAAGAAATACCAAAATACCCATGAAGGAAACTCTTTCCAAGGGCATATGAGAGAAACCAAAGGACAAGTGGAGCTCCAAGGAGGAGCTCCACATGTGGCCGGCCACCCCCTAGGGGTCCCCCCCAAAGGGGGCTCTCATCCATCCACATCACCTTCTAGAAGCCTTTAGCAAAAGCCCTAAAAGGTGGTTTTCCAAAAAATTCCAAAAAGCACTTTCACTATTCACGATGACATTTTTCAGCGTCCATTCGAACTGAAAATATTTATGTGGGCTTAGAACATTTCCAATACCCACTAAAATAATTTTCAACGCGTTCTGGAACAATTCCAGTTTAGTGATTTCATCTGCGAAAAGCATCTGAAGCGGTTCCGGCAGCCCCGGAACATTTCCGGTTTTTCTTCCAGAAAATTCCCAGAAGTTTCCAGAATGATTCTGGCATCCTCCAAGAATTATCAGGCATGTGCCGAAACCATTTTGACTTAATGGTATCCCCTGAAACAACTTTTCAGTTTCACCGGAACTCATCCGGTGACCTCTCTCTGCGGAACTTTTCCGCTGTCCGAAACTTTTCGGTGTCCGAAACTTTTTCGGTGATTTTCTCTCAGACTCCCTGTCTAGTATTCAGCAGATAGATGACCCTTAAGCATGTGACCCTATAGGTTCGGTGAAGTATAGACATGACCTGGAACCCCTTCCGATCAATGATCAACATCGGAGCCATGGACACCCATATTGACCCCTATACCCACACGAATGAATATTCGAGTGAACCTCCAGTTGCCGTGTGCTATTCCTATTGCTTCGCGATATGTTACAAATACCCGAGGTGAGACATGTTGGCATTCCCATGGATCAACAACTTGTCCACTATGCTAGTTACCCCGTTACCGGTATTGTTCTCTTTTCTCGTTACTGTGTTCCGGCATCCCTGTGATCAAATCACCCTGTGTCTGGCCAGACGATGATGGATACCGTAACACCGAGAGGGCCCAGAGATATCTCTCCATCGTCGGAGGAGCAAATCCCAATCTTGAGCTATCAAGTTACTTGACATACTTTCCCATGAACCCGTAAGCCGCCGTAATAGCCATCCAGTTACGGATGACGTTTAACAAACCCCAAAGTTCATGAATCAAGCATGAAGAAACTCGATACTCTCATGGTCTGAGGAATTATGCAAACGTTAACCATCTCTGTGTTATTAACCATTAACTTGTGACAAAAGAATCTCATAGCATAACATCAATTTGGGTCGATTCAACACAAATGTTCTGCTAACAATTGTGCCCTCAAAATTGCCGGCATAGTCATGCCCATGATCAGGAAAACAGGATCATCATGCAATACTTGAGCCAGTCATAGAGGCTTGACTAGGAATACATTTTACCGTTTATTATCCCACACGTGCACATGAGTTTCCCTCCAAGCCTCGTTTTATTTGTAGACTCGAGAATCATTGCAGTTATAGCATGGAACATAAACCTAATTATGAACAGGGAGATAATCAATAACATTTATTATTGCCTCTAGGGCATATCTCCTACAGACTCCCACTTGCACTAGAGTCAATAATCTAGTTAATGCTAATGCACTTTACACCTGTGTAAATATGCTTCGCATGTGGTATAGCATGATGTCCAACGGATCTGACGACTTCAGCTCCGTGTGCCTCTTTGCATATCCTTCGCATTTTCATGCTTTCACAAAATTCATATTTTGTGTGGACTTGACTTTGTATGTATGTGAATCACAGGTCGAACCTGGATTCCTCAGACTGAGGTATGGAGCAACTACCTGAAGTAGTGTCCCATTGACAAAAGTCATCTTGGAACCATACTAAGTTCATGAATGAACTATATGATTCAACATCTTCTTTGTCGCTTAAAAAGCGGCAACATACTTCGCCTCTGTTATAGAATTCGCCACAGTATCTTGTTTGGAACAATTTCCAACTACCGTGCCACCATATTATGTATTACACAAAACCCTTTATTTAAATCGAAAATCGCTTGGAGCAATGATGAAGACTGTATCGATGTAACATTTTACAACGAACTCTTCATGATCTCCACTTGCGAGAAAACATGTCATCAGTGCTACTCTAGCATTCAATGACACTTTTCACTTTTGTCCTATGATCAGTACTTTTGATCACTTTGGTATCTATACTCGCAACACCTTGGGAGTATCGGACAAAACTGGTTGTTTTACATACCATGGAATACATGATTAATCCAAACACGAAGGTGTGAGGAATCTCCATCATGTATTTTGCTCATCAGTGTTTTTGGGACACCGAGTCTTGCAAAAACTCTTTCCATGTGACTTCGGCAAGAATCACTCCTTGGCGTTTTAAATGCTAAAAAATTTTAGCATCTTGTCAATATGTATTTATTGCTTAGCCCCATTAGGTAAATCTATCTCCATAGATCATTATGCCTAATATTGAGGCTATTTAGCCCAAGCACTTCATCGAAAAACTATTTTCAAATGAAGTCCTAATTCGTGTCAAGAATTTTATTTCCAATTAACAATGTGTCAAGCACACAAGGTTTTTAGAAATATTATTAGGCTCCCACTTACTTTCTTGAATTACAAGCATCTTCGTTACCCATTGATGAAGTCAAACTCCTTTGACCATTTCATCAAAACACGAAGATTCCGACTCCACTTTGCTCTCTTCTGTCCATCGCTGGAACTCTGAAGTTTGCACCCTTACTAGCATCCTCTGGACTCACAAAATACCTTGGACTGTAACACATGCAAGTCCTTGGTTTCATTTACATCAGATGGAAATCCTTTTGTCATCCCTTGTTTCATATCTCATGATATGAAATTTGTATTAATTGCTAGTTCAACCCGAACTGACTTTAAGCATCGCTACGATGAAACAAACTCATCGTAGTCAACTCCTTGAACTTGTTATTTCAACAAGTCGAGCTTTATGGATAAAACATTTTATCCATATCAGTTTATAGTTCCATAAAAGTTCGTTAGACTCTAAGTCTTCTGAAGGGGTCATCAAGATATGATCTTGAATCATTTATATGGAAACTATCTCGGATTATATTGGCATTTAGCCAATCCCGGAGTCAGGGCCCATCAACGCTTCCTTGTGTATCGTAGGTATACTGTTGTCTAACAACAATATCTCGTCTGCGCACCTGAGAGGTTTGCACGAGCCTTGCCTACGTGGTTCAGTTGCAAGTTCGACCGAAGTCCATACATTTTATTGTAGAGACTTCCGTATCAGTCGCAGTAGGAAACTCCGGAATCACTTCCAAGGTTCCTTTCCTTTGACCTGATGACGGAGATACTGGTTATCTCGTCGAGTTGCATTGTTCTCCCACTCACCCTTTTGAAAGAACCATTTTCTTCAAAAAGCATACCGTTCTTTGTGGCAAACCTATTTGCCTCGGTATAGTGAGGGAGGAATACCCAATTACTTGGGATAACCTACAAAGTAGCACTTGTCTGATTTGGAATAGGTTTGTAACCTTTTACACAAGCCCCATATCCCAAATTTTAAGAAAAGATATAACATGGTTGGGCGTACCATACCATGGTGTCATTTCAACAGACCCGATGGAGCTCTTTTCAGTGTAAAAGCCGCAGTCTCTAAAGCATCACTCTTTAAAAGGGATAATGGCAAATTTATTTATGTCATCTTTGATCTCACCATGTCATAAATGGTTTGATTACATCTTCACGGACTTTCCACTCGCAGTGGTGTTCCGGGAAGTGCAAGTTATGAAACCCCTTTCACAACTCATCAGACATTCGCTAAACTTGTAACTCAAATATTTCTTTCTGCAATCGAATTGTAGAAACATAATTTTCTTGTTACAATAACTTCTACTTCATATTTGAAAACCTTTCAAATGATTTCAAAAGATCCAGACTTACATCTCATCAAGTAAATATCCACATATCTACTTGAGTCATTTCTGAAGACAGATAAATCCACTACTTGCAACAACCTTTATCGGACTACACACATCAAATGTATGATCACCAATAAGTTTGTTGTCCGTTCCTTATGGCCTGTGAATGGTATTTCAGTCACTTCTCTTTTCGGACGAAAGTTGCAAGTGTCAGATGATTCAAAATCAAACGACTTCAAAATCCATCATAATGGAATTTATCCATGCGGGTTTCTCCAATGTGACCAAATGCAGTGCCACACTTGTGTGGTATTCTTTTAGTCTTGCGACATTTAGCGTCAGTGTTATGGATGTATCATATTACCATCAATATTCATAACATACATCCCATCTAGGATGGAAGCATGGCCCTTCATGTTATTCATAATACTGAACAACAATTATTGTTTTTATGAACAACTCTTTTGCAACAAACATTGTGTAATGGGCTAGAGTGTATGAAACTCTAAAATGAATTATGAAAGTAAACCCAGAGGTAATGTATTATTATCAATATTCATAACATACATCTCATTCATAATGAAAGTATGGCCCTTATGTTATTCATAACATCGAACATCAAAAGTTCTCTTATAAACAACCTTCTTGCAAGATACCTTATGCAATGGGCTAGAGTTTGTGAAACTCCAAATGAATTATAAAAATAAATACAGACGGTAATACACCGATGGAAGGTATAGTAACATTTACTATGTTCCCTGTGTATACCTAAAACTCATTTCTGGCTAGTCTTTCAGGCCATAGTAGTTCTTACATCGAGTTGCAACAGAATGCAATCGAGCGGGTATCTTTGTGATTAACTCACAATACCCAAAAATTAGTGATTAACATGTTTAACCATAATTCCCAAGAACTATATCTTTGACCAGCCTTCTATACATCAAAAACTTGTATGACATTCATACATGAGCTGGATATTCCAGTCTTCTTTCCTTTTTGCCATTATACTTCTAACAGTTTAACTTTTAGTATTTCTCCTACTCTCAGAAGAAGCACCGAACTCAAGAGTGGCGTTAGCCCCGGACTTCCTAGGTGTGTAAGTCACATTAACATCCTTCGGACACTTCCTTTCTCATTAAGTTGTTGTTTTATTCACCTTTCATCATATGACAGGCGTTCTTCTGGATCCCTCTCTTATCAGTCTAATGCATAGTAAACTCCTTTACTAATAGTTTGCAAACAAACATTGCTTTGGATATCTCATATCTTTTAGCCTTTGTCTGTCTCTGAAAATGATTTTCAGATTCCATGAATATCACATAACTATCCAAACTTTCGAAGTTCAGGTCTCATGGAAGCAAATGTATTGCACTTGACTGAAACGGAATTCTAGCTTTTGGATCGAAGGACGAGAGTCACATGATCCATAGCATAAGCGAGAGAATACCAAAGTATGCAATAGGACAAAGTCCTTCTCGGCACTCTTGAGGACAATCCTCACATTACGTTACCAACCGTAAAGTTTTAACCAAATATTTAACAGCTATTCAATTTTAAATAGGGAAGGTGGAAATGCGAGCCATAATTCTACAACTATTATGCAAATCACACTTTAGACAGTGTTCAAAATTAATTGTACTAAGAATTAAACAAGTTAATCCAACAGTGCGCTCCCACTCAAATCAATATCTCTCATAATTGATTGTGAGTGATACAAGACCCGCATTTCCATTCAACGCCATTGAACGAGATGAACACTGATGGCGCGAACTTCCATCGGTAGGCAAACTTGCCGATCACATCTCTATGTGACTCTTGTTCATCTTTCGATGGGCGTGTTCCGAGCTCAGGGAGATCCTTCCAGAACGTCAAGACAACCAAGTGATCTTGCTGCGAGGTCTCAACTCACCCGCCTCACACATCCCTAATCGTTCGTACCCAGGGAGATCCTGTGATACCCCGAAAAGTTAGGTGCCGTGACGGTGCTACACTTGGGAGAACACTAACTACTTGATATTTTTGTGAGAGATCACCCTAATAAAAAGCGACTACCGCGCAATCAAGAAGGGTGCATCATAAGGGATAAACATCTCAAGCAATTCATAAAAGCATGATATGGTATAGCCCTTTCTGACGGAGAAGTCTTGTATTTCTTCGTCTTCGGCATTCGCGTCGGTGTTCTCCTTCGCGAAGATTGCCACCACCTTGTTGATGCACCAGATAATATTGCTATCTCTATAGCTAATAAAATAATGCATTACAACAAGGTTGACACGCAGGTCATTAAAGTGCAATCATATGGCTCCAGCCATCATGCCGAATCATGACACGCAGGTCATGTTAATAAATTTACATTATATAGTCATCTCATACATAATCAAATTATTATGAGCACTGCTATACCACATCACATGCACATGCAAACCCTACTGCAAAACCAAGTTAGACGCCTCTAATTGGTTCAAGCAAAAACTTGTTTTACGTGGCTTCTAACGTTTCGAAACAAACCGAAGCTACCAACGTCCATCATCAAGTATGATAATTCAAGTCGCTAGATTAACAATGCGGGGTGTATGAAGCACGAGATAATACAATCTTGAACCCCATACTAAACTTCGTCATACGCATGACCCCCGTGCAGATCATATCTGCATTGCCCTTTTGTCTGCGAAATTTCATCTTTCTTTTTAACTACGGTGGAATTCAATGAACTGTTAGCACTTCGTTGATCAATCAGGATCGCGGATTGCCAGAACATTGAAACTCCACCATGCTGTTATCAAGATCAGAAATATGCAAATTCCAGGGAAGCAACAAGAACATCGGGTAACAGATTTCATCTGCTACCCGCTAAAATAATTTTCAGTAATAGAACTCATCTACTACCTAATTATATTGTGCAACACCCATACATCACTATGTATTCTAGATCGCAACCTGCATCTACGCATAGCACGGCTCTTGATGCCACTGTAGGGTAACGCAGCAGAAAACAAAAATTTCCGACCTACGCACCAGCCCAGGACCACTATGGAGACTGCATATAAGGTTTGATCATTTTCGTTACCGACTCGTAGCGCAGCGGAAGTAGAGTCGATGACGATCGGCGGTGCAGATCCCCGCAGCTAGGATTTACAACCTCCCAACCGCGAGGATGTATCCCCTCGTCTTCCCTTCAGACAGCCCTCCGGGAGGCGGTCGAACAGTCCCCCGGACGGTGTCGCGGACAGCCCTTCGGGAGGACCTTCGAAACTCGAACGGTCACTCGGACAGCCCTTCGGGAGGACTCATAGAACTCGGACCGTCACTTGGACAGCCCTTCAGGAGGCACTCTCGAACAGCCCCTTGGGCACTAAGATCGAAACTACGACCTCTCTACAGAGTTGCACACATACGGTGTCATCTATCCGGCAGGGCTTCGCCGTCCAGAACTAGTTCCCACCGGAACCCAGACAGCCTTTCGGCTCTACGAAACTCTTTTCGTGGGAGGGAGAGAGAAGCCAGATCATTGCATGGCACTTGTATGTGAGAAGGGATGAAGGATTGAGCAGCCCCCTCTCCTCCTTATATAGGAAAACCAAGGGGTAGGATGGGCATTCAAGAAATACCAAAATACCCATGAAGGAAACTCTTTCCAAGGGCATATGAGAGAAAACAAAGGACATGTGGAGCTCCAAGGAGGAGCTCCACATGTGGCCGGCCACCCCCTAGGGGTCCCCCTCAAAGGGGGCTCTCATCCATCCACATCACCTTCTAGAAGCCTTTAGCAAAAGCCCTAAAAGGTGGTTTTACAAAAAATTCCAAAAAGCACTTTCACTATTCATGACGACATTTTTCAGCGTCCATTCGAACTGAAAATATTTATGTGGGCTTAGAACATTTCCAATACCCACTAAAATAATTCTCAACGCGTTCTGGAACAATTCCAGTTTAGTGATTTCATCTGCGAAAAGCATCTGAAGCGGTTCCGGCAGCCCCGGAACATTTCCGGTTTTTCTTCCAGAAAATTCCCAGAAGTTTCCAGAATGATTCTGGCATCCTCCAAGAATTATCAGGCATGTGCTGAAACCATTTTGACTTAATGGTATCCCCTGAAACAACTTTTCAGTTTCACCGGAACTCATCCGGTGACCTCTCTCTGCGGAACTTTTCCGCTGTCCGAAACTTTTTCGGTGATTTTCTCTCAGACTCCCTGTCTAGTATTCAGCAGATAGATGACCCTTAAGCGTGTGACCCTATAGGTTCGGTGAAGTATAGACATGACCTGGAACCCCTTCCGATCAATGATCAACATCGGAGCCATGGACACCCATATTGACCCCTATACCCACACGAATGAATATTCGAGTGAACCTCCAGTTGCCGTGTGCTATTCCTATTGCTTCGCGATATGTTACAAATACCCGAGGTGAGACATGTTGGCATTCCCGTGGATCAACAACTTGTCCACTATGCTAGTTACCTCGTTACAGGTATTGTTCTCTTTTCTCGTTACTGTGTTCCGGCATCCCTGTGATCAAATCACCCTGTGTCTGGCCAGACGATGATGGATACCGTAACACCGAGAGGGCCCAGAGATATCTCTCCATCGTCGGAGGAGCAAATCCCAATCTTGAGCTATCAAGTTACTTGACATACTTTCCCATGAACCCGTAAGCCGCCGTAATAGCCATCCAGTTACGGATGACGTTTAACAAACCCCAAAGTTCATGAATCAAGCATGAAGAAACTCGATACTCTCATGGTCTGAGGAATTATGCAAACGTTAACCATCTCTGTGTTATTAACCATTAACTTGTGACAAAAGAATCTCATAGCATAACATCAATTTGGGTCGATTCAACACAAATGTTCTGCTAACAATTGTGCCCTCAAAATTGCCGGCATAGTCATGCCCATGATCAGGAAAACAGGATCATCATGCAATACTTGAGCCAGTCATAGAGGCTTGACTAGGAATACATTTTACCGTTTATTATCCCACACGTGCACATGAGTTTCCCTCCAAGCCTCGTTTTATTTGTAGACTCGAGAATCATTGCAGTTATAGCATGGAACATAAACCTAATTATGAACAGGGAGATAATCAATAACATTTATTATTGCCTCTAGGGCATATCTCCTACAGTGCGATGCAGCCTATCTTCGGTCGCCCCGCCGGCTATCGGCTGCGGCGGGGGGTGCTCCGGCGGCGACGGCGGTTGTGTGGGGAACAACTCGGGTACCGGCTGTTCGAAATGTGGTAGGAGAGAGAGAGAGAGCCATCCACCTGCCTAGGCCCCACGTGCAGTAAGTTGCCTCCGCCCCACCAGTCAGGGTATCAGGCGGCCCCACTAGTCAGGAGCAGGCACACACAAAAAAACTAGTTGGGAGGTAATGGTCAAAGGGTTTGACCGGACGGCAGTGCAACGTTCGGGCTTTTGTGAGCTGGTGGTGGAGGGGGAGGGCAAAAGTGAGCAAAGTTAGTTGCCTTGGGCAAAACTGAGCACAATTAAGCAACCAGGGGCACAGAAATAGAAAACCCAAAACAAAATACTTATAGGAAATTGTCATGCTCAACTACAAAAAAATACATACATGGCATAAAATGCCATAGTAAAAAAGAATAAACCAACATAACATTGACATGCCCCACTATAGAGTAGTAAAATCATACTCCCTCTGTAAGGAAATATAAGAGTGTTTAGATCTAAATGCTCTATATATTTCTTTACGGAGGGAGTACATGGCAAATTTGCTTATTAACTTAGAAAGGGCATACATGGTTGCCATGGTACACTAAAAGAACATAACAAAAAGACAACCATATTTTAACTTGCTATGGTTGTATAATTTAAGTTGCCATGACAATAAAAATTATGTTGCCATGACAACAAAGTTTAAAAGAAATACTTATAGGAAATTGTCATGCTCAACTACAAAAAAATACCTACATGGCAAAAAAAATGCCATAGTAAAAAAGAATAAACCAACATAACATTGACATGCCCCACTACAGAATAGTAAAATCATACATGGCAAATTAGCTTATTAATTTAGAAAGGGCATACAGGGCTTCCATGGTACACTAAAAGAACATAACAAAAAGACAACCATATTTTAACTTGTTGTGGTTGTATAATTTAAGTTGCCATGACAAGAAAATTTTAATTTGATGTGGTTTATTTTACCACCCGCAAAAAAAAAAAGACAACCCTCTCTCTGATTCGTCGGATCGGATGGTGACGGCGTCACAATGCCGTTTTCCTTCTTGAAGGCGTCATCTTGCTTGCTCGCGGTGTCCCCGGTGTTGGCTCTGAAGATGTTCGATGTTGTGCTCATTCGGTCTGCCTCTCGAGTTTTAGGCTTGATGGGTTTTGTTGTGTCTTTTCCCTGTTCGGGCTGAGCAACCCTCTCTCTGCTCTGGGTTCCATGCTCATGTGTGTTCATGTCATGTGTTGTATCTTTTATTGTACTCATTTTCTCTTCTTCTATCAATGAAAAGATACGCAAGCTTTGCGTATTCGCCAAAAAACAGACAACAAAGTTTTTTAGTTTTTGATGAGAATGATGCGAAATTGAAATGGTAAAAACTAACAGAATTGGCATGATCAAAATAATATAAATTGCCATGACATTACAAATGAAATTGACATGCTCTTAATAATAAAATTGACATGCTCTATGTATAGTGCTCTGATCCAGTCAGACGTGTCAGTTGATAACAATAAGAAGATTTGAAAGATGAAGATACCGCTAAAGAATAAAATCTTTGCGTGCTATCTTCGTTGAGGAGTCATTCTTACCAAAGATAATCTTATTAAGAGGAATTGACATGGAAGTACGTAATGTGTATTTTGTCATCACGACGAGACAATAAAACACTTATTTTTCCAATGCAAGTTGGCTCGTTCTATATGGTCAGTCATCCAAGTAGGTTCTGGCATGTATCCTCCATGTAGTGTTGCTAATATATTCGGCAACTGGTTACATGAGATTGAATACAGGTTAAGAATTCTTCTCAGGATAGGAGCGCTTTCCATTATTTGGTCACTTTGGCTATGTAGAAATGACAACGTTTGTAACGATAAAAGTACTTCTTTTATGTAGGTAATCTATAGATGTACAGGTACACTCCGTTTATGGTCGTCTCTATAACGTGTGGAGAATCAAGATCTGTTTATAAAGGTGTGTATATGCTTGGAGGCCACGGCGAGGGATACTTTTAACCGACATGGATAGCAGCATGATCTTCAGATTGACCCTCCTATGTCTTAGGCATTTATAATCTCCATATGATTACATGTATTTCGCCTTTTTTATTTTTTTAAATAGGTATTTGATTATGGTTGTGTTTAGTTATGCAGAGGACAGATGTAATACTTAAACCTTTTAAGTAACAAAGGCCCTTTATCGAAAAAGGGGCAAGAGGGACATAGACAAGACGATCATGCGTCTGCGCACACCATGATGATCGAACGACCCTGGAGCTCGGCAGCCGACGCCTGGCATAGCCCTTAGAGCATCTCCATCAGTTCCTCTATTCCTAAAAAAATGCACGTATAGGGAGAGTTGAGGCAAAAAAAACTTCTTTGGCATTTTCCGTAAACCCTAGAAAAATTAGGATCTCTCCCAAAAACACCCCATCTCTCCTCAAATAGATGGTGAGATGTAATCTCTTCCTATATTTTTTTTCAACCCATGGCACGTCAGCACGTCGCCGCTGCTATTGCCTGTCCGACCACCGCCCACAGCACCATCGCCACCTCGCTGCCGCATGTAGCCAGCTGTCGGAGCTTCGCCAGTCGCCGGAGCTCCACCTCCTCGCCGCACCAACACCGCTTGTCATCGGAGCTCCATCGGAGTCTTCCGTGCACGCGCTTGGGAGGGAATTTAGCCACTGACAAGTGAGACACATATGCCAGGCTTTGTTTATGAAGAGGTTTATAGAGGAACTGTTACACCCGCACACCTATGAAACATAATTATTTTTTTTGGAAAAGTCATTGAACACACTCAGGTCCCTGGTGCCAGCTTTTTACTTTGGCTTCTGATTTTCAAACCTCTATATCTTTTAAACCAAAAATTCAAATTAAGTTCTGCTTTCATATTCGTGTTTCTTGCGACCAGCGCTTTCAAATAAGTTCCATTTTGAATATATTTTGACAACTTAAAAAAATAAGTTTCAATATTTGAAACTTAGTACGAGTGACCGATAAAAATCAATTATTTTGTGTCTACGATCGACAGAAAAAAATTGCTTAAAATTATATTGCTGAAACTTGTTGAAACTGGGCATTTTTTGATGCAAAAACGGTAAGTTTCATCATCGTTGAAACTTACAGCTTTTCGAGGGATTTCCTTTTTTACTGTATCCTCATACGAGATTCAACTACTTCACGAATCGCGAGCCAAATCGAGCGGCTGGCAGCAGGGCTTGGCAGGTGAGTGTCCCCACACTTATGTGCCATGCACCCGTGCCCTGCGAATTTCCGTTATATAGGTGGAGGTTTTTGAGGAAACTGCTGAAAATGCTCTTTGAAAATTATAGCTGCTAATGTATCATTGGTTTTGTGTCGTGTATTCTTCATAGCTGCTAATAGGACTTCGAGTTGGATTAGGAGCCGGGAATGAAAGGAGTTGCATTGTTGCGCGGTGAGGGCTTCTGAGATGGCCTTAAACTCCAAATTCATGCTTAATTAAACTTGCCACTAAGCTTGAAATGTACGCAAGCAAATCCGATTTCCTGACGGATCACATCACATACGCATCCACGGTTTGGAATCCCCTCACGTATCGGCATCACACCTGATCTGAGCTCATCAATAAAAGGGAAGGCAGCCAACCTGCCTTTGCCTTCACCTCGCTCTGACCTTGAGCCGAGACTTCTCTTCTCCATCTTCCAATCTTCTCCTTCACCAATCACCAGCCCTTACCCAGCGAAGCGACCGGCGTCCCCTGTTCCCATGGAGATTGACTACCCCTACGGCGGGGAGCTCACCAGGAAGCACGGCTTCGTGACAGGCCAGCCGTTTGACGCCAAGACCGGCATCATGTCCTGCCCCAAGCGCGCGAGGGAGATGGAGATCCTTCGGAAGCGGTTCCAGTCAGAGCTCGTCGCCGTCCGTGGCCTCCTCCACAAGGCGGCCGCTGTGCTAGTTCCCGCCTCGTCCCCGTTGGCTCACCGCGTCAAGGAGAGTCGTCGAGGTTTCTTGGCCGAGGAGCCGCCGGCCAAGAAGAGGAAGGCGTCCCCTCCCGTTCCTGTGATCAAGAGCAAGAAGGCGCCCACGAAGAAGATGACGGGCTCTGAGAGGGAGATGCTCGTGGAAGACCTGGAGGCGTTCGTTGCGGAAATCCCCGATCACATCGTCGAGCTCTTGAAGGAGCAGAGCTGCGCCACCCGCCCCGGCGAAATCGAGATCGACGTCCACGCGTTGGACGACGCCGCCGTCGTCGAGATACAGGAGCAGGTTGACAAGTTCGCTCGAGAGAGGAGAGCGGCGAATCCTAAGGTGATGGCCGAAGAGGAGGAGGACGAAGAAGTTAACATCTGTGGAGGCGTCTCCCCCTTGGCGATCGCGCCGCAACCTCTGCTGCAAGAACGGCACCAAGACGGCCCTAAGTCCATGGCCGAAGAGGAGGAGGAGGAAGATGTTGACATCTGCGGTGGCGTATCCCCCTTACCGATTGTGCCGGCACCTCTACTGCTCGTCGAAGATGAAACAGCCAGTGGCAGCCCAGCTCCTCCAACATGCCAGCAGCTCGCCCGTGCTCTGGAAAGGCAGCGAAATGAGGCCACGTCCCGAGCGAGGGAGAAGGCCCGTCAGGAAGTGCTCCAGACGGAGAAGATGGCAATGCCCGACGATACCCTACACCCAGAGGATCTGAAGAGGCTCGGCATTGATGAGTACAACACGACGAGGCCCAACAACTTGTTGCGGCAGATTGGACTCTACCTCAAGCTTGACGACGACCCGAAGCATCATCATCATCATCAAATCTTCGAAGAAGACCTAAAGGAAGGGGAGATTCGATTGTGATCTTCGTTGCTAGCAAGCTGCGATAACAAGTGATGCACTTGTTGATGGCTTGATGCCTCACAGAAAACTTGTAGCTCTCTTCTGAAAATTGTATGCGTGCTGAACATGATTGGATATATGAAAGTACATGATACACAGAGTATCATCTTCATTTTTAGAATCCAGAAATATTTTAAAATTTATGAATATTTTTGTTTATGTTTCTCCGGTTTCATTTTCTGAAATAAATGCATATTCAATTTAAAACTCGTGAATACTTCCTCTGTAAACAAATATAGGAGCGTTTAAAGCATCTCCAACAGCCACGCTATATAAGCGTCGCGCTGGAAAATTGTTGTTTTTTGCGCGCGCGCAGCCGCTCCGGGTGCTACAACGGAGGCGCAAAAAACGTGCGCGCGGCATAAGTAGCTCAGCGCGCGGGGCGAAACGGCATCACGCGCCGTTTATTTCGTGCGCCCGCTCCTGCGCGCTGCACACTCGAGCGCCTGCGCCGCGACTTCCACCTACCTCCAATCCAGGCGCCGCCGCCCGCACCACCCCATTTGCTCCGGCGACCCGACAGCGCTTCTCCGGCCTATCCCCGCACCGCCCTGCTTCCTCCGTCTCCTTCTAGTCGCCATCGCCCCTCGCGCGCGTCATTCCTCTGACGAACAGGGCCCGGCCGCCCACTGCCGCTCGGCGCCCACAAGGTGTTCGACAAAACGCTTGCAAGGTATGTATTGCTTCAACTTCACATTTTTTACATGAATTTGGTGCATGTTGTTTGTAGTTTTTATAGACTAGTTTAAATTCAACATTGTAGATGAGTTCGTCATATGATTCTTCCGAAGAAGAATTTGATATTGAAGAGGAGGGGGACCTTGCAATGATCTTAGCTATGCACATCAATAAAAAACCGAAGCACGGTGGTTCGGTTATGGGTCGGCAGAAAATTTGGAGGGATAAGATCGATGCCAACAACAGATTGATGAGGCACTATTTTGTGAATAATTTCGTGTACCCCGAGTCGTACTTCCGGCGCCGGTTTAGGATGAGCACCGAGTTGTTCAGGCGCATTGCAGAGAAACTTGCGAGCCATGATCGGTTTTTTCAGCAAAGGAGGAATGCCGCCGGAGAACTCGGGCATAGCACCTTTCAGAAGGTGACAGCCGCTTTGCGTATGTTGGCATACGGTATTCCGGCTGATCTAGTTGATGACCACTTGGTCATGGGTGAGAGTCAAGACATCATGTGTGTCAAGCGCTTCGCAGTCGGAATTGTGCAAGTGTTTGGCCCGGAGTATTTGAGATCTCCCAACGCTAAAGACGCCTCAAGGCTTTTGGAGATGAACAAAGCTCATGGATTCCCATGTATGCTTGGCTCAATAGATTGCATGCATTGGAGTTGGAAGAACTGTCCTAAGGCATGTCATGGGCAATTCCACGGCCAAAAAAAGGGTTCCACCATAATCCTTGAAGCGGTGGCCGATCAAGAGACTTGGATTTGACATGCTTTTTTTGGAATGCCTGGATCTTTGAATGACATCAACGTTATTAATCGGTCACCACTCATGAATAAGATTGCAAATGGTGAACTGCCACCGGTGCAGTTTGAAGCAAATGGACATACATACAACTATGACTATTATCTTACGGATGGCATCTACCCAAAGTGGCAAACATTTGTGAAGTCGTTGAAAAAACCGAAAGGTAAGAAATATCTAGATTTCCACAATGCTCAGGCGGCGGCTAGGAAAGATGTGGAGAGAGCTTTTAGGATTTTGCAAGCCCAATTTGCTATTGTGAGAGGACCGGCTAGATTTTGGGATCAGAAGATTCTTTGGTACATCATGCACGCTTGTGTGATCACGCACAACATGATCATCGAGAATGAGCGTGGCCAAGATTTAGACTACTCTCAGTATGAGCTCTTGGGACATCCCATGCGAGTGCGGCGGAGGGCTGCGAGGGGGGCCCGATTTGTTGCCTCCTATCATGACATTCGACGTGCCGAAACGCATGATGATCTTCAGAAGGATCTCATCGAGGAGTGGTGGGCATGGAATGGCCGATAAAGATCATCATGATTTGTATGTTTGATGTTGTATTGTTGAACTATTTGTTGTATTGGAAGATAAACTATTTGTTTGAGTTGTAATAATAAAATTGAACTATTTATTGTTGATTTTTTTTGTGTTTGATCTTCTTGGTTTTGTTTGGAGTGCATATGTTGTTTGTGCTGAGCGCGCACGCAGTTTTTTTGTAGCGCTTGCTGGAGCGGCTCGTGCGCGCTATATTTTGCAGCGGCCGCTGGAGCCAGCGCTCCTCGACGCGCAAAAACTCACGATTCCGACGCTGTAAACGCTTTTTTAGCGCGCCGCGTGTAACGCGGCTGTTGGAGATGCTCTTAGATCACTATTTCTTTACGAAGGGAGTACTTTTTAAAAATTAAGTCACTTCATTAAAAATTGGTGCAAAAATTCAAAATTGTAAATATTTTAAATTTGTGAATATTGTTTAGGAATTGGGAAACGATTGGCATCACCCGACAGAACACGACGCGTGCGTCCGCCATCTCCATGGCCATTGGATCAGATTTTAATGAGATGGCTAGAAGCAACGTATTACCCAGTCTAGTTTTTGCAACCGAGCAATTGTTGCGATTTCTCCCACCGCAACAACTGATGTGTTGCGGGATCTGAATCTGGATCCCCTCGAGAGCAGCCACCACCCGTGCTCCTCCAAAGCACCCCCGATGCACCAGTGTTGACGCCGGCGAGCACCCCCGTCGCGCCACCGCCAAGCACCCCCGTTGTGCCACCGCTGACGCCGGCGAGCATGCGCTCCTCCGTCGCGGTTGTCGGCTGCCTCCACCACCAGCCACCCTCTCTCCTCGTTCCTCTTCTCACCTTCATCCAGACCAGGCATTGGCAGCCGCGCTGCCGCCAAGCACCCCCGCTGGGCCGCCGCTGATGTCGGCAAGAACGTGCTCGGCTGTCGCGGTCGTCGGCTGCTCCACCCCCACCCACCCTCTCTCCTCCTCCCTCTTCTCGATCGATGGCGCCCGCTCCTGCTGCTACCGGGTGATGAACAAGATGACCTCCGCTCGACACCGACGATGCAAGGTGCTGTCCACTTCTGCAACATCACTGCTGCTGCAAGAAACAAATTTGCAACAAGACCGTTGTTGCAAAAAAATCGCACCAAGACCTCTGATGCAAAAAAATCTGCAACAGTATCTTTGTTGCAAAAAAATTCGCAACATAATCTCTGTTGCAAAAAATAATCTGTAACACAACCTCTGTTGCACAAAAATTCTGCAACACAATCTCTATTACAAATGTTTCTACAACAAGGTCTTTGTTGCGAAGTAGAGAAAAGAAGTTCACCCTGCTAGATTTGTATTAGATCCGACGGCTCGCAAGGCGGCAGATCTTTTAAAAAGATCCGCCGGCCAACGTATAGCAGCCCCCTTTGGAATTTTTGAACTTTTTAAATTTAAAAACAAAGAAAAAATATATAAAAAGTTGGCTACAAACAATAGTATTTTTACACATGGCTTGATGCCTTATAGAAAGCTTGTAGCTCTCTTTATCAAAATGTATGTGTGCTCAAGATGATCTGATATATGAAAGTACATGGTCGATTATAATCTGCAAAATTTGTGATGTTTTTTTACACATGTTTTGCGGTGTGTAAATGCATATCATAAAAGTTGGTCCATCTCTGAGAAAGATTAACAGAGGCCATTTCCAATATCATACTCTGAGTAGTGGTTATTTAACATGATCTAAAAGCATATATATAACGACATCAATTTTTTGGACATGGTTCTAGGCACACCATATATAACATTTTAATCTTTAAAATATAAAATCAAACAACTCTAATTTTTTGGTGGTGAACATGATCGAGTGTTCTACATACGTATCAAGTTTCGCAAAGATGAATTTGTTGGAAATATGCCCTAGAGGCAATAATAAAATGGTTATTATTATATTTCCTTGTTCATGATAATTGTCTATTGTTCATGCTATAATTCTATTAACCGGAAACCGTAATACATGTGTGAATACATAGACCACAGCATGTACCTAGTGAGCCTCTAGTTGACTAGCTCGTTGATCAATAGATGGTTGTGGTTTCCTGACCATGGACATTGGATATCGTTGATAACGGGATCACATCATTAGGAGAATGATGTGATGGACAAGACCCAATCCTAAGCATAGCACAAGATCGTGTAGTTCGTTTGCTAGAGCTTTTCTAATGTCAAGTATCATTTCCTTAGACCATGAGATTGTGCAACTCCCGGATACCGTAGGAATGCTTTGGGTGTATCAAACGTCACAACGTAACTGGGTGACCATAAAGGTGCACTACAGGTATCTCCAAAAGTGTCTGTTGGGTTGGCACGAATCGAGACTGGGATTTGTCACTCCGTATGACGGAGAGGTATCTCTGGGCCCACTCGGTAATGCATCACCATAATGAGCTCAATGTGACTAAGAAGTTAGCCACGGGATCATGCGTTACAGAACGAGTAAAGAGACTTGCCGAAACGAGATTGAACAAGGTATAGGGATACCGACGATCGAATCTCGGGCAAGTAACATATCGATGGACAAAGGGAATTCTATACGGGATTGATTGAATCCCCGACATCGTGGTTCATCCGATGAGATCATCGTGGAACATGTGGGAGCCAATATGGGTATCCAGATCCCGCTATTGGTTATTGGCCGGAGAGGTGTCTCGGTCATGTCTGCATGGTTCCCGAACCCGTAGGGTCTACACACTTAAGGTTCCGTGACACTAGAGTTGTTATGGGAAAGTTGTTCGGAGTCTCGGATGAGATCCCAGATGTCACGAGGAGTTTCGGAATGGTCCGGAGGTAAAGATTTATATATGGGAAGTCCTATTTTGGCCACCGGAAAATGTTCGGGATTTTTCGGTATTGTACCGGGAAGGTTCTAGAAGGTTCCGGAGTGGAGCCCACCTGCATGGGGGGACCCACATGAACGTGGGTAGTGGGGGCAAGGCCCCACACCCCTGGTCAAGGCGCACCAAGATCCCCCCTTAGAAGGAATAAGATCATATCCCGAAGGGATAAGATCAAGATCCCTAAAAAGGGGGGATAACAATCGGTGGGGAAGGGAAAGGATGGGATTTCTTTCCTCCCACCTTTGCCAATGCCCCAATGGACTTGGAGGGCAAGAAACCAGCCCCCTCCACCCCTATATATAGTGGGGAGGTGCATGGGAGCTGCACCCCTTCCCCTGGCGCAGCCCTTCCCCCCTCCAACTCCTCCTCCTCCTCCGTAGTGCTTGGCGAAGCCCTGCCGGAGAACCACTGTAACACACCTGTGTATTAGTCACTGTGATCTACTGCTAATAATGCCAAGTCACATTATTTGCAGTGTTTAAACATAGTGGTTAATCAAAACAATTCAAACTCCATTATGAAAATCAACTCAAATTCAAAAGTGCAAAATAAATTTGCTTAAACACTGTTGCAAAAATGTTCACTAAATAGCAAAAACTCCAGAAGCACTCATAAAAATATAACCAATGATAATTGGATTGGTTAAATGGTTCAAACCACATGAAACAGCAATATTTAATACATTTAAAATCATATCAATTTCAAATGAAGCCCAACTTTGTTCAAACCAATTTTTGGTGAAGGCTAACATTGCACAGCAATATTTGGGTCAACCCTCATATTTTACAAAAGTGCAAAGGTGTCCTAACTAATTTAAAACAGAAAAGAATAAAAGAAATGCAAACAGAAAAATAGGACGAGGCACTGTGCACTGGGCCTAAGTGCACAGTGCCCCGACCGCAGCCCACCTGGCCCAACCTCTCTCTCTCCCTCGCGCTGTCATCCCCTCCATGGCCAAACGCGCGCGCGCCCCTCACGCGGTGACACACCGGCACCGCTGACACTACAGGGGCGCGGGAGGGGATAAGGTCGAGCTCGTCCATCTCCCCTGGCTTCCCCTCGTCACTCTTCCCCCTGTCCTTCCCCTTCGCGCACGCGCTCGCCTCTTCCCCTCTCTGGCCGAGCGCCACCGCCGCCGCATGTCCGTCGTTCCCGTGGCCACAGCCACCGCATCATCGCCTCCCCGTGCCTGTCAGCTCCGTCGTCGAACGCTGCATCGGACAGTGCCACCGGGCGGAGCTGGGAGCCTCTGCATCGAGCGCACGCCCTCGTCTTCCTCCTCGGATCGCCGGGCGCAGCCGACGTCGATTCACCGATTCTGCTGCTACTAAACTGTCAACGGCCTTCGGCGTGCCGCCCGGTGAGCTACGCCATCCCCTTCTCCTCCCAGTTGAACCCTCGAGCACCGTAGCTACCTTGTCACCGTTGCCATGAGCCCGACGCCGCGGTTCGCCTCGTCGCCGTGGCCATGGCCTCTGTCGTGCTCGTCTGAGCACGACATCGTATTCCTGCTGCTTCCAGGAGTCGAACGCGCCCGCGCCCGCGCCCGCGCTCTCCCGTACTCCCTAGCTAGGGATTCGTCGAAGCCCGAACTCCGGCGCCGCCTTTGCTCGTCGTCGGTGTTGTTCTGGCCACCCCCACATCCCCGCGCTAGCATAAATGGATGCGGCGCTCGAAGCTCGTTCGAACGAGCCTACGCGCGGGCCGAATGGACCCCTATGGGCAATTTCCGCCTAACTCCGGCGGTGGACCGCCGCGGCAGTGGCTCGCCGGAGCTCTCTCCGGTCGCCACCGACGTGGCACACCTGGGGGCCACCCCTGGGTCACTGCCAGCGGGCCCCATGGGCCCCGTTGACTGGGTTGACCCAGTCAACGTGCTGATTGGGCAACCCAATGAGGCTGACATGCGGGCCCCACAACATATTAGGTTAATTAAAAAATTTATAATTAAAACTTAATTAGTTAGTCTAATCAGTCTATGACATATGGGGCCCAGCTGATAATTAACCCAGTTTAATTAAAATAAACAACTTATAGCCCACTGTCTATGACGAGTGGGACCCACTGGTCAGTTTGACCAGTCAAACGGGTCAGTTGACTGCTGACGCAGAGATGACCTCATGCTTATGTCATAATTCATTTTCAATGATTCTGTTAATTTTAAATAATTCCAGAAAATCAATTTAAACTTTGAAAATTAATAACTTTTAATCCGTAGCTCAGATCGAAAAACTTAAAACAAGAAAGTTGCTCAGAACGACGAGACGAGTCTGATCGTGCCGTCTGTTTCCTTGTCGGAACCTCCTACGTTGGAGAACTCATAACTCCGAGCCTGATTCCGGTAGATGAATAGTGCCTAATCACCGGTAAATAAATCCCACCTTAACCCTAAAATAACTAAAATGATGTAGGCATGCTTCAGGCAACCCTGCACTGCATCATAGTCGTAGCATACCCTGTATTGCATCGTTGCTGTGTATTTACTTGTTTCCTCCCCCTCTCTTCTCTCTCGGTAGACCCCGACATCGACGTAGCTCCTGAGGTCGACGCTGCTCAGGAGCCCGACGACACAGTCGACGACCTTGCCCTTGCCGTCGAGCAGACAGGCAAGCACCCCCCTTTTTGTGCATTCCGATATCGTCCACTCTCTTCTCCCTTATGCTTGCATTAGAAGTTACTGCTGTTACTGTATCCTATATCTGCTGCATAGCCTGTTTACTTGTAACCTGTTTTTGATACTTACCTGTTATCCAAAACTGCTTAGAATAGGTTGGGTAGAGACCATCAGAGACCCCACTTATCCCGACTGCCCCGCTGGATGATCAGAAGACCCATGCAACGGGATTGAAGACCAGGCCCCGACACATCATGTCACATCCCCCTTAGTTGCCGACACTGCTGGGTTACTATCGAGTGCTGAGGGTGATACCTCGTCAGCACTTTTGATGATAACCTTGTAGGTTAGTTATTCGGTCATGGTAAGCGAGGGTGATTCCTCCTACACCACCCCCGATAACGACGTCGTCGGGCAACTCCTCAAGTGTGGACCTCGAGGGTGATTCCTCCTTCGTTCACCTTGACGATAACATCAAGTGGGATTCCGTCGAGGGTGATTCCTCAGAGTTCCCCCTTGGTGTCAGACACACGGATAACTTGGATACTATGACTGAACATTGAACCATGATACTAAAGACGGGTCGGCCCTGAGGGGTACCCGCGCGAGCATGAATGCTGGGTGATGTGGAGACGGGTTGACCTGAGAGGTGCTCGCGAGATAACTACGAGGCGTGGCCGGGCATTCTTAGCCCTTGCCGCAAGTCCTCGAGACGGGGCGACGGGGTCATGTCGATCGTGAGTCTCTGCTTGTTACCGCGCGCTCCTAATCCAGTAACGGTTTGGATATTTGGTCCGAGGGGCCTCTGGCCTGATAGCACTAACCAACACGTGGGCATGGTATGGGCGTTCTGCGTCGTATACATCAGCCGAAGTTCTATTGACGTCAGCGAAGAGCGGCCCATTTTGGATTGGACTGGGAACGCAACTACGCTTGTATAAGGGGTTGCTAGGTCTGCTTCCAAAACGTCCTCGCAACGTGCAGGGTTCCCAGGGCGAAGGCCCAAGACCCCTGGGGGCATAGGTTAGTCCGGCGTGCTGACCTCTCTTTAGAGCCTAGGTCGGGTTGCGGCGTGTTGCTTAGCCGAGGCCGGGCATGACCCAGTAAAGTGTGTCCGGCCGGAGTTAAGCGAGCGTGGTGGGTAAGTTGGTGCACCCCTGCAGGGAAGAACTAATCTATCGATAGCCTGTCCTACGGTAACGGACACTCGGAGTTGTATCCCGATCGGTACAACTAGAACTGGTGACTTGAGATGAAATGGATAGTATGGCTCTGGGATTGCTTTCTCGCAGGGAGTCGAGAAAGGATCTCTGGCCGAGGTTGATGATACTACTACTACTTTACTTTATGCTAATCTGCACTCTTCTAATGCTGCAAGACCGTTGAAGATGTTGAAGATGCTAGTCTTCGATAGGACTAGGCTTTCCCCTCTACTCTGGCATATCTGCAGCCCAGTCCACATATACAGCCTCCTTTGAAAATGTTGCATATGTAGTGTAGATCCTTGCTTGCTGAGTACTTCGGATGAGTACTCACGTTTGTTTTATTTTCTTTTTCTCCCCATATCCATTTGACGCCGCCAGATGATGGAGCCCTGAGATAGCAGCCCCCGTCGACGACTACGGCTACTACTACTACCCTCCCGGCGAATACTACTACGAGGAGCCGACTGACGACCAGGAGTAGGATTCGGAGGGTCCTAGGCAGGAGGCCTATGCCTTTCGATCGTAGAGTTTTATTTTGCCCCGCCTTCATAAAGGCTTATCTCTGATTCTGTAATATATTTGTACCCAGATATCTGATGCTTCCGCTGACACTTGTATGCCATCGAGCTATGTATTCGAGCCCTCGAGGCCCTGGCTTGTAATATAAAGCTTGTATGAATTTATTTATGTTTTAGAGTTGTGTTGTGATATCTTCAAGTGAGTCCTTAGGCTTGATCGTGTGCATTTGCGTGTATGGTTAGTGCACGATTAAGCCGGGGTCGTCACAGGTTGGTATCAGAGCCGACTGCCTCTAGGAATCCCCCTTTCCTATTCCTTGGCCGAAGTTGAGTCTAGTGGTCGAAAACTGTTTTACTAACTTGGCTGTGTGGCTTACGGGCCCACGTCGCCAACTGGGTGGTATTAGGATCTTTTATTCCTCGTCTTTACTCTTGGACTCTGATCTCTCTTCTATTCGGGTTTAATAAATTTACTAACACCAACACTTAGGATCTCGTTAATTCCATCCATCCGGAGAGCTGGATTCTGTGTGATTTCCCTGTCATTGATCTGATTAGTCTGATAATCATTTTCCTTTCCATGGTTTTGTTTAACCTTTCTTTCCGAGATCTGATATATTTCTCATCGTCATATGACAACCCTGAACTTCTTTGTTTCAGATGGACCGTCTGTTTCCTCCACGGCCTATGACGCAGCTTGTGCTTCGCACCTGGGCTCGAGACGTCCCTGGGTTTCCAGCTATTCTGATCGCCCTCTTGATCAGGCTGGGATACCGCTGGTGCCCCGAGTACATGGTCTACGAGGTTTATCGTGAGTTCAACCAGGAGCAGTACTATGCTGATGTTCGCATTTACGATCAGCAGGATGACTCCGACAATGAGCTACACCTTTTCCACGGTATCGGTGTGACGATTGAGATGGCAGTCCATGATGCCGCCTACTCTGCTGTCGCACGTCTCCGAGGAGAGCACAGCGCCAGCTTGGATGCTTCTGAGTATCGATATATTTCGTATGCCCCTGCTGGAGATGCTACTGGTTACTACACAGCTACCTGTGCCCCGTACGAGCCTCGTCGCTACGATCAGCGAGTTCTGATTCAGTGTACTCAGGCTCTGGATCGCACTGTTCGGGCTCTGGCCGTCGAGTTGTTTGCCACTCGAGTACGACTCTACGAGGCTATGACGCAGTTGCTACCAGCTGTTCATGCAGGGATACATCCGGAGCACATTCTTTACCCGCGCAGGACCGAGATGCCATCAGGGATCGATTGGCCTGCTGTGGGAGGTCACACACCTGCACGTGGACCTCTTCTTTCAGCTCGAGACCGGGTTCTGCATCAGAGTGCACATGGAGCATAGGATCCTTCTGCGACGAACGTCCGTCGTCCGCACCTGCACCTACCCCGTTTTCGTGGTTTTCTCCGACGTTGATGTAGCCTTTGCTATGTCCCGTTGTGTACTTCCTTACCGCGTGCCTGCGCGCCGCCTAGCATGTCTAGCTTTTGAATTTGCGCCGTTATGCTGCCCGAATGTAACCGACTCTGTATGACTTAATGACTACTATTAAGCATCTGCTGTACTACTTAAATTCCGTCGAGTTACATCATGTTGTACCTAAATTACTCGCCGTGGCTTCTGCTAAACTACCCCTGTTGATTTAGCAGGATGGGTGATAACAATCCACCTCCGCCGCCACCGCCTGACTATATGGCAGCAATGATGCAACAGTTTGAACTCAACCGTCAGTTCATGACGGGGATTATGCAACAATTCCCTCGTCCCAATGCCGACCAGGCACCACCTTCCATCACCTTGCCAGAATTTATGCGACTCAACCCGTCGTTCTTTCGCAACACAGTCAACCCGCTGGAAGCCGATGACTGGCTGCGCGACATCTTCTATGAGATGGAGTCTGCTGATGTCGCCCCGGCCAATTATGTCACCTTTGCGACATACCTTCTGAAGGGTCCCGCATCACAATGGTGGGCCACTCACCGACAAACCCTACCACCTGGTACCGTCGTCACTTGGGCAGAATTCAAGATTGCTTTCCGTGCCTGCTACATTCCTCAAGCTGTCATAGCCCGGAAGAAGGCCGAGTTCCGTAGTCTCGTTCAAGGAAACAAGACTGTGGAAGTTTATCAGCGCGAGTTTCTTGACTTGTCTCGCTACGCTGAAGAAGACATCCCCACTGATGCCCGAAGGCAAGAGAAGTTTCGTGAAGGGCTACATCATGATATTCAGTTAGCTCTGCTTGCTCAAGACTATCCTGATTTCGCCACCTTGGTGAATAAGGCTATCATGGTTGAAACTGGTCTGAAGAAACACAAGGAAGCAACCAGACGCACCCGTGAGGCGGGCTCATCTTCGGGCTCGTCTTCCCAGAAGCGCCGCATCTGGATACCTCAGAGCATGTACCGTCCAGCAGTTCCTGTGAACAAGCCTTCTTATGCTGCACCTCGTCTGCCTCCTCCACCACCGAGGCAGCCTCTTCGAGCTCCGCCACCTCGAGCTCCTGCACCACGTCCTGACAGTGGACTCTGCTTCAAGTGTGGCCAGCCAGGTCACCATGCCAGAGATTGCTCTCAGAATCAGAATCAGTTGGCTCTTCCTTCTGCTGGCCGTGGTAATGGCCGTGGGAATTCTTAGCCTCGCTACAGCAATGTCAGGCCTTCTTATGGTCGTGGACAGAACTATCATGTCAACATGGCTGAAGCACAAGATCAACCTGAAACCGTGATGGGTACACTTCTTGTTAATTCTGTACCTGCATCTGTTTTATTTGATTCAGGAGCATCGCATTCATTCATGTCGAAAGACTTTGCATTCATGCATGGCGTTAAGTGTGACAACCTACATCATCCGTTAGGGGTTGACACTCCTGCAGGTAGATGTTGAGCCTCCCTGTTCGGCCCCGAAGTCACTATTGAAATTGAGGGGTTGAAATTTCAGGCACTCCCAATTATCCTGAGTTCTTCCAAGATTGATCTTATCTTGGGAATGGATTGGTTGAAGGCTCACTATGCCTCAATCAATTGCGCTACTAAAGTTGTACACCTCCTGCACCCATCGAATGAGATAGTGAATTATCAAGCTCACCTCACCTAGAACGCTGAGGCTCAAATTTATGCCTTGAATGCGTTGAACCCTTCTCCGCTTGAGGGGATCGAGAACATTCCGGTCGTGTGCGACTTCCAGGATGTCTTTCCAGAAGAACTTCCAGGAATACCCCCTGCTAGAGCTGTCGAGTTTGTCATCGACTTGAAGCCTGGCACCACTCCTATCGCGAAGCGTCCTTACAAGATGCCTTCGCACCACCTTATTGAGCTTAAGGAAGAAATCGATAAATCACTTAAGAAGGGCTTCATCTGTCCCAGTTCCTCTACCTGGGGAGAACCGTCTCTCTTTGTCAAGAAGAAAGATGGTACGAATAGGTTGGTTCAAGATTACCGTCCTATCAACCAGGCAACCATTCAGAATAAATATCCGCTTCCCCGGATCAATGACTTATATGATCAACTTGCTGGATCTTCGGTGTTCTCTAAACTCGACTTGAGGTTGGGTTATCACCAGATCCGTGTCCGCGAAGAGGATATTCCCAAGACTGCATTCGTTACTCGTTATGGCTCCTATGAATACACCGTCATGTCATTTGGCCTGACGAATGCTCTAGCTACGTTCTCCCGCCCGATGAACTATATATTCATGGATTACCTCGACAAGTTCATCGTGGTATATCTGGATGATATACTAGTATATTCGAAGAATAAGGAAGAACATGCCGAACATCTTCGCCTTGTTCTGGAGAGGCTTCGAGAACACAAGTTGTATGCCAAATACTCCAAATGTGAATTCTGGCTTTCTGAAGTGACCTACCTTGGACATGTCATTTCCAAGGACGGTATTGCCGTTAACCCGGAGCGTGTTCAGGCTATCCTTGACTGGACTCCTCCGAAGAATGCCAAGCAAGTCCGAAGCTCTCTCGGTCTAGCCAGTTATTGCCGTCGATTCGTCGAGAACTTCTCCAAGATCGCCAAGCCCCTGACTAATCTACTCCACAAAGGCGTTCTGTTTGAGTGGACAGACAAGTGTCAGGAAAGTTTCCAGACCCTCAAGGACAAGCTTACTTCTGCTCCAGTGCTTGCTCCTCCTGATTCTCGCAAGGACTTTGTCATATATTGCGACGCCTCTCGTCAGGGATTAGGCTGTGTCCTAATGCAAGAACGAAGAGTAATTGCGTATGCTTCATGTCAATTGTGTCCACATGAAGAAAATTATCTAGTGCATGATCTTGAACTTGTTGCAGTGATATATGCATTAAAGTTATGGCGACATTACCTTCTTGGTAATCGGTGTGAGATTTATACCGATCATCAGAGTCTGAAATACTTGTTCACTCAACCGGATCTTAATCTCCGTCAGCAACGATGGTTAGAAACAATTACGGACTATGACTGCGGAATTTCATATACCCCTGGCAAGGCTAATGTGATGGCTGATGCCCTGAGCCGCAAGTCATATTGCAACAACCTCATGGTTAGGCGAGCCCAACCTCGTCTTTATGCAGAATTGAGTCAGCTGAATCTGCGAATTGTTCCCCAGGGTTCTCTTAATAACCTTGTGGTACAGCCAGACCTTCAAAAGGCTGTTAAGGAAGCGCAAGCCAAAGATGCTGAAATTGACTTGATGAAGAAAGAGCTTCACCTTGATAAGTACCGGGATTTCTCAGTTGCTGAAGATGGAACATTATATTTCAGAGACCACATTGTAGTACCTCGATTCGAGCTTATGACTGACAAGGTCATGAAGGAAGCTCATGATACACCGCTGTCTATCCATCCGGGTAGCACCAAGATGTATCGCGATCTTCGACAGAGGTACTGGTGGTCAAAAATGAAGCAGAACATTGCTCGATATGTTCCTGAATGTGACGTATGTCGTCGCGTGAAAGCAGAACATTAGAAGCCTGCTGGAATTCTTCAACCACTCCCTATTCCTTTGTGGAAGTGGGATAAAGTGCAAATGGATTTCATTACTGGTCTTCCCAAGTCTGAGAAAGGTCACGATACTATTCTTGTCGTCATCGACCAACTTTCCAAAGTTGCTCATTTCCTACCTGTCAAGGAGACTATCACTGCTAGCCAGCAGGCAGAGCTGTATATCTCCAGAATGGTTGCACTCCACGGTATTCCGAAGGAGATCAGTTCGGACCATGGCGGTCTTTTCACGTCCAAGTTCTGGGAAAGTTTTCAAGAAGCTATGGGGACTCACATTACATGGAGTTTAGCTTATCATCCTCAGTCCCAAGGCCAAGTCGAGCGAGTAAATCAAGTGCTTGAAGATATGCTTCGCGCTTGTGTTATATCGTTCGGTAAGAAGTGGGAAGAATCCCTCCCGTATGTCGAATTCTCTTATAACAATAGCTATCAAGCCAGTTTGAAAATGGCCCCCTTCGAAGTGCTTTATGGACGTAAGTGTCGAACCGCTCTGAATTGGTCAGAAATTGGGGAACGACCTCTCGTGGGACCGGACATTATCCAACACGCTGAAGAACAAGTCAAAATTGTCCGAGAAAATCTCAAGGCGGCTCAGGACCGCCAGAAGAGCAATTATGATCGCAAGCGATGGGGTCTGACTTATCAACCAGGTGATCAAGTTTATCTTCGTGTCACTCCTATGAAGGGCACCCGTCATTTCGGAATCAAGGGCAAGCTAGCTCCTCGCTATATTGGTCCTTTCCGCATCGTGGCTAGACGTGGACAGGTGGCATATAAATTGGAGTTGCCACCACAATTCTCTCATATCCATGATGTCTTCCACGTATCGCAACTTCGTAAATGCTTCAAGGAATCTGCACATCGCGCAGTGGATCACGAGATGCTCCAGTTGCAAGATGATCTTTCTTATAAGGAGCATCCCATCCGCATTCTCGATGAAGCTAAACATCGAACTCGACAGAAGACGACCAAGTTCCTGAAAGTGCAGTGGTCGAATCACAATGAAGATGAAGCCACTTGGGAACGCGAGGATCATCTCCGGGAAGAATATCCCTACCTCTTTCCTTCTACCTCCTAAATTCTCGGGACGAGAATTTCTTTTAGAGGAGGAGAACTTGTAACACCGCTGTGTATTAGTCACTGTGATCTACTGCTAATAATGCCAAGTCACATTATTTGCAGTGTTTAAACATAGTGGTTAATCAAAACAATTCAAACTCCATTCTGAAAATCAACTCAAATTCAAAAGTGCAAAATAAATTTACTCAAACACTATTGCAAAAATGTTCACTAAATACCAAAAACTCCAGAAGCACTCATAAAAATATAACCAATGATAATTGGATTGGTCAAATGGTTCAAACCACAGGAAACAGCACCAAAACAGCAATATTTAATACATTTAAAATCATATCAATTTCAAATGAAGCCCAACTTTGTTCAAACCAATTTTTGGTGAAGGCTAACATTGCACAGCAATATTTGGGTCAACCCTCATATTTTACAAAAGTGCAAAGGTATCCTAACTAATTCAAAACAGAAAAGAATAAAAGAAAAGCAAACAGAAAAATAGGACGAGGCACTGTGCACTGGGCCTAAGTGCACAGTGCCCCGACCGCAGCCCACCTGGCCCAACCTCTCTCTCTCCCTCACGCTGTCATCCCCTCCATGGCCAAACGCGCGCGCGCCGCTCGCGCGGCGACACGCCGGCACCGCCGACACTACAGGGGCGCGGGAGGGGATAAGGACGAGCTCGTCCATCTCCCCTGGCTTCCCCTTGTCACTCTTCCCCCTCTCCTTTCCCTTCGCGCACATGCTCGCCTCTTCCCCTCTCTGGCCGAGCGCCACCGCCGCCGCATGTCTGTCGTACCCGTGGCCACCCCATGCCTGTCAGCTCCGCCGTCGAACGCTGCATCGGACAGTGCCACCGGGCGGAGCTGGGAGCCTCTGCATCGAGCGCATGCCCTCGTCTTCCTCCTCGGATCGCCGGGCGCAGCCGACGTCGATTCACCGATTCTGCTGCTACTAAACTGTCAACGGCCTTCGGCGTGCCGCCCGGTGAGCTACGCCATCCCCTGCTCCTCCCAGTTGAACCCTCGAGCACCGTAGCTACCTCGTCGCCGTTGCCATGAGCCCGACGCCGCGGTTCGCCTCGTTGCTGTGGCCATGGCCTCTGTCGTGCTCGTCTGAGCACGGCATCTCATTCCGGCTGCTTCCAGGAGTCGAACGCGCCCGCGCCCACGCTCTCCCGTACTCCCTAGCTATGGATTCGTCGAAGCCCAAACTCCGGCGCTGCCTTTGCTCGTCGCCGGCGCTGTTCCGGCCACCCCCACGTCCCCGCGCTAGCATAAATGGATGCGGCACTCGAAGCTCGTTCGAACGAGCCTACGCGCGGGCCGAACGGCCCCCTATGGGCGATTTCTGCCTAACTCCGGCGGTGGACCGCCGCGGCAGTGGCTCGCCGGAGCTCTCTCCGGTCGCCGCCGACGTGGCACACCTGGGGCCCACCCCTGGGTCACTGCCAGCGGGCCCCATGGGCCTCGTTGACTGGGTTGACCCAGTCAACGTGCTGACTGGGCAACCCAATGAGGCTGACATGCGGGCCCCACCGCATATTAGGTTAATTAAACATTTTTATAATTAAAACTTAATTAGTTAGTCTAATCAGTCTATGACATATGGGGCCCAGCTGATAATTAACCCAGTTTAATTAAAATAAACAACTAATAGCCCACTGTCTATGACAGGTGGGACCCACTGGTCAGTTTGACCAGTCAAACGGGTCAGTTGACTGCTGACGCAGAGATGACCTCATGCTTATGTCATAATTCATTTTCAATGATTCTGGTAATTTTAAATAATTCCAGAAAATCAATTTAAACTTTGAAAATTAATAACTTTTAATTCGTAGCTCAGATCGAAAAACTTAAAACAAGAAAGTTGCTCAAAACGACGAGACGAGTCTGATCGTGCCGTCTGTTTCCTTGTCGGAACCTCCTACGTAGGAGAACTCGTAACTCCAAGCCCAATTCCGGTAGATGAATAGTGCCTAATCACCGGTAAATAAATCCCACCTTAACCCTAAAATAACTAAAATGATGTAGGCATGCTTCAGGCAACCCTGCACTGCATCATAGTCGTAGCATACCCTGTATTGCATCGTTGCTGTGTATTTACTTGTTTCCTCCCCCTCTCTTCTCTCTCGGTAGACCCCGACATCGACGTAGCTCCCAAGGTCGACGCTGCTCAGGAGCCCGACGACACAGTCGACGACCTTGCCCTTGCCGTCGAGCAGACAGGCAAGCACCCCCCTTTTTGTGCATTCCGATATTGTCCACTCTCTTCTCCCTTATGCTTGCATTAGAAGTTACTGCTGTTACTGTATCCTATATCTGCTGCATAGCCTGTTTACTTGTAACCTGTTTTTGATACTTACCTGTTATCCAAAACTGCTTAGAATAGGTTGGGTAGAGACCATCAGAGACCCCACTTATCCCGACTGCCCCGCTGGATGATCAGAAGACCCATGCAACGGGATTGAAGACCAGGCCCCGACACATCATGTCACATCCCCCTTAGTTGCCGACACTGCTGGGTTACTATCGAGTGCTGAGGGTGATACCTCGTCAGCACTTTTGATGATAACCTTGTAGGTTAGTTATTCGGTCATGGTAAGCGAGGGTGATTCCTCCTACACCACCCCCGATAACGACGTCGTCGGGCAACTCCTCAAGTGTGGACCTCGAGGGTGATTCCTCCTTCGTTCACCTTGACGATAACATCAAGTGGGATTCCGTCGAGGGTGATTCCTCAGAGTTCCCCCTTGGTGTCAGACACACGGATAACTTGGATACTATGACTGAACATTGAACCATGATACTAAAGACGGGTCGGCCCTGAGGGGTACCCGCGCGAGCATGAATGCTGGGTGATGTGGAGACGGGTTGACCTGAGAGGTGCTCGCGAGATAACTACGAGGCGTGGCCGGGCATTCTTAGCCCTTGCCGCAAGTCCTCGAGACGGGGCGACGGGGTCATGTCGATCGTGAGTCTCTGCTCGTTACCGCGCGCTCCTAATCCAGTAACGGTTTGGATATTTGGTCCGAGGGGCCTCTGGCCTGATAGCACTAACCATCACGTGGGCATGGTATGGGCGTTCTGCGTCGTATACATCAGCCGAAGTTCTATTGACGTCAGCGAGGAGCGGCCCGTTTTGGATTGGACTGGGAACGCAACTATGCTTGTATAAGGGGTTGCTAGGTCTGCTTCCTAAACGTCCTCGCAACATGCAGGGTTCCCAGGGCGAAGGCCCAAGACCCCTGGGGGCATAGGTTAGTCCGGCGTGCTGACCTCTCTTTAGAGCCTAGGTCGGGTTGCGGCGTGTTGCTTAGCCGAGGCCGGGCATGACCCAGTAAAGTGTGTCCGGCCGGAGTTAAGCGAGCGTGGTGGGTAAGTTGGTGCACCCCTGCAGGGAAGAACTAATCTATCGATAGCCTGTCCTACGGTAACGGACACTCGGAGTTGTATCCCGATCGGTACAACTAGAACTGGTGACTTGAGATGAAATGGATAGTATGGCTCTGGGATTGCTTTCTCGCAGGGAGTCAAGAAAGGATCTCTAGCTGAGGTTGATGATACTACTACTACTTTACTCTATGCTAATCTGCACTCTTCTAATGCTGCAAGACCATTGAAGATGTTGAAGATGCTAGTCTTCGATAGGACTAGGCTTTCCCCTCTATTCTGGCATATCTGCAGCCCAGTCCACATATACAGCCTCCTTTGAAAATGTTGCATATGTAGTGTAGATCCTTGCTTGCTGAGTACTTCGGATGAGTACTCACATTTGCTTTATTTTCTTTTTCTCCCATATCCATTTGACGCCGCCAGATGACGGAGCCCCTGAGATAGCAGCCCCCGTCGACGACTACGGCTACTACTACTACCCTCCCAGCGAATACTACTATGAGGAGCCGACTGACGACCATGAGTAGGATTCGGAGGGTCCTAGGCAGGAGGCCTACGCCTTTCGATCGTAGAGTTTTATTTTGCCCCGCCTTCATAAAGGCTTATCTCTGATTCTGTAATATATCTGTACCCAGATATCTAATGCTTCCGCTGACACTTGTATGCCATCGAGCTATGTATTCGAGCCCTCGAGGCCCTGGCTTGTAATATAAAGCTTGTATGAATTTATTTATGTTTTAGAGTTGTGTTGTGATATCTTCAAGTGAGTCCTTAGGCTTGATCGTGTGCATTTGCGTGTATGGTTAGTGCACGATTAAGCCGGGGTCGTCACAACCGCAAGCTCCACCACCACGCCGTCGTGCTGCCAGAGCTCTCCCTCAACTTCTCCTCTCCCCTTGCTGGATCAAGAAGGAGGAGACGTCCCCGGGCTGTACGTGTGTTGAACGCGGAGGCGCAGTTCGTTCGGCGCTTGAATCGGATCTTCCGCGATTTGAATCGCCGCGAGTACGACTCCATCAACCGCGTTCTTGTAATGCTTCCGCTTGGCGATCTTCAAGGGTATGAAGATGCACTCCCTCTCACTTGTTGCTAGCATCTCCTAGATTGATCTTGGTGACACGTAGGAAATTTTTGAATTATTACTACGTTCCCTAATAGTGGCATCAGAGCTAGGTCTATGCGTAAATTCTATGCACGAGTAGAAAACAAGTAGTTGTGGGCGATGATTTGTTCAATTTTCTTACCGTTACTAGTCCTATCTTGATTCGGCGGCATTGTGGGATGAAGCGGCCCGGACCGACCTTACACGTACGCTTACGTGAGACATGTTCCACCGACTGACATGCACTTGTTGCATAAGGTGGCTAGCGGGTGTCCGTCTCTCCCACTTTAGTCGGATCGGATTCGATGAAGAGGGTCCTTATGAAGGGTAAATAGCAATTGGCATATCACCGTTGTGACTTTTGCGTAGGTAAGAAACGTTCTTGCTAGAAACCCATAGCAGCCATGTAAAACATGCAACAACAATTAGAGGACGTCTAACTTGTTTTTGCAGGGTATGCTATGTGATGTGATATGGCCAAAAGGATGTGATGAATTATATATGTGATGTATGAGATTGATCATGTTCTTGTAATAGGAATCACGACTTGCATGTCGATGAGTATGACAACCGGCAGGAGCCATAGGAGTTGTCTTAATTTATTGTATGACATGCGTGTCAATGAAAACGCCATGTAATTACTTTATTGTATTGCTAACCGTTAGCCATAGTAGTAGAAGTAATAGTTGGCGAGACAACTTCATGAAGAAACGATGATGGAGATCATGGTGTCATGCCGGTGACGATGGTGATCATGCCACGCCTCGAAGATGGAGATCAAAAGCGCAAGATGATATTGGCCATATCATGTCACTTTATGATTTGCATGTGATGTTTATCATGTTTACATCTTATTTGCTTAGAACGACGGTAGCATAAATAAGATGATCCCTCACTAAAATTTCAAGAAATGTGTTCCCCCTAAGTGTGCACCATTGCGAAGGATCGTTGTTTCGAAGCACCACGTGATGATCGGGTGTGATAGATTCTAACGTTCGCATACAACGGGTGTAAGCCAGATTTACACACGCGAAACACTTAGGTTGACTTGACGAGCCTAGCATGTACAGACATGGCCTCGGAACACGAGAGACTGAAAGGTCGAACATGAGTCGTATAGTAGATGCGATCAACATGGAGATGTTCACCATTGATGACTAGTCTGTCTCACGTGATGATCGGACACGGCCTAGTCGATATGGATCATGTATCACTTAGATGACTAGAGGGATGTCTATCTGAGTGGGAGTTCATTAGATAATTTGATCAGATGAACTTAATTATCATGAACTTAGTCTAAAATTGTCTTTACAACCTATCTTGTAGATCCAATGGCCCACGCTAATGTTGCCCTCAACTTCAACGCGTTCCTAGAGAAAACCAAGCTGAAAGACGATGGTAGCAACTATATGGACTGGGTCCGTAACTTGAGGATCATCCTCATAGCTGCCAAGAAAGCATATGTCCTTGAAGCACCGCTAGGTGACGCACCCATTTTCCCAACAACTCAAGACATTATGAACACCTGGCAGTCGCGTAGTGATGATTACTCCCTGGTTCAGTGCGGCATGCTTTACAGCTTAGAACTGGGGCTCCAAAAGCGTTTTGAGCAACACGGAGCATATGAGATGTTCCAAGAGCTGAAAATGGTTTTCCAAGCTCATGCCCGGGTCGAGAGATATGAAGTCTCTGACAAGTTCTACAGTTGTAAGATGGAGGAAAACAGCTCTGTCAGCGAGCATATACTCAAAATGTCTGGGTTGCACAACCGCTTGTCTTAGCTGGGAGTTAATCTTCCAGATGACTCGGTCATTGACAGGATCCTCCAGTCGCTTCCACCTAGCTACAAGAGCTTTGTGATGAACTACAATATGCAAGGGATGGAGAAGTCCATTCCTGAGTTATATTCAATGCTGAAATCAGCGGAGGTGGAGATCAAAAAGGAACATCAAGTGTTGATGGTGAATAAGACCACTAGTTTCAAGAAAGGCAAGGGTAAGAAGAACTTCAAGAAGGACGGCAAGGGAGTTGCCGTGCCCGGTAAGTCAGTTGCTGGGAAGAAGCCAAAGAATGGACCCAAGCCTGAAACTGAGTGCTTTTATTGCAAGGGAAATGGTCACTGGAAGCGGAACTGCCCCAAGTACTTAGCGGATAAGAAGGCCGGCAACGCCAAAGGTATATATGATATACATGTTATTGATGTGTACCTTACCAGCGCTCGTAGTAGCTCCTGTGTATTTGATACCGGTGCGGTTGCTCACATTTGTAACTCAAAACAGGAGCTGCGGAATAAGCGGAGACTGGCGAAGGACGAGGTGACGATGCGCGTCGGGAATGGTTCCAAGGTCGATGTGATCGCCGTCGGCACGCTACCTCTACATTTACCTTCGGGATTAGTTTTAAACCTCAATAATTGTTATTTAGTGCCATCTTTGAGCATGAACATTGTATCTGGATCTCGTTTAATGCGAGATGGCTACTCATTTAAATCCGAGAATAATGGTTGTTCTATTTATATGAGGGATATGTTTTATGGTCATGCCCCACTGGTCAATGGTTTATTTTTATTGAATCTCGAACGTGATGTTACACATATTCATAGTGTGAATGCCAAAAGATGTAAGGTTGATAATGATAGTCCCACATACTTGTGGCACTGCCGCCTTGGTCACATTGGTGTCAAACGCATGAAGAAACTCCATGCAGATGGACTTTTGGAGTCTCTTGATTATGAATCATTTGACATGTGCAAACCATGCCTCATGGGCAAAATGACCAAGACTCCGTTCTCCGGAACAATGGAGCGAGCAACCAACTTGTTGGAAATAATACATACTGATGTATGCGGTCCAATGAGCATTGAGGCTCGCGGTGGCTATCGTTATGTTCTCACCCTCACTGATGACTTAAGTAGATATGGGTATGTCTACTTAATGAAACACAAGTCTGAGACCTTTGAAAAGTTCAAGGAATTTCAGAGCGAGGTAGAGAATCAACGTAACAGGAAAATAAAGTTCTTACGATCAGATTGTGGAGGAGAATACTTGAGTCACGAGTTTGCCACGCACTTAAGGAAATGTGGAATTGTTTCACAACTCACGCTGCCTGGAACACCTCAGCGTAATGGTGTGTCCGAATGTCGTAATCGCACTCTATTGGATATGGTGCGATCTATGATGTCTCTTACCGATCTACCGCTATCATTTTGGGCTTATGCTTTAGAGACTGCCGCATTCACTTTAAATAGGGCACCGTCTAAATCCGTTGAGACGACACCGTATGAATTATGGTTTGGGAAGAAACCTAAGCTGTCGTTTCTGAAAGTTTGGGGATGCGATGCTTATGTCAAGAAACTTCAACCTGAAAAGCTCGAACCCAAATCGAAAAAATGCGTCTTCATAAGATACCCTAAGGAAACTATTGGGTATACCTTCTACCTCAGATCTGAAGGCAAGATCTTTGTTGCCAAGAATGGATCCTTTCTGGAGAAAGAGTTTCCCTCGAAAGAAGTAAGTGGGAGGAAAATAGAACTTGACGAGGTACCCCCTCTTGAACCGGAGAGTAGCGCAGCTCAGGAAGATGTTTCTGTGGTGCCTGCACCGACTAGAGAGGAAGTTAATGATGATGATCATGAAACTTCGGGTCAAGTTGCTACTGAACTTCATAGGTCCACGAGGACACGTTCCGCACTAGAGTGGTACGGCAACCCTGTCCTGGAAATCATGTTGTTAGACAACGGTGAACCTTCAAACTATGAAGAAGCGATGGCGGGCCCGGATTCCAACAAATGGCTTGAAGCCATGAAATCCGAGATAGGATCCACGTATGAAAACAAAGTATGGACTTTGACGGACTTGTCTGATGATCGGCAAGCCATAGAGAAAGCATCTCGGAGTTGGAACATTCGCTTTGATGAAATGATCAAAGCGTTTGGGTTTATACAGACTTATGGAGAAGCCTGTATTTACAAGAAAGTGAGTGGGAGCTCTGTAGCATTTCTCATATTATATGTGGATGACATACTGTTGATGGGAAATGATATAGAACTTTTGGAAAGCATAAAGGCCTACTTGAATAAGTGTTTTTCAATGAAGGACCTTGGAGAAGCTGCTTACATATTAGGCATCAAGATCTATAGAGATAGATCGAGACGCTTCATTGGTCTTTCACAAAGTACATACCTTGACAAGATATTGAAGAAGTTCAATATGGATCAGTCCAAGAAGGGGTTCTTGCCTGTATTGCAAGGTGTGAGATTGAGCGTAGCTCAACGCCCGACCTCGGCAGAAGAAAGAGAAAAGATGAGTGTCATCCCCTATGCCTCAGCCATAGGCTCTATTATGTATGCCATGCTGTGTACCAGACCTGATGTGAACCTTGCCATAAGTTTGGTAGGGAGGTACCAAAGTGATCCCGGAATGGAACACTGGACAGCGGTCAAGAATATCCTGAAGTACCTGAAAAGGACTAAGGATATGTTTCTCGTTTATGGAGGTGCCGAAGAGCTCGTCGTAAAGGGTTACGTCGATGCTAGCTTTGACACAGATCTGGATGACTCCAAGTCACAAACCGGATACATGTACATTTTGAATGGTGGGGCAGTTGCAAGCAAAGCGTCGTGGCGGGATCTACATGTGAAGCGGAGTACATAGCTGCTTCGGAAGCAGCTCAGGAAGGAGTCTGGATGAAGGAGTTTATCACCGACCTAGGAGTGATTCCCAATGCATCGGGCCCGATGACTCTCTTCTGTGACAACACTGGAGCTATTGCCATTGCCAAGGAGCCCAGGTTTCACAGGAAGACCAAGCACATCAAGCGCCGCTTCAACTCCATTCGTGAATATATTCAAGATGGATACATAGACATTTGTAAAGTACATATGGATCTGAATGTCGCAGATCCGTTGACTAAACCTCTTCCACGAGCAAAACAAGATCAGCACCAGAACTCTATGGGTGTTCGATTCATCACAATGTAACTAGATTATTGACTCTAGTGCAAGTGGGAGACTATTGGAAATATGCCCTAGAGGCAATAATAAAATGGTTATTATTATATTTCCTTGTTCATGATAATTGTCTATTGTTCATGCTATAATTGTATTAACCGAAAACCGTAATACATGTGTGAATACATAGACCACAGCATGTCCCTAGTGAGCCTCTAGTTGACTAGCTCGATGATCAATAGATGGTTGTGGTTTCCTGACCATGGACATTGGATGTCGTTGATAACGGGATCACATCATTAGGAGAATGATGTGATGGACAAGACCCAATCCTAAGCATAGCACAAGATCGTGTAGTTCGTTTGCTAGAGCTTTTCTAATGTCAAGTATCATTTCCTTATACCATGAGATTGTGCAACTCCTGGATACCGTAGGAATGCTTGGGGTGTATCAAACGTCACAACGTAATTGGGTGACCATAAAGGTGCACTACAGGTATCTCCGAAAGTGTCTGTTGGGTTGGCACGAATCGAGACTGGGATTTGTCACTCCGCATGACGGAGAGGTATCTCTGGGCCCACTCGGTAATGCATCATCATAATGAGCTCAATGTGACTAAGGAGTTAGCCACGGGATCATGCGTTACGGAATGAGTAAAGAGACTTGCCGGTAACGAGATTGAACAAGGTATAGGGATACCGACGATCGAATCTCGGGCAAGTAACATACTGATGGACAAAGGGAATTGTATACGGGATTGATTGAATCCCCGACATCGTGGTTAATCCGATGAGATCATCGTGGAACATGTGGGAGCCAATATGGGTATCCAGATCCCGCTATTGGTTATTGGCCGGAGAGGTGTCTCGGTCATGTCTGCATGGTTCCCGAACCCGTAGGGTCTACACACTTAAGGTTCCGTGACGCTAGAGTTGTTATGGGAAAGTTGTTCGGAGTCCCGGACGTCACGAGGAGTTCCGGAATGGTCCGGAGGTAAAGATTTATATATGGGAAGTCCTATTTTGGCCACCGGAAAATGTTCGGGATTTTTCGGTATTGTACCGGGAAGGTTCTAGAAGGTTCTGGAGTGGGGCCCACCTGCATGGGGGGACCCACATGAACGTGGGTAGTGGGGGCAAGGCCCCACACCCCTGGTCAAGGCGCACCAAGATCCCCCCTTAGAAGGAATAAGATCATATCCCGAAGGGATAAGATCAAGATCCCTAAAAAGGGGGGATAACAATCGGTGGGGAAGGGAAAGGATGGGATTTCTTTCCTCCCACCTTTGCCAACGCCCCAATGGACTTGGAGGGCAAGAAACCAGCCCCCTCCACCCCTATATATAGTGGGGAGGTGCATGGGAGTTGCACCCCTTCCCCTGGCACAACCCTTCCCCCCTCCAACTCCTCCTCCTCCGTAGTGATTGGCGAAGCCCTGCCGAAGAACCGCAAGCTCCACCACCACGCCGTCGTGCTGCCAGAGCTCTCCCTCAACTTCTCCTCTCCCCTTGCTGGATCAAGAAGGAGGAGACGTCCTCGGGCTGTATGTGTGTTGAACGCGGAGGCGCCGTCCGTTCGGTGCTTGAATCAGATCTTCCGCGATTTGAATCGCCGCGAGTACGACTCCATCAATCGCATTCTTGTAACGCTTCCGCTTAGCGATCTTCAAGGGTATGAAGATGCACTCCCTCTCACTTGTTGCTAGCATCTCCTAGATTGATCTTGGTGACACGTAGGAAATTTTTGAATTATTACTACGTTCCCCAACAGAATTCGGTGTTCTTCTGATCTAAAAAACAAAATTGTAACTTCAAAAAGTTTGAATACTGACTTGTTGCGGCAGATTGGACTCTTCCGCAAGGTTGACGACGACCGGAAGCAGCAGCAACATCATCAAAGCTTCTAAGAAGATTTAGAGGAAGGAGAGATTCGGTCGTGATCGTCGTTTCTAGCAAGGTGCTATATTGTTGTTGATGGCTTATGCCTCATAGAAAGCTTGTAGCTCTCTTTTGCAAAATGTATGTATGCTCAACATGATTGGATATATGAAAGTACATGGTCAATTATAATCAGCAAAATTAGTGATATTTTCTTTACACATGTTTTGCGGTGTGTAAATGTTTATCATAAAGTTGGCCCATCTCCGAGAAAGATTAACAGAGGCCATTTCCAGTATCATACTCCGAGTGCTGATTATTAAATATAATTTAAAAGCATATATAACGACATAAATTTTTTGGACATCGTTCTAGGCACACCGTATATAGCATTTCAATTTTTACATATAAGAAATCAAACAATTCTGATTTTTTTTGTGGCGAACATGATCGAGTGTTCTACATAGGTATGAAGTTTCACAAAGATGAGTTATGCGTTCTTCTGAACTAAAAAAGAAAACAAAATTGCAACTTCAAAAAGTTTGAATAGTAACTTGTTGCAGCAGATTGGACTCTTCAGCAAGGTTGACGCCGATGACTAAAAGCAGCATCAGCATCATCAAAGCTTTCAGGAAAATTTAGAGGAAGGGGAGATTCTGTTGTTGCTAGTGTTAGAAGGGAGAGAGTGGGATTGTTGCGGAATATGATGGATGTATTATTTAGCCTCGAGGGCGAGTATATATTGAGTACAAGACTTGAAGGGCAAGAAGCCTCTCCTGGAGATAAGGTAGGAGACGGATTACAAATCCTAGACAACCAAATACAAGTAACCCAAATATATCTCTAACATCCATCCGCAGTCGTAGCGGTAGCGTCGCAGACAACAGGAGCGTCGCGGACGGTCAGACTGGAGAGAATAGCAGCCGACGGGCTGACATCCCCCCGCAGTCGTAGTGGGAGTGTCGTGGATGGTGTCGCGTCGCAGACGCATTGACTGTAGAGGAAGCCGACGAGTTGCTCAAGCGGATGATAACCCTTTGTGCCGATGTCGAGGTAGCCAAGAGCGTAGGATGGTGTACCCGTGGTCGAGGTAGCCGTGCGAAGATCGCCGTGGTCGATGTCGAGTCGGGGTAGCCGGTGTCGAGGGAGTCGCCATGGAGCCGCGGGCGCAAGGAGGCGCCGAGTTAGTCATGGGCGCAGTGGTGTCGAGGTAGTGGTGCGCCGGAAGGAGGATGGTGTTGACGAGGCGTCGCATCGGGTGTGCCAAACCCGGGGACATGTCATACACGAAGGCACGCGTCGGTGTTGCCAGCACCGGGCATGCGAAGATAGACGAAGACGAAGTTGACGAAGCACCGCACCAGGCTTGCCAGGCCCGGGGACACGTCGTGGATGAAGGCATGCATCGGTGTTGCCAGCACCGGGCATGCGTAGACGAGGGACCTGCACGAGTTGTACACCATGTCGAGGAGTCGGAAGGGCCAGCAGAGAAGGAGACTCGACGGGGGTTGTGGCACCAATCGGCGTGAGGCCGATGTCACCAACGGTGATCGGAGTAGACGAAGTGGTCGAGAAAGAAGATGGCGACGCTGGCGACGGGCTGGTGCTGGACGAAGACGAAGGGGGTGGACTGGCGGCGACGACGGCTACAGAGGTAGCGGCGACGGCGGCGGCGGCTAGGTTAGGAGCGCAGCGGCGGTGCTCAAAGTAGGCAAGGAACCCAACAGCGTGACGAAGACCGGCGCAGACGGTGGCATTCCCGCGCCGAGGGAGACAACGCGGCGCATACCACGGGAGGTCGACGCGCGGTGACGGCGGAGTGGACCGCGGGCCGCGGCGCTACCGCCCGAAGGGGCGACGCAGCGGAGGCGGGCAGGTCGGGGAGATGGCAGGAAGACCTCGGGGCCGCGGAGGGGACCACGGGCCGCGGCGCTACAGCCCGAAGGGGCGTCGCAGCGGTGGAGCGCGGGTCGGTGCAACCACGGGGACGGCCTCGGGGCGGCGGCGGGGACCACGTATCACGGCACTACGGCCCGAAAGGGCGACGCAGCGACAACGCGCGAGTCGATGCAGCCGCGAGGAAAACCACAGGGCGGCGGCGCTGCGGCCCGACGAGGCGACGCCGCGGCAGCCCGATGCTCGATCGGTGGAGAGGCGCGCTGTACTCGGGACGGTCTTCACGGGACCTGCGGATGCGCGCGCAACAGACGGGCCAGGTCGGTCACGCGGCGTAGATGGGACGGCGAGCGGCGGCGAGCGGGTGATCAAGCCGATCGCGCGCGGGGTCGGGGACGCCGCTCGGTGGAGGTGGGGTGGCGGCGGAGTCCGAGATGAAGCCGGCGACGACGGACGGCGTGAGACGACATGCAGACGAGCGCGTCAGCACCGGCACCCGGGCTGCCAAAGCAGCGCCGGCGCCCGGGCAGCGAGGCCCGAACGACCAACGGAGCAGCGGCGCCCAAGCTTGAGGCAGTCGACGAGCCTGACGCAGCCGGGGACGAGGCCGGCGAGGGAGTCCGTAGGGCCGCCGTGCAGACGCGGCGGAGACGGGTGGCGTGGATCGATGGGCGGGCCGGCGCGCGAACGACGGCTATGATGGGCCGCCGGGTCGGGGCCATGCAGGTGTCCCGGTCGGAGAGGGCGGTGACGGCCGGCGTAAATCGACGAGCGGGCCGGCGCGCGGACGACGGCCGTGAGGGGCCGCCTGTCGCGCGAGATCGTCAGGTCGGTGAAGAAGCCTGCCGATCGCGCCGGTGTCGGAGTAGAGGCGCACAGGGGTCGACAGCGGCAGCGGGTGACGCAAGCCGATCAAGTATAGATCGAAAAACCAAAAAGAAACCGCCGATCAAGGTGACCGGCGGGAGAGAGAAAACTCGGATCAAGAGATCGGGAAAAAGACTCTCTAGGACAGCCAGTCAACATGACCGGCGGACGAACCCTAGGTACGGGCGGCGCGGCCCTCGATGGTGGTCATGGAGACCGCCCGCCACGGGGCGGCGCGCGGTGCGGAAGTGGCGGGCAGCGGGCTAGGGTTGAATCAATTAGGCTGATACCATGTTAGAAGGGAGAGAGAGGGATTGTTGCAGAATATGATGGATGTATTATTTAGCCTCGAGGGCGAGTATATATTGAGTACAAGACTTGGAGGGTAAGAAGCCTCTCATGAAGATAAGATAGAATACGGATTACAAATCTTATACTACCAAATACAAATAACCCAAATATATCTCTAACAGCTAGCAAGCTGCTATAACAAGTGATGCTGTTGTTGACGGCTTGATGCCTCACACAAAGCTTGTAGCTCTTTTCTATAAAATGTATGTGTGCTGAACATGATTGGATATATGAAAGTACATGATCGATTATAAAGTGTATCATGTACATTTTTAGAATCCACAATTTTTTTTTGTTTCTCCAGTTTCATTTTCTAAAATACATGATTTTTTATTTAAAACTCATGAGAATTTAAAAGTACTCATGGATATTTTTTATAAAATTTAAGTCATTTTATTAAAATTGGTGAACAATTTCTAATTAAAAAACATAGAAAATATAAAAAAATTAGCACAAACAATAGTTTTTTTAGAGAACTTAAGCTGCATTTTATTGATCAATGATGTTGAGAGGAATTGTTACAAGATTATGTGGTGCAGCAAGCCGAACATTACCTCCAAAATTTAAATCCTGGGAGTATTTAGCTAAACTTCGGCTTCATGATTGCTATCTCGACTGTCATAGGTGAAGTTGCATTCCTTGAAATTACACGAGCATTGATTGACTATCGCTCCATGATGCCCTCCCACTTTATCCGAGATATCCTTTACAAATGTGGCACAATCCAAAGCTATTAGGATCCGCCTGACTAATAGATCATCGGCATTCGGCAAGGTCTTGGCTCTTGGGCTTCCGGTATGCTATGTCTTCTAGAGTCGGTACATCAATTATACCACTAAATGCAACCGAAGATGAGCCAAGATAGAGGCCGCTTTGGTCTCGGCAAATAGCCACAACAGCTCTTTCCATCGTTTCTTAAAACTTTGCCATCAACATTGAACTTCGCAAAACCAACCCCTGAGGCCGAATCCAAGGCAAATGTTGGGTTCTAGGTCTGCTAGCCATCGAGAGCTATGCACGCCTACTGCGAAACATAACGCAACTCTGTCTCGCAGTACGCCAGCGCGAGATGGGCCGGCCAAATAGTGGTTTCTGAGAGCGGGTTCCAGTGCGTTTCTTTTTTCTTTTTTCCTTTTGTTTTGTTTTTTCAGTCTTCTATTTTCTTTTTGGTTTTTATTTTTTAATTTTCTATTTAGTTTTCTTTGTTCTTTTGTCGGTTTTCATTTTCTCTTTCTGGTTTTCAATGGGGTTTTTCCTTTTTCTTTTTTGTCAACACATGTATACTTTTTCCACGCAAAATATACATTTTTATAAATTAGGAATTTTTTGATAGATATTAGCATTTTTTAATAAATGGTTAACATTTTTTCCCAATATATATGTTTTAATGACTACTTTTTACATACACGTTGTACATTTTTTCTGTACATCAGGAACATTTTTTATACATGTTTAACTTTTTTCAAATACATAATTAATATTTTGATGTCTATTTTTTTCATGTACACCTTAGATTTTTGTATAGATCAGTAATATGGTTTAAAAAATTAATACATGATTACATTTTTTTTCAATATATGTTTTTAATGCCTAATTTTTTTCATACATATTGTACATTTGTTGTATACATCAGGAATATTTTTTTATACATGTTTAACAATTTTTAATATTTTCATACGGATTGTATTGAGGCGAGCCGAGGCAACAGTTTTTTTTTTTTTGAGACAACCTCGCGAAGCTTTTATTAATTCGTTACAATGTTTACAGAGACGGAGGGAAGGTCTCCAGGGTGTCCCAACCAGCGGCCACCCCCGAGAGAGCCGAGGCAACAGTTGTTCGTCACGAGCACACGGAAGCTTACATGGGCCGACGGCCCACCGCGAGGCCGACTAAATCTAACAGAAAGAGAGCACCAGACCATGCGCGCGTGAAAATTGCTTAAGTTTCGGTTTTGATCGTGCAGTTTTCTGAACGCAGAGGCACATAAAGCAGAAATAGCAGATCACATATGACTTTGGTCTTTGGAGGACATTGCCAACTTCCCTATTCACTTTAGCACTTGTGTTTTCTCCTATAGCATGGACCAGCGCCACATCGCTGGTTCAGAATCTTGATTTTTGCTCTCTAGGATCTTCGATGATACCTGCTGGTGATAGCATATAGTACTACTATAAGTACGATTTTCAAATCTCAAGGGCTCATACCGATTTCGTAGAGTTTGCACAGACCCGGTGCCTGATCTTGCAGCAAAAGCTGTGTGTATGTTACGAGTCAAGACTGAAGACTGAAGACTGAACTCAACTGTGTGGAGCTGTTGCAGTGTTGCTCGGCGAGGACTTCCGAGACAATCTCAAACTCTCAATTCATGCTTAATTAAACTTAATTGGCACGAAGCTTGAAATGCACGCAAGCAAATCCGACTTCCTGACGGATCACATCACATAGGATCACATACGCATCCACATCCACGGTTTTGAATCCCCTCACGTATCGGCATCATCACCTCAGCTGATCAATAAATGGCAGCCAACCTTCTGCCTTTGCCCCGACCTCGCCCTGACCTAGCCCTGCCTCTGCCTTCTCCAATCTTCCCCATCGTCCCCTGTTCACTTCCCATGGAGATTGCCTACCCCTACGGCGGGGAGCTCACCAGGAAGCACGGCTTCGTCACAGGCCAGCCGTTTGGCGCCAAGACCAGCATCATGTACGGCCCCAAGCGCGCGAGGGAGATGGAGATCCTTCGGCAGCGGTTCCAAGCAGAGCTCGTCGCCGTCCGTGGCCTCATCCACAAGGCGGCTGCCGTGCTAGTTCCCGCCTCATCCCCGTTGGCTCCCCGCGTCAAGGAGAGTCGTCCAGCGTTCTTGGCCGAGGAGCCGCCGGCCAAGAAGAGGAAGGCGTCTCCTCCCGTTCCTGTGATCAATCGCAAGAAGGCGCCAACGAAGAAGAAGATGACGGCCTCTGAGAGGGAGATGCTCGCGGAAGACCTGGAGGCGTTTGTTGCGGAAATCCCCGATCACATCGTCCAGCTCTTGAAGAAGCAGAGCTGCGCCACCCGCCCCGGCGAAATCGAGATCGACGTCCATGCGTTGGACGACGCCGCCGTCGTCGAGTTGCAAGAGCAGGTTGACAAGTTCGCTCGAGAGAGGAGAGCGGCGAATCCTAAGGTGATGGCCGAAGAGGAGGAGGACGAAGAAGTTGACATCTGTGGCGGCGTCTCCCCCTTAGCGATCGCGCCGCAACCTCTGCTGCAAGAACGGCACCAAGACGGCTCTAAGTCCATGGCCGAAGAGGAGGAGGAGGAAGAAGATGTTGACATCTGTGGTGGCGTCTCCCCCTTACCGATCGTGCCGGCGCCTCTGCTGCTCGTCGAAGATGAAACAGCCAGTGGCAGCCCAAGCTCCAGCAGCAGCAGTTCGGATACTGATTCCAGCGACAGCGATTCAGATACTGATTCCGGCAGCAGCGACTCGGGTTCAGAACACTCCGGCGGCAGTGGCTCGGATTCTGATTCGGACGAGATCGTCGACAGTCCAGCTCCGGCCATCACGCCTCCAACATGCGAGCAGCTCGCCCGTGCTCTGGAAAGGCAGCGAAAGGAGGCCACGTCCCGGGCGAGGGAGAAGGCCCGTCAGGAGTTGCTCCAGACGGAGAAGATGGCAATGCCCGACGATACCCTACACCCAGAGGATCTGAAGAGGCTCGGCATTGATGAGTACAACACCGCGAAGCCCAACAACTTGTTGCGGCAGATTGGACTCTATCTCAAGCTTGACGACGACCCGAAGCATCATCATCATCATCATCAAATCTTCGAAGAAGACCTAGAGGAAGGGGAGATTCGATCGTGATCGTCGCTGCTAGCAAGGTACTATAACAAGTGATGTATTTGCTGATGGCTTGATGCCTCACAGAAAACTTGTAGCGCTCTTCTGCAAACTGTATGTGTTGAACATGATTGGATATATGGAAGTACATGATCGATTACACTGAGTATCAGCTAAATTAGTGATATCTTCTTTGTACACATGTTTAACAGAGATGTCCATTTCCAATATCGATCATACTGAATATTTAACATGAACTGCAAGCATATATAATAATGACATACAAGGACCACTAAATTTTTGTTTTTATTTTTGAGAATATGACCTCTAAATTTCAATCAAGCCACATATATAAAAGAGAGTTTTTATAACTTGGAGGCTTGGTATTTCTGAAAAGACATCTTCACATACATATGGAGATTAATATCACGATGCAAGATTGATGCCTCAAGACCCTGAATGATAGCATCATCTCATACATTCAATTTACAAAAAAGATACATCAAGGAGGCTTGTTCCAGTGGCACCGAGATTTGAGCCTTTTCAGTTTTCATTTTGTGCCTGAATTTCCTCCTAATGGATATGCTAACTAGTTCCTCCTTGACATTCTCATTCTTTATACAACCCGCTTGCACCATTCTCATTCCCAACTGTGAACTACACAGTTCTTCAGTTAAGCATCCAACAACCTACAACTTAATCTTCATGGTCGTTTTCGCCTTCAGAATCTGTTTAATAGCAGGGGTAGCTTATAAATAAATCCATAAGAATATGCTGCTGAGAAAAAAAAATATAAAACCAAGAAATGAGCAAGAAAAGAATCACTGACCGGATCGAACATCCTCACCAACATGACCTCTGGACTGAATTTGTTTGACGAGCATCCGGTAAATCAGTACCCACCAATATATGTGAAAGACTAGAAGTGAAAACAAGAGAGTGTTGAAAAGATAGTAGTATGAGGTTCTGTAGATTTTTTTGTTCTCCTTGTCCAGGATCATAGCTATTTCATAACTGAAAAAGACGCAAGACCATTGAATTGATCAACAAATGCTCTACAAAACTTAGTAGAGTAATGCTGCTTTCTAATCAGGTAAAGTAGCACCACATGCCAGAACAACCAAGAATGTTTACCTTGTGCTTCTTAGGATCCAGAAAGGAAACACTATTAGCCGAAGAAGGATCCACGAAGCCACAAAAAGTAGAAATGCTACAACAGCTAGCCACTCACAGCTACTGTACTTGGCCATCTTTCCGATCTCTAGGAATATATCACTTGCATCATGGAGGGGTAAAATGACCGAGCCAGGACGAGATAATCTGTTTGGAAGTAGCAACAACTTCAAGTTTGACTATGCTGTGTATTGTTATGGTATATAAGGACGATTACACTCATCTGCATACCTGCAAATATAGGACACAACAATCAGAACAACAGTTGCCACATGGTGAGACATCATGACTCCGAAGTCCTTGCGTCTTGTTTCCCAGAACAGAAGATCAAAGATAGAATATACGTAAAATCCAGCGGCATACATGTATACAGCCTTAAGCTTCAGCCTGGAGAGAAAAACAAACAATGTTGAAGCCCTTGGAAGTTGCAATAATAAGGAACAAAAGAGATTGTTTCTCTCTCTTACTTCATCTTTTGGTCAGGCCACAGCTGCTCGCCAGGCCCTACCCAAAAGTATCTTGTATTTGTAAACCACGATTCATTGTATGTTACAGATAGTGAAAAGAGTTCTGCAGAAAGATAATAAACAAATTTCCATGCCGATTCCTTAAATTTATTGATTTTCTTTCTCCTTTCATCTGTTTCAGCAAGCTTGTCATGTCCCTTTCCAAATATAAGTCGTCTTGCTAACACCTGCGAAGAAAGTGAGATTTCAGAACTATAACATGTGCATGTAGTTGCGATTTGCACCATTCTTGAAATAATTTTGCTCACAGTGAATAGTCATAATATGAAATCATTAAGTATAAGACTCCCGATGACTTATGTAACAAGACAAGTACGCAGTAAGTCAGTACCTACGGCTGCAATGATGTTAGATTAGAAATTTCGAAGACCAACACTGGTACAAGCAAGGGCCATAGGTCATACCAGTCTTTGTACTATTCGGGACCGCAAGCACTACTTCAATCCCAACATCATTACTGAAGAGGAGAGGCAATTCATAAACTTTCGTGTCCTTACTAATGCTCATCTGATATATATATATATATATATATATATATATATATATATATATTTATTTATTTTGAAAAGGAGGAAGACCCCCGGCCTCTGCATATGGGCGATGCATGCAGCCACTTTATTAATTATTCTCGAAAGACCTTACAAAGAAATACAACAGTAAGTCTGAAGCCACCGTCTAGGCAACATCTGTCGCTACTCCTATCCAGTTGATGTAGGGATGCTGATAGTCCGGGCCTAATACCACAGACCTCGCAGCCAAGCCTAACATCTAAGACCTGAGGCCCCAACCAAGCCACTTGCCGGGTCTGGGGCACACACCGGTCCGGCACGCTCTGCTCATCTGATATATGTGTGAATGCTTTGATTAATTGTTACATTATTGATTATCCAAATTGTACCCTATGTATGTTCTCAAATTTAAGGGCTCACACGACATGATCTAAACGCCTACTTGGGTGGGGTAAGCACATGTTGTTTAGCGAATCCGCGATCTCCACATGACAAGTATTTGTACCAATGAGGAGCGACGATGACAACATGAGGAGCACGGGAAGCCACGAAACTTAAGCATTGATCCAATCTACTGACCTTGATTATCAAGCCAACCATCTAGTAATTGAGTTGGCCAAGCCCATTGGGAGGAGTTCAGTTAATTACAGGCGGCTCACCCACCAAGCGTCTGAAGCGAAGAGCACCATCATCACACTACCAACGATCAAAATCATCTATAATTACCATGAATCGATATCAACACGGTTTGAAAATCTTGCAGGTCAACGTTGAGACTTGTGACGCCTTGAGCGTGCCCAGAACTGGCTCATCTCACTCTTTGATGGGAAAACAAGAGAGATATCCCAGGCCAAGTGGACCTGGACATCCCTCACTGCCCACGAACCAAATGCATCCTAACTGAAGAAGAGGGAAACAGCCAGACAGGCAACCAAAATTTACCTCGAAGAGGAACTGGTTGAGGAGGAGGCGCAGGGCGGGGAAGAAGGCGACGAGCAGGGGGAGGACGGCGTAGTCGCCGTACTCCGGGTAGGCCTCCGCCTCCCAGTCCACCGGCGGCGCCGAGGAGGAACAGGATCCCACGAAGATCTCCAGGAGAGACGCCATTGCAGGCGGCGGCGGCGGCGGCCGGCTGGTTCTTGGATCCAGACGTCCAAGGGCAGAGAATGGGCGCGCTGAGAGTGGGAAGAAGGATGAGCCAGCAGTCGATACTAGCGATGGGGGCAAGGTGAGATTTGAGATGGGTGGAACTGAGCGAGAACTAACCTTGTCTCTTGGCGAAGTCTATTCTAGGAACGCGAGCGAGCGGATGGACTGGTCCATTTCTGTAGGAGAGAAGCCCACTGTCTATTGGGTGGAAGGAAAGATGACGAAAAGACGTCCAGAAAAACCTTGGACGGAGAAGGAAGAAGAACAGCTACTGAACCTGGACTGATCTGCCCCAGTCAGTTATTAGGGCCGGTTCTCTGGAGCTTATCGATGGCTGCCAAAATAAGCTGTTCCTGGAGCTTATCAAAATTGTTTCAACTTTACCCGGTAGAAGATGGCAAATCCTACCCCTTTTTTTTGCCGCAATTTTTTTCTTCTTTATCGAAAAAAGCTTTCGCCCCGCTTTATAAATAAAGCAAACCACCAGGACCACAATGTACCACAACAGTTCACACACGCACACACCCAAGTCTCACGACAAATAGTACAGAGGGTTCTGCTGAGGGCACAGCTCAACAAGGCCTAAAAGAGCAGAGAAAAAAAAGAAAAAGGGATGGCCGGGCCACGAAGAAGCTAATCAGGCTCAGGAGGTGGCGGTGGAAGCGGCGGCGCCAAGCGCAAAGCCATCGCACGAAGATCAGCAATGATGATGTTGATGGCGTCTCGATCCTGGAGGCGGCTAAGAGGCCGCCAGAGCTGCAAGAAACCACACATTTTGAACACCGCGTCAGTAGCACGTCGAAGGGGAATACGCTGGATGACTAGCTTATTCCGAACCGTCCAAAGCATCCAGTCCAGGACCCCTATGGTCAGCCACCTAATGTGGCGACTCACTGTGGGTGAGGCCTGGAGTTTAGCAAAGAGATCCGGGAAGTTGGTGTTACACCAACTACCACCGATCACCTCGTGCAGGCAACTCCATAGAAACTGGGCTGAGACACACGAGAAGAAGATGTGGTTAGAATCTTCTTCGGTCCCACAAAGAGGACACATCCCGTCTCCCGGGCCATTGCGTTTTAACACCTCCACGCCTGAGGGAACACGCCCATGGATCCATTGCCACAAGAAGATTCTAATCTTTAGAGGGAGTCGGGTCGACCAAATCGCCTCCAGGGGGCTGGCGCGGGGGTGGCTACGATGGCGCGGTATAGGGATTGCGTGGAGAATCTGCCTGAGGGCTCTAGGCGCCAGGATGTGCGGTCGTGCGGTGTCTCCAGATCCGGTTCATGGAGCGCAATGATGTCTAGAAGTTCGTGCCATGCGGCTATTTCCGGGGGGCCAAAAGGCCGCTGGAACGCGAGCCGCCCTAAGTCAATAAGGGCCATCTCAACTAAGACCCGAGGGTCCACCGCAATGGAGAATAGGTCCGGGAAGCGTGCCGCGAAGGGGGAATCGCCAGCCCACCTATCGCACCAGAATAAGGTGTCCGTTCTAGATCCCACCGAAGTGGAGGTCCCGATGCAGAGAACAGGCAACAGCTGGATGCCTGATTGCTAGAACTGGGAGCCTCCGGTCCGCTGACAGAAAGCTAGGGGCTGGCCACGAAGGTATTTATTCCGGATAATGTGGATCCATAGGCCGCCGTTCCCATTGGCGATGCGCCATAGCCATCGTGTCAGAAGCGCAATGTTCATCCGCTTGGAGGACATGATGCCTAGGCCGCCCTGGTCCTTTGGCTTGCAGATTTCGGTCCACCGCACCATGTGGTATTTTTGCTTATCATCGTCGCCGGCCCAGAAGAATCTGGCCTGGACCGTGCCGATCTTATGGTGGAGCGTCTCCGGCAAGCTGTAGAAGCTCATGATGAACATGAGGAGGCTGGATAGAGAGTTTTCTTCTTTAAAGAAATTGCCCTGCGTTTATGAAGAAACTATCAAACCATACTGTACAGCGAACATTCGTCGGATATCGCAGTCCAAATTTTATTATAGAAGCCTACTTTTACTAATTAAGGGCTCAACATTCCTCCTACAAATATAAAAAGGATGTAAATCTACTTTCATTTATGGCAGACACTACAGGTCATCCGGCTGATTGTTCGCACACGAACACGTCACCGTGTACCCACGACGCCGAGCGCGATGCGCGGCAACACACGCCGAGGGAGGCTCGCCGGAAGCGCGGTACGCAAGCAATCCGGCGGGCGCTTTTGTAGACCCGAAACCCCACACGCTCGGGAGGGACCCCGTCAGGGCGCGCGGCGGCTATGGGCTGCTCTAGGTCGACCTGATCGCCCCTAGGGCCTCGAGGTTCGCCGCCCTGCAATGAAGAAGAACGAACGAAGAACGAGGAAGACGAAGAACAAGGGAGAAGATAAAAGTAAAGGTAAAAAATAGTATATGTGTTTTTTGCGATTGTGTGTTGTTTAATCGGCCGTCACCTCTCATCTATTTATGAGGCGGCTGGACTTCCCGTACAAGAAAAGGACTAAAAATTCCGTCCAAAACATCAAAAACCCTAACCTAACTCGGACAGGAATCTTTGACAATTTTCCGGATCAACTCGGAGCCACCGAGTGGTTCGTTTCGGTCCCATCGAGTGAACGTTGCCAACTCTCTGTAACCTTCTGTAATTTCCCGGATCAACTCGGTCTCATCGATTGGTTTGCTTCGGTCCCACCGAGTGAACGTTGCCAACTTTCTATAACTTTCTTTAATTTTTCGGATCAACTCGGTCTCACCGAGTCAATCAACTCGGTCGGTCCGAAATGACTCTGCAGCTTCTGTTTCTGACCTTATTTTGCCTCCACAGGTTGCATACAATCTCGGATTAAGACGATTTTTATATCAAAATCAACCGTTTCGACGATACGCACAACTTTCATGTTGAAACATTTTCCATCAGAGGCCATATTAATTGAGTTTATGGCCATTTTATAATCTGATGTCAATATGACCATCTCTGAGCTTGTCATAACTTTTGCATCCGAGCTCCGTTTTAGATCATCTTCATATCCATCTTGTTCTTATCGAAGAGAGCTATCCCATGGTGACTTCCAATCATAAGTTTAAATTAATCTTGACATAGCTTTAAGCAACTTTTAAGATTGTGCCACTTTTGAGCGTCAACACATGCCCCCCTGTTTTTCGGCAAAGCTAACATGCCGAAAAATAACTTGTGCCGTATTTACTCTAAGGACGATGTGAACACTCCATCGGCCATGTCTGCTTAGGGCGATAAGTATGTATCGGTCATTGCTTGTGTGAACTTCTTGATGCAAACTTGGGCAAAATCTTCTCAACTTCATTAACAATCCGGTGATAAAGTTCCATAGATATGTATCTCAAAGCCATCCTCCGAACCATATTGTTCACCCTTTTGCTAGGATTTTATAGATAAACAATAATGAACTTCCTCTAATCCTTACTTTCGCCTGCATAAAAATTTCATTAGTCGCCGAAGCGGTGGGCTTTGGTTCGGCCTTACCTATGTCGGCAAGAATAAGCATCGGCTATTGATAGATGTGCAATACACCATGACCAACATGGTAGCCGGATGCTTGCTATGCCAACTCTCTCCAGTTGTCATGTCTAGATATATGACGAATATTAAAACAACCCAAGGTAAATTTTACGTCTAGACATACCTCAAGATAAACTAAAAGTGATTCGTCAAAACATTGATAACCCTTGGATATTTGTTGCACTATACTAATAACGAATCACCGAAAGCCTCAATGTGTGCATCACCTATAGCAACAAAAAGCTCCAAACCGGATAACATTGCATATTCGGCTTTGATTATTGTGCAAAAAATCTTTTAAGCGGCATGAGGGCTTCACAAAATAGCACCATAAGGAGATATAAACAATACCAACACCTTGGCCATTGTTATGAATTCAACCATCAAAACATAATCTCCATAGTACTAGAGAGACAAGGCTAATATCTATATTATGCATGTCATAAATCTGATGCTCAATAATAAAACTGACAATGATTTGGCCTCTCGTAAATTTGAAAAATTTGTAGGCCAAATCATATTAAATCAAAGCATAAGCCCACTCACCAATTTTGCTAGGAATTGGTCTATGCAACAAATTTTGAATGGCATCGGTCATAATGTCTTAACTCCATGCAAGCATAATATAGGTATATGTGTAGATTTCCATGAACATACCTTGTCTTGCTCTCCAATCAAACTAAGGACGATGTTAGAATACTACACCGGCCATGCTTTGTCATATTCTTAGGGCGATAAAAAAATATCGGCCACCTCCATAAGGTTCATGTAGAATTCATCCACCAAAGCATGTATAGCCGAAATAAACAAATGAAATGACAAATCAAGTATTTCGGCTCTTTGGAACAGCAACAAACTTGTAGCTAATCAAATGTATAGTGATTTGATAATACCCTTTCATGATATAAGAAATTATATTGCATCCATGGATTAAAATAAGCCCATTGAGGGTAACCAATCATACCTGATGACGAATTCCATGGCATAGGCATTAATGGCATAGTTGAAGAATATGGATAATGTGTAGACCGAAGATGTTGAAACCTTCGGCTTGGTCCTGAAGGAAATATGCCCTAGAGGCAATAATAAAGTTATTATTTTATTTCCTTATGTCATGATAAATGTTTATTATTCATGCTAGAATTGTATTAACCGGAACCTTGATACATGTGTGAATACATAGACAAAATAGAGTGTCACTAGTATGCCTCTACTTGACTAGCTCGTTAATCAAAGATGGTTATGTTTCCTAACCATAGACATGAGTTGTCATTTGATTAACGGGATCACATCATTAGGAGAATGATGTGATTGACTTGACCCATTCTGTTAGCTTAGCACTTGATCGTTTAGTATGTTGCTATTGCTTTCTTCATGACTTATACATGTTCCTATGACTATGAGATTATGCAACTCCCGTTTACCGGAGGAACACTTTGTGTGCTACCAAACGTCACAACGTAACTGGGTGATTATAAAGGTGCTCTACAGGTGTCTCCGAAGGTACTTGTTGAGTTGGCGTATTTCGAGATTAGGATTTGTCACTCCGATTGTCGGAGAGGTATCTCTGGGCCCACTCGGTAATGCACATCACTATAAGCCTTGCAAGCATTGTAACTAATGAGTTAGTTGCGGGATGATGTATTACGGAACGAGTAAAGAGACTTCCCGGTAACGAGATTGAACTAGGTATTGAGATACCAACGATCGAATCTCGGGCAAGTAACATACCGATGACAAAGGGAACAACGTATGTTGTTATGCGGTATGACCGATAAAGATCTTCGTAGAATATGTGGGAGCCAATATGAGCATCCAGGTTCCGCTATTGGTTATTGACCGGAGACGTGTCTCGGTCATGTCTACATAGTTCTCGAACCCGTAGGGTCCGCACGCTTAAAGTTTGGTGACGATCGGTATTATGAGTTTATGTGATTTGATGACCGAAGTTTGTTCGGAGTCCCGGATGAGATCGGGGACATGACGAGGAGTCTCAAAATGGTCGAGAGGTAAAGATCGATATATTGGAAGGCTATATTCGGACATCGGAAAGGTTCCGAGTGATTCGGGTATTTTTTGGAGTACCAGAGAGTTACGGGAATTCGTATTGGGCCTTAATGGGCCATACGGGAAAGGAGAGAAAGGCCTCAAGGGTGGCTGTGCCCCTTCCCCATGGACTGGTCCGAATTGGACTAGGGAAAGGGGGCACCCCCTTCCTTCCTTCTCCTTCTCCCTTCCCCTTTTCCTATTCCAAGTGGGAGGTGGAATCCTACTAGGACTAGGGAGTCCTAGTAGGACTCCACACCTTGGGCGCGCCCTGTGAGGGCCGGCCTCCTCCTCCCTCCATCCTTTATATACGTGGCCAGGGGGCACCCCATAGACACAACAATTGATCATTGATCTCTTAGCCGTGTGCGGTGCCCCCCTCCACCATAATCCACCTCGATCATATCGTAGCGGTGCTTAGGCGAAGCCCTGCGTCGGTAGCATCATCATCACCGTCACCACGCCGTCGTGCTGACGAAACTCTCCTGTGAAGCTTTGTTGGATCGGAGCTCGCGGGACGTCATCGAGTTGAACATGTGCTGAACTCGGAGGTGCCGTGCGTTCGGTACTTGGATCGGTCGGATCGTGAAGACGTACGACTACATCAACCGCGTTGTGCTAACACTTCCGCTTTCGGTCTATGAGGGTACGTGGACACACTCTCCCCTCTCGTTGCTATGCATCACCATGATCCTGTGTGTGCGTAGGAATTTTTTTTTTGAAATTACTACGTTCCCCAACAGTGGCATCCGAGCCTGGTTTTATGCGTAGATGTTATATGCACGAGTAGAACACAAGTGAGTTGTGGGCGATACAAGTCATACTACTTACCAGCATGTCACACTTTGGTTCGGCGGTATTGTTGGATGAAGCGGCCCGGACCGGCATTACGCGTACGCTTACGCGAGACTGGTTTTACCGCCGTGCTTTGCACACAGGTGACTAGCGGGTGTCAGTTTCTCCAACTTTAGTTGAACCGAGTGTGGCTACGCCCGGCCCTTGTGAAGGTTAAAACAGCACTAACTTGACGAACTATCATTGTGGTTTTGATGCGTAGGTAAGAACGGTTCTTGCTCAGCCCGTAGCAGCCACGTAAAACTTGCAACAACAAAGTAGAGGACGTCTAACTTGTTTTTGCAGGGCATGTTGTGATGTGATATGGTCAAGACATGATGCTATATTTTATTGTATGAGATGATCATGTTTTGTAACTGAGTTATCGGCAACTGGCAGGAGCCATATGGTTGTCGCTTTACTGTATGCAATGCAATCGCCATGTAATTTTTTACTTTATCACTAAGCGGTAGCGATAGTCGTAGAAACAATAGTTGGCGAGACAATCAAGGTGTCGCACCGGTGACGATGGTGATCATGACGGTGCTTCGGAGATGGAGATCACAAGCACAAAGATGATGATGGCCATATCATATCACTTATATTGATTGCATGTGATGTTTATCCTTTATGCATCTTATTTTGCTTTGTTTGACGGTAGCATTATAAGATGATCTCTTACTAAATTTCAAGGTAAAAGTGTTCTCCCTGAGTATGCACCATTGCCAAAGTTCGTCGTGCCGAGACACCACGTGATGATCGGGTCTGATAAGCTCAACGTTCATCTACAACGGGTGCAAGCCAGTTTTTGCACACGCAGAATAATCGGGTTAAACTTGACGAGCCTAGCATATGCAGATATGGCCTCGGAACACTGAGACCGAAAGGTCGAGCGTGAATCATATAGTAGATATGATCAACATAGTGATGTTCACCATTGAAAACTACTCCATCTCACGTGATGATTGGACATGGTTTAGTTGATATGGATCACGTGATCACTTAGATGATTAGAGGGATGTCTATCTAAGTGGGAGTTCTTAAGTAATATGATTAATTGAACTTAAATTTATCATGAACTTAGTACCTGATAGTTTTTTGCTTGTCTATGTTGTTGTAGATCAATAGCTCGCGTTTAGCTCCTATGTTTTATTTTTGATATGTTCCTAGAGAAAACTAAATTGAAAGATGTTAGTAGCAATGATATGGATTGGATCCGTGATCTGAGGATTATCCTCATTGCTGCACAGAAGAATTATGTCCTTGATGCACCGCTAGGTGACGGACCTATTGCAGGAGCATAGACAGACGTTATGAACGTTTGACAAAGCTCGGTATGATAACTACTTGATAGTTTAGTGCACCATGCTTTACGGCTTAGAACCGGGACTTCAAAATTGTTTTGAACGCCACAGAGCATATAAGATGATCCAAGAGTTGAAATTAGTATTTCATACTCATGCCCGTGTCGAAAGGTATGAGACCTTTGACAAGTACTTTGCCTACAAGATGGAGGAGAATAGCTCAGCTAGTGAGCATGTGCTCAGAATGTCTGAGTACTACAATCACTTGAATCAAGTGGGAGTTAATCTTCCAGATAAGATAGTGATTGACAGAGTTCTCTAGTCACTATCACCAAGTTACTTGAACTTCGTGATGAACTATAATATGCAAGGGATAATGGAAACGATTCCCAAGCTCTTCGTGATGCTAAAATCGACGAAGATAGAAATCAAGAAAAGCATCAAGTGTTGATGATTGACAAGGCCACTAGTTTCAAGAAAAGGGCAAAGGGAAGAAGGGGAACTTCAAGAAGAACGGCAAGCAAGTTGCTGCTCAAGTGAAGAAGCCCAAGTCTGGACCTAAGCCTGAGACTAAAGTGCTTTTACTGCAAAGGGACTGGTCACTGGAAGTGGAACTACCCCAAGTATTTGGCGGATAAGAAGGATGGCAAAGTGAACAAAAGTATATTTGATATACATATTATTGATGTGTATTTTACTAGTGTTCATAGTAGCCCCTGGGTATTTGATACTGGTTCAGTTGCTAACATTAGTAACTCGAAACAGGAGTTGCAAAATGAACAGAGACTAGTTAATGACGAGGTGACGATGTGTGTTGGAAGTGATTCCAAGGTTGATAAGATCACCATCGCACACTCCCTCTATTTTCGGGATTAGTGTTGAACCTAAATAAATGTTATTTGGTGTTTGCGTTGAGCATGAATATGATTGGATCATGTTTATTGCAAAATAAATGTTATTTGGTGTTTGCGTTGAGCATGAATATGATTGGATCATGTTTATTGCAAAATAAATGTTATTTGGTGTTTGCGTTGAGCATGAATATGATTGGATCATGTTTATTGCAATACGGTTATTCATTTAAGTCAGAGAATAATTGTTGTTCTGTTTATATGAATAAAAACCTTCTATGGTCATACACCCAATGTAAATGGTTTATTGAATCTCGATCGTAGTGATACACATATTCATAAATATTGAAGCCAAAAGATGCAAAGTTAGTAATGATAGTGCAACTTATTTATGGCACTGCCGTTTAGGTCATATTGGTGTAAAGCGCATGAAGAAACTCCATACTGATGGACTTTTGGAATCACTTGATTATGAATCATTTGATGCTTGCGAACCATGCCTCATGGGCAAGATGACTAAAACTCCGTTCTCCGGAACAATGGAGCGAGCTACGGACTTATTGGAAATAATACATACCGATGTATGCGGTCCGATGAGTATTGAGGCTCGCGGCGGGTATCGTTATTTTCTGACCTTCACAGATGATTTGAGCAGATATGGGTATATCTCCTTAATGAAACACAAGTCTGAAACATTTGAAAAGTTCAAAGAATTTCAGAGTGAAGTAGAAAATCATCGTAACAAGAAAATAAAGTTTCTACGATCTGATCGCGGAGACAAATATTTGAGTTACGAGTTTGGTCTTCATTTAAAATGTGGAATAGTTTCGCAACTCATGCCACCTGGAACACCACAGCATAATGGTGTGTCCGAACGTCGTAACCGTACTTTATTAGATATGGTGCGATCTATGATGTCTCTTACCGATTTACCACTATCGCTTTGGGGTTATGCATTAGAGACAGCTGCATTCATGTTAAATAGGGCACCATCTAAATCCGTTGAGACGACACCGTATGAACTGTGGTTTGGCAAGAAACCAAAGTTGTCGTTTCTTAAAGTTTGGGGTTGCGATACTTATGTGAAAAAGTTTCATCCTGATAAGCTCAAACCCAAATTGGAGAAATGTATCTTCATAGGATACCCAAAGGAGACAGTTGGGTACACCTTCTATCACAGATCCGAAGGCAAGACATTCGTTGCTAAGAATGGATCCTTTCTAGAGAAGGAGTTTCTCTCGAAAGAAGTGAGTGGGAGGAAAGTAGAACTTGATGAGGTAACTGTACCTGCTCCCTTATTGGAAAGTAAGTTCATCACAGAAATCTGTTCCTGTGACTCCTACACCAATTAGTGAGGAAGCTAATGATGATGATCATGTAACTTTAGATCAAGTTACTACCGAACCTCGTAGGTCAACCAGAGTAAGATCCGCACCAGAGTGGTACGGTAATCCTGTTCTGGAGGTCATGTTACTTGACCATGACGAACCTACGAACTATGAGGAAGCGATGATGAGCCCAGATTCCGCAAAATGGCTTGAGGCCATGAAATCTGAGATGGGATCCATGTATGAGAACAAAGTATGGACTTTGATTGACTTGCCCGATGATTGGTGAGCCATTGAGATTAAATGGATCTTCAAGAGGAAGATGTACGCTGATAGTAGTGTTACTATCTACAAAGCTAGAATTGTCGCAAAAAGGTTTTCGACAAGTTCAAGGTGTTGACTACGATGAGAGTTTCTCACTCGTATCTATGCTTAAGTCTGTCCGAATCATGTTAGCAATTGCCGCATTTTATGAAATCTGGCAAATGGATAAACAAAACTACATTCCTTAATGGATTTATTGAAGAAGAGTTGTATATGATGCAACAAGAAGGTTTTGTCAATCCTAAAGGTGCTAACAAAATATGCAAGCTCCAGCGATCCATCTATGGACTGATGCAAGCATCTCGGAGTTGGAATATACGCTTTGATAAATTGATCAAAGCATATAGTTTTATACAGACTTGCGGTGAAGCCTGTATTTACACGAAAGTGAGTGGGAGCACTACAACATTTCTGATAAGTATATGTGAATGACATATTGTTGATCGGAAATAATGTAGAATTATTCTGCAAAGCATAAAGGAGTGTTTGAAAGGAGATTTTCAAAGAAAGACCTCGGTGAAGCTGCTTACATATTGAGCATCAAGATCTATAGAGATAGATCAAGACGCTTGATAAGTTTTTTCAATGAGTACATACCTTGACAAGATTTTGAAGTAGTTCAAAATGGAACAGTCAAAGAAAGAGTTCTTGCCTATGTTACAAGGTGTGAAATTGAGTAAGACTCAAAGCCCGACCACGACAGAAGATAGAAAGAGAATGAAAGTCATTCCCTATGCCTCAGCCATAGGTTCTATAAAGTATGCCATGTTGTGTACCAGATCTATTGTATACCCTACACTGATTTTGGCAAGGGAGTACAATAGTGATCTAGGAGTAGATCACTGAACAACGGTCAAAATTATCCTTAGTGGAATAAGGATATGTTTCTCGATTATGGAGGTGACAAAAGGTTCGTCGTAAAGGGTTACGTCGATACAAGTTTTGGCACTGATCCAGATGACTCTAAGTCTTAATCTGGATACATATTGAAAGTGGGAGCAATTAGCTAAAGTAGCTCCGTGCAGAGCATTGTAGACATAGAAATTTGCAAAATACATACGGATCTGAATGTGGCAGACCCGTTGACTAAACTTCTCTCACAAGCAAAACTTGATCACACCTTAGTACTCTTTGGGTGTTAAACACATGGCGATGTGAACTAGATTATTGACTCTAGTAAACCCTTTGAGTGTTGGTCACATAGCGATGTGAACTATGGGTGTTAATCACATGGTGATGTGAACTATTGGTATTAAATCACATGGCGATGTGAACTAGATTATTGACTCTAGTGCAAGTGGGAGACTGAAGGAAATATGCCCTAGAGGCAATAATAAAGTTATTATTTTATTTCCTTATGTCATGATAAATGTTTATTATTCATGCTAGAATTGTATTAACCGGAAACTTGATACATGTGTGAATACATAGACAAAATAGAGTGTCACTAGTATGCCTCTACTTGACTAGCTCGTTAATCAAAGATGGTTATGTTTCCTAACCATAGACATGAGTTGTCATTTGATTAACGGGATCACATCATTAGGAGAATGATGTGATTGACTTGACCCATTCTGTTAGCTTAGCACTTGATCGTTTAGTATGTTGCTATTGCTTTCTTCATGACTTATACATGTTCCTATGACTATGAGATTATGCAACTCCCGTTTACCGGAGGAACACTTTGTGTGCTACCAAACGTCACAACGTAACTGGGTGATTATAAAGGTGCTCTACAGGTGTCTCCGAAGGTACTTGTTGAGTTGGCGTATTTCGAGATTAGGATTTGTCACTCCGATTGTCGGAGAGGTATCTCTGGGCCCACTCGGTAATGCACATCACTATAAGCCTTGCAAGCATTGTAACTAATGAGTTAGTTGCGGGATGATGTATTACAGAATGAGTAAAGAGACTTGCCGGTAACGAGATTGAACTAGGTATTGAGATACCGACGATCGAATCTCGGGCAAGTAACATACCGATGACAAAGGGAACAACGTATGTTGTTATGCGGTTTGACCGATAAAGATCTTCGTAGAATATGTGGGAGCCAATATGAGCATCCAGGTTCCGCTATTGGTTATTGACCGGAGACGTGTCTCGGTCATGTCTACATAGTTCTCGAACCCGTAGGGTCCGCACGCTTAAAGTTCGGTGACGATCGGTATTATGAGTTTATGTGATTTGATGACCGAAGTTTGTTCGGAGTCCCGGATGAGATCGGGGACATGACGAGGAGTCTCGAAATGATTGAGAGGTAAAGATCGATATATTGGAAGGCTATATTCGGACATCGGAAAGGTTCCGAGTGATTCGGGTATTTTTCGGAGTACCGGAGAGTTACGGGAATTCGTATTGGGCCTTAATGGGCCATACGGGAAAGGAGAGAAAGGCCTCAAGGGTGGCTGCGCCCCTTCCCCATGGACTGGTCCGAATTGGACTAGGGAAAGGGGGCGCCCCCTTCCTTCCTTCTCCTTCTCCCTTCCCCTTTTCCTATTCCATGTGGGAGGTGGAATCCTACTAGGACTAGGGAGTCCTAGTAGGACTCCACACCTTGGGCGCGCCCTGTGAGGGCCGGCCTCCTCCTCCCTCCATCCTTTATATACGTGGCCAGGGGGCACCCCATAGACACAACAATTGATCATTGATCTCTTAGCCGTGTGCGGTGCCCCCCTCCACCATAATCCACCTCGATCATATCGTAGAGGTGCTTAGGCGAAGCCCTGCGTCGGTAGCATCATCATCACCGTCACCACGCCGTCGTGCTGACGAAACTCTCCTGTGAAGCTTTGCTGGATCGGAGCTCGCGGGACGTCATCAAGTTGAACGTGTGCTGAACTCGGAGGTGCCGTGCGTTTGGTACTTGGATCGGTCGGATCGTGAAGACGTACGACTACATCAACCGCGTTGTGCTAACGCTTCCGCTTTCGGTCTACGAGGGTACGTGGACACACTCTCCCCTCTCGTTGCTATGCATCACCATGATCCTGTGTATGCGTAGGATTTTTTTTTGAAATTACTACGTTCCCCAACAGGTCCTTCATAGTTTTCACTCTTTTCCTTCTTCATCTTTGCGGCACTTCTTGTAATGGAAGCTTGCTCATAATTCTTATTTTGAGTACTTCCTTTGGGAACCCATGCCATGTTCTTTCTTCAAGTTCTTGTGCACTAAGTTTTTATAATTTCTTCTTTTGCCAATATGATAAGCCGAGTGGGCATTTCGGCTGTGATTCTGTTTTGACCAATGGAAATTCTTTTTTGGCCTTGTGCAGCCTCAACTTCTTTTCTTCAGATTTGACACTTTTGTTTTTAACAATTGATTGCTCCACTTCTTTGCCTTTTGTAGCCAATGTCAACACTTCAATTGGCTCTTTGTTATTTGAGATCAAATCTGAAGTAGCACACTTACGGCCATCTTTCTTGACCCGGTATACTTGCTTGACCACCTCTTTCTTCATCCATGGGGTCCGGACCGATTCCTTATGATTGAAACGGTCTTTAACATGTGATTGTTCAAATGTTGATCTTCTCGGAGCTGCATAATATTGGTGAGATGGTCTAAAATAAGATGGAGCATGTGCCCTTGTATCATACCTGTCCCACGATGGATATGGATCTACATGAGCATAGGGAGGCATCCACGACATTGGCATTGGTGGCCCAAAATAAGGATATGAATATGTTGCATAAAAATTCTCACTTTGCCAATACCGATCCTCATATTTGCGCCTTGGGGGTGATCTTTGTTTCTTTGCATGATTTGGCCGATAAGCATTCTTCTCTTCACTCTTATTTTGATATTTATCCAATAGTTCAGCGAAGGTGATTTTTGATCTCTTACACTTGCGCTTATTTTGGCCTTTGTTCTCTTTCGGTTTGCTTTCATCGATCATTGGATTTGCTTGCTGCCCCCCAGTCCTTGGCGTCTTCATTGTAGCTTTGACAAAATTCTCACCCTCAAGATTATGTTCATTATGCTCTTCAACAACTTCTCTTCTTGAAAGCTTGATCCCGTCACCTGCAGTTTTTACCTTCTCTTTAAATGGATCGGCTTGAAGCAGCCGATACAAAAACTTTTTGCCATCAGGACCAATCGGAATAGATTGGTCATCTCTTGGTGTTTCAACAAATTTCAATCGTCCTTTTTCAATGGCCGATTCAACTATTTGATGAAACATGTTGCAATCCTCAAAATTATGCTTGAATGAATCATGCAACTTATAATACATTTGTCCTTGGATAGATGGCTCAACATGGTGATCAAGAATTCTAATATAATTATTTCTCAACAACAAATCAAAGATTTGATCACACATGTTTGAATTGAAGGTATACTTTTTATCTTCTAGCCGATCTTGCTGTGAGAACGGCTTTGGAAGTAAGGAAACGAATGGTTCAGACTTAGCATCCCCCCATTCGACCATGCATCGTGTTTTGCACTCTACTTACGATGTCTTTAAATAAGATATTATACTAGCATCGGTTTTCTCAATAGAATTTAACCTTGGCTTTAAATTTCTGAAACAAAGATAGTTAGAATATACATGTCTCAGTTGGTACCAAGTGTAAGCCAAGTGAGAAATAAGCAAAGCTACCCAATTGGATATGAACTTCAGATAAAGCAATGGGGAAAGCCTTGGTTGCAACAATAAGTCACTATCGATCTTTATAAATGGCGCAATGGGTTGACCGATATGTTCTATAACAATTTTATTGCTAGCAAGTAAATTACCCTTCTTCATTGGTCTTTCAAAGTTACTTATGAGAATATTTCTTATAGATGCATCAATAATGAAGTTGCAACCAAATCTGAAAATAGGTAAATTACTCGCTATGCATACCTCTTCAAATACGTTGGGAGAGCATGATGGTGGTGTGACTTGAACAATATCTTGCTTCATCTTTGGATGACTCTCCAATGCCTTGTCATTATCTTTTTCTTTATTTCGTGCACCATTACTTTGAAGATCCTTTTTAGCCAAACTTTGTTCAGCTACTTGATCTTGTCCTTGAGGCTTGTCAATTTCTACGGCATGGAACTCATAGGGCAGGAAGTAGGTTCCATTAACTTCAGAAAAATCAAGCACGGTCGTTTCGCTATGCTTGCCATGCCTTTTCTCAATAATGCTTGCCTCTTTGGATTTGATGGACCCGGAATATATACTACTTGATTCGGCTTTTTCAACCGAAGCACTTTCATGTTCCGAATCATCCTTCTTTTCATTGATTCTACCAATTGGCAATGCTTCTTTTATTTGAGCCAATTCTTTTTCTGTTTGTTTCTGGCGGCGAGCGGCAAATTTCGCTTTAAGTTTTTTCTCAATTTCAGCCCACTCAGGATATGATTGCCCCCCAATGCTTTTAGATTCTTTCGGCAATGACACATGGGTGTTGCCAAAAAATTGCAATTGTGTAGGGGGTGTACAATATGATGTTGTACTAGGTGAAGGCATATGCATTGTTGTAGAACCATATTTTTGCTCGCCAATTTTATCAATTGGCAAAGATTCATCTTCTTGCAAAACTCTAACTCTTATTGCATTATAATCAGGAACTAGCCCCTTATCATGTTCTTCAAGGCAAAGAGCACTAATCTTGTTATTTCGGGCTATATCCCTTTTTAACGTAGCCACTTCCCATTCTGTAAGGGATTGCTCCGCAATATTTTTAGATTCTTTCGGCAATGAGGTGTTGCCTAAATTATGCGATTGCATAGAGGATGCATTATATGCTACAATATTAGATGATGGCATGTGCACTCTTGCAAATTTTTCACTTATTTGGCTATGACCATGAAGGTGCAGAGCCGAATTATGAGTATCTACAGTTGTATACGGTGCCGAAAAATTACTAACATGAGGTGTAGCATATGACGGTTGAGAGTAACTGGCCGAATAGCTAGTAGTAGCATGGCCAATTCTCCCATCCATTGGCATGGTTGAACTAGTATATTGCAAATTAGTTGCCGATGAATAAAAAGGTGAAACACTTTGCCGCATGCTATTGGAAGTTCTTACACGAGGTGTTTCAACTTGATTGACCAAACTCATCATGTCGTTCATCGGCATAACGATTTGTGGGGTTGCCGCTGCATGAGAGTTGGAGTATATATGGTACATGTTACTAGTATCATAAGAGGTTGAAACATGTAAATTACTTTGAATCGGCCTTTGCACGTAATTAGATGCATGATTGAAAAAACTAGGGTTGGCCGATAGAGTATACTCATTGAAAGATCTAGTAACACCACATGAATTATTTGCATATACAGTAGGGAATTGGGTATTCATACTATCTTTGCAGATTGCAAACCCTAGATGACGATCTCTTCGTAGCAAGAATGGGCTGGAGACCGTTCAAAGCTTCGATCCCCAGCGGAGTCGCCAAAAAGTGTGTTCGCACATGAACACGTCACCGTGTACCCTCGACGCCAAGCGCGATGCATGGCAACACACGCCGAGGGAGGCTCGCCGGAAGCGCGGTACGCAAGCAATCCGGCGGGCACTTTTGTAGACCCGAAACCCCACACGCCCGGGAGGGACCCCGTCAGGGCGCGCGGCGGCTATGGGCTGCCCTAGGTCGACCTGATCGCCCCTAGGGCCTCGAGGTTCGCCGCCCTGCAATGAAGAAGAACAAACGAAGAACGAGGAAGAAGAAGAACATGGGAGAAGATAAAAGTAAAGGTAAAAAGTAGTAGATGTGTTTTTTGCGATTGTATGTTGTTTAATCGGCCGTCACCTCTCATCTATTTATGAGGTGGCTGGACTTCCTGTACAAGAAAATGACTAAAAAATCCGTCCAAAACATCAAAAACCCTAACCTAACTCAGACAGGAATCTTTGACAATTTTCCGGATCAACTCGGAGCCACCGAGTGGTTCATTTTGGTCCCACCGAGTGAACGTTGCCAACTCTCTGTAACCTTTTGTAATTTCCCGGATTAACTCGGTCTCACCGATTGGTTTGCTTCGGTCCCATCGAGTGAACGTTGCCAACTTTCTGTAACTTTCTGTAATTTTTCGGATCAACTCGGTCTCACTGAGTCAATCAACTCGGTCGGTCCGAAATGACTCTGCAGCTTCTGTTTCTGGCCTTGTTTTGCCTCCACAGGTTGCATACGACATCGGATTAAGACAATTTTTATATCAAAATCAACCGTTTCGATGAGACGCACAACTTTCATGTTGAAACGTTTTCCATCAGAGACCATCTTAATTGAGTTTATGGCCATTTTATAATCTGATGTCAATATGACCATCTCTGAGCTTGTCATAACTTTTGCATCCGAGCTCCGTTTTAGACCATCTTCATATCCATCTTGATCTTATCGAAGAGAGCTATCCCATGGTGACTTCCAATCATAAGTTTAAATTAATCTTGACATAGCTTTAAGCAACTTTTATGATTGTGCCACTTTTGAGCGTCAACACTGATCCGCGCGCTGGGATCAGCCGGGTCGCCAGCCACTCGATCATCTGGCCATCCCATCCAATAAGCCATTCGATCCATCCAAGTCAGCTCCTTAAATTCTATTTTTTTTGTGGCTGCTGGTCACAGGCGCTGCTTTCACACATTCATCCCACGCAACTGGTATAACTAAGGCTAACTCCAACCGTAGACCCCAAACACACGTCCTTTTTGTCCGGATTTTATTCGTTTGGGTCGGCAAAACGGATACACGCGTTCAAAAGCGGTCGTCCGGCCGTCAGTGCGCCCAACCGACCGCCGCATCTCAAATTTTGTCCGCTTTTGGACTTTCAAATTTAGACCCAAATTTAGAATAAATAGACATTGCAAATATTTGAAAAAACAATGTATATTACAATAACGTCCAGAAAGTCTCAAGGCCGCACATTCAAACTAAACTTGAAATTAAAAAGTCATAAAAACTAGATTAAGGGTCGTCGCCGCCGTGGCCGTCGTCGTCTTCAGTCGTCCTCCTCGTTGTCCTTGGTGATGTTGATGTAGGGCGGCGACTGCCACAGGTGGGCTGGCGGCCCCTGCGGCTGCTACCAGGCGGGAGGCGCCTGCACCACCTCTAGCCGTGGCGGAGATGGTGACCATGCCTCGACGCCCACCCACGAGGGCGAGACATACTCCGGCGTGCACGACATAGTCTTTATCCAGGACCACGACTGGCCCACCAATGTTGGGTTTCAGGCCGTGGCGGTGGGCTCCTCCGCCACCTCCTCCTGCATAACCTCCATGGCTTCCTCCTTGACCACAGCTTGCATCTCCGGGATGATGACATCGCCGGCGGTGGAGAGGGCCATCATCTCTTCGAGGCCCTCCCATTGGGCCTCGCATGGGTCCAGACGGAGTCCTCGAGCACCCGCCTCATGAGCTTTGACTTGTCCTCGGCGGTTATCGCAGGTGGTGGTGGCAGGGACGCGAGGGGGGACGTGGGCGTTGGGCCGCGAATCCGCTCACGCCTGCATGACCGGGGCGGGCTAAGAGCGCGCGCACGGCTGGCAGAACGTGCCCGTGGCAGGCTCTGAGCATGACCATCAAAGTAAGACTGCCACCGCAGGTCATGCTTGTTCCGGAACCATGTGTCACATAGAGGCGAGCCTACGGCGCACTTGACCTCGTTGATGAGGTTTGTCGGCAGGCGGGCGCGGCGGCGGTAGGTCTCCTCACGGCGAGTGTGGTCGCTCAACGGGATTGAAGGCACGGGCACGCGGTCTGCCGAGAGGTTTCAGTTGTTGGGAAGGTTGTCGGCGTGGAGCACAATCACCTATGGGGCAGGGGTGCCCCTTTGTGGTTCGGCATGGGGACAACCGTGTTGCACAATGAGCAAAAGCAGCAGGGGGCAGCACGGTAATGGACAGCTAGTTTTTACCCAGGTTCGGGCCGCTTTGCAACGTAAAACCCTACTCCTGCTATGGTGGATTGATTTGGAGGAGGACGAAGGCGCAGAGTGCACTAGCCCGGCAAGGGTGCCTCGGGAGTGCAATCACACGCGTACAAGTGCAGGGGGTCGAAGTGTTCCAACCCTTTGCTTGGTTGCCTCGGGACTCCTTTTATAGGTTAAGGGGTGACCATAGTGGCAAAACAGTCATTTGGGGGAGATTAGATAGCTAACAGTGCTATCATACCTAACTCTGGCAGTTAGGACAAAGAGCATTAAATGCACTGCTAGGTGTCGTGTCGAGGTTGAATCTCGGCAAGCCTGCCGCGCCGCTTATCTGCTTCTCCTTGCTAGCGTGGCATGTTTCCTGGACGGGTGTCGATAAGGCTAATCACTTCTTGATCATGCTGCCACGTGCCTGACAGGATCCACCTGGTTGCTTGGTTCCTTGACACCGCACTGATAAGTGACTTGGGTGGGATGAGGTGGAGCGGCGGCGTCTTGGTCGAAACCTACCAGCAAGAAGCCTGGCGGGTTTCGATCTTGGTGGCCCCGGCAACCCTACCGGGGCAATCTGTATTTGCCCTTAGGTGCGGCCTCGGCCTGGCCAGGCTCTCTTGCTCGGCAAGGGTGGCCTTTCCAAGGTGATTTCTGGCTATCTTGTTCTTCTCAACGCTCTCCTTGATCTCACGAAGAGTGGCTTCTCTGGCCTATCTTTATATGGCGTACTAGCATTGGACATGCGATCGTCAGCATGCCCGTGCATGAGTTCGGTCTAGCAAACGTAAATGTTTGCTGCACCAACATGAGCCCCCGGTCCTGGTCCATACGTGCCGATGGGCATCGTTGGGGTAGGCCCCAAAGAATGCATGGACCCACATCCTAACCTTGCCACGGTAGGACTCGATCCTTTGGGACTTTCCTTGCCTCTTCATTAACCTGGAGTTGAATGATCCCTGGGTTCTCCACGAGCCGCGCGACGTCGAAAAGACGTGGGCTCACCCACGTCGTGGGCCAGAGGACGCCCACGTTCATGAGGGTGAATTAGGGCGCTCGCGCGTGAACTGGGGGTAACTGCCACTCCACTTTACCCACCATGCCTGCCGTTTCCGCCACGCGCGCCGCATGCATTGCGCGGGGTTGGTGGTGGACGCGCAGGGCGCGGGAACGTGTGCCATGGCAGAAAGCGTAGCGCCCATGGTTGGTGCAGAGGGGCGGCCGGCGAATCTGGACACCGTCAGTGGTGCAGATAAGCCGGATTGGAGGAGCAGAGCGGTTGCTCCAGGGTAGTGGAGAACTAGCCCTCGGCCTCGCTCCACTATAAAAGGGAGTGTGAGGAGGATGGAAATGTTCACCCACGCACCTTCTCCTTCTTCTTCTCGGGTTCTTCCTCCACCATGGCGAGAGGAAGAGGGTGTGGTCGGGCTCCGGCGGCAGCGATGAGGGCTTCCTCTCGGCACCGCATCCCTGCCCCTGCTGGGGATGCCGGGGCAGGGTCTAGCGCGCAAGGCGGAGCCGTAGGACATGGGCGCGGCCGGCGAGGCACCCGAGGCCGAGGCGGGCGTGGTGGTTGATGTCACTTGAACTACGTCGGTATTTCCCCAAAGAGGAAGGGATGATGCAGCATAGCTACGGTAGGTATTTCCCTCAGTTATGAAACCAAGGTATCAATCTAGTAGGAGAACCAAGCAACACTATGTAAACGGTACCTGCACACAAAGAACAAATACTTGCAACCCGACGATTAGGAGGGGTTGTCAATCCCTCTACGGGTAACTGAAAGATCGAGGATGTCGCCTAGAGGGGGGGGGGTGAATAGGCACTTTAAAATAATTACGGTTTAGGCTTGAACAAATGCGGAATAAACCTAGCGGTTAATTTGTCAAGCACAAAACCTACAACAACTAGACTCACCTATGTGCACCAACAACTTATGCTAAGCAAGATAAACAACTATGTGATAGCAAGATATATAACATGAAAAACTATGGCTATCACAAAGTAAAGTGCATAAGTAAAGGGCTTGGGTAAGAGATAACCGAGGCACGCGGAGACGATGATGTATCCCGAAATTCACACCCTTGCGGATGCTAATCTCCGTTTGGAGCGGTGTGGAGGCACAATGCTCCCCAAGAAGCCACTAGGGCCACCATAATCTCCTCACGCCCTCGCACAATGCAAGATGTCATGATTCCACTAAGGGACCCTTGAGGGCGGTCACCGAACCCGTACAAATGGCAACCCTTGGGGGCGGTCACCAAACCCGTACACTTTGGCAACCCTTGGGGGCGGTCACCGGTACCCGTCAAATTGCTCGGGGTGATCTCCGCAACCTAATTGGAGACCCCGACGCTTGCCCGGAGCTTTACACCACAATGATTGAGCTCCGAACACCACCAACCGTCTAGGGCGCCCAAGCACCCAAGAGGAACAAGCTCAAGGGTACCAAGCACCCAAGAGTAATAAGCTACTCAACTTCACTTCCACGTATCACCGTGGAGAACTCAAACCGATGCACCAAATGCAATGGCAAGGGCACACGGAGTGCCCAAGTCCCTCACTCTCAAATCCCACCAAAGTAACAAAAGCTATGGACGAAAATGAGAGGAAGAACAAGAAGGAGAACACCAAGAACTCCAAGATCTAGATCCAAGGGGTTCCCCTCACATAGAGGAGAAAGTGATTGGTGGAAATGTGGATCTAGATCTCCTCTCTCTTTCCCCCCAAAAACTAGCAAGAATCCATGGAGGGATTGAGAGATAGCAAGCTCGAAGAAGGTCAACAATGGGGGAAGAACATGAGCTAAAGGGATAGAGCTCAAAGGGGAAGAAGACCCCCTTTTATAGGTGGGGAAAATCCAACCATTATCCCCATTCTCAGCCCGCAGCGGGCGGTACTACCACTCTAGGGAGCGGTACTACCGCTGGGCGCAGCGGTACTGCCGCTTGGCCCAGCGGTACTACTGCTGGGACCTCGCACAGCGCCTAAGGGAGAAGGAACAGAGAGGAGGGCCATTGAACGGCACTAGTAGCGGTAGTAGGGGCGGTACTACTGCTCCTACTGCCGCTGCTACTGCCGCTGAACCCGACACGAGACACGCAGATCTCGAGTCGAGGCGGTACTAGCACGGAACCAGAGCCGTACTACCGCTTGTGGACGTGGGCAGTACTACCGCTGTGAAACAACAGTACTACTGCTTATGGCTTTTAGCGGTACTGCCGCTCCGGGGCCGCGGTACTACCGCTGGCGCCTCCCTTATGCCACTTCCAAGCAAAACAGATGCTCCAGGAAAACCAGAACTGCCACAACTTCTGCAAATGAGCTCCGAATTGAGCAAACTCAAGCTTGTTGGATAGATGACGACGGGTAGCATCCAATAGCGAAACCTCCAACAGAGAAGAACCGGCATAACCTCCAACATCGACAACATCATAGAAGATGCATGTGAACTCCATTTTCGATGAACTTGAGCTTGTCATCAAGATGACCATAAGATCTAAGACTCACAAAGAGAACCGGCAAAAACCCCAACATCGAAAACATCATAGAAGATGCATGTGAACTCCGTTTTCAATGAACTCGAGCTTGTCATGAAAATGACCATAAGATCTAAAACTCACCAAGAGAAATACCAAACAAGAACCAATAAAGATGATGCAAGGATGCAATGGTTTGAGCTCTCTACGGACGATACGATCAAGCTACTCATCAAGAGCCCCCCTTGATAGTATGGAAATCGATCCTATAACTCGGTCTCCCAACTACCACCATGAGACCGGTAAAATAGAAAACCTATCAAGGGCAAGCCTTTGCCTTGCACATAGTCCACTTGAGCTACATGATGACGATCTTGACTCCCTCAAGTTGGACCACCTTTCTTGATTGCGTTGGCTCGATGAAGACTAGTTGATTGCTCTCCCATACTCCACTATGGGTGAGCCACTCTTTGGCACATCTTCACAAGTCCATTGACACCACAATGGACAGCAAGCTTCAAGGATGATCTCTTCGTGATGCTCCACTTGAACTTGCACTTCCCAATCTTGATGACGATCACCACTTGATGTCATCCTCTCCATGGGTTGTATGATATCTTCCTATTGACGCAAGCCCATGGAAACATACCTAACCCCACATAGAACTCTCATGTAGACCATGGGTTAGTACACAAAGCATAATGGACAATACTTACCATACCGTGGGATCACATGATCCCACTCAGTACATCTTCTATGCTTTGTGTGTTGATCAACTTGAATTACTCTCTGTTCTTAGTCTTGATCAACCTTGAATCTTTCCAACTCTCTTCATTTGGATGATGTCTTGAAGGTAAAAATGAATGATCACACAATCTTCTTCTTCAAGACATGCTTGCAATAAGCTCAACACTCACATGACCAATCTTTGGATAATTCCTTAATAGCACCTTGGTCAACTCATAAACTCCTTGAAACCAACACATGGACTTCAAGAAATGCCTATGGACAAATCCTTCAAATATAACTCAATGCGACCATTAGTCCATAGAGAATGTCATCAATTACCAAAACCACACATGGGGGCACCGCATGTCCTTTCAATAACGGTGCCAGAAATTGTAGAGTTGACGGGATAAAAATTCTATAGATTGGATAAATAGCTCTCGATAAAACGTGAAATAAAATAAGTAATAAAAAAGTGCAGCAAGGTATTTTTGGGTTTTTGGAATAATAGATCTGAAAATAAAAGCGAATAAAATTAGATCTCAAAGCAAATATGATAAAGAATAGACCCGAGGGTCGTAGATTTCATTAGTGGCTTCTCTCAAGAAAATAGCACATGGTGGGTAAACAAATTACTGTTGGGCAATTGATAGAAGATCGAATAATTATGATGATAACCAAGGCAATGATCAATATATAGGCATCATGTCCAAGATTATTAGACCGACTCCTGCCTGCATCTACTACTATTACTCCACACATCGACTGCTATCCAGCATGCATCTAGTGTATTAAGTTCATGGAGAAACGGAGTAATGCAATAAGAACGATGACATGATGTAGACGAGATCTATTCATGTAGGAATAGCCCCCATCTTGTTATCCTTAATAGCAATGATCCATGCGTGTCTTGCTGCCCCTTCTATCACTGGGAAAGAACACCGCACGATCGAACCCATCACAAAGCACCTCTTCCCATGGCATGGAAAATTGATCTAGTTGGCCTAACTAAACCAAAGATTCAAAGAAGAAATATGAGGCTATAAATAATCATGCATATAAGAGATCAAAAGAAGAGTCAAATAATATTCATGGATATAGATCTGATCATAAACTCAAAGTTCATCGGATCCCAACAAACACACCGCAAAAAAGAGTTACATCAAATAGATCTCCAAGAGACCATTGTATTGAGAATCAAAAGAGAGAGAGAGGAAGCCATCTAGCTACTGCCTATGGACCTGTAGGTCTATGATGAACTACTCACGCATCATCGGAGAGGCACCAATGACGATGATGAACCCTTCCGTGATGGTGTCTAGATTGGATCTCGTGGTTCTGGAACTTGCGGCGGCTGGAATTGTGTTTCGTCGACTCCCCTAGGGTTTTTGGAATATTTGGGTATTTATAGGGCGAAGAGGCAGTGCGGGAGGCCACCGAGGTGGGCACAACCCACCTAGGCGCGCCTGGGCTCCTGGGCATGCCCTGGTGGGTTGTGCTCCCCACGGAGCCCCCCTCTAGTACTTCTTTAGCCCATCAGGTGTCTTCTGGTCCAGAAAAATTCTCCAAAAAGTTTCGCTGCGTTTGGACTCCGTTTGGTACTGATATTCTGCGAAGTAAAAAACAGCAATTGGCATTGGGCACTATATCAATAGGTTAGTCCCAAAAAAAGATATAAAGTTGCTATAAAATGATTGTAAAACATCCAAGAATAATAATATAACAGCATGGAACAAGCAAAAATTATAGATACGTTGGAGACATATCAGCATCCTGATACGTCCATTTTGCATCATGTTTTCCTACCGTTATTTATAATGTTTTTATGCATAATATTGCTTTTTGGAGTAATTCTAATGCCTTTTCTCTCATAATATGCAAGGTTTACACAAAGAGGGAGAATACCGGCAGCTGGAATTCTGGACCTGAAAAAGCTACGTCAGAGTTACCTATTCTGCACATCTCCAAATGAGCTGAAAATTTACGGAGAATGATAACCCACAAGTATAGGGGATCGCAACAGGTTTTGAGGGTAGAGTATTCAACCCAAATTTATAGATTTGACACAAGAGGAGCCAAAGAATACTTGTAAGTATTAGCAGCTGAGTTGTCAATTCAACCACACCTGGAGATTAATTATCTGCAGCAATATGATCAGTAGCACAGTAATATGATAGTTTTGATAGAAGTGATAAATAGTAGCAGTAACGGTAAAAGTGATAGCAATGATTTTGTAGCAAGTGTAACAGTAACAACAGAAGTAGTAACTTAGCAAGAACAATATATGGAAAATTCGTAGGCATTGGATCGGTGAATTCGTTGGATGATATTCATCATATAACAGTCACAACCTAGGGCGATACAGCACTAGCTCCAGTTCATAAATATAATGTAGGCATGTATTCGGTAAATAGTCATACGTGCTTATGGAAAGAACTTGCATGACATCTTTTGTCCTACCCTCCCGTGGCAGGGGGTCCATAAGGAAACTAAGGGTTATTAAGGCCTCCTTTTAATAGAGAACCGGAACAAAGCATTAACATATAGTGAATACATGAACTCCTCAAACTACGGTCATCACCGGAAAGTATCCCGATTACTGTCACACTGGGGTTTACAGATCATAACACGTAATAGGTGAATATGACTTGCAAGATCGGATCTAGAACATAGATATAATTGTGATAACATAAACAGTTCAGATCTGAAATCATGGCACCCGGGCCCAAAGTGACAAGCATTAAGCATGGCAAAGTCATAACAACATCAATCTCAGAACATAATGGATACTAGGGATCAGGCCCTAACAAAACTAACTCGATTACATGATGAATCTCATCCAACTCCTTGCCGACCAGTGAGCCTACGAAGGAATTACTCACTCCTGGTGGGGAGCATCATGGAATTGGCGATGGAGAAGGGTTGGTGATGACGAAGATCGAAGATCCCCCTCTCCGGAGCCCCAAAACGGGCTCCAGATCTGGCCTCCTGACGAAGAATAGGAGGTGGCTGCGGCTCCGTATAGTGAAACGTGATAATTCTTTCTCCCTGGTTTTTTTCTCCAAAAATAGGATTTTATAGAGTCGGAGTCAGAGTCTGCGGGGCCACCAGGTGGGCACAACCCACCTGGGCGCGCCTGGAGGGGGGGGGCGCCCTGGTGGGTTGTGCTCACCCAGGGGCCCCCCTCTGGTGGTTCTTGGCTCCAGTATTTTTCTTTTATTCCATAAAAAATCTCCAAAAAGTTTCGTTCCATTCCGAGAACTTTTATTTTTGCATAAAAACAACACCATGGTAGTTCTGCTGAAAACAGCGTCAGTCCAGGTTAGTTTCATTCAAATCATGCAAATTGGAGTCCAAAACAAGAGCAAAAGTGTTAGGAAAAGTAGATACGCCAGAGACGTATCAACTCCCCCAAGCTTAAACCTTTGCTTGTCCTCAAGCAATTCAGTTGATAAACTGAAAGTGAAAAAGCAAAACTTTTATGAACTCTTTTGTTCTTGTTTACATAAATAAGCTTAAGTAACACCCAGGTTTGCAGCAGAGATTATAACTAACCATGTCAACAATAACTCTTAGAAATTATGTTAACTCATATCAATGGCATAAGCAACTAGCGAGCAATAATAAAATATCTCAAATGACAACACTTTGTCAAAACAATCGTGATATAATATGACAACAGTGGTATCTCGCTAGCCCTTTCTGAGACCGCAAAACATAAATGCAGAGCACCTCCAAAGTTCAAGCAGCGACTAAACATTGTAATTCATGGTAGAAAAGATCCAGTAATGATCCAGCCAACATTAGCTACACATAATGCATGAGGATGACAATAGTGCTCTCAGATCTGGCGCTTATTTGAGAAGGTGATGACACAACATAAAATTAAATAGATAGTCCCTTCGCAGAGGGAAGCAGTGATTTGCAGTGGTGACAGAGCTCAGATTTTTAAAACAGAGATAAATGAAATTTTGAGAAATGCACCCTTCCTGTTTACTTCGCGACCATTAGTTATCGATATCTTCCATGCTAAACACATTAGTGGCGGTTCCCAAGCGATAAAAGTAAAGGTTTACTCCCCCTCCACCAACAAGCACACTCCACGGCTAGCCAAATCCACGGGTACCTTCCATACCAACATCATTCCTGGGGGAGTTTTGTTTAATTATTTGCAATTTTTTATTTCGGGACTGGGAATCCCTATTACCGCCCCTCTCGTGCAAGGACGAGTGAATAAACACTCATCATGAGAATAACCCGCTTAGCATGGAAGATACCGACTACCTCCTGTCACTCTATGAACAATCCAGGCACACAAAAACAGATGTTTATTTGAAGTTTTTAGAGGTGGCACATGCAAATTTACTTAGAACGGCTGGGTAATACCGCATATAGGTAGATATATGGTGGACTCATCTGGGATAACTTGGGTTTTAGGATTTTGATGCACAAGCAGTATTCCTGCTTAGTACATGCAAAGGCTGGCAAATAGGTTGAGAAGCGGCCAGCTAGAGAGCGAAAACGGTCATGAACATGCATTATGCATAAGTAACATTGGATACTAGCATGAGTAGGATATGAACACCATGAACATAAATATCATAGTGGTTATGTGGGTTTTGGTTCAACTATATGCATGAACATGTGCCAAGTCAAGCCACTTGAAACATTCAGAGGAGGATACCATATCGGCATACCACATCACAATCATTTTAATGCATGTTGACATCCAAGATAAATCATTATCCACTCCTAACTACTTAAGCATGGCATGAGAAACTATAATCTCTAATTGTCATAGCAAACATGTTTGATCATAATAGGCTGAATCATGGATACTAGGTTAAACATATTTACAAAAACAGAACAAGTTGAGTTCATACCCGTTTCTCTCTGCCACAGCCAGTTCATCAAATATCGTCATTATTGCCTTTCACTTGCACGACCGAATGATATAAAAATAATAATAGTGCAAGAGTGCCGTGGACTAAGCTGGAATCTGCAAACATTTTATTCAAAAAGGAGAAGACAAGGTAATATGGGCTCTTGTTAGATAAATATTAATGCATATGAGAGCCACTCGACATTTTCATCGTGGTCTTCTCCTTGGTATGACTCAATAAAAGGAAAAGAATCTCAGAGAAACACACTGAAATATTTTTGGAGTTTTTAGTTTTTCTTGAAGAAAGCAAATTAAAGAGAAAAACAAAAACGAGAAAAACTATTTACACGGGAGAGCTCCCAACAAGCAAAAGAAGAACAAGGACATCTTTTTGGGTTTTCTTTTAACATTACAACTAATTTAAACGAGCAAGAGAAAACGAAAAGAAGCGAGAAATATTTTTGGGTTTTCTCAAAGTTTTTTCAAACACACAAGAAGAAAGCGAGAAAATAAATCTAGCATGGATAATACAATGAAAAAGTGTGAACACCGACAACTGGAATGAAATGTGTGAACATGAATGTAATGTCGGTGGAAACACGTACTCCCCCAAGCTTAGGCTTTTGGCCTAGCTTGGTAATCACCACTCGTAGTAGCCATCAGGTCCCACGTTGAAGTGCCGGGGTGCGGGCACCTGAGCGTCCCACTACTGAGGTTCCTCCTCAGCCACTGCCTGGGCGTTCCGGTATGAAATAATGTCCTCAGGCATGATCCTGTATCCGCCCCTGGCAATAGAATCAAACAAAGCAGGTGCAGGCAACGGAATAATATAACGGGTATCCACACTGAAAACCAGGTTGTAAGGAATATTATGAATAGAGTTATCAATATCAGTAAACTGGTGATCCTCCATCGCCTGGTGATCTAAATAAACCTTGGGTAAACGATAATCATGTTGGCGGATCTGAACATTAAAGTAACTCGCTAGACGATTAGCATAAATACCGCCATGAATTTTGCCCTTGGTTCTGTTAAGGTGCAGACGACGTGCAATAATGGCCCCGAGGCTATAGCTGTTATCGCCGTAAAGTGCGCGGCATAAAATGGCGAAGTCAGGAGCACTGAGTGCACCGACTTTCTCTCTAGCAACTAAACACTTAGCAATGAATAGAGCAAAATAATGCATAGCAGGAAACTGCAAACTAGTAGCAGTGACACTCGACACGCCTCTCTCATCTCCCACTAACAGAGTACGATAAAAGCCCTCGAACTCTGCAGGCCTAGGATCTCCTATTTCCCCGCCAGAAGGGATCAAGCATATATCACAAAAATCAGTGAGTGGTATCTGACGGGTTTCAGCATATAAATTAAACTGCACCTCAGGGGGGTTATTCCTACTCAAAAAATGAAAATTTTGCACAAAGGAATTTGTAAGGAGATGGTATTGTTCACACTCAGTTGCGATGAAGTCGGTGAGACCAGCATTAGCAGCAAATTGTGCGAACTCTTGACGGATCCCGGCTCCATCCATGAAGGGGTTATGCGGCCATTCGCACGGCCGCACCTCCGCTCTTCTCCGAGTATGGAGATCGTTGTCAGATGATTCCCCAATGACTCCCTTAGAGCTCTTCTTGGAGGCAAACTTCCTAAAGAAACTCATCTTATTCCTATGAATAAATTTCTAAAAAATTTAGTACACAAAATTTTTGTCAACAAAACTTCACAAGATTGATAGCAACTACTCATAAGGAGGCATAGAGGCTATATTGATCATTCAAACTTCTTAGAACTCTAAGAATTCAACATGCAAGCTCATCTACAAGATCTTTCAAATTCTTTTCATCTTTCACTCAACCTTTCTACCCTTCATTGTTCCGGAGTGTTGTGTCTATCATTCCTCTTTTAACCGGAGTCTCATCCAAGTGTTTTCATTTTGCGAAGTTCATGTTCTAATCCTTCCATTTTCAGCTGGAGTGCTGTCCGAATTCTTTCGCTCTTACTCTTTGTCTATTTTGTTGTAACCGGAGTGGTTTCAAAATCTGTCTTGCCCTTTGAGCTCTTGGTTTTCCTGCTTGTTCCTCTTGTCTAAGGGAGTGTTTTAAATTTCTTTCATCTCCGTCGTGTCATTTCTTCAAGTTTTCTACCTCTCAAGGTTTGTTGGTTTCACTCATTTGTCAAAGAAGCAACTTTGTTTACCTCTTCCTCTTCTATTTTCATTCCTAGATCTCAGGGCGTGATCTCTTGTAAGTGGAGGAGAGTTGTAATAGCCCGAGATGACGCTCTAGATGCCTTCCATTTATTTCCTTGTAGCCGTGTGTTTTATTTGTTTGTTGCATTCATCATTGCATCTTCTGCATTGCATCGGCACTCCGTTGCCGTCATTCTTTTTCAAAACTTGCATTCGTTCATAGTGCCGCTTCCCGTTTGTCTCTGTTGACCTTTCTCAGACCACACTTACAACCTTGTTCTTCGTTTTCCCTCTTGCCTAAACCGGAATCTCTCTGCACAATGCACAGACCCCCTCGTGTGCGTGTCCGAAACTTCCCCGAACCCGAACCGGGCTGTCATTATCGATGGGTCCGGATCATCTCCGAACATCCCCCAAACATCTTTGATTTATTTATTGAACTCCTCTAGCCTATTTATCTCGATCGTCCGATCGTAATCGGAGGGTCCGATTAGTTCCTAACCAAATCCACCAGCTATATATACACGAGGCAACCCTAGAATCTAGGGAGATGTCCCATCGATCCCTCTCGGCCGCCGCCACTGTCTTCCTCAGTATCTCATCCTGATCCAATCCCACCAACCGGACTCCACCCAACTCCCCTTGATCCCCACCAAGCTGCTACCCGAGCTCCATGCATGGAAGCCTCCCGTGCATGCCTCCTGCCCGAGCAAGCACTGCCATGGCCGCGCTCACCAAAGCTCTGCACCCCCAAGCTGCTCCGCCTCCGGTGTCGTCCTGCTTGTCCCGGCCTCCTCTACGCCCGGCCAACCAGAGCTCCCCTTAATCCAACCCCACCTCGATTCTCTCCCGAGCAGGTGCTCGCCCGGAGCCCCGCGTCCCCGCCAACCTCCACGCCGGCGAGCGAACCAGCAGCCAACCAGATGAGCGCCGGCCCCCCTCTTCCTTCCCTTTCGTTTCCTCCCCGCCTTTCCCCTCTCTCTTAACTCTCTCTTTTCCTCTCTGCACCCAGGATGAAGCTCTGTCACCATGGAGCTCCAACATCGCCGGCCACTGGGACCCAGGCCGCGCTGGATCCTCGTCGTGGTTCCCACCGGCCATCCTCCTTGCCCTGTTCATTCGTAGCCGTCCCTGCCAACGTCCCCGACGTCGTCAACCGCCGCCGCCTCCTCTGCTTCGAGCAGGAGGACGAGACACGCCCGATCCGCCTCGTTCGCTCGTCAACGCCCGCGCGTGGACTTTTCCCTAGCGACCTGATCGCCTCACCGCCTCCCAGCCAGATCCAGCAGGCCCAGCCCAGCAACGGCCTCCAGCCGCGCAGGCCCAGCTCCATGCGCCATGCAGGCCCAATGTGAGCAGCTCCCCCAGCCCAGATCGCCCAGATGCGGCCCGATATGTTTTTTTCCTGTGCGCTGCGATTTTCCTAATTGTCCAGAAAATCACATATTTATAGATTGATCCCTATGCCGCATGCATTTAATATCTCACCAACCGTGCATCGGATTAAAATGTTTTCTATATGTAAAATGCTTAGAATTTCATCTAGTTTCATAATTTGCAACTTTCATCCATGTTAAAAATGTTTAAATTGATGTTTGCATTTAATTTGTATAAATGACATGCGAAAATGGGTTATTTCATAACTAAATAACCGTAGCTCCGAATTAAATAAATTTTATATGTAACTTGTCTAGAAAAATGCATAGATTAACATGGTGGCATTACTTTGCATGTTTAACAACTCTAAAATTGTGTATAGGGCAGAACAGTAGCAAATTCGAAATATGCACATGGGGATTTTCTAGAATTGTTGTTTGTTGTTCCGGCCTCATTTAAACTTGCCTAGATAGGTAGTTTTATTATGCCTCACCTCTTGCCATGTTTACCAACATTTAATATTGTTGGGTACATAAATGAGAGCGAACTAAATAATCGAATGTGGTGTTTCATCAATATGCAACTCGTTGCATATTGAACTCCAATTAATTTGTAGTATTGTTTGTTGCACTTTGCCATGCCATGAATCATTAAACCGGACATGCATCATACTTGGTTGCTCATCATGCCATGTTTATGCTTGTTTGTTTACCATGATTTTTGCTTCTTTCCGGTTGTGCTTCTTCCCGATAGTTCCCGGTAATGTTGCGATTGTGAGGATTCGTTCGACTACGCCCGTTCGTCTAGTTCATGGATTCGGTCTTCTTCCTAGCGGGATTTCAGGCAAGATGATCATTATCCTGGATACCACTACTATCTTTGCCTTGCTAGTTGTATCGATGCTATCGCTATGTCGTGCTACCTACCACTTCTTTATCAAACCTCCTAAATTGCCATGATAAGCCTCTAACATTTTCCACCACCCCAGCAAACCGTTGTTTGGCTATGTTACCGCTTTGCTCAGCCCCTCTTATAGCGTTGCTAGTTGCAGGTGCAGTGCAGGTTGTTCCATGTTTGAGACATGGATTTCATGGGATATCACAATATCTCTTATTTAATTAATGCATCTATATACTTGTTAAAAGGGTGGAAGGCTCGGCCTTTTGCCTGGTGTTTTGTTCCACTCTTGCCGCCCTAGTTTCCGTCATACTGGTGTTATGTTCCTTGATTTTGCATTCCTAACACGGTCGGGGTTTATGGGACCCCTTGACAGTTCGCTTTGAATAAAACTCTTCCAGCAAGGCCCAACATTGGTTTTACCATTTGCCTAATAACAACTAAAACTTGCATAGGGACTTATCGGTACCCGAGGATAATTAATCAACAACCCGGGCCAGTGCTCCTCATGAGTGTTGGTCCAAAACAGAGCCACTTGCAGTGCCACCCCGTCAACTGGGGTTTTCGGTTGCCGTACATAGTGTTCATCTGATCATGGCCTGAGACGAGATACGCGCGGCTACTATCAGGGTGTCGGCACGTCGGGAGGTCTTGCTGGTTTTGTTTTACCTTTGTCGAAATGTCTTGTCAACCAGGATTCCGAGCTTGATCGGGTTGTTCCGGAATGGAGGATTTTCCTCCGTGGATCGTGAGAGTTTGTGATGGACTAAGTTGGGACACCCCTGCAGGGTTTAATCTTTTCGAGAGCCGTGCCCGCGGTTATGTGGCAGATGGGAATTTTTAATATCCGGTTGTAGAGAACTTGACACCAGATCCGAAATAAAATACACCAACCGCGTGTGTAACCTTGACCGTCTCTTTTCAAGTAAGTTTGAGAAGAGAACACGGTGGGGTTATGTTTGACTCGTAAGTAGTTCAGGATCACTTCTTGATCATTACTAGATTACGACCGTTATGCGTAGTTTCTCTTCTTATTCTCGTACTCGTAAGTTAGCCACCATACAAATGCCTAGTGCTTGCTGCAACCTCACCACTTATTCATTCATACCCATTAAGCTTTGCTAGTCTTGATACCCATGGTAATGGGATTGCTGAGTCCTCGTGGCTCACAGATTACTACAACAACAGGTGCAGGTACAGGTAATGCGATGCTCTGACGTGAGAGCGATGCTTGCTTTTGGAGTTCTTCTGCTTCTTCTTCTTCGATCAAGGGATATGTTCCGGGTCGGGAGCCTGGGATTAGCAGGGTGGATGTCATTCTTCTTTTTCGTTTGATTTCATCCGTAGTCGGATCCTCTCTTCTGTATGATGATTGCTATGTATTGATGTACTATTGTATTCATGTTGTAGCTTGTGGCGAGTGTAAGCCTTTATCTTGTATTCTCATCTATTCAGTACATGGTATGTTGTAATGATATCCACCTTGCTATGCGCTCAAAATGTGGTTGTGCCCCAATCATGAGTTCATCACGTGATTGGGATAGAATCGCATCTTGGGCACTACACATAACACTAACACCAGCTCCTAAATCACACAAAGAAGTTTTGACATAATTTCTTTTGATGGAGCAAGGTATAGTTGGTATTCCCGGATCTCCAAGTTTTTTAGGTACTCCATCCTTAAAAGAATAATTAGCAAGCATGGTGGAGATTGCAGCTTCTAGTATTTTTCTCTTATTAGTGATGATGTCTTTCATATATTTTGCATAAGGAGCCATCTTTAATATGTCAGTCAAGCGAGTGCGCAAAAAGATTGGCCTAAGCATTTTAGCAAAGCGTTCAAATTCTTCATCATCTTTCTTCTTAGTTGATTTAGGTGAAAAGGGCATGGGTTTTTGAACCCATGGTTCTCTTTCTCTTCCATGTTTTCTAGCAACAAAGTCTCTTTTATCATATCTTTTATTTTTAGGTTGTGGGTTATCAAGATCAACAACCGGTTCTATTTCAACATCATTATCTGGTTGTTTATCATTGTCTGGTTGAGTGTCTTTGTGAACATCATCATTATCCTTTTCAGTATCACTAGACGAGTGTTCATTACCAGATTGAGTTTCAGCATCAGAAATAGAAATATCATTATCATTATCAGGAGGTTTTTCTACTTCAGGTTCACTAGAGGCATGCAAAGTCCTATCATTTTTCTTTTTCTTCTTCTTTCTAGAAGGACTAGGTGCATCAGTGTTAATTCTTTGAGAGTCTTGTTCAATTCTTTTAGGGTGACCCTCAAGATAAAGTGGTTCCTGAGTCATTTTACCTCCTCTAGTTGCTACCCTAACAGCAAAGTCATTTATATTATTATTCATTTCATCTAGCAACTCTCTTTGAGATTTAACAACTTGTTCTAGTTGAGTTTGAACCATAGAAGCATGTTTCCCTATGCCTCTAACATCATTGGAGATTCTAAATAACAAGTCACTCAAGCGAGGAATCATATTGGAATTGTATTTCAATTGTTTCATAACATTTTCATTGAAGTGATCTTGTTTTCTAATGTAGTTGCCAAACTCATAAAGGCATTGACTAGGATGTTTATTATAAGGGATATCACTTTCATCAAATTTCATTAAAGAATTTACCTCTACCACCTTTGGTGGTGGTGTGTCAAGTCCATGTATTTCTTCAATAGGAGGTAAAATTTTAACATCCTCTGCTTTAAAACCTTTTTCCTTCATACTTTTCTTTGCCTCTTGCATATCTTCAGGACTTAGATATAAGATACCCCTCTTCTTCGGTGTGGGTTTAGGAGGTGGTTCAGGAAGATTCCAATCATCATATTTTTTCAATATATTATTCAATAATTCCTCAGCTTTTTCAACAGTTCGTTCCCTGAAAACACAACCAGCACAACTATCTAGGAAGTCCCTAGAAGCATCGGTTAGTCCATTATAGAAGATATCAAGTATTTCATTTTTCTTAAGAGGATGATCAAGCAAAGCATTAAGTAATTGGAGAAGCCTCCCCCAAGCTTGTGGGAGACTCTCTTCTTCAATTTGCACAAAGTTAAATATTTCCTGTAAGGCAGCTTGTTTCTTATGAGCAGGAAAATATTTTTCAGAGAAGTAGTAAATCATATCCTGGGGACTACGCACACAACCAGGAGCAAGAGTATTGTACCAAATCTTAGCATCACCCTTTAATGAGAAAGGAAATAATTTGAGAATATAGTAGTAGCGAATCTTCTCATCATGAGCAAATAGGGTGGCTATATCATTTAATTTAGTAAGATGTGCCACAACAGTTTCAGTTTCATAGCCATGAAAAGGATCAGATTCAACCAAAGTAATTAACTCTGGGTCGACAGAGAATTCATAATCCTTATCATCAACAAAGATAGGTGAAGTAGCAAACTTAGGATCACATTTCATTCTAGCATTCAAAGATTTTTCTTTCAGTTTGCATAGTAATTTCTTAAGATCATCTCTATCATTGCAAGCAAGAAAACTCTAGCTGTCTCCTCATCCATAACATAACCTTCAGGTATCTTAGGCAATTCATATCTAGGAGAGCTAGGCCTAATAGGTGTTTCAAGATTTTTAGTTTCAAGTACTTCATCAGTTTCAATAATTTCATTAGTTCCAGCATTCTCAATATCTTTAGCTCTAGCAATTTGTTCATCAAGAAATTCACCTAGTGGCATATTATCATCAAGCAAGGTACTGGCATCATCATGAGTAGCATTCATAGCAGAAGTAGCATCATCAATAACTTGCGACATATCAGAATTAATAGCATGTGGTGGTGTTGCAAGTCTACTCAAAATAGAAGGTGAATCAAGTGCGGAGTGTGATGGCAGTTCCTTACAAGTATAGGGGATCGCAATAGTTTTCGAGGGTAGAGTATTCAACCCAAATTTATAGATTCGACACAAGGGGAGCCAAAGAATACTTGTAAGTATTAGCAGCTGAGTTGTCAATTCAACCACACCTGGAGATTAATTATCTGCAGCAATATGATCAGTAGCACAGTAATATGATAGTTTTGATAGCAGTGATAAATAGTAGCAGTAACGGTAACAGTGATAGCAACGATTTTGTAGCATGTGTAACAGTAACAGCAGCAGTAGTAACTTAGCAAGAACAATATATGGAAAATTCGTAGGCATTGCATCGGTGAATTCATTGGATGATATTCTCATATAACAGTCATAACCTAGGGCGATACGGCACTAGCTCCAGTTCATAAATATAATGTAGGCATGTATTCCGTAAATAGTCATACATGCTTATGGAAAGAACTTGCATGACATCTTTTGTCCTACCCTCCCGTGGCAGCGGGGTCCATAAGGAAACTAAGGGATATTAAGGTCTCCTTTTAATAGAGAACCGAAACAAAGCTTTAACATATAGTGAATACATGAACTCCTCAAACTACGGTCATCACCGGAAAGTATCCCGATTACTGTCGCACCGGGGTTTACAGATCATAACACGTAATAGGTGAATATGACTTGCAAGATTGGATCTAGAACATAGATATAATGGTGATAACATAAATGGTTCATATCTAAAATCATGGCATCCGGGCCCAAAGTGACAAGCATTAAGCATGGCAAAGTCATACCAACATCAATCTCAGAACGTAATGGATACTAGGGATCAAGCCCTAACAAAACTAACTCGATTACATGATGAATCTCATCCAACTCCTCACCAACCAGCGGGCCTACGAAGGAATTACTCACTCCCGGTGGGGAGCATCATGGAATTGGCGATGGAGAAGGGTTGGTGATGACGAAGATCGAAGATCCCCCTCTTCGGAGCCCCAAAACGGGCTCCAGATCTGGCCTCCCGATGAAGAACAGGAGGTGGCGGCGGCTTCGTATCGTGAAACGCGATAATTCTTTCTCCCTGATTTTTTCTCCAAAAATAGGATTTTATAGAGTCGGGGTCAGGGTGTGCGGGGCCACCAGGTGGGCACAACCCACCTGGGCGTGCCTGGAGGGGGGAGGGCACCCTGGTAGGTTATGCTCACCCAGGGGCCCCCCTCCGGTGGTTCTTGGCTCCAGTATTTTTCTTTTATTCCATACAAATTCTCCAAAAAGTTTCGTTCCATTCCGAGAACTTTTATTTTTGCACAAAAACAACACCATGGTAGTTCTGCTGAAAACAGCGTCAGTCCGGGTTAGTTTCATTCAAATCATGCAAATTAGAGTCCAAAACAAGAGCAAAAGCGTTAGGAAAAGTAGATACGCCAGAGACGTATCAGAGAATTATTTTGCAATATATAAAAAATACTGGAGCAAATAACTACTGGAGGAGGCCCACCAGGTGGGCACAACCCACCTGGGCGCGCCAGGCCCCCCAGGCGCGCCTGGTGGGTTGTGCCCTCCTCGGCCCACCTCCGGTGCCCATCTTCTGGTATATAGGTCATTTTGACCTAGGAAAAATCAGAGGGGGACTTTCGGGATGAAGAGCCACCGTCTCGAGGTGGAACTTGGGCAGGAGCACTTTTGCCCTTCGGCGGAGCGATTCCAGCGGGGGAACTTCCATCCCGGAGGGGGAAATCATCACCATCATCATCACCAACAACTCTCCCATCTTTGGGAGGGCCATCTCCATCAACATCTTCAACAGCACCATCTCCTCTCAAACCCTAGTTCATCTCTTGTGTTCAATCTTTGTATCAGAACCTTAGATTGGTACTTGTGGGTGACTAGTAGTGTTGATTACATCTTGTAGTTGATTACTATATGGTTTATTTGGTGGAAGATTATATATTTAGATCCATTATGCTATTTAATACCCCTCTGATCTTGAGCATGATTATTATTTGTGAGTAGTTACTTTTGTTCTTGAGGTCACGGGAGAAGTCATGTTGCAAGTAATCATGTGAACTTGATATGTGTTTGATATTTTGATGATATGTATGTTGTGATTCCCTTAGTGGTGTCATGTGAACGTCGACTACATGGAACTTCACCATATTTGGGCCTAAGGAAATGCATTGTGGAGTAGTTATTAGATGATGGGTTGCTAGAGTGACAGAAGCTTAAACCCTAGTTTATGCGCTACTTCGTAAGGGACCGATTTGGATCCAAAAGTTTAATGCTATGGTTAGATTTTATCTTAATACTTTTCTCGTAGTTGCGGATGCTTGCGAGGGGGTTAATCGTAAGTAGGAGGTTTTTTCAAGTAAGAACAACACCTAAGCACCGGTCCACCCACATATCAAATTATCAAAGTAGCGAACACAAATCAAACCAACATGATGAAAGTGACATGATGAAATTCCCATGTACCCTCAAGAACGCTTTGCTTATCATAAGAGACCATTTTGGCATGTCCTTTGCCACAAAAGGATTGGGCTACCTTGCTGCAATTTATTTATCGTTACTGTTACTTGCTCGTTACAAATTATCTTTCTATCAAACCACCTGTTATCGACTATTTCAGTGCTTGCAGAAATTACCTTGTTGAAAACCACTTGTCATTTCCTTCTGGTCCTCGTTGGGTTCGACACTCTTACTTATCGAAAGGACTACGATTGATCCCCTATACTTGTGGGTCATCACATCCCCAAGCATAATTCCTACTCGTCCTCGAGTAGGTAAATGATAAAAACAGAATTTTTGATGTGGAATGCTGCCTAACATTTTTGTAGCATGGACATTTGGAATTTTATATGGTTCAAAGCAATAGTCTAGTTTTGACATGAAGATTTCAATACTCAAGCAAATCAACAAGCAACCATGTCTTTCAAAATATCAACACTAAAGAAAGTTATCCCTAGCCCATCATGCTCAATCATTGATCCATTCATGAAACACACTCGCATATTAGCTACATCCAATGCTCAAGTATGATCATAGTGCCCCTTAGTTGGTGCTTTATAAGAGAAGATGGACATTCAAATAAATAAAAATTGCATAAAGTAAATAGATAGGCCCTTCGCAGAGGGAAGTAGGGATTTGTAGAGGTGCCAGAGCTCAAAGCTTAAATTGAGAGATAAAAAAATTGAGAAACATACTTTTCCCAACAACGAAAACGACTGAGTAATTCCCAACACTATCCATGCTAGATATATCATAGGCGGTTCCCAAATAGAAAATAAAGTTCATTCCTTTTTCCACCATTCTTTCACATTCCACGGCTAGCCGTATCCACGGGTACCGTCCATACCAACACTTTCCAAGGAATTTATTATTTGACAACATAAAGTAAATTTCTTTTTCATTTCGGGACTGGGCATCCCTATTACTGCCGTACTCTTGTGCAATGACAAGTGAATAAACACTCATCTTGAGAATAACACATCGAGCATGGAAAATATTGGCCACCCCCTGCCGCTTCATGAGCGGTACGGGCACACAAAAAGGAAATTTATTTTAAAAATTAGAGATGGCACATACAAATTTGCTTAGAACGGCATGTAAATACCACATATAGGTAGGTATGGTGTACTCATATAGCAAAACTGGGTTTAAGGATTTTGGATGCACAAGTAGTATTTCTACTTAGTACAAGTGGAGGCTAGTGAAAATATTGAGAAGCAACCAACCAAGAAACGAAAAATCACATAAACGAGCATTAAGCATAACTAACACCGAATATTGCACCACAATTAGGATGTAATTTCATTGCACAACTATTGACTTTCGTGCTTGCATAGGGAATCACAAACCTTAACATCAATATTCTTACTAAAGCATAATTACTCACCAACATGACTCGCATATCACTATCATCATATCTCAAAACTATTACAAAGAATCAAGTTTATTTTGTCCAATGATCTTCATGAAAGTTTTTATTATATCCCTCTTGAATATCTATCACTTTGGGACTAGTTTCATATATTGCAATTGCTTTTGACAAGCTCAAACAAATTTAAGTGAAGAACATGAGCATAAAAAAAATTTGTCTCTCAAAATAATTTAAGTGAAGCAAGAGAGAATTTCTTCAAAAAATTACTAACTCTCAAATAAATCTAAGTGAGGCATGAGAGCATTTCTTCAAAAATATTAAAGCACACCATGCTCAAAAAGATATAAGTGAAGCACTAGAGCAATTCCATAGCTCAATTTTTTTAAGTGAAGCATATAGAGCAATTCTAACAAGTCATAGCATAATTTTGGATCTCTCAAATAGGTGTGTCCAGCAAGGATACTTGTGAAAAACTAAAAAGCAAAACAAGAAAATACTAATATAATACAAGACGCTCCAAGCAAAACTCATGATATGTGACGAATAATAATATAGCTCCAAGTAAAATACCGATGGTCGTTAGAAGAAAGAGGGGATGCCTTCCGGGGCATCCCCAAGCTTAGTTGCTTTGTTCTCCTTGAATATTAACTTGGGGTGCCATGGGGCATCCCCAATCTTAGGCTCTTTGCACTCCTTATTCCTTCATCCATCGTGATCTCACCCAAAACTTGAAAACTTCAATCACACAAAACTTAACAAAACCTTCGTGAGATCCGTTAGTATAAGAAAACCAATCTTTACTTTAAGTACTGTAGAAAACCCATTCAAATTTTGTTATTGCACTATATCTACTGTATTCTAACTTTACCATGGTTTATACCCCCGATACAATCCATAGATTCATCAAAATAAGCACACAATGCAAAGAAAACAGAATCTGTCAAAAACAGAACAGTTTGTAAAGTTACAAATTGTTCTCATACTTATATAACTCCAAAAATTCTTAAAAATTAGGAAAACAGAGGAAATTTGTATATCAATCTTTTGTAAAAAATTCAGAATGTTTTGTCGCTCCTGTGAATTTTTAATATTCTGTTACTGGACGCAAAAGTTTCTGTTTTTCAACAGGATCAAATCAACTATCACCAAAGCTATCCCAAAGGCTTTACTTGGCACAAACACTAATTAAAACATAAAAAACACAATCATAACAGAGGCATAATTGTGCAAACACTCAAGAACATAAATAAAAAGGCAAAAATAAATTTTATTCATTGGGTTGCCTCCCAACAAGCGCTATCATTTTATGCCCCTAGCTAGGCATAATGCATAGATTCAAGTATTGTCATCTTTAGTTTCCAATTCCTCAATCACACAACCGATATTCTTCAAAGATTTAGCATATAGATTTTCAATAACAATACTCATAGGAATGATATTGAAAAATTCATTCTTGCAAGTAGGGTTTCTCACAATTTCAATAAATTCGGGGTGAATACTAATCATCTTAAGATCTTCTTTGTTATTATTAGAAGTTGCACCCTTGTTCTTAGTGATTTGAGTAATCTTGCTAATTTTAACGGGAGTTTTTTCAATATTTTTAACAGACGCAAAAGCCGAGCTTAAATTACTAAAAATTTCTTCCAACTTATCAATCCGAGAAGGACTTTCTTCAATTCTTTCGTGGATTACGATTCCTTTTTTCCTTTAGCAACTTAAAAACCTCTCCCGCTTTTGACCCAATTTTAGTGGCAAGATTATGCATTTTTTTATCCAAGTTTTCAATATGTTCTTCGGTAGCATTTTTTTCAATAGCATCAAGCCTTTGCATAACATGCTCAAGTGTTAAAGCGGTTTCATTAATAGTGAGAGGTGGTGAACCCACTAGATTTCCCATAGCATTAAAAGCATCCAAAGATGGACACATCAAGAAATTCCCACCAGTAATCGTATCAAGGACGAATCTATACCAGGTGGTAATGCCCACATAAAAATTGCGAAGAAGAACAACGGTAGATTGCTTATGAATAGATCTATTATGAGCATTGCAAATTCTATACCAAGCATCTTTTAGATTCTCCCCTCCCTTTTGTTTAAAATTAAGAACTTCGTTCTCGGGGGTACACGTAATAGAGGAAGAACTAGCCATAACAATAAAGTAGGCAAACAGGATCACACGCAAAAAGATAGATCTGACGAGAAAAGGCAAATGAAAAAGAGGGCGAATAAAACGACAATTTTTTGTGAAGTGGGGGAGATGAAAATGAGAGGCAAATGGCAAATAATGTAAATTGCAAGGAGATGAGATTTGTGATTAGGAACCTGGTAGATGTTGATGATGTCTCCCCGGCAACGGCGCCAGAAATTCCTTTTGATGTCACTTGAACAACGTCGGTATTTCCCCAAAGAGGAAGGGATGATGCAGCATAGCTACGGTAGGTATTTCCCTCAGTTATAAAACCAAGGTATCAATCTAGTAGGAGAACCAAGCAACACTATGTAAACGGTACCTGCACACAAAGAACAAATACTTGCAACCCGACGATTAGGTGGGGTTGTCAATCCCTCTACGGGTAACGGTGCCAGAAATTGTCAAGTTGACGGGATAAAAATTGTGTAGATTGGATAAATAGCTCTCGATAAAACACGAAATAAAATAAGTAATAAAAAAGTGCAGCAAGGTATTTTTGGGTTTTTGGAATAGTAGATCCAAAAATAAAAGCGAATAAAAATAGATCTCAAAGCAAATATGATAAAGAATAGACCCGGGGGCCGTAGATTTCACTAGTGGCTTCTCTCAAGAAAATAACACACGGTGGGTAAACAAATTACTGTTGGGCAATTGATAGAAGATCGAATAATTATGACGATATCCAAGGCAATGATTAATATATAGGCATCACTTCCAAGATTAGTAGACCGACTCCTGCCTGCATCTACTACTATTGCTCTACACATCGACCGCTATCCAGCATGCATCTAGTGTATTAAGTTCATGGAGAAACAGAGTAATGCAATAAGAACGATGACATGATGTAGATGAGATCTATTCATGTAGGAATAGCCCCATCTTGTTATCCTTAATAGCAATGATACATGCGTGTCTTGCTGCCCCTTCTGTCACTAGGAAAGTACACCGCACGATCGAACCCATCACAAAGCACCTCTTCCATGGCAAGAATAATTGATCTAGTTGGCCGAACTAAACCAAAGACTCGAAGAAGAAATATGAGTCTATAAATAATCATGCATATAAGAGATCAAAAGAAGACTCAAACAATATTCATGGATATAGATCTGATCATAAACTCAAAGTTCATCGGATCCCAACAAACACACCGCAAAAAAGAGTTGCATCAAATAGATCTCCAAGAGACCATTGTATTGAGAATCAAAAGAGAGAGAGGAAGCCATCTAGCTACTGCCTACGGACCCGTAGGTCTATGATGAACTACTCATGCATCATCGGAGAGGCACCAATGAGGATGATGAACCCCTCCGTGATGGTGTTTAGATTGGATCTCGCGGTTCTGGAACTTGCGGCAGCTGGAATTGTGTTTCGTCGACTCCCCTAGGGTTTTTGTAATATTTGGGTATTTATAAGGCGAAGAGGCGGTGCGGGAGGCCACTGAGGTGGGCACAACCCACCTGGGTGCGCCCTGGTGGATTGTGCTCCCCTTGGAGCCCCCCTCTGGTACTTCTTTGGCCCATCAGGTGTCTTCTGGTCCTGAAAAATTCTCCAAAAAGTTTCGTTGCGTTTGGACTCCGTTTGGTACTGATATTCTGTGAAGTAAAAAACAAGCAAAAAATAGCAACTGGCACTGGGCACTATGTCAATAGGTTAGTCCCAAAAAATTATATAAAGTTGCTATAAAATGATTGTAGAACATCCAAGAATGATAATATAACAGCATGGAACAAGCAAAAATTATAGATATGTTGGAGACGTATCAGTGGTGCGCAGGCTGCACCTCCCCCAGCTGCCCCGATCCCGGTGGCAGGCCATGTAGGAGATACAGCGATGGAGTTCGTTGTCAGGCTGCGCGAGCCCCCGTGCAGCTGTCTATGGCTGCCTTGTCCTTTTGCTAGGATGATGGAGGTTGAGCAGTCGCTCAGGCTAGGGTTGCGCATGAGCGGCTGCTGCAATGGTGTGGCATGGGTAGAAGTTGAGTTCCCAGCGCCGCACGTCATGCTTCTTAGGCGTGGCTAGAAAACCTTTGCCTACGCCCACCATCTGGCGGAAGGACATGTCCTCCACTTCAAGTTGGTGGAGGCTGATCTGCTCTTCATCAAGGTCTTCGGACGTTCAGGTGCTCGCTTAGGGTGCTGCGCGAAGAGCTCGACTGATGACGAAAGCTCCTCCTCGAGCGACAGCGATGAAGAGGACACTGATGCGAAGACGGCGGCACCGAGCCCCGGGTCCTCAAGCATGAGGACGACGGCTCAGACTTCGGCTGAGTGCCGATCACACCGTCACCGTCAGCTAGGCGTCGGTAGCACCGCCATCTGCAGCTGGACCCCAGCAGAGCGATTTGCTGGGGGTGCTTGGCCTAGTCGACTCCGCTTCCACCTGCTGGACCCCGGCAGGCTTCCTTGTGGACTCCGGCTTCATCTTCCCTTCCGGTGTCCCTCTTGTCGCGTTCCTCTGGTCCTGGCGGTGGTGACCAGGGCATCGCCTAGCCGCTCTCTCCGTCCCTAGCATCTTCTTCCTTGCCGGGGAGACACCCTCCCGATCTTGTCAGGCTACGTCCCGCGGGCCCTGACGGGGTCGGGCTGGGCTTCTGCCCAGGCGCTCCTTTTGCCCTCTTTCCTTCTTGATGCAACTCCTAGGAGGAGAGGGACAAGAAAGGCATTACGGGGCACTTATCTTTTTTCAAATCAAAAGGTTTAGGCACTTGCCAAGCTTTAGTCCAAATTATGTAATCTTCCATCCATGTTCGTACTTTGTATGATCTGTACTTGTCTATCTACGTATTAATGAAAAAATATTTGCCGGGTGCTTGTGCACGTGTCTTTTAACACACTAAGGAAAGATTCCTTAGTACTCCCAGATAAGCAGAGCTTTCCCGGCAAGACATCCTGCCGGCCCTCATCACCGCTACTACTGAGCCTCGTCTGACGGGTCAGGAGCATGGATGAGGGATGGCCCCCCCATCAGCCCCCCTCAAGAGTCACTACAACCATCTTGACAAAGATGGGAGCACAGATGATGGAAGTGACAGGGTTTCCCAACGTACAAGTTTTTCATACGTGAGTATGATATGGATGGTGAGGCAAACTTATCTGGGTTTGCTGTCCTTCTTATCGTTCCTGATAAGGATAAGTTGTCGAGGACCAACATGCGGGCTCGTTGTAGGAACGAAGTATGTCTACCAGAGGGGGGGGGGTGAATGGGAGTTTTAAATTTTCTTCGGAAAACACAAAACTCTCATAACCCAACAATGGAATGAATAAAAACAAACTACAGCGAACTAAAACTGAGTACCGAAAGGAAACTAAGTTATGCATTGATACAAATCACACGAATGAAAATGCATCAAAGGTAAACATGGGTGACAGAGATAACCGATGATGCTCGATGGTGACAAGGGATTTGTTCGACTAGTTCGTCCTTCTGCACAAGGACTACGTCTGGTTGGAGGGGCTATGACTTAACACAGAAGATAAACTCTCTTCACCCTATTCTCCTCGAGAATTGGTTCATCAACCAATGCCGATCACTCATGGCAGATACTTGAAGGCGATCTCCGAACCTTTACAGACTTCTTCTTGAGAACCACAATCACTCTTGGTCTCTGAAGAAATTGACACCTAACCGTCTAGAGAGTTTGCAGCTCTCAAGAGTAATAGGCGGAGCGTACTGGACTTAGATTCTAGTGATGCTGAACCACTATCTAATTCTTCGGCTCTAGGGGTTTTTCTCTCGGTGGATTTTAAACTCAAATCGCTCAGAGAGGGGGTTGCTCAACAATCTTCTCAAAATCAAACGGAGCAGCCGCCGGACAAAGCCGGCATGGGGTGGCTATTTATAGCTGCAGCCTTCCCAGATGGGAAATGACCATTTTGGACATGCGGTCTAGCCAATGGCCAACTGACACGTTCACAACGGTCGGATTTGGAGCAATGGTAACATTACTTAAGGAACAAGTAATGCTAACTCCTCGGTCTGAGACAAATCTCTCGCAGTGAAGAAGATCACAGTCTCTTGCTGGCAAGTATTTGCTCGGAACACAAAGAGATTTCTCTCACAACTTTCATAGGATTCGGGTTTAGCATCAGAGAATCAAAGTTTCAAATGCTACACCCCTCTTAATAGTGCGGTGGTCCTATGACTCAATGAAAGAAGAAGAATAATGAAACAAATGCTACGTCTTCACTTTGTCTTCATTCTCCTTGGACGCAGTCATCTTTCTTTGGACAGACACCGAACCAACTGCTTCTCTTCAGCAATTTTTAGGGGTCACTCTTGTTTAACATCATCTTCGGTGAAAATCTTCGCTGCAACGCAGGGAGATCATCTTCATCGTTTGTATCAAACTCCTCGATACCTCAGGGACCTGTTACTCTATGTGCACTAGGAAACACATAAGTCCCATACCGTTTATGCCAACAAACTCCAAAACATAAGGGGCCTATCATTGCACCAACAATCTCCCCCTTTTTGGACGGTTGTTGACAAAACAGATAAACATCAAAGTGAAGATAGATAAATGAAATGTAAATTGAACAAGAGTGAATTTGCGTTACTTGGCTCGATGATGAAATATACTCCCCCTAGATGTATGGGTCAGGAATATGATATGAAATTCTCTGCAGTTCATTGAAGTATGAGAAGGATTTTTCTATCATTTGAGGTAATGATTCACACTTATGATATATAATCCATCGAGAATGTAGTGCAATCATTCATTACTTCTGATAATAATTCCACCTGCAAAACAAATGCTACGAGAGAGATGGTGCAGCAGGCGGGGTTATTAATATTACATCACAGAAGTTTTACATCAGAGCACAGATAGTCTTTAAGGCATATAGCTCAAAAGTCTCATAAAACCAGACCAAATAAACACAGAGCAAATCTATCGAGACTCGATGTAATTCTCCCCCTTTTTGTCAACTAGTGTAAAAAAGGTGACAAAGAACATGAGTGCAAAAGAGGTGAACTTGATTCACTCTGAGGCATCTCCAGAGGAACTGGCTGAAGAGGTTTCTGATTCGGAAGTAGCTGGAATATCTTCATCATCAGCAGCAACAGATGTTCCTTCGAGACTAGCTTGAGGCTGAGAAGATGAAGGCACAGTGGGATCAGCTTGTTGAATCTTGCGAGACAGCACCTTTCCTTCAGCGGGTTTCTTAGTTGGTGAGGTAGCTTCTGATTCATCGAGTAACTTGCGCAGCTGAAACCGAAGTAAATCAGTTGTAGGCTCACGAGCTAGCACAGGTGGAGTGATGCGATCTTGAAAATCTTCGGCAGAGAAACCTTGATCAACATACTCATAGAGTTCTTTAAGATCTGAGTTTCTAAGTTGTTTCTTGGAGAAGAACTTTCGAAGCAATTTCCATAGGCGCTTCTTAATTTCAGCCGTGATCATGTGCACAACTTTCATGCGGTTATTGATGGCATTCATATCGGCAGCCAGATGTTCTTTTTCTCAGTGATCCTCGGCCATATGCTGCAATAGCAGCTGTTGAGTACGCAAACTCACTTCAAGGTGTGAAGGAGGTTGGGTATTTGGTTGTCGATCACGTTGAGGTAGCCGTGGCCCATCGAATGTATTGTGATAATCAGGAGGGCTTGACACTGGTGCTTTGCCTGAAGAAAAATCTTCTATGACTCGCAACGTATCACGCACGGGAGGAATGAAGCTTTTGTGACTGACTTTTGCCAAATTTTCGGTGTGCATAGCCTAATCAACCACTTTCTGAATCCAAGGCGCAAAGACTTTGATGGTTTTCGGATGCTGAGCAGAGTCCATCAGTATGCGCAGAAACATGTCTTCGACATCAAAGATATATCCTTGGGAGATGGCATCAATGGTGTTTCAAAGAACATCAAATATAGCATTGTCAGCATTCATCCCAGCCAGAGGACAGATGGTATAAGTGAGCATGTGGTATAGAGTCTGATTGTCAAAAGTCAAATGCTCGGGCAGGGGAGGACCATTGTAGTCACTGATTTTCTCTTGGTCCATGGTGCAATGAAAATCTTCATCAGAGATGGCATCAATATTGTGAACTCGAATTTCTATCTTGCCATGCTCGAACCGAGGGAAATGAAAGTGGGAGACAAAGTCTACTGCAGAGCATTTTATACGTTTCCCTTCGGTCATCCACTCCATGATCCATTTGGTACTATCAGATTCAGCACCAAAGATATACAGTGTGGCATAGAATTGAAGTATAATCTCTCTGTTCCATGGATGCTGAAATGCAAAGACATGCGTGAGGCCAAAATCTTTGATATTTTGCAAGACTTGATTAAAGCAGCCAATGTTCTTCATAGTAGTGATATCCGGGAACTCATGAGGAAATATCTTTCGGCTGTCATATAGAATCCGAGAATAATATATAGCCTGTTCTTGAGTCCAGAACCGAGGAGATTCAGAAGTGTGAGGCTTGCTGTACGGACTCTCTTGAAAGAAAAGAGGATGAGTGTTCCGATTGAAAAGTGGCCCTTTGACGCCAACGCCTATAGAGAATAAAGGCAGTTGCTCGCGAGGATATGGATATTTGAGCTCATCTTCAACGGAAAATCACTTCATCGCCATAAATTACAGAGTCTGAATGATGAGCAGAAACTGACTTTACTGCAGAAGGACCAATATCTGAAGTTCTTTTTGTAGTGTTGAGTGAAATTCGCAGTGGAGAGGGAGCAGACACTTTATCAGGCACTGAAGCTTTATCAGGCACTGGGACTGATGGGGATGTTCTTCGGCAGACAATTGAGGTGCAGAGGGAGGAACCGATTCATTTGGTTCGACACGAGCTGGAGAAGCTTGGTGCTCAGACTGAGAAATTTCACCTTCTTCTGATACATTTTGCTGAGAAGGATTTGCTTCATGAACAGGAGAGGCCACAGTCACTGGTTCAGTTGGCCTTGCCGAAGTAGGAGCATCTGTGATTGGTTCATGAACTGGCGAGGGAATTGCAGGCTCTGGAGAGTTTTCCTTCTGTGGCACAGCTTCTGGAGACTTTTCTTTCATAGAACGAGGAGGAGCATTTTTCTTTGCAATTTTCTTCTTCTTGTTTTGCTTCGGCTGGGCAGATTGATCAATATGCCCTTTGACAAGATCATTGTAGCTAGTGGCTTGGGCTTGATGATCGAGGCAGATCTTGCGAACAATTTGATCCAGATCAGAATGAAATCCTAATCTTCTGTTCCGAAGGATAGTCAAAGCTTTATTGACATCCATATATGATTCTTCAAGTTGCTTGATGACAAACTTGGATTTTGTAGCCTTCATATGGTTGTCAAGCTCATTAAGCTGGGCAGTGAGGTTATTGACCTCAACAGAATCATCTCTCATGTCTCGAACCAGATCAGAGGCTTGAACCATCACTTCAAAGGGAATGGGCAAAGATGCCACTTCTCCATCAAACAGGTTCTCCACAAATCTGTCAAGCTGCTCCATGATAAACACTTGATTGAAGTAATGAGGTGCATCAGAGTGATCATTAGTCTGTGCAACAGGAGCAGTTTGGACTATATTTTGCTCGGTTGGAGGCATAGAAGCCAATGGTTGTGTCAACGTCGGAGTGAATTGAGCAGCCTTTTCTTTCAAAACATCAGCTCGTGGACCACTTTGCTCGGCAGAAGGAGCTGTGATTTTCTTCACCTTGGGCTTTGGAATTTTCTCTCCTGGCTTAGTTGTGCTTACTGGAGCTTCAACAACTAAGTCTTGCATGTCAATCGCCTCAGGATGAGGGGTTGTATTCACATGATCTACCATGGTGACAGTGGTACGAGGCCTTTTTCTCTTCAAAGAAATCTTCTTTAGAGGTGCTATTGGAACTGCACTCGCTCGAAGATCAGGCAGTATGGTGGAAGTAGTGATGTTCACTTGTTCAGAGAGAGTTGCTTCAACTTCTTCTCTTGTGAGTGGAGGATCATCTTGATCGGAGGAATCACTTTTATCATTTCTCTCATCTAGCTTAGCTGGCCTTCTCTTTGGCGCGCTCTTTTTCTTCAAAGTAGCAGAACTGGGATCATATTTGTGCTTTGAACGGCATTCAGATTTTCCTTCAGCCTTTCGCTTGTCAACATCAAACTTGATAAGGTGATGATTTTCTTCTTCGCGAGCTTGTTCTTTCTCAGCCTTCTTGGCTCTCTTTTTAGCATTCTTCAGGCGCTTGGCCTTTTCATCGGGATAGGATTCAGGTGTCATAAGAGATGACTCATGAGCATTTGGTGGTGGCTGCGGTCTCTCCTGGGGATCACTTGCACGGACAAGACCAACTTCACGGCAGTCACCCCACAAAGGATGGAAGGCAAAGTTCTTTGCATACCGAGGATGAATCATTTCATAGTTAAACCACTTTCGTACCCAGTGACGTCGAATCTTTTGCAAACACCTTCTTTTCTTTGTAGTTGTTTCTCCTGGAACAGTGTTGTAGTTGTCATGAGAGATATACTGAGCTGAATTTGTGAATGGTTGCCTGCCTCCTCTCTTTTTCTTCGGTGCATCTGCTTCTTGCTCGTCTTCATTTTGCTCATGCCTTCTCTTTTGCTGGTGGATGGGCCTACTGTTGGGCCCTTTGCATTTGGTGCCTTAGACTCGTCCGCTGTACCCATGATTACCTCATCTTCATCGGCCATGCTCATTGGTCGAGCATAATCCTCAACAGAATGCATACACCTGTTAATTAAAATAGATACGAGGGAAAAGGGGACAGGGTCACAAATGCTCACAGCGAAATTTTTTCTGAACAAATAGCATTTTGAAGAAGAATTAGATGCTGACTTTGAGAAATGTTTCGAATGAAGGAAACGTATAGAATGAGCTAGTAGGTCCGAAGAATATACTAGTCAGCGTGCTAGGCATTCCATTCGAGCAAAACATGACACAAACCCTAGATCTGAAGTGATTCGGATGCGAGGGACAACTACAAACCACATCCACACTAGTAAAGGTAAAAACCTAGATCTAAGATATGCGGTAAAATTAGAGGAAAATAACCATGGACGAGCTCGAATCGTGAAGTACGGAGGCCCGAATTTGAACCACACGTACCCTAGCTTGGTGACGTGTTGCAGCTACGGTGACGCGGCGAAGAAGATGTCCTACGGCGGCGAGGGAAGACTCCGGTGACCACTTTCCGGTAGTTAAGCGGTGAAGAGGTCGTCTGCATCGAGCTCAAGGTGGAGCGCTGCAGCGAGGGTTTCGGCGGAGTGGAGGCGAGAAGAAAGAGAAGTGAACTGGAAGAGAGAAGGGGTGTGCGGTTTTCATATGCAAAAGGAATTAACCGCACACAGTGAATTTTGATCGAACGGCCTCTATTCAGAGACTATTGTGATTCAATGGACAAGATGGAGTGGCAGTTGATGTATTGCATGTGGCAACTGTCATAAAAGATCGTGGTCCTGACTTGGGCAGGAAACCCCAAATTTTGGACAGCTTTCGCCAAAACAGATTAATCTTCAGACTGAATCTTAATCGTGGTCAAGGACACCAGATAAAGTTTTGTTCCAGATAAAATTGAGCATTTGTAATGGAATTGCATAGACTGGAAAAGATAGAGCAGAGGGAAAAGAGGGTCCTAGGCATTTCACTCAGACAGATAAATAGAAACACTCGAGCAAATAGCTATGAGCGAAATGCATTCGGACAAACACAAAATCCTTCGAATGAAGAGAAACTCAACGAAAGAAAGAAAAATTGTGGTGGCGTGACCCACCGTATAAGAACTGTATGACCCCGAGCGTCGCACAATTATCGTGGCACCCGGTTAGTCTAGTTCTTCGTTAATGTATTCACTCTCAGAAAAAAAATTCAGTTTGTCAAAATTTTCAAACTCTTCGAGTGTTATGCACCCATTCCTTCAAAGATGTGGAAGTGTTAGCACGGGTACCGAGTCCAGTTTACTGCACGTTTGCAAAGTCTAGGATATTTAGCTCACACCGTAACGCACAGAATCTTTTCTCATCGAGAGGCTTGGTGAAAATATCAGCAAGATTATCTTCGGTCTTGACGTGATTGATGACAATATCCTCTCGAGCAACATGATCGTGAATGAAATGGTGTCTGATGGCAATATGCTTCATGCGAGAATGCTGCACAGGATTATGTGAAATTTTGATAGCACTCTCATTGTCACAATAAAGAGGAATATGCTTGACCTTGATGCCATAATCCTTCAGTGTCTGCTTCATCCACAATAACTGAGTGCAATAAGCGCCAGCAGCAATATATTCAGCCTCAGCCGTGGAAAGAGATACACAATTTTGCTTCCTTGATGACCAACAGACCAAAGATCTACCGAGGAAATGACATGTCCCCGAAGTAGATTTCCTGTCAACCAAGTCACCAGCCCAATCTGAGTCTGAATATCCAACGAGATCAAACTGTGCTCCCTTAGGATACCATAAACCTAAGGTGGGGGTGTGAGCCAAATATCTCAGAATGCGCTTGACCGCTTGGTGATGCGATTCATTTGGTGCAGCTTGATAGCGGGCACACATGCAAATACACAACATAATGTCAGGTCCGGATGCACATAGATAAAGAAGAGAACCAATCATAGACCGATAAGCCTTCTAATCGTAGTCCTTACCATACACATCTGCATCCAGCTTACCATTCATGGGCATAGGAGTTTTGTAGCCCTTCATTTTGGAATCTTACATTTTGAACTTCTTCAGGCATTCTTTCAGATATTTCTCCTGAGATATGAAAACTCCATTTGCCTGTTGACGAATTTGCAGTCCGAGAAAGAACTTGAGTTCACCCATCATAGACCTTTGATATTTATCGGACATCATTTTCCCAAACTCTAAGTTGCAAGCATTGTTAGTACAGCCGAAGATAATATCATCCACATAGATTTGACATACGAATAGATCATTATCAACGGCACGAGTGAAAAGTGTGGGATCAATGGATCCTGGCTTGAACCCTTTATCGAGAAAAAACTTCTTCAAGGTGTCATACCAAGCTCGAGGGGCTTGCTTCAGCCCGTATAGAGCCTTTTTCAACCTGAAAACTTTGTTAGAAAACTCAGGATGTTCAAAGCCAGGTGGTTGTCTAACATAAACTTCCTCATCAATTTCACCATTGAGGAATGCACTTTTCACATCCATTTGATAAAGCAGGATATCATTGTAATTTGCATAAGTGGGAAGAATACGAATTGCCCCAAGGCTTGCAATAGGAGCATATGTTTCACTGAAATCAATACCTTCTACCTGTGTGTACCCTAGAGCAACAAGACATGCTTTGTTTCTCACCACAATGCCATTTTCATCTTGCTTATTGCGGAAAATCCATTTTGTGCCGATGATATTGTGCTTCTTAGGATTCGGTTTGTCAACCAATTCCCACACATCATTTAGTTGGAATTGCACCAACTCCTCTTGCATGGCATTCATCCAATCTATATCATTCATGGCTTCTTCATACTTGGTAGGTTCTGCCAATGAAACAAAGGAGAAACTGCCACAGTAGTTAGCCAAACGAGTGCGTGAACGAGTTGTGGGTCGATAACCTGGATTCTCAAGTTCATCAAGAATTAATGAAGGATCATCTCGATTAGCCACTCGAGGATGAGCATTTTCTTCGTGATGATCATTGTCATTTTCATCAGCATCAGCATTTGTATCATCATTCCCTTCGGGATTGCCATTTTGATCAGCATTTGGATTTTGATTACCATTTCCATTCGGAGGAGCATTTGCTTCGGCGGTGGCTTGATGAGTTCTGCTTCGAGTCATAGGAGCATCATCATCATAGGATTCAGGTGCATTTCCTTCAACATGCTTGACGCTCCCAATAGCCATTTGCCGAATAGCATCCGAAATCAGTGGTTCATCTATCACATTTGGCAGGTCCTCCTTTTGGGAGCCATTAGATTCATCAAACCGCACATTTATCGTTTCCATAACTTTCATGTGGTGAGAGTTATAGACACGATACATATGCGAGTTTGAGCCATAACCAAGAAGAAAACCTTCATGTGCCTTAGGTGCAAACTTGGAAGAATGATTCATATCAAGAATGTAACAAGGTGCACCAAAAACACATAGATAAGAAACATTCGGTTTCTTGCCAGTGATAAGCTCATATGAAGTTTTCTTAAGGAACTTGTGAAGATAAACATGATTGATAACATGACAAGTAGTGTTAATAGCATCAGCCCAGAAGCGAATGGGAGTTTTGTACTCACCGAGCATTGTTCTCGCCATTTCAATGAGAGTTATGTTCTTTTGTTCAACAACTCCATTCTATTGGGGAGTGTATGCAGCAGAGAACTCATGAGTAATACCATGTTCATTGAGAAATTCAGCAATGTGAGTATTTTTGAACCCAGTTCCATTGTCACTTCTGACGTGCTTAATTCGCACATCATATTCATTCTGGGCCTTTGCTACTTCTTGAGCTTGTGTTGGTTTTTCCCTTGAAGAGGAAAGGGTGATGCAGCAAAGTAGATATAAGTATTTCCCTCAGTTTGAGAACCAAGGTATCAATCCAGTAGGAGACAATGCACAAATCACCGAATACCTGCACAAACAATCAAACAACTTGCACCCAACGCGATAAAGGGGTTGTTAATCCCTTCACGGTTATTTGCAAAAGTGAGATCTGATAGAGATAGATAAACGATAAAGTAAATATTTTTGGTATTTTTGGTTTATAGATCGGAAAGTAAAAGATTGCAAATAGTAGATCGGAAACTTATATGATGGAAAATAGAAACTTTTATGATGGAAAATAGACCCGGGGGCCATAGGTTTCACTAGAGGCTTCTCTCAAGATAGAAAATAATACGGTGGGTAAACAAATTAGTGCCGAGCAATTGATGGAAAAGCGCAAAGTTATGACGATATCTAAGGCAATGATCATGAATATAGGCATCACATCCGTGTCAAGTAGACCGAAATGATTCTGCATCTACTACTATTACTCCACACATCGACCGCTATCCAGCATGCATCTAGAGTATTAAGTTCATAAAGAACGGAGTAACACATTAAGTAAGATGACATGATGTAGAGGAATTAACTCAAGCAATATGATGAAAACCCCATCTTTTTATCCTCGATGGCAACAATACAATACGTGCCTTGCTGCCCCTACTGTCACTGGGAAAGGACACCGCAAGATTGAACCCAAAGCTAGGCACTTCTCCCATTGCAAGAAAAACCAATCTAGTTGGCCAAACCAAACCGATAGTTCGAAGAGAATTACAAAGATATCAAATCATGCATAAAAGAATTCAGAGAAGATTCAAATAATATTCATAGATAAGCTAATCATAAATCCACAATTCATCGGATCTCGGCAAACACACCGCAAAAAAGTATTACATCGAATAGATCTCCAAGAACATCGAGGAGAACATGGTATTGAGAATCAAAGAGAGAGAAGAAGCCATCTAGCTACTAGCTATGGACCCGTAGGTCTATGGTAAACTACTCATGCTTCATCGGAAGGGCAATAAGGTTGATCTAGAAGCCCTCCGTGATCGAATCCCCCTCCAGCAGGGTGCCGGAAAAGGTCCCTAGATGGGATCTCACGAGTACAGAAGGTTGCGGCGGTGGAAAAGTGTTTTTGTGGATGCCCCTGGTGGTTTGGGGATATTTGGGAATATATAGGCGAAAGAATTAGGTCAGGAGGTGCACGGGGGGCCCACAAGGGTGGGGGGCACGCCCTACCCCTCTGGGCGCACCCTCCGTCCTTGTGGCCACCTCGTGGCTCCTCCGACTTCATCTCCAAGTCTCCTGGTTATCTTCTGGTCCAAGAAAAATCATCGCGAAGGTTTTATTCCGTTTGGACTCCGTTTGGTATTCCTTTTCTGCGAAACTCAAAAACAAGGAAAAAACAGGAACTGGCACTGGGCTCTAGGTTAATAGGTTAGTCCCAAAAATAATATAAAATAGCATATTAATGAATATAAAACATCCAAAATAGATAATATAATAGCATGGAATAATCAAAAATTATAGATACGTTGGAGACGTATCAAGCATCCCCAAGCTTAATTCCTGCTCGTCCTCGAGTAGGTAAATGATAAAAACAGAATTTTTGATGTGGAATGCTACCTAACATATTTATCCATGTAATTTCCTTTATTGTGGCATGAATGTTCAGATCCATAAGATTCAAAACAAAAGTTTAATATTGACATAAAAACAATAATATTTCAAGCATACTAACAAGGCAATTATGTCTTCTCAAAATAACATGGCCAAAGAAAGCTTATCCCTACAAAATCATATAGTCTGGCTATGCTCCATCTTCATCACACAAAATATTCAAATCATGCACAACCCCGATGACAAGCCAAGCAATTGTTTCATACATTTGACGTTCTCAAACTTTTTCAACTTTCATGCAATACATGAGCGTGAGCCATGGACATAGCACTATAGGTGGAATAGAATATGGGGGTTGTGGAGAAGACAAAAAGAGGGAGATAGTCTCACATCAACTAGGCGTATCAACGGGCTATGGAGATGCCCATCAACAAATATCAATGTGAGTGAGTAGGGATTGCCATGCAACGGATGCACTAGAGCTATAAGTTTATGAATGCTCAAAAGGAAAACTAAGTGGGTGTGCATCCAACTTGCTTGCTCATGAAGACCTAGGGTAATTTGAGGAAGCCCATCATTGGAATATACAAGCCAAGTTCTATAATGAAAAATTCCCACTAGTATATGAAAGTGACAACATAGGAGACTCTCTATCATGAAGATCATGGTGCTACTTTGAAGCACAAGTGTGGTAAAAGAATAGTAACATTGCCCCTTCTCTCTTTTTCTCTCTTTTTTTGGGCCTTCTTTTTTTGGCCTTTTTTTTATTTCCTCACATGGGACAACACTCTAATAATGAAGATCATCACACTTTTATTTACTTACAACTCGAAAATTACAACTCGATACTAGAACAAAATATGACTCTATATGAATGCCTCCGGCGGTGTACCGGGATGTGCAATGAATCAAGAGTGACATGTATGAAAAAATTATGAATGGTGGCTTTGCCACAAATACGATGTCAACTACATGATCATGCAAAGCAATATGACAATGATGATGTGTGTCATAATAAACGGAACGGTGGAAAGTCGCATGGCAATATATCTCGGAATGGCTATGGAAATGCCATAATAGGTAGGTTTGGTGGATGTTTTGAGGAAGGTATATGGTGGGTGTATGGTACCAGCGAAAGTTGCGCAGTACTAGAGAGGCTAGCAATGGTGGAAGGGTGAGAGTGCGTATAAACCATGGACCCAACATTAGTCATAAAGAACTCAAATACTTATTGCAAAAATCTATTAGTCATCGAAACAAAGTACTAAGTGCATGCTCCTAGGGGGATAGATTGGTAGGAAAAGACCATCGCTCGTCCCCGACCGCCACTCATAAGGAAGACAATCAAAAAATATCTCATGCTCCAACTTCGTTACATAACGGTTCACCATACGTGCATGCTACGGGACTCACAAACCTTAACACAAGTATTTCTCAAATTCACAACTACTCACTAGCATGACTCTAATATCACCATCTTCATATCTCAAAACAATCATAAGGAATCAAACTTCTCATAGTATTCAATGCACTTTATATGAAAGTTTTTATTATATCCCTCTTGGATGCCTATCATATTAGGACTAAATTTATAACCAAAGCAAATTACCATGCTGTTTAGAGATTCTGAAAATAATATAAGTGAAGCATGAGAGTTCATTAATTTATATAAAATAAAACCACCGCTGTGCTCTAAAAAGATATAAGTGAAGCACTAGAGCAAAATTGCCTAGCTCAAAAGATATAAGTGAAGCACAAAGAGTATTCTAATAAATCACGATTCATGCATGTCCCTCTCAAAAGGTGTGTACAGCACGGATGATTGTGGCAAACTAAAAAGCAAAGACTCAAATCATACAAGACGCTCCAAGCAAAACACATATCATGTGGTGAATAAAAATATAGACTCAAGTAAAGTTACCGATAGACGAAGACGAAAGAGGGGATGCCTTCCGGGGCATCCCCAAGCTTAGGCTCTTGGTTGTCCTTGAATATTACCTTGGGGTGCCTTGGGCATCCCCAATCTTAGGCTCTTGCCACTCCTTATTCCATAGTCCATCAAATCCTTACCCAAAACATGAAAACTTCATAACACAAAACTCAACAGAAAATCTCATAAGCTCCGTTAGTATAAGAAAATAAATCACCACTTTTGGTACTGTTGTGAACTCATTCTTTATTTATATTTGTGTAATATATACTGTATTCCAACTTTTCCATGCTTCATACCCCCCGATACTACCCATAGATTCATCAAAAATAAGCAAACAACACAAAGAAAACAGAATCTGTCAAAAACAGAACAGTCTGCGGAGATCTGAATTGTTCTAATACTTATGTAACTCCAAAAATTCTGAAAAATTAGGAAAACAGAGGCAATTTGTATATCAATCTCGTGTAAAACAATTCAGGGTTTTTAAATGCTCCAGTGAATTATTAAAATTCTGTGACTGGACACAAAAGTTTCTATTTTTCAGCAAGATCAAATCAACTATCACCGTAAGCCATCCCAAAGGTCTTAATTGGCACAAACACTAATTAAAACACAAAAACACATATAACCAGAGGCTAGATGAATTATTTATTGAAAAACAGAACCAAAAAAGAAAAAATAAAAATAAAATTGGGTTGCCTCCCCACAAGCGCTATTGTTCAACGCCCTTAGCTAGGCATAAAAACACGAATAGATCTAGGTATTGTCATCTTTGGTATGCAATCCATAAGTAGCTCTCATAATAGATTCATATGGCAATTTAATTTTATTTCTTGGAAAGTGTTCCATGTCCTTCCTTAACGGAAATTGAAATCTAATGTTTCCTTCTTTCATATCAATAATTGCACCAATCGTTCTAAGGAAAGGTCTACCAAGAATAATAGGACATGTAGGATTGCAATCTATATCAAGAACAATGAAATCTACAGGCACATATTTCCTATTTGCAACAATAAGAACATCATTAATCCTTCCCATAGGTTTCTTAATAGTGGAATCCGCAAGATGCAAATTTAAAGAACAATCATCAAATTCACGGAAACCTAACACATCACATAAAGTTTTTGGAATCGTGAAAACGCTAGCACCCAAATCACACAAAGCATAGCACTCATAATCTTTAATATTAATCTTAATATTAGGTTCCCACTCATCATAAAGTTTTCTAGGGATAGAAACTTCCAATTCAAGCTTTTCTTCAAAAGATTGCATCATAGCATGAATGATATGTTTAGTAAAAGCTTTGTTTTGATTATAAGCATGAGGAGAATTTAACATGGATTGCAACAAGGAAATACAATCTATTAAAGAACAATGATCATAATTAAATTCCTTGAAATCCAAAAGAGTGGGTTCATTGCTACTTAAAGTTTTGACCTCTCCAATCCCACTTTTATCAATTTTTGCATCAAGATCTAAAAACTCCGAATCATTGGGACGCCTTTTAACTAAAGTTGACTCTTCTCCAGTCCCATCTTTATCAAGATTTATATTGGAAAACAAAGATTCAATAGGAGTCACATCCATCACTTTAAGATCTTCATCATTATTTTCACGGAAACTAGAAGAACATGGTTTTACAAACCAATCTTTTTTAGCACGCATCTTAGCGGTTCTTTCTTTGCACTCATCAATGGAGATTCTCATAGCCTTTAGAGATTCATTGATATCATGCTTGGGTGGAATAGATCTAAGTTTCAAAGAGTCAACATCAAGAGAAATTCTATCCATGTTCCTAGCCAAATCATCAATCTTAAGCAATTTTTCTTCAATCAAAGCATTGAAATTCTTTTACGAACTCATAAATTCGTTAACACTATTCTCAAAATCAGAGGGCATCTTATTATAATTTCCATAAGAATTGTTGTAGGAATTACCATAATTATTAGAGGAATTACTAGGAAACGGCCTAGGATTAAAATTACCTCTATACGCGTTATTACCAAAATTGTTCCTACCAACAAAATTCACATCCATAGATTCATGATTATTTTCAATCAAAGTAGACAAAGGCATATCATTAGGATCCAAGGAAGCACCTAGCAAATAATTTCATAAGCTCATCCATCTTTCCACTCAAAACATTAATCTCTTCAATCGCATGCACTTTTTTTACTAGTGGAAGATCTTTTGGTATGCCATTGAGAATAATTAACCATAATATTATCTAGGAGTTTAGTAGCTTCTCCTAAAGTAATTTCCATAAAAGTACCTCCCGCGGCTGAATCTAAAAGATTTCTACAAGCAAAATTCAATCCGGCATAAAATTTTGTATAATCATGCACAAATTCAAACCATGAGTAGGGCAATTTCATATCATCAATTTCATCCTCTCCCAAGATTGTGCAACATGTTCATGATCAAGTTGCTTAAAATTCATAATATCGTTCCTAAGGGAGATGATCTTAGCGGGAGGAAAATACTTGGAAATAAAAGCATCTTTACACTTATTCCATCAATCAATACTATTTTTAGGCAAATATGAAAACCAAGTTTTAGCACGATCTCGTAGTGAGAACGGAAATAGCTTCAATTTAACAATATCATTATCCACATCTTTTTTCTTTTGCATATCACACAAATCAATGAAATCGTTTAGATGGGATGCGGCATCTTCACTAGGAAGGCCAAAAAATTGATCTTTCATAACAAGATTCAGCAAAGCGGCATTAATTTCATAAGATTCCGCACTAGTGGCGGGAGCGATCGGAGTACTAATAAAATCATTGTTATTGGTGTTGGAAAAGTCACACAATTTGGTATTCTCTTGAGCCATCGTGACAAAGCAAGAAATCCAACACACGAGCACACAAAAAGCAAATGAAGAAGACGAACGGAAGAGGGGCGAAGAAAAGACAAATCTTTTTCGAAAATCGTTTTAGAAGTGGGGGAGAGGAAAATGAGAGGCGAATGGCGAATAATGTAATGCAAGAGATGATAGTTTATGATGGGTACTTGGTATGTCTTGACTTGGCGTAGATCTCCCCGGCAACGGCGCCAGAAATTGGCAAGTCGCCGGGAGACAAATCTTGACTCTTGACTTGGCATAAATCTCCCCGGCAACGGCGCCAGAAATTCTTCCTGCTACTTCTTCAGCTTGCGTTGGTTTTTCCCTTGAAGAGGAAAGGGTGATGCAGCAAAGTAGAGATAAGTATTTCCCTCAGTTTGAGAACCAAGGTATCAATCCAGTAGGAGACAACGCACAATTCACCGAATACCTGCACAAACAATCAAACAACTTGCACCCAACGCGATAAAGGGGTTGTCAATCCCTTCACGGTTATTTGCAAAAGTGAGATCTGATAGAGATAGATAAACGATAAAGTAAATATTTTTGGTATTTTTGGTTTATAGATCGGAAAGTAAAAGATTGCAAAATAGTAGATCGGAAACTTATATGATGGAAAATAGAAACTTTTATGATGGAAAATAGACCCGGGGGCCATAGGTTTCACTAGAGGCTTCTCTCAAGATAGAAAATAATACAGTGGGTGAACAAATTACTACCGAGCAATTGATAGAAAAGCGCAAAGTTATGATGATATCTAAGGCAATGATCATGAATATAGGCATCACGTCCGTGTCAAGTAGACCGAAACGATTCTGCATCTACTACTATTACCCCACACATCGACCGCTATCCAGCATGCATCTAGAGTATTAAGTTCATAAAGAACGGAGTAATTCATTAAGTAACATGACATGATGTAGAGGAATTAACTCAAGCAATATGATGAAAACCCTATCTTTTTATCCTCGATGGCAACAATACAATACGTGCCTTGCTGCCCCTACTGTCACTGGGAAAGGACACCGCAAGATTGAACCCAAAGCTAAGCACTTCTCCCATTGCAAGAAAAACCAATCTAGTTGGCCAAACCAAGCTGATAGTTCGAAGAGAATTACAAAGATATCAAATCATGCATAAAAGAATTCAGAGAAGATTCAAATAATATTCATAGACAAGCTAATCATAAATCCACAATTCATCGGATCTCAGAAACACACCGCAAAAAAGTATTACATCGAATAGATCTCCAAGAACATCGAGGAGAACATGGTATTGAGAATCAAAGAGAGAGAAGAAGCCATCTAGCTACTAGCTATGGACCCGTAAGTCTGTGGTAAACTACTCATGCTTCATCGGAAGGGCAATAGGGTTGATGTAGAAGCCCTCCATGATTGAATCCCCCTCCGACAGGGTGCCGGAAAAGGTCCCTTGATGGGATCTCATGGGTACAGAAGGTTGCGGCGGTGGAAAAGTATTTTCGTGGATGCCCCTGGTGGTTTGGGGATATTTGGGAATATATAGGCGGAAGAATTAGGTCAGGAGGTGCACTGGGGGCCCACAAGGGTGGGGGGTGCGCCCTACCCCCTGGGCACGCCCTCCGTCCTTGTGGCCGCCTCGTGGCTCCTCCGACTTCATCTCCAAGTCTTCTGGTTATCTTCTGGTCCAAGAAAAATCATCGCGAAAGTTTTATTCCGTTTGGACTCCGTTTGGTATTCCTTTTCCGCGAAACTCAAAAACAAGGAAAAAACAGGAACTGGCACTGGGCTCTAGGTTAATAGTTAGTCCCAAAAAAAATATAAAATAGCATATTAATGCATATAAAACATCCAAAACAGATAATATAATAGCATGGAACAATTAAAAATTATAGATACGTTGGAGACGTATCAGCCTTCTTAGCGAAGCTATTGAAGATATCTTGGGTGTAGGTTTTGTCTTCGAGAAAGAATACCCAAGTGTATCGAGAGAAATCATCAACAATAACCAGACCATAATGACTTCCACCAAAACTTGCATAATTTTGAGGACCGAATAAATCCATATGAAGAATTTCCAAAGGTCTTGTAGTAGTCATAACTGTCTTGGATGAGTGATGCTTCTTGGCCAATTTACCAGCCTCACATGCAACACAAAGACGATCCTTGTCGAATTTTACATCAGGAATTCCACAGAGATGATTTTTCTTCACCAGAGTCTGCAAATTCCTCATACCTGCATGACCAAGTCTACGGTGCCTGATACATCCCCAACGTATCTATAATTTATGAAGTATTCATGTCATGTTTACAACAATTTTATATGGTTTTGGTATGACTTGGATGGAACTAACCCAGACTGGCGCTGTTTTCAGCAGAACTACCATGGTGTTCTTTTTTGTGCAGAAATAAAAGTTCTCCAAATGCAACGAAACTTTTTGATGATTTTTTTGGAACAAAAGAGGCACTAGAAGCTTCGTGGGAGGGCCAGAAGACCCACGAGGTGGGCACAACCCACCAAGGCGCGCCAGAGGGGCCTGGCTTGCCCCGGTGGGTTGTGCTCACCTCGAGGCCCATCTTCGCGTGATTCCAACGCTGAAAAATCCTATAAATAGAGAAACCATCAGAAATAACCCTAGATCAGAAGTTCCTCCGACTCAAGCCTCTATAGCCATGAAAAACCAATCTAGACCTTGTTCTGGCACCCTGCCGGAGGGATAAATCATCACCGGTGGCCATCTTCATCATCCCGGCGGCCACCTTGATGAGGAGGGAGTAGTCCACCCTCGGGGCTGAGGGTTTGTACCAGTAGCTATGTGTTTAATCTCTCTCTCTCTCTCTCTCTCTCGTGTTCTTGAGTTGGCACGATCTTGATGTATCGCGGGCTTTGTTAATATAGTTGGATCATATGGTGTTTTCCCCTCTCTATCTTGTTGTGATGAATTGAGTTTTCCCTTTGAGATTTCGTTTTTATCAGATTGAATACTTTGTTGGATTTGAGAGCACTTGATCTATGTCTTGGCACTCAACTCGCGGATTCCCGAGGTGACACTGGGGTAATCTATGCATAGGGGTTGATGCACGTTTTTGTCCTTGTTTCTCCGGTAGAAATCTTGGGGCACTCTTTGAGGTTCTTTGTGTTGGATTGAGTATTATGAATATGAAATTGTGTGATGCATATCGTATAATGAACTCACGGATACTCGCGGTGACATTGGAGTATCTAGGTGACATTAGAGTTGGTTGATGTGTATCATATGGTGTTATTTTAGTACGAACTCTTGGTTAGATCGATTGGAAAGAATAGCTTGGTGTTATTTTAGTATGAACTCTAGGATAGATTGATCGGAAAGAATAGCTTTTAGGTGGTTTCGTACCCTACAAACAATTTCTTCTTATGTTCTCCACTAGATAGGAACTTTGGAGTGATTCTTCATCGCACGTTGAGGGATGGTTATATGATCCAATTATATTAGCATTGTTGAGAGATTGCACTAGCGAAAGTGCGGACTCTAGGCCTCATTTTCAAGCATTGCAATACCGTTTGTGCTCCATTTTATCAATTGCTACCTTGCTGTTTTTTATTGTTCCTATTACAAAAATCAATATGTACTATCATTACTACGCTTTTATTACCATCTCTTTGCCGAACTAGTGCACCTATACAAATTACCATTGTATTTGGTGTGTTGGGAACACAAGAGACTCTTTGTTATTTGGTTGCAGGGTTGTTTGAGAGAGATCATCTTCATCCTACGCCTCCCACGGATTGATAAACCTTAGGTCATCCACTTGAGGGAAAATTGCTACTGTCCTACAAAACTCTGCACTTGGAGGCCCGGCACGAGTCTACAAGAACAAGTTGTGTAGTAGACATCAAGCTCTTTTCTGGCGCCATTGCCTGGGAGGCGAGTGCTTGAAGGTATATCTTTAGATCTTGCAATTGAATCTTTTAGTTTCTTGTTTTATCACTAGTTTGGTTTGTAAAAGAAAACTACAAAAAATGGAATTGAGGTTGCATCATATTGTTCATCTTTATTTGTGCACTATCTTTTTGCTCACATGCTGTTCAGTGCATCCTTCATTATCTTTCTTATATTATTGATGCAAGTATTGCCGGTCTATAAAATATAGGGGGAGTGTTGATCCTAATGTGTGTACTTTGCATTCCAATAGCATACTTAATTAGTGCACACATCTAGGGGAGCCCGTCTATACTTTGTAGGTTTGGGTTTGCATACTATCATGTGTTTTATTCTTGTGCAAATCCCACGTTGTCATCAATCCACCAAAAGGGGGGAGATTGCTAGGGCATATTTCTCCCTTAGTGGTTTTAGTGATTGATGACAATGCTTTTGCGGACTAATCATGTACATTGAGCATTTCAGATATTTGATCATATGGCACAAGACGATTCGAGCCCCTTGGAGTTTAGAGTGAAGACGGTTTTTATTTCCTACGTTTCTTTTTTGGTGGATTCGAGTCATAGGAAAACTATACTATCAAGAGGGGGTCCGCTTTGGAAAGGTTTGGGTGGAATCATCATGTACACATTCTATTTTGCACCCCTGTTGTCTTTCCGCCTCAATGGAGTTTTCCCTCTGTTTTGTAGAAGGGCTGTTGGAGAGCTGCCAGCGGTAGTACCGCTGCTAGTACCGCGCGTACTACCGCCATCTACTTGGGTCTTGTTTCTTCATGTCAGGTTGCATGGTAGTCCAGCGGTAGTCCCTCTAGCTCACTACCGTGGAACCCCTTTTAACCCAATAGAGCAAGCGAAGTAGGATCGGTAGTACCACTTACAAATGGTAGTACCGCACCCACTACCACTGCCACTACCGCTCCTGGCTCTGCTCTTCAGCTTTCCCCTGTTTTCCTCAGTGGTAGTAGGGAGCGGTAGTACCATTTGTAAGTGGAAGTACCGTCCATTCCAGGCGGTAGTACCGTTGCTACCGTACTACCACAGCCCCTGTCACCATAGTGCGGTGGTACTGCAAACCCAGCGGTAGTACCGCTGGGGCGAGCGGTAGTACCGCTCCGGCAGCATTACTGGCCCGTGGCCTCTGTGTCATTGCACTTACTTCCTGTCACTACCGCTTGGGCGGTAGTACCGCTCCCCGAGCGGTAGTATCGCTTATGTGCGGGTTGAGGGCTGCATAACGGTTGGATTTGTCCCCCACTATATAAAGGGGGTTTTCTTCCCCAAGAAGACTCACCTCTTCCTCCCCAAACTCCATTGTTGCTCCAAAGCTCATGTGGCACCCCGGCTCAGAGAAACCAGAACACCCTGTATTCCAACCCAGAGATCAAGTCTTCTAGAATACGACACTACTTGACATAGAACAAATCAACTCTTATTACAAGGAATAATGGTACAAGGGTCTGATGTTACAAAAGATCACATCAGCACGGCGACACTACGCCTGCTAAGGTAGCTCTATGCTAGCAGCAGAACAACTTGTAGCAGTGGAATAACTTCTAGCAGCGGAACAACGACGGCGGTGGTGAACTCCACTCCGCAGGGACTCTGGCTGGGACACGATCTAGCTCGCACGATCAGTAACCTCGACAAGCAATCAATCATGGCATCACCTGCAATCTGGCATGACACGCCAGGTCAGTACATTGAATGTACTTGCAAGCTCACAACAACCAAAAGCATCAAGGCAAAATAACAACATAGCATTTAATAGATTAAATTATCAACAACTACTATGATGTGGAAGCAATAACTAAGCATGATATGATACTACTAGGATTATTGCTGCACCATCATCTCAAGAACCACCTCACTCTTGGCTATCCTGCCAAGCAATATATCACCTCGATCACCTCGTGATCAATACCTCCACATGATCACTGCGAGACCACATCACCAACTGAATGATCATCCTCAAGATCATCCCAACATCATCATCAGCATCCTGCCAAACTGTTACTGCTCACAACATATAAGTCATCTAATAAGTCATTCTGTCATCGTGAGTGTTGATCAAACGGTGTGACCTAGTACGAACTGTGCCCATAACCGAGGACATGGCTATCGATAGATTAAACACACTCTGTAGAGGTTAGCACACTATACCCACATCATAGAACCCATGGCCTCGTGCTCCCATTCGGGTGGACCAACTGTGTTCTGACAAAACCAGTCTACCGCATGACACCCTCCCGGCCACTGCGACCAACTCCCCTTTGGGGCTCAGTCCAGGGTGGCCTCGATGCCACTCTGGACATCCAACGGCCACCGTCGTGGCAAAACAAAACAAAAACGGTCCCAAACGGGGACAAGAGCGCTCAAACAACTCAGGCACACAAGGTTATTGCTGCCTACCGGGCCAGTGTAGTGCGCGCACCTAACCTTCCCTAGTTGGAGGCACCGGCGAGAGGCATGACAATAGACCGCATTAGGGCCTTCCCATAGAGGCAAATGTGGTTGCACTGGAAAAGCCCGGTTCGGTGGCACCTGACCAACGAAATGACGAAATTTGTCCCCAAGATAGATCTGAGATAACTGATGCTCTAATATCATATCCACCTGCGATCCAAGTTATAACAATATCCAACAACTGATCCAAAGCACAATATAGTCATATCATAATACTCCGAGGGTAGCATAATAACTAAGATCATGATGAATCCAAATACAATGATGCTACTAGATCATTAGCAAGAGCAAGAAAGTTAACCCCAGTCCAACATGATAGCATCATCTCCAAAGTAATACTCCAAAGCATACTATCAGGTACTATCATGATGTAAAATAATAATATTGGCCACTAATGATCCAATGGCAACCATCCTCAACCTGCAAAATATTAGTCCTAGAAATCCAAGCATCATCATGGCAATAGCAAGATCAAATATCACCCCAAGAAATGCCATGAACAAAGCATATGTAGCTAATGCAATGTTTTAAGCAAGTTTAAATAATTAAACCATGGCATTGCATTGCAATCATGCAAATGGAGGGTGTGGCTTGCCTAGGAGGGATGGATTCACCGAGAGGAAGTGCGAGAAGCTCGCAGAAAGAATCGCCGGAAAACTTTCTCTCTCGGAGGGGGCTGAATAAGGGCAAGGGCATAATGGTCATTTTCAGAATGTGACAACATCATGAAAATGATACCAACAGAACGGGCTCGACGAGACGAAAACGTGGGCTTTGGAATCACCTGAATCGGAGTTGGGAGCAAAAAGTTATAATTGTTTTCCTGCCAGGGACCCATATGTAAATAAAATACTCACAAACTGGCCTCTGACCGAAAAACAGAAAGCGCACTACGGCAGAATACGCTTTCAGGGAAGTGAAAATGCATTCTTGGCCAAAGAGGATCCAGAGTACGCTTTCGTGAAGGGGAGACGTATTCGGGCGAATACTGAAAGCACAAGTGCTCCCTGGGTGGTTTTGGTAATTAATGTCAACATATCTCTTGTTGGACTAATACTTTTATCTAGTATATTTCAGATGAGTTCAACAGTGAAGTGGCGTGGACAAGAGGATGTGGAACCCCTTCAAGATGCTAAGGACAAAGGATTGGCTCAAGCTCTAAAGCTCAAGACTCTACATTTTAATTTTAGTGATCCAAGATCACATTGAGTCCATAGGAAAAGCCAATACTATTAAAAGGGGATGAGGTGTTGCTTAATGGCTTGCTTGCTCAAAGTGCTTAGTGATATGCTCCAAAGCCCTCAACCACTTTCTCATATCCACATATGTCCCAAACCAAAAGTCAAACTCGGCCCCACCGATTTGATCTATCCGGCGCCACCGAGTTCTTTTGACATAGCCACTGCCAGAAACCCTAATCAGTTCGGTCTCGCCGATGGGATCCCGGTCTCACTGAGATGGGCTTGCAAACTCTCTGTTTCCTATTGCACTCATTTTGGTCCCACCGAAATATGCAATCGGTCCCACCGAGTTTGCTTAACCAACTCTCTGGTTAGCTTATTACCAAAATCGGTCGCACCGAGTTTGTGTAATCGGTCAAACCGAGATGAGGTTCTACCCTAACCCTAGCACATTGGTCCCACCGAAAATCCTAACGTTCACATTTTGAACTAAATCGGTCTGACCGAGTTTTATGATTCGGTCCCACCGAGTTTGGTAAATTGTGTGTAACGGTTAGATTTTGTGTGGAGGCTATATATACCCCTCCACCCTCTCTTCATTCATGGAGAAAGCCATCAGAACGTGCCTACACTTCCAGTATACATTTTCTGAGAGAGAACCACCTACTCATATGTTGAGACCAAGATATTCCATTCCAACCATATGAATCTTGATCTCTAGCCTTCCCCAAGCTTCTTTCCACTCAAATCATCTTTCCACCAAATCCAAATCCGTGAGAGAGAGTTGAGTGTTGGGGAGACTATCATTTGAAGCACAAGAGCAAGGAGTTCATCATCAACACACCATCTATTACCTTTTGGAGAGTGGTGTCTCCTAGATTGGTTAGGTGTCACTTGGGAGCCTCCGTCAAGATTGTGGAGTTGAACCAAGGAGTTTGTAAGGGCAAGGAGATCGCCTACTTCGTGAAGATCTACCCGAGTGAGGCAAGTCCTTCGTGGGCGATGGCCATGGTGGGATAGACAAGGTTGCTTCTTCGTGGACCCTTCGTGGGTGGAGCCCTCCGTGGACTTGCGCAACCGTTACCCTTCATGGGTTGAAGTCTCCATCAACGTGGATGTACGATAGCACCACCTATCGGAACCACGCCAAAAATCTTCATGTCTCCAATTGCGTTTGCACACTCCAATCCCATCCCTTTACATTCTCGCAAATTGCATGCTTTACTTTCCGCTGCTCATATACTCTTTCCATGCTTGCTTGAAATGTATTGTGAATGTTTAAACTTGTGCTAAAACTCCACCTTAACTTGAAGAAATTAAAAACTGCTACTTTTCTTTGTTGAGGGTCTAATCATCCCCCCTCTAGACACCTCTTCTCGATCCTTTCAAATACGCCTCCACTTATCCATGCTGGCAGGGCGGGGCCGGGCCTTGTGCCGCTTCCAGGTGGGGCCGCGGGGTCCACTGGCCAGCTAGAGGGGAGGGGCTTCGTCTTCTTCCTCCTGCTCGCGTCCGGCCGAGGGGTAGTGGAACCCGATGGCGCTTGCCGGCGATGTAGACCACCCCTTGCGGAGCTCGGCCCACCGGCGTGCTCAGGAGAGTGAGCCGCGTCGACTGATAGGTGGCACGATCGCTGGAGACAACGGGGGTGAGTGGAGCTACGGCTGCGGCGGGCAGAGGCTTCGGCCGGTGATGAGCTCGCGACAAGAGGCCACCGGATGAGGAGGAGAGGCGCTGGGGTGGCTCCGGGATGGTGGTGGAGGTCTCTGGTGGAGGTTAGAGGGAGAGGGAGGCTCGGACTCGTTGGAATTTAGGAGGAGGGCCGCGGCGGCCATGGCGGCGATGGCGGTCAAGGAGGAGCTTCGGGGCTCAGGTGAGTGGGTAGGGAGGGGTAGTGGAGAGCGAGGAGGCCGTTGGTGAAGAGAGACGAGACCGAGGACAGCTTAAATAGGCAAGGAGGGGAGGAGGCCGAGCTTGGGTGCCGCCAACGGCGCACAAGCCAGCTCTGGCGATGGCTGGGAGCGTCACGGGGTGAGGGAGGGGACGGGAGAGAACAAGGGAGGGTCACAGAGCAGAGCAAGGCCAAAGGCACGAGGAGGAAGAGGACGGGGCGACAAACAGGGGCTGTCGGCCATAGTGCGCCCATGGGCGCATAGCCGCTAGCGCCGGCGAGGAAGCTGCCGGAGGGGGAACAGGGCTGGAGGGCGACATGAGGGAGATAGGAGTCAGGTTGGCACCAGCGGACGCGCGAGCACCGCCGGAGCGACGCGACGCAACGAGGTCAAAGGCACAGAGCGCGGCCGCAACAGCCAAAGCGCGTGACCAGACATGCCAGCATCGTAGTCAGCATGAGACAAGGCAATGAGAGGTCAAGAGAGGGTGTCAATTCATGTCTAGAGTGTTGTCCCTGAATCATTGGGACTGTAGGAGGTGAGAGATCGAGAGAAGGAGCTCTGTAGAGAAGTGACGCCTCGATGCATGTTTGCTGTAGCAAACTTGGACAGGTTACTGTGATCAACAAAGAGATGCTAAGGGCCAAATGTGATGTCTGGGAGGTTTAGGTTAGGAAGGACTATGATCCTGTGGATTTTGGGATAAAATGGACCACAAATTAATATAGTTGCTTTGTAACTGCCATTATGGTCTAGAAACTAGATTTGGATGCTGCACTCACATAGAGTAGCCACTTGAGCTGAAATCTGGTAAGGCCTGATGATTTGGACATATAAAGATGCTGTAAAAATTTCATACCATTTGGACTTGCCAAAATGGTACTTCCTTCACAGACATCCTCTCTGTCCAGAAATTTGGGATAATTTTGGAGGAATATTGGCTTGCTGAAATGATACCAAATTTGGTGGAGAGAAGTTATATTGATAGGAGCATGATCTGGTAATTTCTCAGAATTAATGAAGCAATATAAAATATACTTGCTTCACAACCTGAAAATATTGTCAGAAACAAATATTTGATGGTGTGCTCACATAGTTAATGGGATGAGGCAGAAAATTGGTGGAGAGTCATAATATGAGCACATTAACGGGCTTGCAAAATTTCAACTCATTTGAATACTCCTAGCTAGTACTTCCTTCAACAAGGCTTCAATCTGACAGAAACTTTGAAAAATTGCTGAGGAAGATTCACTAGGAAAATGAAGTTGAATTTTGGCATGGAGCAATTATTTGAATGAGAGATGATGCCCAAAAAGTTTGGGAGCAAGCAAGAAAAGATAGGTGGCACTTCCTTTACAGAAGGCCACTCTGGACAGAAATGAAGAATAAATATTGATGAATTATTTTTGAACTAGATGATGAAGGTTTGGACATATTTGGGGCATATATGACCCAAACAAATTATGAGAATTATTTTGGAATTTTGTGGAAGACAGAAATATAGGTTGCTTCACAACCTAGGGCAAACAGGACTATTCCTTTAATAGAAAAAGGAATATTCCTGAGGAAAAAGAATTTTGTGGTTGATCTAGAATGGAAATGACATGATCTTGAGAGATTTGGGAATGATAAACCACTTGAGAGAAGAAATGATGGTGATCTCCCAGGTTTCAAGTCCACATAACTGCTCCAAAAACAAAATCAGAGCAAAAACCAAACAAATCAAAAAGAAAAAGAAAGGGCCAAAAACCAGGGTGTTACAGCTCATTTTCGCCCAATCTCTCTCCCTAGCCAATCAAACTTGTTGATTTTCTAGGAATTGGTTGAGAAGGCCCCGATCTACACTTCCACCAAGAGAAATTTGATTCCCCCACTAATCCCTTGCGGATCTTGTTAATCTTGGGTGTTTGAGCACCCTAAACGGTTGAGGTCACCTCGGAGCCACATTCCATCGTGGTGAAGCTTCATGGTGTTGTTGGAGCCTCCAATTCGGTTGTGGAGATTACCCCAACCTTGTTTGTAAAGGTTCGGTCGCCGCCTCCAAGGGCACCACAAGTGGAATCACGACATCTCGCATTGTGTGAGGGCGTGTGGAGAATACGGTGGCCCTAGTGGCTTTTTGGGGGAGCATTGTGACTCCACACTGCTGCAACGGAGACGTACTTCCTCTCAAAGGTAAGGAACTTTGGTATCACATCCTCGTCTCCACCGGCTCCACTTGTGGTTATCTCTTACCTTTACTTTGTGCAAGCTTTACTTGTGTTGTGTATCTTGCTTGCTATTGTTATTGTTGTTGCTAGCATAATATAGGTTGTTCACCTAGTTGCATATCTAGACAACCTATTTGTTGCTAATCCTAATTTGTTAAGAAAAGCTAAAAATTGGTAGTTGCCTATTCACCCCCCTCTAGTTAACCATATCGATCCTTTCAATTGGTATCAGAGCCTCGTCTCTTTATTAAGGGCCTTCCCACTTTCTTTATTTTTCTTTTCATTAGTCCTATCTCTGATTTTTCTCCCACTTTCTTTTTTGAGGTAATCTGATTTTTCTCCCACTAGTTTTCCCTAGAACCAACTCAACTGTCCCACATCTAGACTAAAAGATAATAATACCCGATGTCTTATTAACTCATCAAATTAATAATATTATTTGGTAAATCGATAATTTGTTACAAAATAATAATAATTGCTTAAGAATAAGTTGGCAAGTTAATTCTTGGTGATTGCGTACATAAGCTTGCTAATATTTTACTGACCAATGGAGTAATAGATGTGCAATCATGTGTTTATGTTTTTATAACATTTCTCCGTCCAGCCCAACATGATAACCCAGCCCAGCAAATCCGTGTATTTTAAAAAAATATATGCAAATGGGCTATAAATTCTAACATAATATATAAATGGGCTACATAGACACTACATTATTGTTTCACACAGCCCACCAAATGGATTGGTTGACATGTGGGCCAATAGGTCCAAGCCTAAGCAAGGCGTTGGATTTACATCCAACAGCCGGCATTCTTCTTCAATTTCTCGTCTTCTTCCTCCAGCGCTGGCGGGACCGCCTGCTCTAGCCTCCGGCATTGAGCAGCGGTGCTTCACGCGCCTTGCAACAAAACGCTACCCCACCGACGGCCAGGTCATCCTTCCACTCCTTCGCACCTCCTGTTATTCTCCGCCGAGTGTAGCCCCACCACGCACCCAAACTAGTCAATTCTTGCACTCCTCTTCGTCTGCGACTCCACTGTCGTGTCTTCACCATCTCTGGGTCATTCCTGTCTAGTGCCTCGCCGTCGTCCACCGCCTTGGTGCGCTCGGCGCGGCGTGGTCAACGTGGTCAACAAACAAGAGTCATCGGAAGATGATTGTACCTGGAGAGGCTGACAGTGGGGACGCACCACATCCATGGACGCACACATGCAACTGCCTCCTTTTTACGCAGAAAAATAATTTTTCCTCCCCCTGACAGTTGGGACCCACTAGCTACATCTTCGCAGGCAAGGAAGTGCATCCTTATTACACGCAAAAAATGATTCCTCCCCCTAACAGCTGGGACCCACCAGCTACATCTTCACACGCAAGGAAGTGCATCCTTATTACGTGCAAAAAAATAATTCCTCCCCTGACAGTTGAGACCCACCAGCTATATCTTTGCACAGAAGGAAGTGCCTCCATAACTCCCCTTACAGTTGGGACCCACCAGGTTGAAGCGTACGTAGTGTTATCTATCTTGTCGGGAACATGTATGTACATAGCGGTCGATCGGTCTCTCTACAGCGATGAACCGTTGCTGAGCGAGGAGCGGCGCGTGTCATAGTAGTGCCCCGATGTAGCAGTTCAGGCAGTCCTATCTAAATCATGTACATGGCCATGCTGCAAGAAAGTAAATACGACCACGTATGTACATATGGGCGGGGTCTCGAATGTGTACAGCAATGGCATCCTGTTCATCTGCAGCCAACCGGCTGGGTTAGAACGGAGGAAACAACGTCGTGTTCATCCGGAGGCAACCGATTGGGTTGGAATACATCCTGTTCATCGGGAGCCAACCGGCTTGGAAGGATCAACCCAAACGGGGTCATGTTCATCGACTCGGGGTCTGGCATATCGCAAAATGGAGGAAACGGAGTTCTCTTCGACCGCCTATGGTCGAAACGGGGTCCTGTTCATCGGGAGGGGTGTGGCATACCACAAAGTGGAGGAAACGGACTTCTCTCCAACCGCTTACGGTCGAAACGTGGTCCGGCGTACCGCAAAACGAAGGAAACGGGCTTCTGTTCGAGCGCCTACAGTCGAAACAGGACTCCACGGGAGTTCATCCACCGTCTACTGCCTCGCTCCAGCCTCCACAAGCTACTGTTCATCCACCGTCGACTTCCTCCAGCCTCCACCTGCTACTGTTGATCCACCGTCAACTTCCTCCACCTCCACCTGCTACTATTCATCCATCGCAACTTCCTCTAGCCTCCAACAGCTACTGTTTATCCACGGACATCCAGCCTCCACCGACTACTGTGCATCCAACCATCCAACCTCCATGGGGTCCTGTTCATCCACCCCCAACCAACTAGGGTGTGGCGTCCTCCTCGGGGTCCTGTTCATCCAGTGGCAACCACGGGGTCCTGTTCATCCAACCCCCACCAGGAACTATTCATCCACAACCAACCAACTTGCTAGGTCGACTCGTTCTATGTATCACGCGTGCGGCAGCAACGAGGACTATTCATCCACAGGCAACCCAACCGGCTAGCTACATCTCGCACAGGGGCTCGATCAGGTTCAGTAAGAAGTGAAGGGATTGCTTGGGTTCAGTTAGCAGCGAAGGGGTCGACCGGATTCAGTACGTAGTGGGATCGATCGATCGCTCGGGTTCAGTAAGGGAACGCCTCGATCGGGTTCAGTTAGCGACCGCCCGCACATGCGTGTACGAGAGAAACGCGCAAACCACACTGCATCTCTCAGCCCCGACCACCCACCATAACCGGAAACTCCCCGAAATTTTCCTCGCCCTCACTTCTACCATGATTTTTTACATCATGGAGGCCCAAAGAATGTCACACAGGTGCGTCTCCAGCCCGCCCAGGAAGAAAAGCCCAATTTCTATCATAATTTTTTGTCATAGAAGTAGGAGCCCACCATATCTATGATGCTATGTGTTTTTGTCACAATTATTATCATAGAAGTGTCATAACCATGACAGAAAAAGTTTTCATTAAGGCCATAATGTCATGGATGTGTCTTTTTTTGTAGTGGGCGTAGCCGCGGGAGAACCTCGGGGCAGCAGCATTGCGGCCCGATGGAGCAACACAGCGGTAGCCCGATTCTCGATTGATGGAGGGACGCACTGGACTCAGGGACGATCGTCACGTGACATGCAGAGGAGCGCAAAAATGACTGATCAGGTCGGTCGCGTGCTTGGATGGGGCGGATCGCGGGCGGGCGGGTGATCAATCTGATCGGTCGTGAGGTCGGAGATGTGGCTTGGTGATGAAGCGGCCGAGCCACTGAGGCGACCACTAGTACAGCGAGGTGCTATACAAACGGTTTTTAACCCCTTTCCGCGATGGCGTTTCGAACCATCGCCAAGTGAGTGACTGCGATAGGGGGGTCCTTCCCACACGACCCAGAAACATCGGGGATATGCCCTCCTGGCACACACGCTCGGCAAAATGAGGCCGTGTGCGACCGGCGAGCCATCAAATATGGTTATACATACAGTTGTGCTCGAAAAAAAATACAATTATACAGGCCAAATCGTTTCCGGTCGTAAGTACATCCCACACAGTCAGTCCCCGCTAAACGTTTCTGTTCGTATGTACATTCAACACAGTCAATCCAAGGAATACATTTCCGTTAGTATGTACATCCCACACAGTTAATCCAAGAAGTACGTTTTCGTTCGTATATAGATCCCACACAGTCACTCCAAGGAAAACGTTTCCGTTCGCAGGTACATCACACACAATTTTCCCCATTAAATCGTTTGTGATAGCGTTGCCATTGCACACGATATTAACAATTTTATCGTTTGCGTTATTCAATGCATCACACACGGTGCGTCGAAGAAACTGTGTGGCACAGGCTGTCCATCACACACAATTTTTATGTGGTAAACGTTTGTGCAAGGTGGCCTAATGCAAACAGTTTTCACGAGGATGTCGTGTGTGATTGTTCATTGATCCAACACGGTTTATTCCTAGAAACTGTGTGCGTTGCCTGAGGTCATCGCCCATGGTGTTTTCTCAATAACCGTTTGCAATAGAAAAACCCAATTAGCAGGCTAATTGGCCATTAGCAGGCTAATTGGCCATTAGCAGGCTAATTGCCCTATTATTAATAATCCATTTATTAATCTAATTGACATTTCATATTAAGCACACAATATATTTCATTTCCATATTAAGGAAGCAGGATTTCATAATTGAAATACATCAGAGTACAACATCATATAGCTTCAGCACTCAGCTACCCCATTACACAACTGCACCAGCACCAAGTTTCACATGCAACATCTATAACCTTTCGAAATTAGCATCATAGATGGTACATAGACATATGCATCTCATCTGGAAAACTGCTGAAGTGGAGGGCGAATATTGAGCCTTCATTGATGTTGAAGGTCTTTGCAACTTTAGGCCAGTGCCTGTGGATGATTGACCATCCATCCTTCGTCCTCTTTAGGAACACTTCAATATTGAACCGTGGGTGTTGTATGAAAACCTTCCTCGCCTCCTGACCATACAAGTGGTTTGAGAGGTAATCATCAGTGAACTGCTTTGGAAAGGCCTGAAAACAAGGATGTGCATAAATATCTTCTCTATATTGGAAATGGGGCAAAGGAATAAAAAAAGGCAAGGTATAATATTTAGTACCATCTTGTAGTGAACTGACGTCTTCTTCATTGTGCAGACAAATATCTTGTTGTTTTTTGTCGCTAATTTCTTTATCCTAACAATCTTTCAGAGTTTCTTGACTTGACTGATATTCATGGACAACTCATTTCCCCATATGCAAAAAGGGTCGAACAGTGGGTCAAAACCTCTGACAGCAGGACCTACATGTGCAAGACCAAATTGTTAAAAACCTAAATATTAGAATGGTTCCTGCAATTGCACAATAATGTGCTATTAGACAAAGGACCATGCATGTGCAAACCTCGATTGTAAACCTCAGTGCTTCCCATTGTTTCCCTGCAACACATATAAGGTAGTTAGTCATCAAGTTAAGTGAGGGTTCGCATGCTATCAGTAAAATATGTTGATGAAAAATAAGCACATTGCAGATTCATCAGATTAATTCAAGCCACATGGAAAACCCATTTATCCAAACCAAGCATGATTAAGAACTAGGAAATATAGCAGTTGTATATGTTTCTCATGTATTAAGTGCAGCCAAATTCGATTTATTCCTCACAGGCACAACAATACAAAATTCTACCCACGACAATTGGACATCGCATTGGAGAATTGAACCAAGCTGTTAACTAAACACCACAACAAATGAAGCAAACATTAACTGAGCACCACATTGCACAATATAACATACTCCTAATAGAAGATCAGATAGTTAACCAAACCAAGCATGCTTAACAACTTGGAAATATAGCAATTGTATTTGTTTCTCATGTATTTAGTACAGTCAAATTCGATTTATTTCTCACATGGTATACAATAACAGAATGCACTCACAACAGTTGAACATCGCATTGCAGAATTGAACAAAACAGTTAACTAAACACCACAACAAATGAACCGAACGTTAACTGAGGACCACATTGCACAATGTATAACATACTAGAAGATCAGACAGTTAACCAAACCAAGCATGCTTGACAACTTGGAAATATAGCAATTGTATTTGTTTCTCATGTATTTTGTAAAGATAAATTTGATTTATTTCTCACATGGAAGACAATACAAAATTGCAGCCTGAAGAATTGAACATCACATTTGCAGAATTGAACCAAACAGTTAACTGAAGACGACAACTAATTAACCAAACAGTTAATAAGTGAGCACCACATTGCACGACATATAGAACATATACACTAGAGTAACAGATTGCATGGTAAAAGTAGATAGCACAATTCACTAGAATTTGTTAAGGAAAGGCAGGAGCAGCACATGCAACGGGTAAATCGAGCATGCTTAACCGGCGTAGCTAGCAAACTGAACATGGGTCCTTATAGTGAGCTAATAAGACAAGCTACTCCTCATCGTCGGAGATATCGATGATGATTGGCTCCTTGGACATGGAAGAGGGCGAGGCCTCCACATCATGGGTGCCCTCGTCGTAGTGGTGAGTTTCCTGAACCGCTCTAGGCACCAACCTGCTGGCTCTCGAGTTGAGGTAAGCACGTGCACGCTGAGAAAACACCTCGTAGTCTTCGTCGAAGGCACCGAGGGTGGCCTCGAGAAAATGCCACGAACTGTTGTTTAAAGCCGCCAACCGCATCGCGGCGTCGGTGCGCGAGGCGTCGATGGTGGCCTTGATGGCGAGGTGATCCTCCAAGATCTAGGGGTCGGCACGAATGACAGCCATCGCGACCTCGTCCGCGTGTGTGGCCACGATTTGCTTCTCCGTTGCCAAATGCTCCTTGAGCTCCTGGCTATACTGCGTGCACCATGGCTTAGGGCAGCGCTTATTTGGGGAAGGGGTCGGTGATTTGGGTGGAAGGTGTCGCGTCGGCGGTCGGGGCATGTGGGATGTGGAAGGAGGAGGAGGATGGGGGTCGGGTGTGGATTACCTGCCTGGATAGACGAGGCCGAGCAGCGTGAAGGAGGGTCACTGGCGAGGAAGTGGTGCTGCAAGCAAGAAGTGAAGGTTTCAACTTGGAAAGGAAGGCAGAAACAGGGGAAATGTGGCTTTTGGTAAGGGGAGGGGGCGGGGAGGTAGATATTTCCACGGAAGCCGAAAATTTTGAATCGGTGCAGCGAAAAAACTGGCGTGCAAAGTGTCATCAGACACGGTCCCTTATTCAGCACTGTGTACGATATGTGAACATCACAAACGATTCATATAGCTTAACCCGTGTGTGATGAGTTTGAACATCAAAAATTTTGGTTCGGATTTCCCTGGTTACAGTGGTCATCCACGTCATTGCATAATTTGGGTACACAAAGGAGACTACAGCACACCCACACTTCTTAATCGAGCAACTTCAGCAATTAAACAGAGCTGACCTAAACATTACTCTAACAAATTAAAGACATGCGCTCTTAATTAAACAAAACAAAGAGTACTACTACGGCTCGTGCTCGTCGATCTCCGCCGCCTCCTCCATGTCCAGCTCACAGCCGACGGTCTCCTGGGGAAGGGGCTCCATGGCATCCATCACACCATACTCGGCAAGCATCTCGCCATCCGCATCCGCCATCTCTTTGGAAAAGGCCGCCACAAGCTGGGTGTGGGCGGTCGCGATCTGGGCTTGGACGGGCTCCGTCGTGGCAAGCTATGCAGCGGAGGAATGGACGGCTGCTCGAACGCTCTCAGCGATTGCCAACTCTTCGGCCGTAGGTTGCCGACCGTTGTCGGAGAAGCTTCGTTCGATTTGTGCGGTGACCGCCACAAGCTGGGCGTGGGCGGCCTCGACATGGTCATGGGCAGCCTCGACATGGTCGTGGGCGGCCTCCATCAGGGCTAAGGCCGCTGCTGTGGAACGGACAGCTGCTGTGCCGCTCTCGCCAGTTGCTATCCCCGAGGCAGATGTTGCTGCCGCCACCTGAGAAGCATCAGTGGCCATTTGGGCTGCCTTGGCCACCTAGTCACAGATTGCGGCCGCGCTCATGCACCTTGTTAGCACGCGCATGGCAGCTGCGGCTGCGCTCTCGCCGGAGTGGGCCGCCGAAGTTGCCCTCACGATGCGGGTCCACGTCCCCATCTTTCACCGGCGATGATTGAACGGTGAAATGATATTTGGGGAGCGAGCTAGTGTGCTTGACACGCCAGCTATGGACTGTAGCCGACGCACCTTCTCGCGTAAGCCATATGCGTACTATACTTCCACGGTGCTCCAAGATATTTTGTACTGCATCTCACACGGTTGGTGATAATAAATTGTGTGCGGTCTACTTGATTTTTCATCGTGATTTGAATTACATAATGGGGTCACAGCAGCAATGGAGGGTGTTTGAATTGCTAGAACTTTTATCTGCAGTGAACATGCAACTATAGGTGTGTCGTAAAAAAATTGGAATTATTCGGGGTTTGTTTGGACATTTTTATACATTAACTTGGTTTTCTAGCCATTTCAGGTGCCCAATTCAAAATTGAACTACATACACATGCTCCGGTGCACCAACATAGGTTGTAAAATCATATATGTGTCCATGGGTTTATGCTTATGTCCCATGCAAGAAATGGGGATGAATTTCAAACACCACAGCACCGTGGCTCTTCGACAAATGTTGAGGTACTTGCTATTGTGATTCTAGTAAATCCAAAACCCGTCTGAAATTCATGAACCTTGGCATGCTATCATGGAATGGCATCAACATGCTGGGGTAAAAAATATTGTCCCATTTGGGGCAGGTTATGGTATAAGCTTCTCACAAACCAGAGCTTCTCACAAGAAGCCTCATGGTTCCGTTAGGGAAATGTGTCACCTTTGTGGACAAAACGATATTTGTCGCCTCCTCTTGCTTTCAATTTTTTCCTGGTGTCAACATAGAACAACAGGAGTGCCGTGTTAAATTTTCAAATTTTTCGGGGATCGTTTGGACATTTTTATACGTTAACTGAGTTTTCTAGGCATTTATGTGCATAGTTCAAAATTGAACTACATGCACATGCTCCAGTGCATAAAAATGGGTTGAAAAATCAAATGTGTGTCCTTGGTTGCAAGCTTAGGTCCCATGCAAGAAATGGGAATGAATGTCAAACACCTTGCCACCGTCGCTCGGCCGCAAACATTGAGATACATGGTTTTTAAATTCTAGTAAATCCAAAACTCGTCTGATGTTCATGAAACTTGACATGCTATCATGGAGCGGCATCAACATGCCGTGGTAAAATTTTTGTCCCATTTGGGGCAGGTTTGGGTATAAGCTTCTTGCAAACCAGAGCTTCGCACAACAAGCCTGATGGTTTCGATAGGGAACGTGCCACCTTTGGGGACGAAACGATATCCGTTGCCTCTTCTTGCTTTCAAAATTTTTCTAGTGTCAACATAGAACGATAGGAGTGTTGTGTCAATTTTTGGGATTTTTCGGGGTTCGCTTGGACATTTTTATACATTAACTGGGTTTTCTAGGCATTTTATGTGCATAATTCAAATGTGAACTACATGCACATGCTCCAGTGTAGAAAAATGGGTTGACATATCAAATGTGTGTCCTTGGGTGCATGCTTAGGTCCCATGCAAGAAATGGGAATGAATTTCAAACACCAGGGCATTGTTGATTGCCGACAAAATGTTGAGATACTTTGTTTTTAAATTCTAGTAAATCCAAAACTCGTCTGAAATTCATGAAACTTGGCATGCTATCATGGAATGGCACCCGACGGCCTGTGGTATTTTTCGTGTCCATTTTGAGAGAAGGCGCACTCGAATAATAGCCAACAAAGGCATTTTGAAATAAATAGCTGCCACTTTAACATCTCAAATGTTAGTATAATTTAAATCGTGTGCGTTCTATTAACCATTCACGTGATGCCATGTGTCTCTCTTTTAATGGCTATAGGCGGTGCCGTGCAGACAGCTGCTTGACTGAACGGGAGGCGTGCGAGCGCAGTCCGGTGCGCAGGCTGACCGGGAGGTGTGCAAGCTGTCCTCCAATGCGCAGGCTCACCGGGAAGCATGCGAGCTATACGCTGCGCAGGCTCACTGGGGAGCGAGCCCTTTGACTTCCATGGCCGCCCGCCTTGCTCGCATCCTCCTCATTAATGGCGCCCGAGCCGCTGTTTAATATGGGCGGCCTTACTGTTCGCCTCCCATTCCCCTCCCTCCCGCAGACCTCCACCAACACCATGGCGCAGAAGGATCATCTGCCACTAGCCTTCAAGTTTGGTGAAGTCGACTCCGAGCCGGAGGAGATAGAAAATAAGGAGGAATGGTGCCTCATGGACATGGCCCTGAACGAGCTGGCCGCGGCGGTTGCTGCCCCCGCGCCCGTCCCAGCTCCCATCCCCGCGCCCGCGCCAGCGACCATCTGTGACGCCCGGATAGTTAAGCTACAGTGAACCTCTGCTAACGATGCCATGTCACCTCTGTTACTGTCGCTAATCTCACGTTAGTTCAAAACGGTTCGAATTCAAATTTGAAATTTTGTCAAACATCCAAAGTTTTCAAGCATTAAAACAAAAATGTTCAGTTAGTGCCCAATATTACATAGGTAATTATTGTGAAGCAGACACAATTTTATAAAATACTTAATTGCCCTAAATTAAATAAAACAGAAAAGGAAAATAAATAAAAGAAAAAAAACAAAAAAAAACAAAAACTAAAAGAAATAAAAGAGAAAGCAACCCCCCTGGGCTCCAGCCCAGCAGGCCATGCGCCCAACTGGGCCACGACCCACCAGGCCGGCCACACCCCCACTCCCTTATCCCCTCTCCCCCCCGTAACCTAATCCAACCACTCCACCAATTCCCCCCACTCCCCCTCGCTAGCCCCCACTTCCCAATCCGATCTGGATCGGGGAAGGGAACCGAGCCGCCCGACATCGCCGCGCCGTCGCGGCCACATTGTCCATCGCGCCTGGAGCACGACCTAGCCGGCGCCTCCTCCCCGGCGGTCTGCCTCCTCTCCGCCGGGTCGTCGCCGTCGTCCTCCCCACCCACCATTGCCCCGATCCCTGCATTCCGCCGTGAGCCCCCTCGTCCTCCTCTTCCCCTCTCCGCTGCAAGCCCCCCCGCCTCGCGCGCGGCGTCGCACGCTCGCGCCCGCCTCGCCTCAGGTCGGCCGAGCCCCCTGGCTCCACCGCGCCCCCGCCTGGAGCTCTGATCCCGCGCGCGCCCGCGCCCCTTGCTGCAGCTCGCCGGACCCTCCGCTGCTGCAGCCGCCGGACCCGGCGCTAGCCTCCGCCCCGCTTCCAGCCGCCCGCGGCCACCCCCGCCGGCCACCGCGGCCACCTGTGCCCGCCTCTGATGCGCCACCTCCCGCTCGACCCTGCAGCCGCCGCCGCCTCGTCGTTGCCTCGCTGCTGCTTCCCGCGCGACGCCGCGCCCAGTGCTGCTTGCCGCGCCCCTGCTCCGCCCGCGCGACCCCGCCATCACCTCCACCGCAGTTGCCCTGCTCCGGCTGCGGCCACGGCCGTCGACGCCCACAGGGCCACTGCCTGGGGCCATGCCCTTCGTCCCAACGCCAGCCGCCGTCGCTCCGGTGGCTCGCTGGAGCCCCGCCTCCCCTGGCCCTGGCCGCCGGCGCCGGCGTGCGTCGTGCGCGCCCAGCGCCCCTCGGGCTCGCGCCCATTCGGGCGCCCCGCCCCGTTGCTCGCCTGTAACCGCTAAGGCCCCCCGACCCAATGACAGACGGGCCCCAGCGCCCCAGAACGATTAAAAAAATATATAATAATAATATATTAAATAATTGATTAATTTAATTAATTAATTATATTTAATTAACCTAATTAACTAGTGTTAATTAATTAAACAGTAATTAGATTAGTTAAACCCTAATTAGATTAAACAGTCTATGACAGCTGGGACCCACACGTCAGTTTGACCCAGTCAAATTCACTGTTGACTGCTGACGTCAGCAACACGTCATGATGACATCACTCTGCACTGTTTTGGATAATTCGAATTTAAATAAATATTTAAATTTCAGAAATTAATAAAAACTTTAGAAAATCATATTAAATAATCCGTAACTCCGATGAAAATACTTTATACATGAAACTTGCTCAGAATTTCGATACGAACCCGAATACGCCCTCCGTATTCCCGTCAGATGCCTCTAGCTATAAGAACATTGAACTTTTAGACCGATTTCAATAAATGAATAGTGCCCAACTTTAATAAAATAAATCCAGATAAATTCCTAAAATAACTAATGCACTCAGATAGGCAGTATACCACCCTAGCATTGCGTTTAGACATGTCATGCATCCCTGTTGCATCATTAGCGTGTATTGATTATTTCACCCCCCCCTCCGGTCCCTCTGCCCGAAAATGCCGGACACCGGGAATACTTTCCCGGATGGGTTCCCTCTTCGTCGGTATCACCTATCCCTGCGTTAGATCACCCCGGCACTGCATATTGTCATGTCATACTTTGTGTAGCATTGTTTGCTTTGTATTTACTGTTTCCTCCCCCCCTCCTTCTCTCTCGATAGACGCTGAGACCGCTGACGACGCTGCCGTGAACGACTACTACGTCGACGACCCTTCTCTCTCGACACAGCTTCCAGGCAAGCCCCCCCTTGATCAACCCGATATCGCCTACTCCTTCTCTCTACTGCTTGCATTAGAATAGTGTAGCATGTTACTGCTTTCGGTTAATCCTATTCTGATGCATAGCCTGTCTTTGCTACTACTGTTGATACCTTACCTGCAATCCTAAAATGCTTAGTATAGGTTGCTAGAATTACGTCAGTGGCCCTACACTCTTGTCTGTCTGCCATGCTATACTACTGGGCCGTGATCACGTCGGGAGGTGATCACGGGTACATATACTATATACTATTACATACTTATGCTACTGTTCGGAGATGGGGGCTGAAGGGGCAGGTGGTTCCATCCAGGCAGAGGTGGGCCTAGGTTCCCGACGGCCCCCAAGTGTTACTTTGTGGCGGAGCGACAGGGCAGGTTATGACCACCTAGGAGACAGGTGGGCCTGGCCCTGGTCGGCGTCTGCGGTTACTTCAAAATAACACGCTTAACGAGATTGGGTATTTGATCTGAATCTGGCTACGAGCCTATACGCGCTGACCACCACGCGGGAACAATTATGGGTACTCGACGTCGTGGTATCAGCCGAAGCCTCCTAGACGCCAGCGACTGAGCGGCGCGCGCCGGGTTGGACCGCGTAACGCAACTTCCTTTGTAATGGAGGTTGCTAGGTCTGCTCTCCGGCCGCCCACGCAACGTGCAGGTGTGCAATGGGAGATGGGCCCAGACCCCTGCGCGCATAGGATTTAGACCGGCGTGCTGACGTCTCTGTTAGGCCTAGGTAGGGCTGCGACATGTTGATCTTCCGAGTCCGGGTATGACCCAGGAAAGTGTGCCCGGCCAGAGGGATCGAGCGTGTTGGGTAATGTGGTGCACCCCTGCAGGGAAGTTTATCTATTCGAATAGCCGTGTCCCTCGGTAAAAGGACGACCCGGAGTTGTACCTTGACCTTATGACAACTAGAACCGGATACTTAATAAAACACACCCTTTCAAGTGCCAGATACAACCCGGTGATCGCTCTCTCACAGGGCGACGAGGGGAGGATCGTCGGGTAGGATTATGCTATGCGATGCTACTTGGTGAACTTACCATCTACTCTCTTCTACATGCTGCAAGATGGAGGCTGCCAGAAGCGTAGTCTTCGACAGGATTAGATATCCCCCCTCTTATTCTGGCTTTCTGCAGTTCAGTCCACTGATATGGCCCTTTACACATATACCCATGCATATGTAGTGTAGCTCCTTGCTTGCGAGTACTTTGGATGAGTACTCACGGTTGCTTTGCTTCCCCCTTTTCCCTCTTTCTTTTCTTTCTAGTTGTCACAACCAGATGCTGGAGTTCAGGAGCCAGACGCCACCGTCGACGATGACCCCTACTCTGGAGGTGCCTACTACTACGTTCAGGCTGCCGATGACGACCAGGAGTAGTTTAGGAGGATCCCAGGCAGGAGGCCTGGGCCTCTTTCGATATGTATCCCAGTTTGTGCTAGCCATCTTATGGCAACTTGTTTAACTTATGTTTGTACTCAGATATTGTTGCTTCCGCTGACTCGTCTATGATCGAGCACTTGTATTCGAACCCTCGAGGCCCCTGGCTTGTATTATGATGCTTGTATGACTTATTTTACTTTTAGAGTTGTGTTGTGATATCTTCCCGTGAGTCCCTGATCTTGATCGTACATGTTTGCGTGTATGATTAGTGTACGATTGAATCGGGGGCGTCACAAGTTGGTATCAGAGCCGACTGCCTGTAGGAACCCCCCTTCCACACTCCTTGGCCGAAGTCGAGTCTAGACATTGCAAAACTTTTACTAACATGGCTGTGTGTCTTACGGGCCCACATCGCCATTGGGTGGTATTAGGATCTTTTATTACTTGTCTATACTCTGGGACTCTGATCTCTCTTCTATTCGGGTTAAAATGAATTTACTAACTCAAACATTAGGATCTCGTGATTACATCCACCCGGAGAGCCCCTTATTCCAGATGATCGACTGCTTCACCAGAAGATTCCGAAGATGCTATTCGATGTTTTCCCTGGACACCTGAGTCCACCATCTTTGCAAATTCCATACCGCTGTTATATCCTTATGGATAACTACATACCCTTGCCACTCTGACATTCAATCCCCTTTGGTCTTGTTATTACAAGATGCCCCGAGCTGCTCTTCATTGTTCCGTCAATCCTTTGAGCTTACTGCCTTGCAGTTCTTGCCTCATGAATACCCCCTACGGATAATTCCTCGCACTTACCGAGTATCCGTTCTTCCCCCTTTTGTTCATATGATTCACAAGATACATTGAAATACTATTCGATCACCCGAAAATCCGTAGCAGCTTATTGCTCTGCAAATACTTGTCTGTTTGCATTATGGATGCTTTCCATACGACTGGCAATATTCATTAGTATCCTTTGACACCATCATTTTCATCTTATTGATTCAACATGAGTGCGAATGCACGCATTCATCAGTTGATCCTTTCTAATTATCTTCCGGCTCAGACGTCCTTTTGAACACGAGCTGGTTCTTGACCAATCTAATTGTCGTCGATCATACCCTTAGGTCTATTCAAGTTACCCATCCTTGATCAGAGCGTCTGCTTCTGATCCTTCGTATTGGAATTCATATTTCCTTTATTATCTAAGCATCAAATTATTCAGATGTTCTATAATTCGATGCCTTTGCATTCTTTCTTCATCTGGTTGTGTGCCGATGCTCACATCAGCTCCGCTATGGACATCCGATCCTTCGTCGGATTATTTATCGACAGTGTCCTTCATATTTAACTGCCTTGTGAATTCTTCCATGATACATAATGCATTTGGTAAATTGTATCCTCTGCGTTCCCAACCATACTCTGCTTTCGAGCTTGTATAATTTACTCCTGAAGCGTTATATGTTCCTAAGATGCCCTATGGGATGAACATATACCTTCCCTAAACCGTGTGAACCCGAAAGTTTACACAAGACATTCTCTTCTGGTGTTTTACCAAATACATTTCAATTCCACAACTTCTTCGAAGACGAGAAGTGAATGAAATGATATGCATTGAAGAAGTGGGAGCCGACCTTGAGCTTTGTGTTCATGCCCATGGAAATGATGTAGACCGTCTCGGAAGCTTCTTGCAAAGTGATTTCCATCTGTATAATTCTTTTGGTATCCTTAAATTGAACCTTGCAGTTATGGTTCGACCATACTGTCCTTTCTCCAATATATCTGAAAGAAATTCATTCCAGTGCCTTGTCAAATTTTTGACAAGGTTAAAGTATCTACTGTCATAGGTCAATGACCTAGTTCAACTTCTATCATGTTCTGCCTTCGAGTTTACCCCGTGGTATCTCGAGGATATCATGCCTTTGCACGGCATCTTACTAACTTGTTGAAGTAATAACTTTCCTGGTCGTAATCACTCTACGGGTTCTAGGTTGCCGTCAACCGAGGACACCGTTTAGTAAATCAAATCCGCTCTAAAATTCAAATACCCCTAGTAATTGTTACTGGGAAATTTAAACTCAGTCATGTCGTCCTAGACCATCGGCTACACCCTTATCTTGCTATCTTTGATTGTGCTACCTCGACCTTCTTCGGTGCACACATTCTTCAGAGTGCGAGCACGACTTACGTCAAGCTTTCAACATCATGTTTCTTGTTCTGAAAGGCAACTTTGATTCCGAGTTTGCATCTTACTTGTTGTTCCTACGACTTTCATGTCGTCATTCCCTGCTTGACGCCGTCGCTGTTTGATTGCGTCCTCTTGAAACCTCCCGGCAAATGTGTCGGATCACCTTCAACACTTTGACTTCTTTCGAGATGTCAACTGTGTTCATGTTGAGGAATACCCTCCTTGCCCTCGATGCTTTTTGTTATCATCGACAACACCCTGAACTTCTTTTCATCGCGAGCTTGTCCGTGTTATGGATGCAACTTGCTATCCTGTTTGCATTATATTCTACCTTGAAGTATTACTGTCCTTTATGCCGAGTATGTTGTGAGGATTGCTTCACCTGTTTGAAAATTCTTGGCATAGTGATACTTCTCACCGTCACCATTCTTTCTTGGTCCCCGTGTTGATTCTAACCGGGATACCATCTAACAAGCGGTGCTGCTTGGATTCTGTACCTCTGGCAACCCTATTGCTTTAAATGTTAACGACTGACAGTCCGTTCTTAGACTGTTGGTTATTGAATCGCCATTCTAACATTGATCCTGCTGCCTATGGTCATATTTTGGATGCACCTTTCAACCGATGATTAATGGTGTATGTTTTCCTCGAGCATACAACATTATATCATTTGAATTGTCATATGTCATCTCCTTGTTCACATAATTGTGGAGATCCATCTTTTGGAAATCTCGATGAATTGTCGCTGAGTCAATCAGCCACCTCCTCATCCTCTCCATGGTTTAATGATGAACTCTTGTTTCGAAACTCGCTTCCATAGTTCATTTCCCGAGAATCTACAATGTCAACTCGTCAATTTGTGTTGCACCCTTTTTCTTCTCAGGCATCCTGAGTCTGAGGTATCCTGACCCCAATCGGATCTGAACCTCGGTCAGATATGATGGTTGGAACATATTCCCAAGAATTATAACGTTGGTCTTTATATGACCCGGTAAGATGATGTCATGCCTAGCACACCTGGCCGGAGGACCTAATGTTTTAGTTTCCTTTTTAGCAGGGTTAACCATTCTTCCATGAGGAAATGGTAAGACTTATTCTACAAGTTGTTCCTGATGAATCCTTCGTGTATCCAAGGTCTGACCTTTGCTTGAAGACCATGTCAATGCTATCTCGAAGCATGTGGTACTCCGATTTTCAACAAGAACATTTGTAGTCCAATACTAAATGTTTCTTGCTCAATTATCCAAACACCGTTGTATGGGTAATGTCATGAAATTTTTCTCCCCTTACCTAAAGAGTTTTCTACTTTATATCCTGCCATGAATATCATGCTCTGCTTGTCCTTGGGAAGGATATACCCCTGAAATATGTGTTTAAACACATTTTCCTTTCCATTGTTTTGTTTAATCTGATAAACATATTTTCCTTTCCATTGTTTTGTTTAACCTTTCTTGTGATCTATATGATCTAAGCAGTAATATTTTCCTGCTTATGCAAACACCTCGGTGTACAACTCTGCCAGTAAGACCCTGTTCCTATTGTTGATGACATTTTGGTAGCCATCGATGGACGAGAACTTTGCCTATTGGTCCGCCTCGTTCAACGAGCAGGAAAATGGTTCTCTTCGTCCCTCGCCCTTGGTACCGACGTTGTTGCCGACATAACTGAGATGCTGCCCTCTGACATGCCTTGCTATCATGATCGTGCAAGATGTCACCGCTCCTCCTACTTTTAAACCACATGGTAGGCCCATAACCCACAAATCCACATGATCAAAACCTGACTCTCCTGTACACCCCTGTTGCCAAAGTTATTCCTCGCGCTTGATTTCGTATGTAATTCACGGGCCACCTTCCTAGTGACCTATTCTGGTATAAAACGCAATACTTATTCTCGATGTTTTGGACCCCTTTCACACGTTGTTTTAGACATCGAACGATTGTCTATCCGTTTGAAACTTCTTATTGTACCTTCTTATTTTCCTCTCGATGTGTTTTAGTGGTTCAACTCGAGAGATAATCATGTGCTCATTCCTGGGGTAACCCCCAGATGATTAACCCTTATAGCATCCTATCATTGTCAAGCTGCCCTTCCCTATTCGTAAGTACGGTGAAGACCTCGAAGAAAGGATGACGACTTCACCATGATGACCTGAAGCAGAGAAATAAAGACATCAAGGTAATGGATCGACCTCTTCGATAAGAGCAACCAAGATCGGGAAGATCCGTTAGAAATTTCGTAACCAGAACTTTCCCCCTTACTTCCCCGCTTAAATCTCGGGACGAGATTCCTTGTAGTGGAGGAGAATTGTGACGCCCGGATAGTTAAGCTACAGTGAACCTCTGCTAACGATGCCATGTCACCTCTGTTACTGTCGCTAATCTCACGTTAGTTCAAAACGGTTCGAATTCAAATTTGAAATTTTGTCAAACATCCAAAGTTTTCAAGCATTAAAACAAAAATGTTCGGTTAGTGCCCAATATTGCATAGGTAATTATTGTGAAGCAGACACAATTTTATAAAATACTTAATTGCCCTAAATTAAATAAAACAGAAAAGGAAAATAAATAAAAGAAAAAAAACAAAAACTAAAAGAAATAAAAGAGAAAGCAACCCCCCTGGGCTCCGGCCCAGCAGGCCATGCGCCCAACTGGGCCACGACCCACCAGGCTGGCCCAACCGGCCACACCCCCACTCCCTTATCCCCTCTCCCCCCCCCGTAACCTAATCCAACCACTCCACCACTTCCCCCCACTCCCCCTCGCCAGCCCCCACTTCCCGATCCGATCTGGATCGGGGAAGGGAACCGAGCCGCCCGACGTCGCCGCGCCGTCGCAGCCACCTTGTCGGTCGCGCCTGGAGCACGACCTAGCCGGCGCCTCCTCCCCGGTGGTCTGCCTCCTCTCCGCCGGGTCGTCGCCGTCGTCCTCCCCACCCACCATTGCCCCGATCCCTGCATTCCGCCGTGAGCCCCCTCGTCCTCCTCTTCCCCTCTCCGCTGCAAGCCCCCCCCCGCCTCGCGCGCGGCGCCGCACGCTCGCGCCCGCCTCGCCTCAGGTCGGCCGAGCCCCCTGGCTCCACCGCGCCCCCGCCTGGAGCTCTGCTCCCGCGCGCGCCCGCGCCCCTTGCTGCAGCTCGCCGGACCCTCCGCTGCTGCAGCCGCCGGACCCGGCGCTAGCCTCCGCCCCGCTTCCAGCCGCCCGCGGCCACCCCCGCCGGCCACCGCGGCCACCTGTGCCCGCCTCCGATGCGCCACCTCCCGCTCGACCCTGCAGCCGCCGTCGCCTCGTCGTTGCCTCGCCGCGCCGCCCGCACCGGCCACCCCTTGCCGCCCTGCTGCTTCCCGTGCGACGCCGCGCCCAGTGCTGCTTGCCGCGCCCCTGCTCCGCCCGCGCGACCCCGCCATCACCTCCACCGCGGTCGCCCTGCTCCGGCTGCGGCCACGGCCGTCGATGCCCACAGGGCCACTGCCTGGGGCCATGCCCTTCGTCCCAACGCCAGCCGCCGTCGCTCCGGTGGCTCGCTGGAGCCCCGCCTCCCATGGCCCTGGCCGCCGGCGCCGGCGTGCGTCGTGCGCGCCCAGCGCCCCTCGGGCTCGCGCCCGTTCGGGCGCCCCGCCCCGTTGCTTGCCTGTAACCGCTAAGGCCCCCCGGCCCAATGACAGACGGGCCCCAGCGCCCCAGAACGATTAAAAAAAGATTAAAAAATATATAATAATAAAAATAATACATTAAATAATTTATTAATTAATTTAATTAACCTAATTAACTAGTGTTAATTAATTAAACAATAATTAGATTAGTTAAACCCTAATTAGATTAAACAGTCTATGACAGCTGGGACCCACACGTCAGTTTGACCCAGTCAAATTCACTGTTGACTGCTGACGTCAGCAACACGTCATGATGACATCACTCTGCACTGTTTTGGATAATTCGAATTTAAATAAATATTTAAATTTCAGAAATTAATAAAAACTTTAGAAAATCATATTAAATAATCCGTAACTCCGATGAAAATACTTTATACATGAAACTTGCTCAGAATTTCGATACAAACCCGAATACGCCCTCCGTATTCCCGTCAGATGCCTCTAGCTATAAGAACATTGAACTTTTAGACCGATTTCAATAAATGAATAGTGCCCAACTTTAATAAAATAAATCCAGATAAATTCCTAAAATAACTAATGCACTCAGATAGGCTGTATACCACCCTAGCACTGTGTTTAGACATGTCATGCATCCCTGTTGCATAATTAGCGTGTATTCATTGTTTCGTCCCCCCTCCGGTCCCTCTGCCCGAAAATGCCGGACACCGGGAATACTTTCCCGGATGGGTTCCCTCTTCGCCGGTATCACCTATCCCTGCGTTAGATTACCCCGGCACTGCATATTGTCATGTCATACTTTGTGTAGCATTGTTTGCTTTGTATTTACTGTTTCCTCCCCCCTCCTTCTCTCTCGATAGACGCTGAGACCGCTGACGACGCTGCCGTGAACGACTACTACGTCGACGACCCTTCTCTCTCGACACAGCTTCCAGGCAAGCCCCCCCCTTGATCAACCCGATATCGCCTACTCCTTCTCTCTACTGCTTGCATTAGAGTAGTGTAGCATGTTACTGCTTTCGGTTAATCCTATTCTGCTGCATAGCCTGTCTTTGCTACTACTGTTGATACCTTACCTGCAATCCTAAAATGCTTAGTATAGGTTGCTAGAATTACATCAGTGGCCCTACACTCTTGTCCGTCTACCATGCTATACTACTGGGCCGTGATCACGTCGGGAGGTGATCACGGGTACATATACTATATACTATTACATACTTATGTTACTGTTCGGAGATGGGGGCTGAAGGGGTAGGTGGTTCCATCCAGGCAGAGGTGGGCCTAGGTTCCCGACGGCCCCCGAGTGTTACTTTGTGGCGGAGCGATAGGGCAGGTTGTGACCACCTAGGAGACAGGTGGGCCTGGCCCTGGTCAGCGTCTGCGGTTACTTCAAAATAACATGCTTAACGAGATTGGGTATTTGATCTGAGTCTGGCTATGAGCCTATACGCGCTAACCACCACGCGGGAACAGTTATGGGTACTCGACGTCGTGGTATCAGCCGAAGCCTCCTAGACGTCAGCGACTGAGCGGCGCGCGCCGGGTTGGACCGCGTAACACAACTTCCTTTGTAATGGAGGTTGCTAGGTTTGCTCTCCGGCCGCCCACGCAACGTGCAGTTGTGCAATGGGCGATGGGCCCAGACCCCTGCGCGCATAGGATTTAGACAGGCGTGCTGACCTCTCTGTTAGGCCTAGGTAGGGCTGCGACGTGTTGATCTTCCGAGGCCGGGTATGACCCAGGAAAGTGTGCCCGGCCAGAGGGATCGAGCGTGTTGGGTAATGTGGTGCACCCCTGCAGGGAAGTTTATCTATTCGAATAGCCGTGTCCCTCGGTAAAAGGACGACCCAGAGTTGTACCTCGACCTTATGACAACTAGAAACGGATACTTAATAAAACACACCCTTTCAAGTGCCAGATACAACCCGGTGATCGCTCTCTCATAGGGCGACAAGGAGAGGATCGTCGGGTAGGATTATGCTATGCGATGCTACTTGGTGAACTTACCATCTACTCTCTTCTACATGCTGCAAGATGGAGGCTGTCAGAAGCGTAGTCTTCGATAGGATTAGATATCCCCCCTCTTATTCTGGCTTTCTGCAGTTTAGTCCACTGATATGGCCCTTTACACATATACCCATGCATATGTAGTGTAGCTCCTTGCTTGCGAGTACTTTGGATGAGTACTCACGGTTGCTTTGCTTCCCCCTTTTCCCCCTTTCTTTTCTTTCTGGTTGTCACAACCAGATGCTGGAGTTCAGGAGCCAGACGCCACCGTCGACGACGACCCCTACTCTGGAGGTGCCTACTACTACGTTCAGGCTGCCGACGACGACCAGGAGTAGTTTAGGAGGATCCCAGGCAGGAGGCCTGCGCCTCTTTCGATATGTATCCCAGTTTGTGCTAGCCATCTTATGGCAACTTGTTTAACTTATGTTTGTACTCAGATATTGTTGCTTCCGCTGACTCGTCTATGATCGAGCACTTGTATTCGAGCCCTCGAGGCCCCTGGCTTGTATTATGATGCTTGTATGACTTATTTTACTTTTAGAGTTGTGTTGTGATATCTTCCCGTGAGTCCCCGATCTTGACCGTACACGTTTGCGTGTATGATTAGTGTACGATTGAATCGGGGGCGTCACACCATCCTTGTAGCATTGACAGGCTGGTCACCGAGCACTATCGCAGAGCTGGAAGCCGCGGGCATCAGCGAGGTCTCCGCGGACCCATGCGAGTTCGTGTACATGCCAGCGCCAGTGCCAGCGCCCGTGCCCGTGCGCGCCCCTGCACCCACTGTGGCGCCGGTCCCCGTGCGTTTGCCTACATCCGCCGCGCCCGTGCCCGTGTGCGTGCCCCCCTCAACGGCATGGGACGCTGCCGTCAACCGCTACCTTGCAGCGCCGCCAGTTGCCGTCCTCCCGTGCCCCGCCCGTCGATCGGGTGACGACATGATGTTTGATTTCCAAGTGAAGAACATTCTGTGCTGCCTTGAAGACTTCAACAACGGCATCCCGGAGGATGACAACGACAACGCCGGCGCGGCACGCCGCCTCCGCCGCCGCCGGAAATAGTTTTTTTGGTTTAATACTGTATCTCGATCATATGAATATAAATTCGCAGTGTGACTGAATGAAAGATATGGTTTGAATGAACTTGCGTTTTTCTCTCTTAATGCACAGACTTAACAAATGAGTTTCTTTAAAAAAATGTCAATGGTTTTTAAATATAAAACACTCATCACAAACGTTTTAGTTAGAACACCCGTCTGCAAACCGACAGCTTCCCCAGGAAGTCAAGGGAAAATGTGACGAGCAGGATTTGTGCAGCTCTTGATCGCAAATGTTTTAGATAGAACACCCGTATGCAAAGTGAGAGCTATGGTCTTCCCCAGTAAGTCAAGGGAAAATTCGCAGCGCAGGATTTGTACATCTCTTCAACGCAAACGGTTCAGATTGAATACGGTATGCAAAGCCAGACTTCGGCGCTAAGCCAAGAGAAAATGTGCCGAGCAGGATTTGTACATCCCTTCAACGCAAACGGTTGTTTTGGATGACCCTTGTGCAACCACGTACAGATAATTTGGTAAGATTTGCATATGTCATATTGGGTATATTGCCATTTGTCAAACTGGAAAGATTGACATTTGTTGATCTAGTAACATTGCCCTTTGTCAACCTTGTAACACTGCCATTTGCCAAAATATGCAGCTAAAAATCACTAGCACTATCTAATTTTTGCAACTAAAATTCAGTAATTAAGCATAGATTTCATTCATAGATTCAGCAGTCGTTCTTTATACAAATAGTTCAACTCGACAGCTGAACCGACCAAACTTTTCCCCAATTGTTGCCAACCACGTACTGAAATAGCTAGTTCAACTATATATACTAGCTAATTTTAAAAGTACGTTGTACAGTTCCACCACATCTATAGTCAGATGAACTAAACAAAATAGCCCCTAAATACTACTACTACTACGGAGGGGCTTTGTACTACTTCCGGCAGCCTCTCCACTGCCAAGCGTGCTCAGTAAGAGGCAGGGGAGGAGGAGCCTACCGACGGGCTGGACAACTGCAATACGGTGCCTGCTGCTGCTGCACCTTCAACGACGCTCACCTTGAACGCCCTCTGCCGCTCCAGATGACCCCTCTCGAAGTGGTGGTTCTCCTCGTAGATCTCCTGATTCCTCGCCTCTATGGCGACATGTGCTGCGGCTACAGCGGCAATAAGGCTCTTTGCGTGCTCGATGAGGCGCTCCTCCTCCTCCCGCAGGAACTCGATGTAGCGCGCAAGGTCGCTGACGCACGTGTGGGCCTCCACCTCCACCTCCCACCTTCGGGCGGCGGTGGCGGAGCGGGTGATGACCCCAGCGGTCGACGGTGGGGTGGCGGCCACGGCGGCCGATGATGGGGTGGCGGCCACGACCACCACCTCCCGCCTTCGGGCCGCGGCGGCGGAGCGGGTGATGGCCACGGTGGCCGGCAGTGGGGTGGCGGCCACGACGGCCACCTCCCGCCTTCGGGCTGTGGCGGCGGAGCGGGCGATGGCCCTGGCTTTCGACGGTGGTGTGGCGGCCACGGCGGCAGATGGTGGGGTGGCGGCAACGACAGCCGGCAACAGCTCCCGACGGGCAGCGGCGGTGGAGCATGTGGTGGCTGTTCCGCACACACCCAATAGGAACGCCACGCGCACTACACTACGCCGCCGTGGTATAGCCTCCCAGCTAGAGCTGTCCTCTGATGACGGCGGAGTGGCTGAGCGACGACGACAGACCGGTGCCATTGGTGATTGTGGGAGAAGCAGACGAGATAAGCTACAGGGAGGGAGGGGAAAATGCGACGCAGGACTCGCCGGCCATGAGGGTTTATATAGCAGGCCGGTAAGCATTGGGATTTTGGGGGATTTCACCAAGTCGGGCGGGAAGCTTGCGCGGGAACCTGCGCGGGAACGGGCTCACCACCGTTTGGCCAAAAGAACGCCCCCGCGCGCTGCTCAAGCTTGCACTCTAAGCCGTCTGTGGCAGCAGGGTGACAAGACATGTGAGAGGAGGATGAAAAGACACGTACACATACGGTTAATAAAATAAAAACGTTTGCGACTAAATTACCGACTACCCCCAACCTGGTTTATAAGTCGTCTATGTATTTTTGTGCCAAATTTTGACTAGAGATTTAACTAATAAAATACGAATGCATGTCGCCAGAGATTATATCACTGGATTCGTATTTGAACATAGTTTCCAATTATATAATTTTTGTAACATGCATTAACATTTTGTTGGTTAAATTTAAGGTCAAAATATGTCACATAATATAAAGGGGACTAATAGACCAAGATGGCGGTAGTAGCACACGGCCGCTCTCTACGCAGCGACGCAACTGTCGGCCGGCTTGTAGACGACCATTTCCTGCATGTTCAACTGCTCTATGCGTGTGGTTGCTTGCGGTTGAGGCGGCCGCGGCGCGCTCTGCTCGCGTCTTGCCACGTGCGCTCTACTCTCGCATCCCTTCGGGCGCTCTGCCCTCGTCCCTCCACGCGAGCTGCCAGTGTTTGGGGCCGGCGCACGATCACGCACATTCGTGTGCATGCGGTTGCGCTGGGCACGACGCCATGATGCAGTTACCCACTGCAAAAACTGCCATGCGGACGCGCCGAGAATCCAGGCCGCCCGGCCCCCATTTATTCCTGCGGCCATTTACCTTCATCTCTCGCGCCACACGACACAATAAGCACACCAACGACGACACATACAGAGAGGACATCCAGCGGTTCCAATGGCGCTCCCCATGGCTCCAATGGCTCTCCCAGCGGCCGACGACGACAACGGCGGGCAGTTCACCACGCATCACGCAGTGGACACCCATGTGAGGGGGAAGGCCCTCTCGGTGGTGTACATGAATGAGCCGGTCTCGGTGGAGAGCTCCATCCAAACTATGAAGCAGTTGCTTGCCGAGGACAAGTACCAAGTGGTCGGCTTCGACCTCGAGTACACCATCGGTCATGCTGGGCACGATTAGAAGGTTGCCGTCGCCCAGTTGTGCGTGCGACATGACGTCCTTGTCTACCACTACCACCTGGCCACAAGGCCTTGCGAGTGTTTCTCCAGGTTTATCAACAGCTCCGACTACAGTTTCGCTACGGTGGACACCACCAACAATCTAAAAGCGCTCAAGGTTTCGGGCTTGAAATGCCAGAATCTTGTCAACATCTAGTACCACTAGAAGGTCTGCGGCAGCGACAACAACAAACAGAATTCCCTGGTTGACCTCGCCTCGGCCATCATCGACCCCTACTACATGAAGATGAAGGATGAGAGCAAGAAGGACAAGAACGCCTGGCACAGTGTCTGGCATGAGAGACTGGATGAACAACACGTCAAGTACGCGGCCAAGGACGCGTACACAAGCTACGAGATGTACATACGGATCGTTGACATGAGGGAGTGTCTTCTTCCTGCCCCAGACGAGGGATCGAGCCACAGAGCAGTGGCGGGAGCGTCACAAGAAGTAGATGACTAGACGATCGTTTCTCCTAGTTTAGAATGCATTCAATTGTTTATTGAGGTGTGTGCTAATGATCTGTATAGTAACTTATGGAATTGGATGTTTATTTCAGTTATATATATACATATATATATGTTATTCTTCTGTAGACAGAGCAAATCACACAGCTTATTAGCAGCAATCGTCTGTGTTATTATTGGTCTTCGCACACATATCTGATTACGGACCTGTTTGCCGCGTATCACACACATCTTGTTCAGTTGAACCGTTTGTATTGTGTTGCCTAATCACACACAGTTCAACCTAGTGAACTGTATACCGTATATCGCACACACCCTCATCTGGCTGCCCGTTTCTACTGTTCTGCCTCATCACAAACAGTTCTGCTGGAATAACCGTTTGCCACGCATCGCACACGCAACTCCAATATGAACTGTGTTTGATATCACCGCCATTGCAAATAGTTTGCATTTTTTTGATGGTTTTATTACATCACCGTTTGTGATTGATGCATCGCACACAGTTTCGTCGAAGGGTCTCTGATTGGACTGTCACATTTGGACCATCCTGCAGTAGTGGACGCTCAAACCGACATGCGAAGGGTCGGCGCATGCGCGCGACCCATGCCCAAGCGGGGCGCAGAGCGGCACAACACAAATGCAGCCGGCCGATGCATCACGCGCATCAATACAAAAAAACCACTTCCGTGATAATACGTGTTTGTCATAGTAGGTCACGTTTTCTGTCATGCATTTACATCCATGACGATTTTATGACAGAATCAAGATAGTCATACCTGTGTTGTCGTAGAAGTGTTCCATGACAATACCAAAATTATCATCACGGAAGTGTCCACTTCCATGATGATAAATGGCGCGTCATGGAAGTGCTTTCGTCAAGGGTAACCGACATGTGGCATCCACCGTCATGGGTCGCTGTTAAGCTATCGGGTTCCAGTTTGGATCCGATAACCCGTTAACAGTTGGGACCAATGGGGATTTTCCACGTGTAAAATTCTCACTGGCTATAGCAACCATGTGTCAGCACTGCGAAAGGACAGATGTCAACCGCCCAATGGAAAGGAGGCGCCTATGATATGTCGACACATGGCAAGGCCCAACGGTGGCCCATTTAAGTTAAAAAGGCTGGCCCAGTCAAAATTAGCGGGCTGGCCCATTAACGGCCTGCTTGCAGACAACCCATTTGCAGTTAAGGCCCGTAGGACTAGTGTCAAATCGGCCCGTCAATGACCTGTTCTAGACTTGTCATCATTGCGGCCCATGGTCACTTCTGGCCCATTAACAGTCCGCTAAGTATTTGGGCTGAATTACGACCCGGTATGTTTCCGGCCTGTTAAAGGTCCTGCTTCATTTGGCCCATTTATTGGCCATTGAAACTTGTGGCCCATAAACGACCATCAAGGAATTGGGTCATATTCGGCCATGTCTGACATTTGGCCTGTTAGAGGCCCACTGTAGATTTGGGCCACTTCCAGCCTGTTGTGTTTTTCGGCCTGTTAACATCGGACGAAATCCATGGGCCATATGTGGCCCAATGTCACATCGGGCCTATTAACGTCCCATATAAAACTGATACTAATCAAGCCCGACCGCACTTCCGGCCTGGTAAAAGCCCATGTAGTAGGTCGGCGCATTTATGGCCCGTCTGAATTTCGGCCTGTGAACGATCCACATTGTAAATGGGCCACCACGAGCTGAGATACATTTCGGCCTGCTAATGACCAGTGGGTTATTTGACACATTCAGGGCCCAATCTCACTTTCGGCCTATTAAAGGCCCATGTTATTTATGGGCTCGAGATATTTACACATGTTAACGGCTTGTTGTTACCGAGGGCCCAAATTATGTTTAGGCCTGTTAAAGGCCCACTATGGGCATAGGCCTACCAAAAATAAGAAAGCTTATGCTGATTTAGGCCCAGATATTTTTAGTGGGCTACATGCAAATTACGGCCCATAATCGTTTTTAGCCCAATTGGAATTGTGGGCCCGACGAGTGTTGGCATGTTGGGCTCCTACGAAGCTTTCTGCCAAATACATTACTAAGATAAACCTACACTATACAAAAATAGCATCGTAATTCCTACAGCCTTTGGCAGCACGATAAATGATGTATCATAACAAAATAAATTCCAGCCATACAACAAAAGGCCTATTGGCATAAAGTTTACAGTCCTTGCAGATAAAAGCACCATCAAATGTATAGAAGCATAGATCATTTGACCTAAGTGCTAATGTTTTAGGCTGTAGAATCTGATGGAGCAGCATGATCTTCCCCTTTTTTTCTGCCATTGCTCTTGAACAACGAAGCAAATGTCTGATAGTCTGGTTTCAAAACCATTCGTATCTTGACGACATTTTTCAACCACCATTCTTGTTTCCGAACTGACCTCCATTAGGGATTGGGCTTGTGTCTGGAGCACAGATATATCACTCTGTCTAGCCGGAAGATTTTGTTCAGTAGGCAATTTGGACGAGGTTACCTTTACAACCAATCCAGAATTACGCAGGAAGGTGCTTTTTTGCATTGTTAGTGGAGAGATACTGACGCACTGCAGCAAGAGGTGACATTGTGCCTATGGTAACCTCGTCACCTTCAGGTGGTTGTGGCCGTTCAATCATTTGTTCCATAGCTTGCTAAAAGTTTGAACTTGTAGATTAATGTACTAGATAAGTTACTAATGAGACAAAAATAAACAAAGTAGGTTTCACGTTTATACATAACTTATTTTGGTGAACTACTGTAATACATTAGCATGTATTGTAGTGCCAACTACATAATAAAATCACTTTCGGAACATACGTCCACGTAGCATGCCTATTGTATTGTCTATTTCCTCACATTCATTGACATCTAAGGATAAAGAGACATGGTTTAAAGTACGATGAACATAGTATGACATCATTCATATCATGGGAAAACAGATATCAAACAAACAGGCTATTGTATCATTGTGTGGGCACGTGAACATCACAACTAGATTACAGATCAAGACCAAAAGAATTTCCTTCCTCTCTTTTAAACCGTGTAAGGTGAAATGATATGTTAAGACGACTATGTATAAAAGTGAACAAAGTAACTGACATTGGCTGCAAACCAAGCAGTTAAATGAACACGTCACAGTAACAAGCAGTCCAAAGGCAGGAGGAGTAAGGACTTACAACAGCGACTTGAAGTGGTGTGCTCATGCCCTTCATCTTGCTGGTGTGGCAATCCTTGAAGATTTGCACTGAATTCGGTTCAGGTTCTTTTGGTCCGCACGGGCTTTCCTCTGTATTTGGAACAAGTCAATATAGATACGATAATATGGCACAGAAAAAAGAAGGAACTAGCAGCTATTTAAAAGATCCTCACAGTGTGCAATATAGCTATGAGATCCTGTTGTCTGTTGGAATTTCACTTTAGAACGGTTAGTCTTGTTCTTCAAACAGTTAGCCTAGAAGAACATACACTTGTAAGGCACATACGTAAATACAAGTTCAATATGTGATCTGATCAAAAACATATACCCTACCTGATACTTAGGATCAAACCAGTGTTTAACAAGGGCTGTCCAGTCTTCATCTGTAATATATTCCACTGGAGATGTTTGGGCGATTTCATTGTTAGCCTTGCCTTCAAAGTGAGTTTTTCTAAGGTGATACCGGTACTGTCGCAGAGCAGACTGAAAAACATGAGTGCATGCTTGTTTAGTTGCATCATCTTTCGGATCCAACTTGAACCTCATCTGTTGAAAAAAGAATGTGAGACTTATTTGGAGGAAGCTAGAAAGTATGGGACAGAGCAAGACAATATTACAAATTGCGATGAATAACATTACTTACGGATAAATGGTCAAGGAAGATGTAGTATGTACCAAAAATAGGAAGGCGTGTCATATTCACATGTATAATGTGTAAGCTAAGGAGATGCAATTTCACAAATTAGAAGCAATACAAGCTAGGCACCATATGCAACATGCAACCAGATATCACACTGCCATGTTAGAGCAAGCACCTCTAGGGGAGATAAGATTTGGAACTTGCACTGCAGCAGGAGTAGCAGGAGAATCTGCAGAGATCGTCTATTTCAGTTGCTCCAGAGGACCACCATCATCCCGTGCGTTCATCCTTTTAGATTTTTCCTTGTCAAGTCAAACACACAAGAAAAAGGAATGCAATTCGCTCTTCCAAATTCATTGATGCATGATACTGATGAACACAACTTTTATGTAAGGCAACCACATTGTAGGAGGATGGAATATGTATGAAAAACGCTAAGCAGAAGGCATTTCAACAAATTGGAAGCAATGCAAGCTAGACACCATATGAAAGATCCAACCAAAATCACTCTACCAAGTTAGAAGTGTCTCATTATAAGTGGCATTTTGTCAAATTAGTGGCAGTACATGCTTGAAATGATATGCAAGATGCAACCAATATTACACTGTCAATTTGAAGGTGTCTCGTCAGAAGTGATTGATGAGGGATACACAAGAAAAGTAGTTTGATGTAAGAACATGGTTAATAGAAAGACGTAGTATGTACCAAAAACAGGAAGGCATGCCATATTCACAGGTATAATGTGTTAACTAAGCAGATGCAATTTACCCTAATTAGAAGCATCACAAGGTAGACACCATATGCAACATGCAACCACATATCACATTGCCAAGTAAGAGCAAGCACCTGCGATTGTGGTGTAGGGGAATTCCGGTCATCAACTATAGAGCTACGTCGACTATCTTCATTTAGCCTTGCTGTTTCTTGAGAATCATTTGGGGAGGATGACACTGCACTCTTTAAAAGAGTAGCGCGTCTCACAGTAACCCACTGGGGTGACTGCCTCATCATAAGTGATTGATGAGGGATACACAAGAGCATTAGTTTGACGTAAGAACATGGTAAATAGACAGATGTAGTATGTATCAAAAACATGAAGGCATGTCATTATCAAAGGTATAATGTGTAAAGTAAGCAGATGCAAATTAACCAAATTGGAAGCAATACAAGCTAGACACCATATGCAACATGCAACCACATTTGGCAGCGCAAAGTTAAAACAAGCACCTGGGATGGTTGTGTGTGGCAATTGAGATCATCAACTGCAGAGCTACGTTTACTGTCTCCATCTGCTGACACAACACCCTTTAGAGCGCTGAAACGCTTAGTGCTTATCCTCGAATTACACTGGAGCGACTTCTGTCTTTTCTTTTGTGTATTCTTCAACAGTGTGTCAGAGTCAGAAATACCCATGCATAAAAAACAATAGTGTGAGCATGGGTGAAGTGTGTGCACAAGTAGTACAGTGTAAAAGTAGCAGATAGCTGGTGGGTGAGAAATAAATGATGGGACACATATGATAGCTCTACAACATGCATGGCACATGAAATTAGACTCCAGGATTTTGAAATATGAGCACAGGGATGGCTGGGAAATGCAGATACTCCTCCAGCACACCACAAGGTGTGGTCCTATGAAAATAACAGTCGGCTGAAAACAAATAGGTCAGTCCATTTTTTCTGCACCGTTCGATGTACAAACAACAAGCAGATCACCTTGATCTACCTCCAGCCAGTTAGTGTTGACGATCTTCCTCGAAACGCCAGCGACCACCGTCCCAGTCCCCTGCCTCCGCCCTCACCTCGACCTCACCGCACCGCCGTGCTTGGCACCACCCCCCCGGCCATCCCTTCAAGCCCCGCCGACCTCCAGATCGGGCGAAAGCAGCTCCTGCACCCCACACCCCTATGATAGACACCGATGCGCCGCTTCCCCGGTGAACAGGCGGACTAGGTGCTCCGCGCGCCTAAGTGGGTGCTGCTTCTTTTAATTGCGAATCAACTTACCTTGAATTGAAATCCAGGCAGGCGACTGACCTCTAGCTAAGGTGAAATAGTAAATGGGAGGAAACCTTGTGCATTTAGTATCACGAAGAAGGTGCTGTAAGAAGCGCTCAACTAGTTTCTTTCGTGGGATGAATACGGTGTGAGTAGAGATGTAAGATTTGCATGAATAAGGGAAGAGGCGTACCTCTTTCTGCTAGCAGTGTTGTGTCCTCCTTCTGTTTTTTCCAACGATCTTCTTGTGGTTCGCTGGAAACAAGAAGTTGTGGAGGACGATGGAGCCTTGGTCGAACCCATGGCCAAGTTGTTGAGTCTGGTGCGGTGGTCGTCTATTGACGGCGGGGAACCAGATCCGAGGTGGTGATCGACAGCGTAGCAGGAACAACTCTGGTGCGGTGGACGGTTGCGACAGTGGAGCGGCAGTGGTGAGGCGCAGGACGGCGTGGTCGAAGTGGTTCTGGTACGGCGCACGTCGGCGTCGGCGTCGGCGTCGTGGAGGCAGCTCTGCCTCGGCTTCAGCTGCTAAGTCCTTGAGGGCATTGCAGTTGCGGTTGCGTTGGACGGCGATGTTGGGGTACCGGCTCCGATGTGATGGAGGAGGGCGGCAGTGGATTGGGCGCGATGGGGTGGAGGACGAAGGAGGCTGGGGTTTCGCGGCTGGTGGAGAGGGCGTTTTGGCCCACAGAGTATGAATGGGGAAACAGAGGGAGGGGGAACTAAGGGGGAACAATGTTTTGGTTTGGAACGCGCTTGTTTGAAATTTGGGGAAAGTTACAAACTTTGCCCCCATCTAAAATTTCGGACATATTGCGGTCGGGGGTAGGACAGTAATCTCAGCTGTCCCAAATAGTGTGCGGGATAGATTTCGGCCGAGCGCATGGGTGTTTAGGCGCCCATGGTGTATGAATGCTTCTCGAAGACGATTGACTGGCGTCTTGGTGAAGTTACAAACCTACCCCGGTTTAGACCTTTGGACATCGGGACGATAGGTTACACGGATCAGAGTCAGGACAGTAATTTCCTACCACCAAACATTAGTCTCGCGCGGTTTCGGGCGACCAGAGGCTTATTTGGCGCTTCATTCAATATTTGGAAGCAGAAGCATTAACGTTTATAGTTCTCTTGAATTGAACTTTCAGGATTTGTCAAACTTCAAAAATCTTGACTCTTGAAAATCCTAAAACTACGATTATTTTGGAATGGAGGGGGTACATTTGAATATACATTGTACACGAGTACATATTAAAAATATGCAGCTTGCTCAATTCATGCATGGTGATAGATATAATCTCCTTGGTTGCAAAAAAATAGTTACACATGCGTATGAATATATAGCATGTTCAAACGCACAACAAAGCTTGATGCCACCTTTTAGATCTGATTTACAAATGCCATTATCTTGAATTCAAATAGATGAATGCACTTCCTATGAATTTGAATCTTCGAAACCACCTTTATGTTGAATTGAACATGTATTCTATTTCGTAGCTATTAATTTGGAATGTATCCATGTATGTGACAAATGTATAAAGTGCCTGACACTAACAACACGGAGTGCACTAATTAATGTTTATATATGAATTGCAAAAGCCATGCATTATCTAGATTTCAAACCACTCTCACTCTATGGATCGATAATATGAAATAAACCCATACACATGCTCGAATTCAATATAGTATGGGTGTCTGATAGACAAATGTTCGTTCATACACAAATTGCAAAATTCATGATCCCATCCAAAAAATTTAATGCAATTTATATTTTAATTTAATGCGTAGAACCGCCTTTTACGCGTAGATGCACTATGCCTCGGCCCGTCCTCACACACGCGCTATATATATCTCTATCTGACGCATAAGTGCACACACTTTATATACATCGGCATTTCTCTCTCACACATGCTCACACTCTCTCCCGGGGTGTCTCACACACACACTCTCTCTATATATATCTCCCTCTCTCTCTCTTACTACTACGTACCACTCTTTTCTCTAATCTCAGTTGGAAAACACTATTTCTCTCACATGCATATATACACACGCACGGTCTCTGTTGGCCCTCTATATGCACATATATGTGCCTATGTGTCTCCCGCACGCACATTATCTTTAGGCCTCTCTCGCACACATTGCCCCCCCCACACACCTCTCTCTTACTAGTTGGCGGATATGATTCCATCAGATCATTCGGTAGCATATCCCTGACTGTTAGGCTGGATGGTAATACGAGGCAAAGTTTTACCCAAGTCTGGGCCCTTGCAGTTGAGGAAAAAGCCTACTCCTGGTACTATATATATCTGTGATAGGGGTGTGTACAAATTACACGTGAATACCAGGCATTGTGTGTGTGTGTATACTATCGACGAACTAACCCTCGGGCTTATATAACATACTCCGGGCCTAGGGTTACAAATCATATATAGTCGACTTATCATCAGTGGGGATAGAGTCCTCCACGACTCTGGTAGCTTTGTCTTGTACGCCGAGTCCTCCATGGGTCTTTGTATAACGCGTCTCGGTCCAACCTATGTGGCGGAGGATGGAACCAACCCATGAGTCCTCACGTCGACCCACCACAACTAGAAATGATGTCCCACCACACCCCACACACAATCGGTCACTAAGAAAATAAGCATATACAATAGTACAAATTTATACATGAAAGTTAATTGCATAGTGCATCCAATAATATTTGTTCCGCATTGTGAATGTTTATATCTTCTCCTAAAAAATTAGTCACGGGAAAGAGAAACGAAGGGCATATATCTCTTTGTCTCCACCGCACACCCCCTCTCTCTACACCACTTTCACGTACGCACACAAACTATCTCTCAGCCCTCTAAAAGTATGCCCCTAACACATTCACGCGTGACAGTCACTGTATTTCAAGCGAAAGCACTATACGGTCACTGGACTTCAGAATATGCTCATTACGGCCACTGTATACATTCTTGTGGTGATCATACGGTATCTAGCTCACCATATGTCTCCGTATTTTGTTGATGACACTGATGGTCATTGTATTTGATGCGTGCTCCTTATTTTGTTGACGACACTGACGGTCATTGTATTTGAAGTGAAAGCACGATATGGTCACTGGACTTCAGAATAAGCTCATTACGGTCACCATATACATTTTGTGGTGCTAACCAACCTGTGGTTGGATGGTTAGGAGGACAGTGGTATCCCCAGCCCATCATGGTTAAGGTCCTGGTGCTCGCATTTATCCTGGATTAATTTCAGTATTTTTGGCGATGTGTGTTCAGTGGGAGGAGACGTTCCCCTCGACTACGAGGAGCCTATGGTGACTTCATAAAATCTCAAGATGATATGCTGGCTCACTCTCTCAAAGGTGCTCATAGGGGTAGGTGTGCGTGTGTGCGCTTATAACGGTGAGTGTTTGCGCGTATATATGAGGGCATGCGTCTGTACTGTGTTAAAAAAAAATACATGTCGTGATTATACGGTCACTGGCTCACCCTACAACTCCGTAATTTGTTGATGACATGATCAATTGACCAGTCAAACGTTCCACGTGGCGCAACTAATGTGGCACCATCCGCGCACATTACCGTGGGGCCCACCTGCCAGCACGTATATGAAAGAAAGAAATGGTAGCTTGCGTCTGTACTGTGTTAATAAAATACATTTTGTGGTGATCATACGGTCACTGGCTCACCATACAGCTCCGTAATTTGTTGATGACATGATCAATTGACCAGTCAAATGGTCCACGTTCATCAGCGCACATTACCGTAGGGCCCACCTATTAGCGCGTATATGAAAGACAGAAATGTTAATAAATTAGTGGTCGGTGGGGATTCGATCGTGAGACCTCTGGTTGGCAGCTCGCGCGCCCTAACCACAGCGGACAAGGTCGCCTTGTGATGATATGCTGGGCTGGCCGCTTGAATTGCATGCATGCATGCATGCACGAGCTATTGTGGTGAATACAAACACATCACACATGCGCACAAACACGCCTGCAACGCCAGCATGCATGCATGCAATACTCACACGTACACATGCACGCACGAAACACTCGCACGAACACACACAGGCATGCAGACATGCAACACTGGCACGTACACATGCACGCACGAACACACACACACGCACGCATGCATACAACACTGAAATGTACACATGCACGCAACACTCGCACGCCTGTATGCACACAGCACACGACACAAGACACACGCTCAACCTATACGTGCATGCACCCGTTTGTGAAGCACATGGATTGTTACGAGTATTAATCAATCTTATCTGTGATAAGCAGAACATTGATGTTTGCAGCGGTCTTTATGAATCACAACGTATCGAACGGGCTATCAACGTACATACATGAAATTTTTAAAATTCTCTTACATTATATAGTAGGCCTATCAACCTACATGAATTAGATGATGTCACACTCAATGAATAATCATCGGTTTATGTAATGCCCACTTCTCACCGGCCTGGCCCACCAAAAACCCCTCCCCCGCCCGTGATTCCCGCCCGGCGCCAGCTGCCCGAATTCATGCGGAGCCGGCTCCTTTGTCATGCGCTGCCTGCATTGGTTGACTGAGGCCAGGTACGGGCCCACATGTCAGTGGAAGAACAGCATGGTGTCATACATCGGAGTCGAGGGCGCCGCTCGCTGCACGCCCGGCTGAACACGCCTCCTTGCCGCATTCAAATGCCTCCATGAAACCCGTGTGGAAGCCGAGAAACCCACTCCGACCACATGTCTGTTCATGACTGGGCCGGCATTAAACTCAATGCCGGCCGAGCTCCTCCCGTCTGTCCTCTATTTAATCTCCTATTTAAACGAGGCCAGACGCCGGCCAAAAATCGCACACCTCTGCCGCTCCCCTATGAATTCCGTCATTGTTTATATGAAATATGACCGTGTTTGCACGAATTTCATCTGGTTGGTTGAGTTGTTGTCAGAATGTGTGCGGCTATGGTTGGATGGCGTGATTTCTGGGTCGTCGGTCGGTCTGCGCCCGGCTCGGGCGGCGAGGTGGGACAAATAAAAACCAGCTCTTGCAAGCTCGTCTCCAACGCGCGCGCTGGAGGAGGAGCACCCGAGCTCTACCTTGTTCATCGGTGGTAAAGGCACCGGTGGACAAAAGGGTCACCAATATTTTGGGCTACGCCGGGCAAGATCCAAACAACCCCTTCCAGCCCCACCCCTCCCAGCACATTCAAATCCCTCGTTCACTATGAAATTTTGCCATGTGTTGTTTTCAGGGATATTTTTCTATGTGAAAACAAATTTAAATATGAACGAATAATCGGTGTCCGCAGTCTTCTGTCGGGACATGGTTGGATGGCCTCATAGTAGTAGTGTAGAGTAGTAGGAGTAGTACAGTGGTAGGAGTAGTACTACAGTAATTTCCTTGGAGTCCGTGCTACAACAAGCTACCCTAGGCTATGTTACTACTCCCTCCTTTCTGGTTTATAAGGCTCAATTTCAAAATCTCCCCAACCAAGGTAGACAGTGAGTGGTGGAATAAATTTCTTAGTTTGCACAAGTACTTAATTAGTACGCTCGTTTTTCTCAAAAAGTTATGTTTACCGATGCATTAGTTACGACGAATGCATGCATGACCACTAAATTTCCATGAACTTCTACATGCATTGGTGAGTTTTCTCTTGATACTGCTTGCATCGGGTGATTTAATGCACCTCGAAATCCAAACATGTGATGGTAAGTACTAGTAGAATTGAGACTTATAAAACGGAAAAAATGAATTTCTTTAGATGAGCCCTATAAACCGGCCCATAAACCAGAAAGGAGGGAGTAGTAAGTAGTACTACCTCCATAGTGGGTACGTACCCCGTAAAATCAGATTTTCCCAAAACTAAGTCGCTCAACCTTTATTTGCTTGTTTCCCTTCCTGCCTCGTTGCCTCGAACAGACTATGCCAAACTCCCCTGCCTACCGCGCAGTAAAAGACCCGCCCTCACCTTTTTTAGTCTGGGTTTGTATTGCTGGATCGTGCGATGCAGCAAAAACCAAGCCGTGTCTTGTACTCCTCCGTCGTACTAAGAGTGGAGATGCTCACTTTCATGAATGATGTACTTCCTCTCTCCGACATGTGGGACATATAGCAACCGGGTCGACGTGTTGTGCACCAAATAACAGTGCAGAATAGCAGGGGGACGCACCCCAGTCATAGTGCCCCAGTAGTAGTAATGAGCAATTAAACGTCAAATCACAAAGCCGCACCTTTCCCGCAGACGGACGGAGCAACCATTATTTCACACTTCGCTGAATCCACTTCTCCATCATTGCCTTCAAGAAAACCACGTATTGCTTCTGTCATTGTTCTGCCTTAAGGGGGACACGCATCGCCTTGGTACATTATGACACGTGGGACCGCATGACAGGCCATGCTCCCCCGCCCACCGCTCGGTAAAATCACCTCATTTTTACTAATCTGGATACTATCTTTTTAGATCAATATAGTCGGGATTCACCAAGGAGCAAAACCAAGTGGTAGGCTGCTCCTGTCGTGTTGGCGTAGCAACTCAGCAGGGTCAGTCCGCACACGAAATGGCGACACACTTACAGGACCCCTTTGGCCGACATGTAGCTCATCCACCATCTTGTTCCACGTGCGATGCACCAAATTACAGTTCGGAGCAGCGGTTGGACTTGGAGGCACCCCGGTCATAGCGCCGCAGTACTAGTAAATGAGTGATGAGGGGTCAAATCACAAAGCCCCACCTTTTTCGCATTAAGCTGGACGGACGAAGCAACCATCATTTCACTCTAGGGCGCAAGAGCATAAAGAAAAAACAAAACCAATGATGCGTGCGGCAGCTACCTAGGGCGCCCTAGGGTAGGAGCCTCCACTACAAATCCACCTCTCCCTCGTCCTCTTGATGAAAACCGATGATGCGTGCGGCTGGTAGGGTTTGTAGGAGTACTACGGCGTATGGGGCCACGCCGTAGTAAACGGGAGAGGGATTGAGTTCGATTCGAGGTAGAATTTTGGACTGCTCGGTTTTACGGGAACGAGGCAGAATTTTGTGTTCAGGGAGTAGTGGAGATATACGTACAAAAAATTGTGGACGTAGGTTCGACCGAAAGGCAATGACGCATGGGCAACGCATTTTGATATACCCACAGCCGTGTGAAATTTGCTACTCAAAATAATGCATAAAAGTTCCTCCAAAAACATCTATAACTAATGGGAAGTGAATGTATGCTTAAAATGAAAATGTAATACAAAGAGAAAAAATGAATTGTAGTTAAAAGAATGACATTTCTAACAAAAATGTGAATGTGAACTACATATGTGTGCACGTGACCAACACATATATTGTCAATACAAAATCTAATGCAAGAAATAACTTATGAGTAACATGCACGAATTGATGATGTGGTGCTTGCATGCATAGAGTACAAAAACAATGTGATTTATGACTTGCATGCATGACGTGTTCATGTGCCATAGTTGCATGTCTAGGAAAAAAGGAAGTGGGTTGTACTAGCTATTTAGGAATAGAAGATGTATATATGGAAGTTGTAGGGAAAGAGATGACATGTATCTCAATTCCTATGAGTAGGGATCAGAAAAGAGATGTCATTTGGTTCACATCATAGGAACTTTTCTATTGAATCTAGAGATGACATGTATCTCAATTCCTATGAGGAGGGATTGGAAAAGGGATGTCATTTGGTTAACATCATAGGAACTTTTCTATTGAATCTAGGCTAATGTTTATTTCCTTTGAAATTGTGGGAGTATAGGAATCCATTCATATGAACCAAGTGGCTCTAAAGCTATAAAAAATCATATCATGTTTATTTTCCTTTGAAATGTGGACTATATGAATCTATTCCTATGAACCAATTGGCTCTAAAGGAAAAATTCCTATAAAAAATCATATCATATAGAGTTCCTATGATATTCCTCCACACCAAAGGATGGTTGAAATTGCTGCAGGTGATACGACAGTCTTTCTTTGTACACTCCTCCCCCATCTTTATAGTTACCTCTCAAAGATGAATGAAATGATATATACTGGGTATTCTATATGTGCATTTTGGTATACGAAAACTCGGTAAAAGTTTGTGAGGTTCGAATTTTCAATAAAGCTATATGCACTACACTTTGGAACGGAGGGAGGAGCATACGACAGTTGCTAACACTCACGTGGAAGATTTGTGTGTCGGAGGAGTTGCTGTTCTGTTAAATGCCATGGCAAAACTGGCACTGTCGGATGCCGATCTAACGGTTCTTACGGCGTTCGTCAGGAAACGGCTTGTGGCGAATGTTTGTCAGATATGATTTACGGACACATGCATTGCATTGATACGTGCCCCCTCTCTCTCACGCACACACGCACCCTCATGAGTCACGACTCCCCCGAGTCCTCTCACACCCACCGTCTATCTGTAGGTAGACGTCACACACATATGTGCTCTTCACACCCTACCCTCAGAACTTCTAAAAAATAAAAGACGTCGCGCACCTTTTATTTTAACTCACATGTCACACACTTATAGTATTACTCTTGTGGTGAACATTCTTTGGGCGTAGTATATTGTACTCTCACGAAGAGAAGCGGTGCACGCATGCACTAGTTCTCTCACACCCACTCGCGGGGTACACGTAGGAGCGCTTTTTTAAGCTAGGAGCGCATTTCTTTACAAAGAGGCATCCCAAGTGACATTTTGACTAGTTTAGTTTTCAACTTGATGGAGGGTCGGGGACCACACATGAATGATACAGTACATAGTGCGTCCTGGACGCGGTGATTTGATAGTGCGACCTGGAAGCGGTGGCACATTATTGATCGAGTTTAATATTCACTTGAACTTTAAATGAAAATAGTGGTTCGTGCGTATTCATTTTAATAACGGTTGCTACAACAAAATCGCTCCACTATATATATAAGCAGGAGCCTCGGCGCTTGCTTACTAGGGTTCCTCTCTTTCACTCTCTCTTGCTCTCTAGATCTAAACAAGACATAGGTGGCCACACTCTCTCTTGTAACACCTTGGTTTTTGCTCCTGTTTTTTTTTCCTTTGCGGGATTTGACTCCCGTCTTTTTTCTCGATGTTATCGGTTTTCTCTCGCTCTTGGGTATGTGAAGATGGTCATCTAGCCTGCCTTTCCTATCCAACCAGAGATTCTCTCCAATCCATCCTTGCCACCCAAGACCTATTCTCAGGGTTTTGCCGTCGAAACCCTACCTTCTGAGTTGTCGGAAGGGAAACCCTGATCTCTTCCGTTACAAAGGAACCCCAATTACCTTTGACCTTTTGCCTCCCAAACTTTTCCTAGTGATCATCCCACATCTATAAACCCTGGATATGCAAAAATACTGCCAAGTCATTTGCAATATTTTCATTTATAATTAATTCCTTTTTCTGCTGATAAAAGGAATTAAATCCAGGAAAATAGCTATCCATCTCCAAAGTTGATGAAAACTTGTGGAGATATTCTTTGTGATCATATTGAACTCCCATAAAAATATTGGCCATAATTAAATAAGGGAAATTGCATTTTCCTATTTAATGCCAATATTGCATTTTGGGCCCTTTCTAAAGGAACTACCATTTTGGTAGCCAGGAAAAATCCCAAATAAATTGTGGAGCTTCGTATATCCATGTCTTCACCATTTCCATCAAAACCCAAGTCCCATAGTTCAAGGTTTGAGCACAGCATCCATTTGCAAATTATGTCCAGATTTTCAGTTTGCAAAGGAAGTGCTTGAACCTTTGATCTATTTGAGCTGAAATTTTTCATGGTGGTTAATATTGATAAATCACTCATGGAAACCAAAAACCAGCTCAATCCATCTACCCATTTGTCCAGAGCAATTTTCTCAAGTTTCTGTCCATTTGGAAGCTCTGTGAAGGAAGTACCATTTTGGTGTACCCAAATGGTATGAAACTTTTACAGTGGCTTCATATGTTCAAATAACTCACCTCCTCCAAATTTCAGCTCAATGCAAGATAGTATGTGAGTACCAAATCAAAGTTTGCATTTCTGACCAGTGGGGTCCATTCTACAGCAAGTACCCTCAATTATTATCCAAATGGCCCCAAAATTTACCAGGGTAGTCACCTTGGTAGATCATTTCCCCATGCCAAAAACCAGAGTCTGTCTCCTGCTTAATCCCTCTCAGCTCACATCAAACACCTGCTAGTCAGAACACTTGTGAGCTCTCACCAGTCATTTCCTGCAGCCACTTCCATCCAAAATCTCTCTAGTCAACTCAACGAAGCAAGGAGAAGGCCCCAGACATCTTTTGGCTTCATATTGGGTGTGGAAATGCCGTGGACACGCGGTGGCCACACGCAGAGCGCGCCAAATCGGTGCACTGTGTCCTGGACCCTTCGGGAGCCGTCTCCGGCAAGCCACGGCTTGTCCAGGAGCGCCGGCGAGCTCCCCACCATGTGCGTGAGCCTTCTGGAGGCCTCTCCCCTTCGTCTGCTAGCCCCTGGCCGCTTGTACCGACCTCCGGCGCTCCACTGGATCGGCGCCACGGCGACAAGCTTCTGGGAGCCTCGGCCGGCGTCATGTAGCTCCTCCCCGAGCTATTTAAGGTGCCACCCGAGTCCCCCCCTCTCCACCAGCAGCCCAGCCCCCTCTTCTCTGAGCTCCCTGAGCTCTCCCCTGCCTCCTATGGCCGCAAGGCTGCCGCCCACTCCCCTCGACCCCTCCCTGCCCGAAGGCCTCCTCCTCCCTTCTTTCTACAACCGCGGCTGTCCCAGGAGCTCACTGAGCCGCCGCCACCCTTGTTTTGGTCGGGAAGCACCGCCAGAGCAATTTCTCCCATGGGTACAGCCGCCTCCTCTGCTGCCCATGGATGTCTCCCCGCCGAGCTGTCCCGAGCTCTCCAGCGGCTGGCCCTAAGCATGGGGTGGCACCACCAGCTCTCCCAGCTCGCCGGCGGGCGCAACTGAGGGGAGGAACGCCAGCGTCAAGCACTGCCTGAGCTGCCATGGTGCGGCTCTGTTTCTGTCGCGAGGGAGACAAGGAACAGAGAAGGAGAGAGAGAGAGGGAAGAGATAAGGCGGGGCCCGCCTGTCATCCACACGGCGTTGACCCGGCCCGGGCCCAGCGACTTAAGTGGAAGCGCCTTTGGCGTGTTTGCGTTTTCCTTGTAGGAAAGCGTATTCCGCTGAAGTGCGCGACCCGCTGAGCTGCCAGGGACCCCGGTGGAAATATTCTTTTTATAGATAGGTCCCTGACAGAAAACCTTTGTAACTTTTCACTCGTGACTCCAAATCAGGTGAAACCAACGCCCACGTCTTCAGTGCGTCGAGCCCGTTCCGATGGTATGATTTTCATAATGTTTCCACACTGTGAAAATGACCATTTTACCCTTGCCTCTAAACAACCCCCTGAGAGGGAATCTTTTCCGGCGAATTCTTCCACGGCTTCACCGCACTTCTTCCCGGAGTATTCATCGACCCCCAGGCAAGCCGACCATCTGATATATGCCCTAAAGCATTGCTCTATGATATTTCTTGCGTGCTTAAATTAATATGTCTATGCTTGTATGCGTAGTAGTGAGCTGTATGGAATGCTACTGAACCCTTGCTTGCACTTTCTTCGATGACGGCACCACGCCTGTGTTCTGAGCTGTTTCCGGCCATCCGGGGTGGATGCCGACTTTTATTTTCTCTTTTCAACGACTGTCCCGTGTTCTGAGCTGCTTTTTGGCCGTCTCGGGCAGCTGTTGAATTTCTTTCCGTAGCAGTGACCCTATGCTCTGAGCTGTTTTTCGGCCATCTTAGGGAACTGCTACATTCTTCTTATCAACACTGTCTCATGCTCTGAGCTGCTTTCCAGCCGTCTTGAGCCGAGGTTGAATTATTCCGGTAATGTCCCAGATCTGAGTTGTAAAGACCGTTCTGGTGGCTACTGGTTTCTTTGCCAGTTTTATGCAAGGGTTCCGATGGTCGTAACTTACAGCTAGAACTTGTAAGGTGATGACTTGCCATTTAAATACTGATTCACTAATGACTTGTCGTGATATCATATGGAGATAGGTTGTTATGATCATGCATAGCTATTGCCATCTCAGGTTATTGTGATAAACAACCATGCTTGCTAAATACTGGCTAAAGCTAAACCTAGTTGGTTGATCCAGAGTCACCTGTCCGGACTTACCCGTGCAGCCACATTTGCCGGTATGGGACGGCCTTGACTTGGTCTAATCGCGTGCTCTTTCACCGGTACCGCCAACTAGGGAAGGTTATGCGTGCGCGCTACCCTGGCCCGGTAGGCGGCGATAACCTTGTGAGCCCAGTTGATTGTTTGACCCGGGAGTCCCCGTTTGGGACAGTTTAGTTCGGCCACGACGGTGGCAGGTGTCACGAGGTGACACAGGGGCCACCCAGGGCAGGACTCCGGGGGAGTGTGATTGCCGGTGGTACGATGGAAGAGTCACGGGTCATGCAGGTTTCGTTGGAGAAATGCTGGTCCACCCGAATGGGATCACGAGGTCAGTGCTCCATAGTGTGGGTAAAGTGCGCAACCTCTGCAGAGTGAAAAGTCTATTCGAATAGCCGCGTCCACGGTATTGGACAGTCTGTCCAGACCTCTCTAGGGGATTAACCGGAACAATAATAATAATGATGGAAGAACTCGTCTTATGCCCTGAAGTACCCAGGGGATCGTGAATGTTCTGAGGGTTGTGAGGCAACCTGGAAGAGAGTAAGTTGGATCTGGTTAAGGTTTGGATGGGTTCCTGAGAATGTTCGGAGTATGGATTATTTACTTGCCATGCTTTACTTTCTTAGTATCACACTGGATACTCCTGTTATGCCATGATAATTAATATTGCTCTAATAACAAATGCATGCTTGAATGCCATGGATTGCTTTGCTTGGTGTATATGTTAGTTGGTTTGCTTGCGAGTACATTCAAAAGTACTCAGCGGCCTTCAATGTGGCCAGGTTCTCATAAGGATCCGTCATCTGTCGACAAGGAGCCGGAGCGTTCGCGGGCTAGGTGCGTAACCGAGTCAGATCCCTGTGGATTGGAGCCGCACCAAGACCGTGCTGCCTTAGATAGAGCCTTTCCGCTGCCATCACCTCTTGTAATATCTCATGTAAGACTTATATATCCATTAATAGAAATGCCTGTGTTCTTGATACTTGTTGTAAACTCGCATGCCAGAGTGATTTCCTGGGATGGTATACGTGGCGACCGTCTGGCTACAGTGGTAATCAGGCGGGGCGCCACATCTCTCTGCTCACCGCTGGTCACAAATCCGGCCGGACCACCTTGGCTGGGGCAGCGGTGTAGGTGCATCATTCACGCGGTCGTCGGCGGTGAGGGAGGAGAGCAACAGCTGCCCGCGCGTCCCGATCGGCGGCCATGCCATTCTCTCCGAGACAGCGTCGGCTCGGGAGGGCCTCCGACCCCTTCTTCCTCCCTGCGGTATTGTGGCCAAGATGCGGTCTCCCGATGCCATCTTTGACACATCGCGACGACCCTCAAGTATATCTTCCTTCGAAACCGGCCTTGCTCTACTGCCCCAGCTCCCCACATGGCTGCGTGTGGATTTTTTTGCTACTTCCATCGGCTGTTCCAAAGCCACCTAGACTTTTAATATTATTAGAGGTAAAGCTAGTTCACACAGTTGAATCTAAGAGTTGGTTCAAACAGGGAAGAAAGTGAGAAAGCTGTAGCATGAATCTAGGACTTGGTTCTAAGAGGAAACGGGGGAAAGTCGTAGATATTAGCTACCCAACTGGTCTCTTGGTTGAAAAGGCGAAGAAAGCGGGGTGGATGGCGAAGGGTGGGGGGAAGTGGACCTGTCTCTTGATTGAAAAAGGAAAGAAACTAAGGGGTGTTGGGGGGACAACGCAAATGGGAACGAGCAGGTCAAGATTTCCTGTGCTCACATAGGAAAATGTCGCTGAGGAGATAAAAAATGGGACAAATGCAGACATGTTGCCTGAATGTTTGACGCTCTCGTTGTTGTGGTACCACATGGCCACCTATGGGGCCATCGGCCCCTTGTGGTTCGGCAAGGGGGAAGAGCGCATTGCACAAAGGGCGAAAAGCACAGAGCAGCACGGCAACGGTGACACGGGCAGTTTAACCCAGGTTTGAGCTGCCGTGAGGCATAAAAACCCTACTCCTGCTTTGGTGGATTGATGGAAGGACCGTGGTGGAGACGCAGTGCTCTAGCCAGGCAAGGTCGCCTCGGGGCAAGAGCAGCTACGCTCGTACGAGCGTATAAGGGTCTGAATCCTTTCTAAGGTAGCCACGACCCTCCTTTTATAGGTCAAGGGGTCACCACAATGGCAAAACAATCATTATGCACTGATTAGATAGCCACAGTGCTATCATACCTAACTCTGCAGACAGAACAGGGTGCATTAAATGCGCCGCTTAGTGTCACATCATGGCGTAGCCCGGCAAGACTTGTCGTGCCATTCAGCCACCTTTTCGTCTGTCCGTGCGACACGTTGCCTGGACGGGTGCCATTTAGGGATGATCTTCCTCAGAAATGGCATGCCACGTACCAAATAACAACCACTTAGTCACTTGGGGGCTCGACACTGCACCGATGGGTGACTTGCGTTGATGTGAGGTGGAGCGGTGGAGCTTTGGCGGGGTAATCCGTCCTTGGCGTCCCCGGCAAGCCAGCCCGGAGAGTCTTGAGGCTTGTCTTGGGGTAACCTCGACCCCGCCAGGCTCACCTGCCCAGCAATGGAGGTTTTTCCTTAGTGATATCTTGCTTATTTGGTTGGTCTTCTTGATCCGCCCTTTGATTTCTCAAAGAGCCATCTCTTCTGCTTGGCCTTGTCTTGAATGTCATAACCTTGCTCTTGAGCCTGTGTACTGTCCAGGTAACACACCTAGGGGTTTGTTGCACCAACAGGATCCCCCCGGCCTGGCCTGAACGCGCTACCGAGCTTCGTCGAGGTAGGCCCTGTCTAGTACATAGGCGAGCGGGTTGCGGTAGCTCGTCCTTTGAGATCTTCTTTGCTTCTTCATTAACCTGTGTCTGAGTCGGTTTCTAGTTTTCCCGCGCGTCATGCGAGACATAGTGGGGAGGTTAGTAAGCCACGATCCGTGGGCAACCCACGCCCCACGTTCACGGGGCGGTAACTGCCATACCGCTATCTTCCCCGCTTCTGCCGTTTCCGCCATGTGTGCAACATGCATTGTGCAGGGTTGGTGGTGGACGCGGAGAGCGCGGAAACGCGTGCCATGGCAGAAATCCAGACGCCATGGATTGGCGCACGGGGTCGGCCTCGATTCCACAAGCCGTTGGTGGCGCGGGAGGGAGCCGAATTGGCGGAGCGCAGTGGTCGCTCCCCCTGAGTAGGGAGCCAGCCCCCGGCCTCGTTTTCCTTATAAAAGGGGGCACGGGCGGGGGTGCAGGCTCATATCCATTCCCTTCTTCTTTCTTCTGGTGTCATTTCTTCATCATGGTGAGGGGAAGAGGATGCAGTGGCACCCAAGTAGTGGTGACGAGGGCTTCTGCTCGACAGCGCCTCCCTCCTCCCACCGAAGATGTGGGGGCGGAGCCCGCTGCGAGAGGAGGTAGGAGGGTGCGAGGTCGCGGCCGTCGTGGTGCTCGGGGTCGAGGAGGGCGAGGGGGCGCTCGGGCCGCCCCTCCGCCTGCCGCTCAACCCCCAATGGAGGGCCACGTCAGAGACCAACTGCTAGAATTCATCATCAGGCTGTACAAGCCCCCACGCGGCTGCCTCCGCCTGCCTACTCTGTTTGCGAGGGTGATGGAGCTTGAACAGCCGCGCGCGTTAAAGCTGCACATGAGGGGTTGCTGCAATGGCAGCATGCGGGTGGATGTGGACTTCCCCGCTCCTCATGTTATGCTCTTTCGACGCGGCTGGAAAACCTTTGCTCGCACCCACAGCTTGTCGGAGGGGCACGTCCTCCATTTTAAACTAATGGAGGCCGATCTGCTCTCCATCAAGGTCTTCGGGTGCTTGGGTGCTACACGGAGAGCTTGACCGATGACGAAAGCTCCTCCTTGAGCGATAGCGATGAGGAGGACAGTGACGGCAATGACGATGGCGCCAACGGGGAGGACGACGGCTCTGACTCCAGCTGAACACCAGCCGCACCATCACCGTTAGGCGGCGGCACCATCATCCGCACCTGCATCTCCTTCCCGGCAAGGCGGTTTGCCAGGGAGTTGGATGCGGAGGTGGGGGTGGTGCCCTCGGCTCCTCCAGCAGTCTTCCAGCTGGACCCCGACAGGCTTCCTCTCGGGGCTGCAGCTTCGTTCGCCTTGCCGCGTCCTACTGGCCCTTGTGGCGGTAGCCAGGGGGACCCTTCCGCCACTCTCTTCACCATCACCTTCGCCCGCGCCCTCTCGATCTTGTCAGGCTCCTCGCCATGGGGCCTGACGGGGTAAGGCTAGGCTTCTTCCCAGGCGCTCCTTTTGCCTTCTTCACCTCCCACCGTAGTGCCTAGGAGGAGAGGGACAAGAAAAGGATTACAGGGCACTTATCTTTTTTCAGTCTTAAAACATGTAGGCACTTGCCAAACTTTCAGTCTAAATTATGTAATCTTCTTTATCCATGTTAGCGTTCTGTAAGATCTATACTTGCTTATCAACATATTAATGAAAAAGACAAGCCTTGCCGGGTACTTGTGCATGTATCATGTCCATGCAGAGGTGAGGAGCCTCTATACGTTCAAGTAAACAAGTTTCCCCCGTGAAACTATCCTGCTGGTACCCTTAGTTTGTTGCCGTGGGGCAAGGCCTGCCGGGCATAAAACTATAAAAAGGGACCGGCCCCTCATCGAACCCTCTCCATCAAAGGCAACTACAACCACCTTGCCCGAAGCAACATTCGGGACAAAGGAAGGGAGCACCTATGTTTTGAAGGTAGGGAGGTTTTCATATGCACAAGTTTTTTTACCTTACAGAACAGGTATGGATAAGAAGAAACTTATCTGTTTGGCTTGCCATGGATCGCTGTGTAGGCTTGTCTCCATTTCTTCTCTTCGGGACCAAGTCCACGGCAAGAACCTTGCAACTTAGAGCAGATGAAAACAGTGCTACATGCGACCTCATCTACATGATCATGCTATGCTCATGATATGCTTATGCATGCATGCAATCTTGTCGGGGGCCCCCTAGTGCTTCATTTATTCATCTGTTGCTCAGGGTCTGCGCCTAGCTTTATACATAGGGTTACATGCAACATCGGCAAGGCTTGTACCAAAGGGTGGCTGCCGGGCAGGGCCAGACAGCCGCGTCTTACGGGTAGAACTTACGGAGATGCTCAATGTTCCATGAGTTTTGCAACTGAATGCCATCTCTAGTCTCCAGACGGACTGCGCCGGGTCTGGTGACTCGTACTACCCGGTAAGGGTCTTCCCACTTCGGCGTCAACTTATTTGCACCCTTGGCAGATTGAACACACCTAAGGACAAGGTCTCCTTCCTCAAGGCTCCGGGCATGAACACTGCGGCTATGATAGCGACACAGGGCTTGCTGGTAGCGTGCAGCACGCGTAGCAGTCCAGAGACGGTTCTCCTCAAGTAGCACAGCATCGTCACGCCGGTGCTGTTCCTGCACTACTTCATCGTAGGACAAGCACTCAAGGTGATCCGTATATGAGTTCCGTGGGGATAACTGCTTCTGCCCCATAGACTAGGGTGAAGGGAGTCTGCCCGGTAGCTCGATTTGGTGTCGTACAGAGGGACCAAAGAACCACCGACAGCTTGTCGATCCATCGCCTGCTGCACTTCTGTAGCCTATGAAATGTTCTTGTCTTGAGTCCTCACAGCACTTCAGTGTTTTCCCTCTCAGCTTGTCCGTTGCTTCTGGGATGGGCAACAGAGGCAAATGAGACTTTGCTTTCGAGGGCAAGAATGTATTGCATGAAGGCGCGACTTGTGAATTGGGTGCCATTGTCAGTGATGATCCTGGCGGGTACTCCAAAACGGGACACCAATCCTTTCGAGAACTTGATAGCTGACTGTGCGGTCACCTTCCTCACGGGCTCCACCTCTAGCCACTTTGTGAACTTGTCGATAGCGACGAACAAGAACTCAAAGCCCCCGGTAGCACGGGGGAAGGGGCCCAATATGTCGAGCCCCCAGACCGAGAAGGGCCATGACAAAGGGATCGTCTGGAGAGCTTGAGCAGGATGATGGATATTCTTGGAGTGGAACTGGCAGGCTTCACATTTGGTGACTAGCTCAATTTGCATCTTTGAGGGCCGTGGGCCAGTAAAAACCTTGCCGGAAGGCTTTTCCAACCAGGGCCCTCGATCCAATGTGGGAGCCGCATATACCCTTGTGTATCTCTGCCAACAGTTCCTTTCCTTCTTCCCGGCAAATGCACTTCAATTTCGCTCCATTGGGCCTTCTTCTGTATAGTGTGTCGTCAACGAACTGATACATACTAGCCCTCCGGGCTACTCTTTCAGCTTCTTCTTGCTCTTCAGGAAGTTCTCCTGTTTGGAGGAAATGTACTATGTGCCGCGCCCAAGTTGGAGCCTGAGGCTCGGCAACGAGGACCAGCGGAACCTCCTCATTCATGGGAGCGCACTCCTCGACCGCAGAGATTGGTAGTTTGGCGGGAGGGTGCAGCTCACCGTTCGAAGGGGAGTTGTTCCCGCCAAGCTCTCTGCCGAGGACCTCAGAGGGCTCTGCCGAGAGAGGCCTGCCGGAGTCCAGTTTCCTCCTCTCCCTTGCCATCGTTGCTGGGGATACGGAGGGTTGAGTTAGATGGAGAACAAAAGTCCCTGGTTCCACAGGGAGTTTTTGCGCAGCGCACTTTGACAGATGATTAGCAATGTTGTTTTCCACACGCGGTATGTGCTCTGTTTGCAATCCGTCAAAGCGCTCCTCCAACTTTCTCACTTCCTCGACGTATGCCTCCGTCAATGGGCTTTGATAATCCTTGTTCACTTACCTCACCACAAGTTGCGAATCTCCACGAATGATCAACTTCTTGATTCTTAGTTCTGTTGCGATCCTGAGCCCGGCAAGGAGTCCTTCATATTCTGTTGTATTGTTTTTAGCCTTCTCCCGAGGGAAATGCATTTGAACCACGTACTTGAGGTGCTCCCCAGAGGGAGCAACAAGAAGCACGCCAGCTCCTGCACCTTGTAGGGAGAAGGCACCATCAAAGTACATGATCCATTCTTGGAACACTTCCTTGTCGGGGATAACTGTCTCCAACACGTCTTCGTCAGGGGCAGGCATCAATTCCGCAATAAACTCCGCTAGTGCTCTGCTCTGAATGGTTGACGTGCTCTCGAACTTCAAACCAAAGCTGGATAACTCCAAAGCCCATTCCACTATCCTACCAGTGGCCTCAGGGTTCCTCAGTATGCGTTGCAAGGGGAAACGGGTGACAACCGTGATCTCGTGGGCTTGGAAGTAGTGGCGCAGTTTCCTTGAGGCCATGATGAGGCCAAAAATCAACTTTTGCACGCCAGAGTACCTCGACCTAGCCCCCTGCAATAGGGAGCTTACGAAGTACACTGGCCGCTGCACCACTTTCTTCCTTGCCGTGACCTTGGAGCTGTCTCCATTACCCCGCTCCTCCTTGTTCTGATCCACCTCTGACCTTGCCGGGGCGAGTTCACTTCCTTCTCCAGAGGGGACGGCAGTTGCAGCTGATTCTTCATCTACTTCCTGCTGCACCACCAGCGTTTCGCTAACCACTTGATTGGTTGCCGCTAAGTATAGCAGCAACGGTTCTTGTGGTTTTGGAGCGACTAAGGTGGGGACAGAGGAAAGACAGGTCTTCAGATCCTGCAGCGCAGCGTCTGCCTCCGGGGTCTACTCCATGGGCCCAACCTTCTTCAAGATTTTGAAGAACGGCAGGGCGCGTTCGGCGGACTTGGAAATGAACCTGCTTAGCGCGGCAACACATCTAGTCAAACGCCTCACATCTTTAACTGTCTTGGGTGCTTGAATCTGCTCAATTGCCTTGATCTTGTCAGGGTTAACCTCTATCCCCCGGTGGGACACAAAGAAGCCAAGCAGCTTGCCAGAAGGAATGCCAAACACACACTTCTCTGGGTTCAGCTTCAAGTTGATCTTGCGTAGATTTGCAAAGGTCTCTTCCAAGTCCTGAATGAGAGTTGATTTGTCCTTGGTTTTGACCACTATATCATCCATGTAGGCTTCAATATTCCTGTGCAACTGGGACTCAAAGCCAATCTGTACTACTCTCGCGAAAGTGGATCCAGTGCTTTTTAACCCAAAGGGCATACATACAAAGCAGTACATGCCGCATGGGGTTATAAACGCGGTCTTTTCTTCGTCTTCCTCGGACATGAAAATCTGGTGGTACCCGGAGTAGGCATCCAAGTAGGAAAGTAGGTCACATCCAGAGGTGGAATTCACAATCTGATCGATGCACGGCAAGGGGAATGGGTCCTTTAGGCATGCTTTATTCAGATCTGTGAAATCTATGCAAAGCCTCCATTTCCCATTCGCCTTGTGCACCACCACTGGATTCGCCAACCAAGTTGGATGCAATACCCCTCTGACCAAACCAGTAGCTTCGAGTTTCTTAATCTCCTCGGCAATAAAATGTTGCCGCTCCAAAGCTTGCTTTTAGACCTTCTGTTTGACAGGTCGGGCATGTGGGCAGACATCAAGGTGGTGCTCGATTACCTCCCTGGGAACACCAGGGATGTCAGATGGTTGCCAAGCAAACACATCGACATTCGCCTGCAGGAAGGCAACGAGCGCGCTTTCCTATTTGTCATCAAGGGTGGAGCTGATAGTAAATGTACCATCAGCGCCAACCAACCCTGTCAGGACCTTCTTCACAGCACGCGCAGCAACCTTTGATCTCTTGCTATTGGAACTCTCCGGCAAATCATCAACAGGCGCAGTGCAATCCGAAGAGACGCGCTTCCCGGATTCTTTGCTGGCATCCTTGCTAGCTTTCTTCCCTTTCTTGCTTTCCTTGGCGGGAGCAGTAGCTTCCGCGGCCTCTGCAGTGACTGCTTCTCGGTACATCTTATCCACGCATATGACTGCGTCCTTCTTGTCTGATGGAATGGAAATGACGCCTATCGGTCCTGGCATCTTCAGAGTGTTGTAGGCATAGTGGGATGCCGCCACGAATTTTGCCAGGGCAGGGCGGCCAAGGATTCCATTGTATGGCAGGGGGAGGTCAACCACATCAAACACGATCTTCTCGATCCGGTAGTTCAGCTCCCCCCCAAACGTTACCGGTAGTGTGATCTTCCCCTTGGGATGACTCCTGCCGGGGTTGATGCCTTGGAAAGTACCGGTAACCTTGAGCTCTTCATCTGCTATCTGGAGCTTGCTGATGACCATGGGAGATATCAGATTCAACCCGGCCCCGCCGTCAACCAACATCTTTTTGACTTTGAGGTTGCGAATCATTGGTGAAACCAACAATGGCAAACATCCTACCGTAGTGGCGCGGTCAGGGTGATCCTCTTCATCAAAGATGATGGGCGTGGAGGACCACTTGAGCGGCTTCCGAGAATCTACCGCCGGCTCCACGGCATTGACCTCACGTGCCCACTGTTTGAGCTGGCGGTGAGAGGAGTGCAAGAACGCACCTTCGTCAATGCACAAGGTGTCAGTGGCCTTCTGGAACTCCTGCTCGCTGGTTTCCGCTTCATCTCCTTCATCACCCCCATCATCGCATCCCTTCTTCTCATTGCCTCTGGCCGGTTTCCCTTTATACTGAGGGGCCTTGTCGGGGCGACCTCCTCCGCCACCTAAGCCCTTCCCGCCAGCACCATCTTGGTCTCTCTCTTTGTCACGCTTCTCGTACTCAGCTTTCTGCTTCTTGACGAGCTGCTCAACTTGATGACACTCTTGAAGATCGTGTCCCTTAGTCCGATGGATCTTGCAGTACGGCCCGTCAGCCTTCCCAGTCTTCTCGGCAGCCGCGACTTCCTGGTAGTCAGTGCACGCAGCAATTTCCTTGATGGGAGCCTCGGTCTTGGCCTTCTTGCCGGTACTATGAGTGCTCGCTCCTTCAACAGCCATCACTGCTTTAACCTTGCACTTCTTGTTGCGTTTCTTGTTCTTCTTCTTCTGATTGGTGGTGTCGTCGTCGTCCTCTGAGTCAATGTCGACGCCATCTTCTTCACCGGGGAGTCACCTCCCCTCCTCTGTTCGGGCACACTTGTCCGCCAGAGTGTATAGCTCATTCACAGTCTTGGGCAATCGAACGTTCATTTTGGAACGTATCCTGTGGTTGCGCACGTTGGACTGGAACGCAGTTATCATAGCTGTTGGATGGATGTCTGGAATGTTCCTGTGCACCCGGCTGAACCTCTGCATATACTTCCGCAAACTCTCTCCTTCCTTCTGTGGGAGGAGCTTCAAGTCGCTGGGCTGCCCTGGTTCTTGATGGCCGCCCGTGAAGGCGCCAATAAACTCATGGCGCAGATCAGCCCATGTCGAGATGGAGTTCTCTGGCAAGTGCATCAGCCATGACCTCACGTTTGGCTTGAGTGCCAAAGGGAAGTAGTTGGCGAACACCCTCTCGTTCCTTCCTCCGGCAGCTTGAGCAGCGATGGTGTAGATGCTCAAGAACTCTACTGGATTCAATCTTCCATCGTACTTTTCTGGTATCTCTGGCTTGAACGTATGGGCGGATGGCCAACGGACTTGCCGCAGCTCACGAGTGAAGGCGGGGCACCCAACCTTGAAAGGCAGGTACCCGCCCCCACCGGGCATGGGTTCGTCATCGTTAGGGCCATTGCGCCTATCAGACTGGCGGTGGGTGTCGCGGCGTTGCTCGATGGTGACGCGCGTGTCTTCCGTCCACCTGTCTTCTAGGACCCGTCGCTGGTCTTGACGTGCCTGAGGATCTGACAAAGCCATCGATACGTCATCGGGTTCTTGGCCACGTGGCCCTGGTTGCGGCCCCTGCGCTGGCTATCGTGGAGGGGACTGCACCGTCGGAATGGCTCCCTCGGTGCGGCCAACGGCTTGGGTCGTTGTCGCCGTTGGCGGAGGCCGTGGCGGGCCTGCCTGCTGTGATCCTCCCGCCTCAGCGAAACCAATCAAGCTCTAGATAGTGGCCCTCCACTCATCCATTTGATTGGCCATTGGCAAAAATCTCAACAAGAGCTGGGCCCACGCCATGGCCTCCGAAGCGGTGCTTGGCATGGACGATGATGCGGATCACGACATCGCCCGACTTCTGATGGTGCCTGTAGTGGCGGCGCCATGTTCTCGCCGCCGTGAGCCAGCCACCAGGGCGGCGTGATGATGAGGCGGATACGCTTGGGGGTTGATGACCCCATTTGGCGCATCGTCTTGGCTAGCTTGCCATGGGGGTGGCGCGGGCCCTATAGCCACACCCGCGGCGGGGGCAGCTAAGTGATTATGATCCGCATCAGGGCGAGTGCCACCAGTGCGGCGGTGTCCCTCGGCGAGGTGGGGAGGCGGAGATGGAGCGTTCTCCCCACCCGCACCTTGCGGAGCATGGCCGCCGTGTTGTTGTTGGTGTCGCCCTCCTCCGGTGCCTCTTGCTCCTGCTTCGGTTACAGGGGGAACGGTGATGGCACCGCCTGCGCCAGTCACGTTCCCCGTGGCGTCGGTGTTCCCATGTTCCCCTGCAGCCCCCACGACATTAGTGGCCGCATGCGAGGGGGCTTTCGAGGTAGATGGGTGAGCTGAAGCACCGGATTTCTTCTTGGGCGCCATGGATGATGAAGCCGTTAATGAAGAAAACGATGATGAAGATGACGCGCTGCTTACACCTTCGGGTCCGTGCAAGCGTTGCCCCCTACCTGGCGCGCCAAAGAAGTCGTGGTATCACACGGCCACCTATGGGGCCATCGGCCCCTTGTGGTTTGGCAAGGGGGAAGAGTGCATTGCACAAAGAGCGGAAAGCACAGAGCAGCACGACAACGGTGACACAGGCAGTTTTACCCAGGTTCGGGCCGTCGTGAGGCGTAAAACCCTACTCCTGCTTTGGTGGATTGATGGAAGGACCGTGGTGGAGACGCATCGCTCTAGCCCGGTAAGGTCGCCTCGGGGCATGAGCAGCTACGCGCGTACGAGCGTACAAGGGTCCGAATCCTTTCTAAGGTAGCCATGGCCCTCCTTTTATAGGTCAAGGGGTCACCACAATGGCAAAACAGTCATTATACACTGATTAGATAGCCACAATGCTATCATACCTAACTCTGCAGACAGGACAGGGTGCATTAAATGTGCCGCTTAGTGTCACATCGTGGCATAGCCCGGCAAGCCTTGCCGTGCCATTCAGCGACCTTTTCGTCTGTCCGCGCGACACGTTGCCTGGACGGGTGTTATTTAGGGATGATCTTCCTCAGAAATGGCCTGCCACGTACCAAATAACAGCCACTTAGTCACTTGGGGGCTCGACACCGCACCGATGGGTGACTTGCATTACTGTGAGGTGGAGCGGTGGAGTTTTGGCAGGGTAATCCATCCTTGGCATCCCCGGCAAGCCTGCCGGGGGAGTCTTGAGGCTTGTCTTGGGGTAACCTCGACCCCGCCAGGCTCGCCTGCCCGGCAAGGGAGGTTTTTCCTTAGTGATATCTTGCCTATTTGGTTGGTCTTGGTCTTCTTCATCCGCCCTTTGATTTCTCAAAAAGCCATCTCTTCTACTTGGCCTTGTCTTGAATGCCGTAACCTTGCTCTTGAGCCTGTGTACAGTCCGGGCAACACACCTGGGGGTTTGTTGCACTGACACTCGGCAACCACATCTGCCTCACCACTTTATGCCCCTGCTGTCCCTACGCCCATATCGCTACCGTTAATGTAAAATCACATGAAGCATGAAGCAATGCCACCTAATGTCACTATTAAGTAATGCTGCTGTCAGTCTAGTGTCATCGATAAATTGAAGCAATGACACCACCATTTTATGAAGTGCTTCTATCTTGCTTTATTTCCCATGAATTGTGTTTTGCAGTTACACTTAAAACTCACACCGCTAACATTGCTTCATCCCAGTGGAACTGCACAAATTTGATTGTGCATTTACTGACCATGTGCTACTCTCATGACAGTAATACTAATACTATTGTTCTGCATGTTAATCTAGTGGCAGTGTTGATGTGATGCGATGCTACTTCTTACTTAATGGCACTTTTTCATACTGTCAATGTAGTGCCAATTATAACACAATACATGCTGTTGTTAATCATATGCCACTGCAAATAACTTTCACTGTTTAAATAACCGTATTTCATATTTGCGCAAACAGGGATGTCTATCTCCATATCGTTTCTATTTGTGCAATCAAAAGTACACACCTCAGTTTTAGTAGAACTGCACAAAATGAGATGGCTATTCCTAGCTGCCGTCGTCTAACCTCCCATTTTCCAGGTATTCCTACATTGGCAGTAACTAGGTAGAATGACCAACGCAATCTAAAAAAAGCTGATTCGTATGTTTACTTCTAGATTGCAGTGCAGGGACGAGCGAAAACAACTGCATCCTAGTCGGGAATGCACTTTCTCCCAGATCAAGGATGGACAGAGGACTAGCTGGCACGGCTGCGCGGAGGTTTTTGGGATAGGTGCGCGGACAAGAGGCATTGTGGTGTGCTTATTTATGCAAATAGTGGTGCTTAAATTTAGTGGAACTGCACAAGAAGTTCAGATGGTCAGTACACTACATGGTTCAGTTCAGCATTCCAACTAAGAACACAATTATAATTGGTTATTCTGGAATGAGAGAACCTAACCCTGGATGGTGGCAACAAGAAAAACCCAGAGTGAACTCCAGGAAATTAAAGCCTGCCTAGGGAGGCCCTTTGCTTAGAGAAGCCTTGCTTGATTTTTCCTGATTTGTAAACCTTCTCACAACTTTGTCTTTTGCTGTGAACTAGTAAATGTTGGTTATGTATAAAATTGCTGAAATTATGCTTTTCAAGTATTTTATGAAGCCAAGTTTAATGTGAATGTTCCACATGAATGCTGGACTAGCGTGTGAATGTTTGGAATTTACATTGTGGCCTCAGTTAACTGCATGAACCACTGTAACAAGATACATAGTTGCTTATATGTCAGGCAGTAGAGTATTGATGTTAGTTGGTCGATAGCCGACTTTTCTAGTGTCGAAGCAAGCTGAGCCAATGTGCCGTGTTTTGCACAATTGCTTACAAGTGGGGTAGCACCAACAGTGTTTACAAGTACTTAACCAGCCTTACGTACCCTATGTATACGTCAGCGCATAGTTCTCGAACAAGTACTCTATTTCATCAAACACACACTGCTCGTATGATAAACCGTGACAACTTATGTCTTACCATGCCATATTACATGAAGAAACTAGTGAAGACACATCTGTTTCGGCAACAATTACGATGGTTCTCACATGATTCACGGGCACACAAAAGTAGCAGTAGTTCCCATAGACGGATTCAAACAGAGTACTAGCCCCAGAGGGCTCGATAATAGGCAAGGTTCGGATAATTAGACACAATCCAAACTACTTTTAAACACTAGCTGGGCCAACTATTTCATGCCTCGATCTAATTTGGGATGGACACAAGACGAACCTTGCCATGAACATCATCGAGGATGTTCGACAGTAGCTCAATCCTGTCAACCTTCTTGAAGATAACCTTGTGGCCTTGCCACTCATAAACTTGTTTGTCGAGGCATGCCACATCATCTTCCAGCGTAAGCTTGACAAGAATAGTATGCCTCACAAACAAAGGAGTAGCTTTGAACTTCTTGTGCTTCAGTACACCTTGGACAACATGCTTGACAACAGTATGGCTGGAATACATCTCGACTTTGGTATAAGTGCAACTGGCTTCGAGGATCCAACAGCCTAAGAACTTTGTTTTGCCAGTGCGTATATTCAGGTCATCCGCCTCATAGCGAGTGACATGTACAACCACACAATCCTTGTATGCATCAGGGCTCTAACTGAAACAGAAATGAATTTTGAATTACTTTCCAATATAAAAAACACAAGTTATTTAAACCACTATGTAGAGTCAAAAGTATGCATGACAGGGAAGGTAGCATGGCATCGAAGCTAATAAAATTTTGCATTATTTATCACCACATACTTAGATGTAAAACCACAATCAAGATCGACAAAGAAGAAAATCACCTTGGGCAGCTCAGCAGGGGGGGGGACACATCCTCGAAGGGGGAAAACTGCTCCTGTAGGGCCACGGGGGCTGTAACCTCAAACGGGGTGTTGACCATCTTCGTAGTGGCCGTGAGCGTATCTGGGGTCGGCTCTGTCGGTGCAACAAACCCCCAGGTGTGTTGCCCGGACTGTACACAGGCTCAAGAGCAAGGTTACGACATTCAAGACAAGGCCAAGCAGAAGAAATGGCTCTTTGAGAAATCAAAAGGCGGACCAAGACCAACGAAATAAGCAAGATATCGCTAAGGAAAAACCTCCCTTGCCGGGCAGGCGAGCCTGGCGGGGTCGAGGTTACCCCAAGACATGCCTCAAGACTCCCCCGGCAGGCTTGCCGGGGATGCCAAGGACGGATTACCCCGCCAAAGCTCCACCGCTCCACCTCACAACAACGCAAGTCACCCATCGGTGCGGTGTCGAGCCCCCAAGTGACTAAGTGGCTGTTATTTGGTAAGTGGCAGGCCATTTCTAAGGAAGATCATCCCTAAATGACACCTGTCCAGGTGACGTGTCGTGCGGACAGGCGAAAAGGTGGCTGAATGGCACGGCAAGGCTTGTGGGCTACGCCACGATGTGACACTAAGCGGCGCATTTAATGCACCCTGTCCTGTTTGCAGAGTTAGGTATGATAGCACTGTGGCTATCTAATCAGTGCATAATGAACGTTTGCCATTGTGGTGACCCCTTGACCTATAAAAGGAGGGCCGTGGCTACCTTAGAAAGGATTCGGACCCTTGTACGCTCGTACGCGCGTAGCTGCTCTCGCCTCGAGGCGACCTTGAGGGGCTAGAGCGCTGCGTCTCCACCACGGTCCTTCCATCAATCCACCAAAGCAGGAGTAGGGTTTTACGCCTCGCGGCAGCCCGAACCTGGGTAAAACTGCCCGTGTCATTGTCGTCGTGCTGCTCTGTGCTTTCCCCTCTTTGTGCAATGCGCTCTTCCCCCTTGCCGAACCACAAGGGGCCGACGGCCCCATAGGTGGCCGTGTGATACCACATCTTTGGCGCGCCAGGTAGGGGCAAGCTCTTGCGCGAACCTGAGAGTGTAAGCAGCGCGTCATCTTCATCAACGGCTTCATCATCCATGGTGCCCAAGAAGAAATCCGGTGGTTTAGCTCACCGATCAACCTCGAAGGCCCCCTTGCATGCGGCCACTAATGACGTGGGGGCTGCGGAGGAACATGGGAATGCCAACGCCGTAGGGAACGTCACTGGCGCAGGCGGCACCATCACCGTTCCCCCTACGGCCGAAGCAGGAGCAGGAGGCACCGGAGGAGGGCGACACCAACAACAATCCGACGGCCATGCTCCGCAAGGTGCGGGTGGGGAGAACGCTCCATCTCCGCCTCCCCACCTCGCCGAGGGACACAGCCGCAGCGGTGGCGCTCCCGCTGATGCGGATCATAATCACTTAGCTGCCCCTGCCGTGGGTGCGGCTACAGGGCCCGTGCCACCCCCAGGGCAAGCTAGCCGAGACGATGCGCCAAATGGGGTCGTCAACCCCCAAGCGCATCCGCCTCATCGTCGCACCGCCCTGGCGACTGGCTCGCGGCGGCGCAACATGGCGCCGCCACTGCAGGCACCATCAGAAGTCGGGCGACGTCGCGAACCGCATCGTTGTCCATGCCAAGCACCGCTTGGGAGGCCATGGCGCGGGCCCAGCTCTTGCTGAGATTTCCGCCAGCGGCCAATAAAATGGATGAGTGGAGGGCCACTATCCAGAGCTTGATTGGTTTCGCTGAGGCGGGAAGATCACAGCAGGCAGGCCCGCCACGGCCTCCACCAACGGCGGCAACTGCCCAAGCCGCTGGCCGCACCGAGGGAGCCGTTCCGACGGTGTAGTCCACTCCACGACAGCCAGCGTAGGGGCCGCAACCAGGGCCACGCGACCAAGAACCCAATGACATATCGATGGCTTCGTCAGATCCTCAGGCACGTCAAGACCAGCGACGGGTCCTGGAAGACAGGCGGAGGGAAGATGCGCGCGTCACCATGGAGCGACGCCGCGACACCCGCCGCCAGTCTGATAGGCGCAATGGCCCCGACGACGATGAACCCATGCCCGGTGGGGGCGGGTACCTGCCTTTCGAGGTTGGGTGCCCCGCCTTCACTCGTGAGCTGCGGCAAGTCCGTTGGCCATCTGCTCGTACGTTCAAGCAGAGATACCAGAAAAGTACGATGGTAGATTAAACCTGGCAAAGTTCTTGAGCATCTACACCATCGCTGTTCAAGCTGCCGGAGGAAGGGACGAGAGGGTGTTCGCCAACTACTTCCCTTTGGCACTCAAGCCAAACATGAGGTCGTGGATGATGCACTTGCCAGAGAACTCCATCTCGACCTGGGCTGATCTGTGCCATGACTTTATTGGTGCCTTCACGGGTGGCCATCAAGAACCAGGGCGGCCCAGCGACTTGCAGCTCCTCCCACAGAAGGAAGGAGAGAGTTTGCGGAAGTATATTCAGAGGTTCAGCTGGGTGCACAGGAACATTCCAGACATCCATCCGGCAGCTGTGATAGCTGCATTCCAGTCCAACGTGTGCAACCGCAGGATACGTTCCAAAATGAACGTTCAGTTGCCCAAGACTGTGAATGAGCTATACACTCAGGCGGATAAGTGTGCCTGAACAGAGGAGGGGAGGCAACTCCCCGGTGAAGAATATGGCATCGACGTTGACTCAGAGGACGACGATGACACCACCAATCAGAAAAAGAACAACAAGAAACGCAACAAGAAGTGCAAGGTTAAATCAGTGATGGCTGTTGAAGGAGCGAGCACTCCTAGTACCGGCAAGAAGGCCAAGACCGAGGCTCCCGTCAAGGAAATTGCCGCGTGCACTGACTACCAGGAAGTCGCGGCTGCCGAGAAGACTGGGAAGGCTGACGGGCCATACTGCAAGATCCATCGGACTAAGGGACACGATCTTCAAGAGTGTCATCAAGTTGAGCAGCTCGTCAAGAAGCAGAAAGCTGAGTACGAGAAGCGTGACAAAGAGAGAGACCAAGATGGTGCTGGCAGGAAGGGCTTAGGTGGCGGAGGAGGTCGCCCCGACAAGGCCCCTCAGTATCAAGGGAAACCGGCCAGAGGCCGTGAGAAGAAGGGATGCGATGATGGGGGTGATGAAGGAGATGAAGAGGAAACTAGCGAGCAGGAGTTCCAGAAGGCCACTGACACCCTGTGCATTGACGAAGGTGCGTTCTTGCACTCCTCTCACCGCCAGCTCAAACAGTGGGCACGTGAGGTCAATGCCATGGAGCCGGCGGCAGATTCTCGGAAGCCGCTCAAGTGGTCCTCCACGCCCATCATCTTTGATGAAGAGGATCACCCTGACCGCGCCACTGCGGTAGGATGTTTGCCATTGTTGGTTTCACCAATGATTCGCAACCTCAAAGTCACAAAGATGTTGGTTGACAGTGGGGCCGGGTTGAATCTGATATCTCCCAAGGTTATCAGCAAACTCCAGATAGCAGATGAAGAGCTCAAGGTTACTGGTACTTTCCAAGGCATCAACCCCGGCAGGAGTCGTCCCATGGGGAAGATCACTCTGCCGCTAATGTTCGGGGGGGAGCTGAACTACCGGACCGAGAAGATCGTGTTTGCTGTGGTCGACCTCCCCCTGCCATACAATGGAATCCTTGGCCGCCCTGCCCTGGCAAAATTCATGGCGGCGTCCCACTATGCCTACAACACTCTGAAGATGCCAGGACCAATGGGCGTCATTTCCATTCCATCAGACAAGAAGGACGCAGTCATACGCGTCGATAAGATGTACCGGGAAGCACTCGCTGCAGAGGCCGCGGAAGCTACTGCTCCCGCCAAGAAAAGCAAGAAAGGGAAGAAAGCTAGCAAGGACGCCAGCAAAGAATCCGGGAAGCGCGCCTCTTCGGATTGTGCTGTGCCTGTTGATGATTTGCCGAAGAGTTCCAATAGCAAGAGATCAAAGGTTGCTACACCTGCTGTGAAGAAGGTCCCGGCAGGGTTGGTTGGCGCTGATGGTACATTTGCTATCAGCTCCACCCTTGATGACAAATTAGAAAGCACGCTCGTTGCCTTCCTGCGGGCGAATGTCGATGTGTTTGCTTGGCAACCATCTGACATCCCCGGTGTTCCCAGGGAGGTAATCGAGCACCACCTTGCTGTTTGCCCACATGTCCGACCCGTCAAATAGAAGGTCCGAAAGCAAGCTTTGGAGCGGCAGCAGTTTATTGCCAAGGAGATCAAGAAACTCGAAGCTGCTGGTTTGGTCAGAGGAGTATTGCATCCAAGCTGGTTGGCGAATCCAGTGGTGGTGTGCAAGGCGAATGGGAAATGGAGGCTTTGCATAGATTTCACATATCTAAATAAAGCATGCCCGAAGGACCCATTCCCCTTGCTGTGCATCAATCAGATTGTGGATTCCACCTCTGGATGTGACCTACTTTCCTTCTTGGATGCCTACTCCGGATACCACCAGATTTTCATGTCCGAAGAAGACGAAGAGAAGACCGCGTTTATAACCCCATGCGGCACGTACTGCTTTGTATGTATGCCCTTTGGGTTAAAAAGCGCTGGATCCACTTTCGCGAGAGCAGTATAGATTGGCTTTGAGTCCCAGTTGCACAGGAATATTGAAGCCTACATGGATGATATAGTGGTGAAAACCAAGGACAAATCAACTCTTATTCAGGACTTGGAAGAGACCTTGGCAAATCTACGCAAGATCAACTTGAAGTTGAACCCAGAGAAGTGTGTGTTTGGCGTTCCTTCTGGCAAGCTGCTTGGCTTCTTTGTGTCCCACTGGGGGATAGAGGCCAACCCCGACAAGATCAAGGCAATTGAGCAGATTCAAGCACCCAAGGCAGTTAAAGACATGAGGCGTTTGACTGGATGTGTTGTCGCGCTAAGCAGGTTCATTACCAAGTCTGCCAAACGCGTCCTACCGTTCTTCAAAATCTTGAAGAAGGCTGGGCCCATGGAGTGGACCCCGGAGGTAGACGCTGCACTGCAGGATCTGAAGACCTATCTTTCCACTGTCCCCACCTTAGTCGCTCCAAAACCACAAGAGCCGTTGCTGCTATACTTAGCGGCAACCAATCAAGTGGTTAGCGCAGCGCTGGTGGCACAGGGGGAAGTAGATGAAGAAGTAGCTGCCGCTGCCGTCCCCTCTGGAGAAGGAAGTGAACTCAGCCCGGCAAGGTCAGAGGCAGATCAGAACAAGGAGGAGTGGGGTAATGGAGACAGCTCCAAGGTTGCGGCAAGGAAGAAAGTGGTGCAGCGGCCAGTGTACTTAATCAACTCCCTGTTGCAGGGGGCTAGGTCGAGGTACGCTGGCGAGGAAAAGTTGATTTTTGGCCTCATCATGGCCTCAAGGAAACTGCACCACTACTTCCAAGCCCACGAGATCACGGTTGTCACCCGTTTCCCCTTGCAACGCATACTGAGGAACCCTGAGGCCACTGACATGATAGTGGAATGGGCTTTGGAGTTATCCAGCTTTGGTTTGAAGTTCGAGAGCACGTCAACCATTCAGAGCAGAGCACTGACGGAGTTTATTGCGGAATGGATGCCTACCCCTTTCGAAGACGTGTTGGAGACAGTTATCCCCGGCAAGGAAGTGCCCCAAGAATGGATCATGTACTTTGATGGTGCCTTCTTGTTGCAGGAGCTGGCGTGCAGGAGCTGGCGTGCTTCTTGTTGCTCCCTCTGGGGAGCACCTCAAGTACGTGGTTCAAATGCATTTCCCCCGGGAGAAGGCTACCAACAATACAACAGAATATGAAGGACTCCTTGCCGGGCTCAGGATCGCAACAGAATTGGGAGTCAAGAAGTTGATCATTCATGGAGATTCGCAACTTGTGGTGAGGCAAGTGAACAAGTATTATCAAAGCCCATTGATGGAGGCATACGTCGAGGAAGTGAGAAAGTTGGAGGAGCACTTTGACGGATTGCAAACAGAGCACATACCACGTGCGGAAAACAGCATTGCTGATCATCTGTCAAAGTGCGCTGCGCAAAAACTCCCTGTGGAACCATGGACTTTTGTTCTCCATCTGACTCAACCCTCCGTATCCCCGGCGACAATGGCCAGGAAGAGGAGGAAGCTAGACTCCGGTAGGACTCCCCCGGCAGAGCCCTCTGAGGTCCCCGGCAGAGATCTTGGTGGGAACAACTCCCCTTCGAACGGTGAGCTGCACCCTTCCACCAAACTACCAATCTCTGGGGTTGAGGAGTGCACTCCCACGAATGAGGAGGTGCCGCTGGTCCTCGTTGCCGAGCCTCAGGCTCCAACTTGGGCACGACACATAGTCCATTTCCTCCAAACAGGAGAACTTCCCAAAGAGCAAGAAGAAGCTGAAAGAGTAGCCCGAAGGGCCAGTATGTATCAATTCATTGACGACACGCTATACAGAAGAAGGGCCCAACGGAGTGAAATTGAAGTGCATTTGCCGGGAAGAAGGAAAAGAACTGTTGGCAGAGATACACAAGGGTATATGCGGCTCCCACATTGGATCGAGGGCCCTGGTTGGAAAAGCCTTCCGGCAAGGTTTTTACTGGCCCATGGCCCTCCAAGATGCAATTGAGCTAGTCACCAAATGTGAAGCCTGCCAGTTCCACTCCAAGAATATCCATCAGCCTGCTCAAGCTCTCCAGACGATCCCTTTGTCATGGCCCTTCTTGGTTTGGGGGCTCGACATCTTGGGCCCCTCCCCCCGTGCTTCCGGGGGCTTTGAGTTCTTTTTCATCGCTATCGACAAGTTCACAAAGTGGCCAGAGGTGGAGCCCGTGAGGAAGGTGACCGCACAGTCAGCTATCAAGTTCTTGAAAGGATTGGTGTGCCATTTCGGAGTACCCACCAGGATCATCACAGACAATGGCACCCAATTCACAAGCCGCGCCTTCATGCAATACGTTCATGCCCTCGGAAGCAAAGTCTCATTTGCCTCTATTACCCATCCTAGAAGCAACGGACAAGCTGAGAGGGCAAACACTGAAGTGCTGCAAGGACTCAAGACAAGAACATTTGATAGGCTGCAGAAGTGCGGTAGGTGATGGATCGACGAGCTGCCGATGGTTCTTTGGTCCCTCCGTACGACACCAAATTGAGCTACCGGGCAGACTCCCTTCTCCCTAGTCTATGGGGAAGAAGCAGTTATCCCCACGGAACTCATATACGGATCACCCCGAGTGCTTGCCTACGATGAAGTAGCGCAGGAACAGCACCAGCGTGACGATGTTGTGCTACTTGAGGAGAACCGTCTCCGGGCTGCTATGCGTGCTGCACGCTACCAGCAAGCCCTGCATCACTATCACAGCCGCAGGGTTCATGCCCGGAGCCTTAGGTGTGTTCAGTCTGCCAAGGGTGTAAACAAGTTGACACCAAAGTGGGAAGGTCCTTACCGGGTAGTACGAGTCACCAGACCCGGTCCAGTCCGTCTGGAGACCGGAGATGGCATTCAGTTGCAAAACTCATGGAACATTGAGCATCTTCGTAAGTTCTACCCGTAAGGCGCGGCTGTCGGGCCCTACCCGGCAGCCACCCTTTTGTACAAGCCTTGCCGATGTTGCATGTAACCCTTTGTACAAAGCCATGCGCAGACCCTGAGCAATAGATGAATAAACGAAGCGCTGGGGGCCCCCGACAAGATTGCATGCATGCATAAGCATATCATGAGCATAGCATGATCATGTAGATGAGGTCGCATGTAGCACTGTTTTCATCTGCACTAAGTTGCAGGGTTCTTGCCGTGGACTTGATCCCGAAGAGAAGAAATGGAGACAAGCCTACACAGTGATCCCCGGCAAGCCAAACAGATAAGTTTCTTCTTATCCATACCTGTTCTATAAGGTAAAAACTTGTGCATATGAAAACCTCGCTACCTTCGAAACATAGGTGCTCCCATCCTTTGTCCCGAACGTTGCTTCGGGCAAGGTGGTCGCAGTTGCCTTTGATGGAGAGGGTTCGACGAGGGGCTGGTCCCTTTTTATAGTTTTATGCCCGGCAGGCCTTGCTTGACGGCAGCAAACTAAGGGTACCGACAGGATAGTTTGCCGGGGGAAACTTGTTTACTTGAACGTATAGAGGCACCTCACCTCTGCATGGACATGATACATGCACAAGTACCCGGCAAGGCTTGTCTTTTTCATTAATATGCTGATAAGCAAGTACAGATCTTACAGAATGCAAACATGGATAAAGAAGATTACATAATTTAGATTAAAGTTTGGCAAGTGCCTACATGTTTTAGACTAAAAAAAGATAAGTGCCCCATAATCCCTTTCTTGTCCCTCTCCTCCTAGGCACTACGGTGGGAGGTGAAGAAGGCAAAAGGAGCGCCTGTGCAGAAGCCCAGCCTGACCCCGTCAGGCCCCGTGGCAAGGAGCCTGACAAGATCGAGAGGGCACAAGCGAAGGTGATGTTGAAGAGAGCGGCGGAAGGGTCCCCCTGGCCACCGCCACCAGGGCTAGCAGGACACGGCAGGGCGAACAAAGCTGCAGCCCGAGAGGAAGCCTACCGGGGTCTAGCTGGAAGACTGCTGGAGGAGCCGATGGCACCACCCCCACCTCTACATGCAACTCCTCGGCAAATTGCCTTGCCGGGAAGGAGATGCAGGTGCAGATGATGGTGTCGCCGCCTGACGGTGATGGTGCAGCTGGTGTTCAGCAGGAGTCGAAGCCGTCGTCCTCCCCGTTGACGCCGTCGTCATCGCCGTCATTGTCCTCCTCGTCGCTATTGCTCAAGGAGGAGCTTTCGTCGTCGGTCGAGCTCTCCGCGTAGCACCCTGAGCGAGCACCCGAAGACCTTGACGGAGAGCAGATCGGCCTCCATTAGTTTAAAATGGAGGATGTGCCCCTCCGACAAGCTGTGGGCGCGAGCAAAGGTTTTCTAGCCGCGTCGGAAGAGCATAACATGAGGAGCGGGGAAGTCCACATGCACCCGCATGCTGCCATTGCAGCAACCCCTCATGCGCAGCTTCAAGGCATGCAGCTGTTTAAGCTCCATCACCCTCGCAAACGGAGTAGGGAGGCGGAGGCGGCTGCGCGGGGGCTTGTACAACCTGATGATGAATTCCAGCGGTTGGTCTCCGACGTGGCCCTCCATTGGGGGTTGAGCGGCGGGCGGAGGGGTGGCCCGAGCGCCCCCTCGCCCTCCTCGACCCCGAGCACCACGATGGCCGGGACATCTCCCCCTCCAACCTCCTCTAGTAGCGGGCTTCGCCCCTACATCTTCGGCGGGAGGAGGGAGGCGCTCGACCTGTCGAGCAGAAGCCCTCGTCGCCACTACTGGGGTGCCACTGCATCCTCTTCCCCTCACCATGATGAAGAAACGACACCAGAAGAAAGAACAAGGGAATGGGTATGAGCCTGCACCCCCGCCCGCGTCCCCTTTTATAAGGAAAACGAGGCTAGGGGCTGGCTCCCTACTCAGGGGGAGCGACCGCCCCGCTCCGCCAATTCGGCTCCCTCCCGCGCCACCAACGGCTCGTGGAATCGAGGTCGACCCCGTGCGCCAATCCATGGCGTCTGGCTTTCTGCCATGGCATGCGTTTCCGCGCTCTTCGTGTCCACCACCAACCCAGCACAATGCATGCTGCACACATGGCGGAAATGGCAAAAGCGGGGAAGATAGCGGAATGGCAGTTACCGCCCTGTGAACATGGGACGTGGGTAGCCCATGGATCGTGGCTTACTAACCTCCCCACTATGTCTCATACGATGCGCAGAAAAACCAGAAACTGACTCAAACACAGGTTAATGAAGAAGCAAAGAAGATCTCAAAGGACGAGCTACCGCAACCCGCTCGCCTGTGTACTAGACAGGGCCTACCCCGATGACGCTCGGCAGCGCGTTCAGGCCATGCCCGGGGGCTCTTATCGGTGTAACAAACCCCAAGGTGTGTTGCCCGGACTGTACACAGGCTCAAGAGCAAGGTTACGACATTCAAGACAAGGCCAAGCAGAAGAGATGGCTATTTGAGAAATCAAAAGGCGGACCAAGACCAATGAAATAAGCAAGATATCGCTAAGGAAAAACCTCCCTTGCCGGGCAGGGTCGAGGTTACCCCAAGACATGCCTCAAGACTCCCCCGGCAGGCTTGCCGGGGACACCAAGGACGAATTACCCCGCCAAAGCTCCACCGCTCCACCTCACAGCAACGCAAGTCACCCATCAGTGCGGTGTCGAGCCCCCAAGTGACTAAGTGGCTGTTATTTGGTACGTGGCAGGCCATTTCTGAGGAATATCATCCCTAAATGACACCCGTCCGGGCGACGTGTCGCGCGGACCGGCAAAAAGGTGGCTGAATGGCACGGCAAGGCTTGCCGGGCTATGCCACGATGTGACACTAAGCGGCGCATTTAATGCACCCTGTCCTGTCTGTAGAGTTAGGTATGATAGCATTGTGGCTATCTAATCAGTGCATAATGACTGTTTTGCCATTGTGGTGACCCCTTGACCTATAAAAGGAGGGCCGTGGCTACCTTAGAAAGCATTCGGACCCTTGTACGCTTGTACACGCATAGCTGCTCTCGCCCTGAGGCGACCTTGCCGGGCTAGAGCGCTGCGTCTCCACCACGGTCCTTCCATCAATCCACCAAAGCAGGAGTAGGGTTTTACGCCTCGCGGTGGCCTGAACCTGGGTAAAATTACCCGTGTCATTGTCCCCATGCTGCTCTGTGCTTTTCGCTCTTTGTACAATGCGCTCTTCCCCCTTGCCGAACCACAAGGGGCCGACAGCCCCATAGGTGGCCGTGTGATACCACGACAGGCTCGGTGGCGGCCTCCTTCTTCTTGGAGCTCTCTGTCTCGTGGGGATCAGCCTCGAGCGTCTGCTCCAACATTTGCAGATCTTTGCCTAGTTCGCCTTGGTCCATCATGAAACTAACGAATAGGAGATAACTGAAAGGAAAACACAATCGCAATGACGATGAAACAAAAAAGAGAGCGAGGATCGGTTACTGCTTTGCAAAAGTTCTTTTTTTCTGAAAGAAAATATACCAACATCACGGATCCGCTTACCTTCCCTTCATTGGGAGTGAAGAACAATGGTAGATGCGAGTGTTAGATTTCTTGAAGACGGTGAGGGAGAAGGGGATTCGGCGAAGAGTGAAATGATGGTTGCTTCGTCCGTCAAACTTAGACTGCGGGGAGGTGGGGTTTTTGTGATATGACGGCTCGTTACTGCCGCACTATGACTGGGGTGACTCTTCGCCTGCATACCGCCTTCTAATTTGGTGGATGGCATTTGGGCCCGCGCGCTGCATGGCCCGCATGTCGGTGAACCAAAGTAAAACGTCATTCAGTAGCGGGAGGTGTTTCGATGACCTCGGAGGAGCCAGAAGCGGTAGTGTATCCACTGTACTAGTAGTAATTGTTTTTCTAGGTAGCTGTAGAGTGTCTCCACTGTACTAGTAGTAATTGTTTCTCTGGGTCCAAGACAAAAGAGCCCATCAACCCTAGTAAATAATAAAATCAATTCAAAAGCCCATATATTTACATAATGAGAGGCTCTACTCAGCACCCCCCCCTCCCAAAACCTGGTGCTCTTCTTCCTCCACACTCCCACCGACCTCACGTCACCTCGCTCCACTCGTACCCCCAAATTCCTCACCTCACTCCTACAGAAAACCCCAGCTCCCCTTCTTCTTCACTCGCACTACAACTAGGCTCGTCATTCGTTACTCTGCTCAAATCCGTGAGCTCGACGCGATGCCCTCGAGGAAAATGGAGTCAGCTGACCCCAGCGCCAAGAAGATGAGGCTCCCGCCAGCGGCGACGCCTGTTGTAGTTCCCGCACCCGGCAGTGCGGGGAGAAGCGGTGAGCCCCCCCACCAGATCCCAGGAACTCGTAGAATCTCGGGTGGACCGCATCAGCGATCTCCCAGACGCCATCCTTGGGGAGATCATCTCGCTTCTCCCCACCAAGGATTGATACCGCACCCAAGTCCTCTCAACTCGGTTGCACCCTCTATGGCACGCCGCGCCCCTTAATCTCGACTGTCATCAGCTATCTCTCTTTAATGATTTTGAACTCCCCAGAGTCATCATCTCCTCCCACCAGGGCTTCGTTCAAGGCCTCTGCATCCCAGCATGCTACCTGAGCATGCCCTGCATGGCTAAAATCCCCTGAATTCACAGAACTACAGATGATTGAGTTCTACTATTCCCCTAGAAATCGCACACCACATACCGAATGCCATGTACTTGTGCCCTCAGCACCGATGTCCATCTCGCGGTTTTCCTCCTCTCTCCATACCGCCACCTTTGTGCTGTGCTACCTACCAGACAATCTGGTACTAAACCTTCGACTCCCATTTCTCAAAAAGCTTTCACTTGTGCGGGTTCGTATGTCGGAGGCCTCATTGCACAGCATCATCCACTCCAGTTGCCCTGCCCTGGAGCGCTTGGTGCTTGTTTTCACAGTTAGAATCGGTTGTCTCCAAATAATGTCGCCTAACCTTGTAAGAATTGGAATTTCTTTTGATGGAAGGCAGCTCATCATCAAAGATGCCCCTTCACTTCAAAGGTTGATCCTTGATTCTCGTTATTCACCATTGGAAATAATTGTCATCTCTGCGCCTAAACTTGAGACCTTGGGTGTAGTACATGATCTCTGTGCTCATTTCAAGATGGTGTTTGGCTCCACAGTTCTTCAGGTACTGTATATTATCATCTACACTTGTAATCATAAGCTGCATTTTAAATTTCTGCGCATAAGTTCTATATCATCTTGGAGTACACTTTTTGTACTAATATTATGTTCTATGCTCAATGCAGAGTTTGTCCATGGATAGCCAATCAATGGTGCTGGATTCTGTCAAGATCTTATATATCCATATGAATAGTTTTGATCCGAACAAGATTATTGGCTTGCTACAATGCTTTCCATGTCTGGAGAAGTTATATATAAAGGTGATAATTTCATGCACATTGTAAGCCCGCATATAGTGTACTAGAATTAACCGTTCAGTTGTTGCTCTCTCGACACTCTTTTTTTTAGACCTTAATTGTTTTCAATCTTCATGTCTATTTAGGCAACAGGACGGGGTAAGAAAGTTATAACCAATCGGTGGATTCGTAAGAACCGGGATTTTCTCAGTTCTCATGATATTCGATGACAATAATGCTAGAACGATATGTAGCCAACCATGCAAACACTAGATTTGTCACATTCTTCCTGCTGAATGCGAGGTTACTATTGTCCATCTGGCTTAAGTTTATCAGCAGCATGGTTTTGACGGATGGGTATGTCGAAGAGCAAAAAAGGAGTTTCAGGTGGACAAAAGGGCTTCTGAACGTGCCGGGCTTCTATTTACAACATCTTGTGGTCATAATCCAGTAAATTTTACGACCTAGGATGTTCATTCTATGGACCTGACCGATCCATTTGATTGTGACTGCCAAAAATAGTGCTGGAGTTAGATGTTGTTGCCCTTTTCAATCTGGGTTTTGTCTAAACCTGATGAACAACTAACCCTCGTGCTTTTGTACAGTTTGTAGCTGGAGTTAGATGTTGTTGCCCTTTTCAACTCGGCTGTGACTGTCATATTTTCTTTGAAACAAGGCAAATGGCTTGCCATTTGTTTAATCAAGCGAGAAATATTGTAACAAATCCCAACCAAGGGAAATAACATCACTCTCGCCGGCTTCTTGAGCTCACTGTGCATTACAGAACCCAAGTGATTAGCCCCCACCAGCACCCACAAACTTATTTTGAACTAGCACAACAAATGGGTTGTAAATTTTCAAAAGAAAAGTTGCATGCCGTGATAGATTTGGATTCTGACATTTGGGACTTACTAGTCAACAAACGATTCTGCCTACCAGTCATTGGATTGACACCCAACATCTGTCGTGTATCTTCTATCTCTTGTCTTCTTCCTCCAGCCGCCCAAACCAAACCACCCCGTCGGTCCCGCCTGGTCCCGCCTCCCATGGCTGGCTGCGCCTCCGCCGCCCTACCATACCCTCAAATGTTGGCCAGTCCATCCCTCTATCCCCCCCACACGTCCTGTTATTCTCCGGCGTCGTCAGCCCCAACACGCACCCGCACCCGAACCAGTCAACCTTCGTACTCCCCTCCGCTTGCGACTAGACTGCCGCATCTTCCACAGCTCCTGTTCGTTCCCGTCCGAGGCCTCGCCGCCATCCTCTGCCTTGGTTCGCTTGCCGTGCGCCGCCATCTGGCGTTGTCAACGTGGTCAACAACTGAGAGGAATAAGGAGATGACTATACATGGAGAGGATGACAGTAGGGACCTACCAGGGTCATGGCAGTACGCAAGCAAGTGCCTCGTTATTACATGCCCAAAATATGGTTCCTCCTAATGGTTGGACATCTGGGTCCCACGCCATTGTCAACGTAGTCAATAAACGAGAGAATTACACAACGAGCGGCTGACACCAGGGACCCAGCAGGTCGCGTAGTTGTTATTTACTTTTTTTTAGGAACAAGAAGTTGTTATTTAGTACTAGTTTGAGAGAGGGATCAGGGTAACAACAGGGCTGTGCCGGGGCTGTGGCCCATCTAGCCAGGGTTTTATTTTATGTTTACCACATGATGAGCCTAGTTGTGTTTTTTTCTTTCTGAAAATGGCTAGCACAGTTCTTTTTTTAAAGAAATACCCAACGGAGGCCTACTTGCTTTCTCAGCCCTGCTGGGCTGCAAATCTTTCAAGACGAGAGCGATGTATTCGCTTGCCCAGAAAATGAAGTAGTAAGAAATAGGATGTAAATTTTAAAAACACAGCAAACCGGCAATTAGTTTCAAATATCATTTTTTTTAGATTTCGAGATTTTGAATTTAATTGTTTTTTGCAGGGAAAATTATGTTGGATTTTAAATTGATATACATTTATTATTTTAAAATTAGTTTGAACGTGATTCGAAATTTCGGGACTAAAAACAGTTCGGACCGCACCGAAATATGAAAATTTGGTTGAATTTTTAACCCTGGCCAGAATATGGGCTGTAATGGTAAGAAAAAGAATATGGGCTTCAAAAAAATCCTTAAGAATTAGCCAATCGGTTGTACATTTATTAGCAATAATGGCAGATGGGTTGTATGCTGTTTTCCACATATTTTGAGGCTGACTTGTGGGCCTACTAGGTTGACGCGTATGCTTTCCTAAAAAAGAGGTTGACGCGCACGCAAGGCCGTGTCAACTTAGTCAACACACGAGAGCAGCGACTGTTGGATTTCCATCCAACGGCCGTCATGCTTCTTCAATCTTTGCTCTTCCTGCCCCAGCCGCTCAAACCAGCACCGGCTGGACTGCCTACTCCCTCCTCCCGTGGCCGGATGTGCTGCCGCGCAGGCCTCACCGCCCCACCCTACTCCCATCGCTGGCCTGGCCATCCCTCTACTCACCCACACCTGCTGTTATTCTCCAGCGACGGTAGATGAACCACTAAACCCTCGTACTCCCCTCCACGTGGGAAATAACTGCCGAGTCTTCCCTGGTTCCGTGTCGTTCCCTTCCTAGGCCTCGCCGTTGTCCATCGCCCTGGTGCTCTCAGTGCGGCATGGTCAACATGGTCAACGAACGACATCCATCGGAAGAGGACTGTATGTGGAGAGGCTGACAGCTGGGTCCACGGCTGCACAGAAGGAAGTGCCTCCTTATTACGTGCAAAATAATGATTCCTCCACCTGACAGCGGGAACCCACCAAAAGGCCTCTGTTTTTCGCAAAAAAAACATTCCTCCCGCTAACAGCTCGGACCCACCAGCTATATCTTCGCACGCAAGGAAGTGCCTCCTTATTATGCACAAAAAAATGAATACTCCCCCTGCTAGCTGGGACCCACCATATTTGGAGGCTGACTTGTGGGCCTACTAAGTTGACGCGGACGGAGGGCTTTGTCAACTTAGTCAATATAAATGATTCTAGCTGTAGTGACCGTATGATGTCCATCCAACGGCCATCGTGCTTCTTCAACCTCTGGTCTTCTTGCTCCAGCCACCCAAACCAGCGCCGGCCGTGCCACCTGCTCCTGCCTCCCGTGGCAGGCTCTGCTGCCGTGCAGGCCTCACCGCCCCACCCTACTTCCATCGCTGGCCTGGCCATCCCTGTACTCACCCAGACCTCCTGTTATTCTTCGGCGACGGCAGCCTCACACTGCAGCCGAACTAGTAAACCCTCGTACTCCCCTCTGCGTGGGAAACAACTGCCGAGTCTTCCCCGGCTCCGGATCATTTCCTTCCTAGGCCTCACTGTCGTCCATCACCTTGGTGCTCTCGCCGCGGCGTGGTCAACGTGGTCAAGGAACGACTTACATCGGAAGAGGACTGTACGTGGAGAGGCTAACAGCTGGGTCCATGGCCGTAGCAAGGAAGTGCTTCCTTATTACGCGCAAAATAATGATTCCTCCACCTGACAGCGGGGACCTACCAGAAGGGCCTCTGCATTTTGGCTTAGCTGTATTTTGTGAAAAAATGTTTCCCCCTTGACAGCTGGGACCCACCAGCTACATCTTCACACGCAAGGATGTGCATCCATATTACGCGCAAAAAAATGATTCTTCCCCCTAACAGCTGGGACCCACCAGCTATATCTTTGCACACAAGGAAGTGCCTCCTTATCCTCCCTGATAGGTGGGACCCACCCGGTCGAAGCGTACGTAGCGTTGTCTATCTGGTCGTGAACGTGTACGTACATACTGGTCGATCGGTCTCTCTGCAACGATGAACCGTGGCCGAGCAAGCAGCAGCACATGTAGTAGTAGAGCCCCCGACGTAGCAGTTCAGGAAGTCCCTTCTAAACCATGTACACGTATGTACAACCACATGCCAAAAAATACGGCCACGTACGTACATACATGCGGGGTCTCGAACGCCTACTCACGCATACGTACAACCAGGGCTCATGTACATGGAGAGGCAACGGACGGCAGCAACAGCGTCCTGTTCATCGGAAGCCAACCAGCTGGGTCGGAATGGAGAAATTGCGACGTGTTCATCGGGAGGCACCAGAATGCGTCGTGTTCATCGGGAGCCAACCGGCTTGGACGGAACAGCCGAAACGGGGTCTGGCGTATCGCAGTATGGAGGAAATGGCCTTCTGTTCGACCACCTACGATCGAAACGGGATCCTGTCCATCGGGAGGGGTGTGGTGTACCACAAAACGGAGGAAACGGACTTCTGTTCGAGCTCCTCTGGTCGAAACGGGGTCCTGTTCATCGGGAGGGGTGTGGTGTACCTCAAAACGGGACTCCACGGGCTACTATTCATCCACCGTCTACTGCATCGCTCCAGCCTCCACGGGCTACCGTTCATCCAGCCTCCACCAGCTACTATTCAACCAGCCCTCCACGGGGTCCTCTTCATCCACCCCCAACCGGCTCGGGTGTGGCGGCCTCCTCGATCGGGGTCCTGTTCATCCAGCGGCAACGACCTACTACCACGGGGTCCTGTTCATCTAACCCCCACCGAGAACTATTCATCCAACCCCCAACAACGGTCACTGTTCATCAAGAGGCAGGTACAATTGGCTTCAGTTAGCAGCAGTAGCGAAGGAATTGCTCGGGTTCAGTTAACAGCCAAGGGATCGATCGCTCGGGTTCAGTAACGTAGCTAGTGCAATCGCTCGGGTTTAGTAAGCGAACACCTCGCTCGGGTTCAGTTAGAGCCCAACGCCTCGCACACATGTGCGTACATGTACGAGAGAAATGCGCAAACCTCCGTGCATCGCTTGGCCCCGACCACCCACCGTAACAGAGAACTCCCCGAAATTTTCCTCGCCCTCGCTTCTACCATGATTTTTTCCGTCATGGACGGCCCAAAGAATGTCATGCAGGTGCGTCCCTGGCCCAGCCAGGACGAAAAGCCCATTTTCTGTCATGATTTTTTGTCATAGAAGTAGGAGCCCACCACATCTATGATGATATGTGGTTTTGTCACAATTATCGTTATAGAAGTGTTATAAGCATGACAGAAAAACTTTTCGTTCGGGCCAAAATGTCACCGATGTGTCTTTTTTTTGTAGTGCATGGTGGTGCTAGGGCCCAGTGGCCTGATGCAGCCGAGCGAGATGGAGATTGATGGAGGATCCCAAACCAATTAATGTGGCAATGTTCGACAGAGAACAAGGCAAGCAATGGATGCGGCGGACGACAATCATCAAGCCTCTGCGTCGCGCGAGGTTGCCTGGTCGGTGAGGAAGCGGAGTAGTCATGCCAAAGTTGGAGGAACGACATTCGAGGGCGATGAACAATGGCAAGCGATGCAAACCGATCTTAGATTGGAAAACCAAAAAGAAAACGCCAATTAAGATGACTGGCGCGAGAGAAAAACACGAATCAAAGGATCAAAAAAAGACTCTTTAGGGCATTCAATCAACATAATCGCCAGATGAACCCTAGGTACGGGCGGTGCGACCCCCGGTGGAAATCATGGAGGTCAACCGCCCCAGGGGTGGCATAGTGTGGAAGTGGCGGCGGCTAGGGTTTTGGATCGGGTTAGGCTGGTACAATGTAAGGAGAATAGAAAGGAGATTGATGGAATCATTATTATATGGCTTGAGCCTCGTGGGTGTATATATAGAGAGTACATGACCTTCTTGAAGTACAAGACAAGGTAGAATAAATTCTAATATATTCTATATTTCCTAATTAATCATGATACTCAACATAAATGTCGAAATGTCTTCTCAGAAATATATGAAGAGCCTCCAAGTTGTAAAAACTATCTTTTATGTGGCTTGATTGAAATAAAGTGTGTTTGAACCCTCTTGTCGTTCATTCCCCTCTTTATGCCTGCCGAGCTTGTAATCTTGTTTTAGTTCTGTAATAGAAATTGTACACATAGAGAAGAGAAGCGACTTCTGTCTGGTTTATGTTAACTATTTTTGATATTTGTCTTCGGTGACCTCGGTCCAGGTTGCCGAGAGAGGGACCGTAGCGGAAGACCTCCCACACCTTGCGGGGAAACATCAAAGCGCTTTTGTGTGGGGAATGTGAGAGCCTGGCTTAATAGGGATAATAGATTACTCATATAAATAAGGAATTCCTTCTTTTCCGAGAGCCCATTCGGAAAGAACTCCAAAGTTAAGCATGCTTAGCTTGGAACAATTTCAGGATGGGCGACTAATTGGGAAGCTGGCCCCAGGTGCGCATGAGTGAGCATAAAGTGCGCATGAAAGACTAGTATTGATCTGTGAGGCAAGTCTAGATCCCGCCAGGAGTAACGGCCAGTAAGGGTGTGTCCAAAGCATTACAAATTGGTATCTAAACCGATCCTCGCGGTTACATGGATGTTTGCGGGTTAGGTGCGTGGTCATGTGTGACACCCCAATTTTTGGCCCTTTTCTTTTCTTTGGATTTTGATATGGATTTCTTTTGGTTTGGATCTGTGGTATTGAAACCTGGGAAGATCATCTCTTCTTCTTCTCCTAAGTGGTTCAACACACTCAAATCTTTCCCAGGACCATTTCATTTACATCCAAGCCTAACCCCAATTTTTATTTCTTGGAAATATTCCATTTTCTATTAAAGGAATAATCTCTTTTGCCCTAGGTTGTGAAGCAACTATATTTCAGTCTTCACAAAAATTCCCAAAAATTCTCATAAATAATTTGACTCATATGGACCTTGGATATGTAAAAATATTCAAGATTCCGTGCTCATGGTAAGCACACCATCCAATCCTAGTTTCTGGTCACAATTTTAGTTTGTGAAGTAACTATATTTTATATTGCTCCAGAATTGCTAAAATTTTACCACAACAGTCTACCACCTATATAACTTCCCTCCATAAAATTTGGGATCATTACATCAATCATATTTTCTCAGCAAATTCCCAAAGTTTCTGTCCAACATGGATCATTGTGAAGGAAGTACCATTTATGTTTATCCAAATGTTATGAAATTTTTACAGTGCCTCCCTCTGTCCAAAAAATCATGTTACATAAAATTTCAGCTCAATACTTTCAGGCGTTTGAGCACATTCCAATTCCATTTTCTAGACCAACTTTGCAGATGTGAAGGAAGTGCTAGCTATCTTCATCCATTTAAGCTGAGACTTTGCCACAATGGCCATCTTAGTGAATAACCTCCCCCAGCCAAATCTCAGCATCTATCATCAGGCCAATCTCCCCCAGTACATTACAAACACTTGTTGTCCAGATCACTTTCTGCACCCTGCTCATCACCCAAAGCCTCTCAACCAATCCTAGTTGTTGATCTCGCTTATTTGAGAAATGTGTACCCAAGTGGACATGACCTCTCAGCCAGTAGTGCTCCAGAGTGTGTAATGATAGCGGTGACCACGCGTATGGCATGCCATTTGACGCGCTCTGGACATTGGGGCCCTCGGTCGCCATCCAAATGATGTCCTCGCGCCACTGTAGGATGTCCGCAGCACCGCCCACCCTCTCCTCCGACCACACACACCCTCTGGACCCCGCTCCCCCTCCTCTTTCTTCCACGACACGCCACGGCGGCCCTACGACGGCATTGTGCTCCGGGACCCTCCACCATGGCCGGTCGACCTCCTCTTCCCTAAGCTCTCTCGAGCGCCCCCGAGCTCCTCCACATCTTGTGAACTCTCTAGACGCCTCTCTTCCTCTCTCCGTGTGGCCTTCTCGCTCCAGCGCATGGCATACGCGTCGCCATGGCCGCGAGCTCCCCCGCCAATATATAGCCATCCCTGAGACCCTTCGAGCTCACCAGTCGCCCCTCTCCCTCCTAGCACCCCACCCATCCATCCAATTGAGCTTGGGGAGGTCTCCTACCCCTTCCATAGCCGAAGCTTCACCGACAGCCTCCGCCTAAATTTGAGCCAACCATAGCTCCTCTCGCCCTCTTTTCCCCACCAGTGCCATCATCGAAGCCCTGCGGAGCTCCACCACCATTCGCCTCCTCCACGGGGGCACCATAACCCCGAGTCCACCAGTGCCCATCACTACCATTTGCCACGGCTGGCGCCATGTGCACCTTGGCCCTCCCCCACAACCCCTACTAGGCCACCCCGACACGGCACTCCATGGCGAGCACTCCGGTGGCAGGCCCTCGCTGGAGGTGGCCCGAGCCGCCAGGAATCATCACTGGTGCATGCTCTTCCTCGTCTCTCCTCTGCCCCATCGGGAGGTAGGAGAAGAAGGCCAGGAGGAGAGAGAGAGAACCGACAGGGCCCGTGTGTCAATGACTTAGAGGCCGGGCCCAGCTGTTTAAGTGCAAGCGTACTTTGCCCTTTTACGCTATCCGTCCAGTGAAAGCGTACTCTGGCGCGGCCTCGGTCAGAAATGTGCTTTCTCTATTCTGAAGATGTAATCTGTGAAGTGTGCTTCCTATTTCCAGCCCGGCACCAAAAACCTTACTTTGCGGACGTTCGTCAGTTAAGCGTAGAAAAGCAAAGTTTTTATTTGTTTTTCTCCCTAACGAATGAACAGCCTTATCTTTGCAACCACAACTCCGAATCAGGTGATTTCAAAAGTCCACGTTCTTTGTTCGTCGAGCCTGTTCCATTGGTCATTATGAAAACGATCATTTTAACCTTGCCCTTTATGCAGCCCCCTTTGAGAGAGAAACCTTTCTGGCGAATCTTTCCGCGAGCTCCTCGCACTTGTTCCCGATGAATCCATCAACCCCAGGCAAGCCACTTGCATGATGGCATTTGAATGGCCATGGTTTTCACTTGAATATTTGAATAATTATTTGTGTATGTAATTATTTTGTAGATGCTATGTAAATGCTAATAAATCCATGCTCATCCTTATGACATGATCATGCGCATCCAGTAAGTTAGATGCTTATTTGCTAATGTGATTATTCTCATGTTTAGTCCTTGTATTTATTTTCTATGCTAGTGATAATGATATGCTCACATGAATAGTTATTGTTTGTTACGAAAATACTTGTGAGATTCATGATCATCACTATGCCATGCTTATTTGCATCCAGTAGACTAAATGATTTATTATTGTTGATGTTATGATTCATATGTTAAATGTTTATGTTGCCCATCCATGCTTATGTTGATATCATGCTCATATGCATTGGCATCTCATCATGTTATTTTGTTATGGCACAACTCATCACCATTCAAGTTAAACCTGATATTAATTGAACTTCAACAAATCTGTTGGCTGAGTCATAGTGCCACCGAATCGAGCTCACCAGTGCAGCCACATTTGCCTTATGGGGGGCCCTAATTTGGTCTATTGTCATGCCTCTTGCCGGTGCCTCCAATGAGGTAAGGTTATGTGTGCGCGCTAACGGTTGATCTTGTGAGCTCACCAGCTGCATTTGGTTGTTGCATTTGTTTGCTACATAGCAGCATATAGACTTATTATCTTGTCGCTAACGGTTGATCTTGTGAGTGTAGATGGCATCAGTTTTGATCCACTACAACCCAGTCCCTGCACCCTCCAGCTTTGCATACCTGCTTTTCGGTGTTTGGTGTCATCTCTGTCCCAGTGGAGTGATGCCGAGGTGCCAAGTGTTCTTGACACCACTTGCAGGATTTGTGCTCAGGTATCGCGGCAATATCTTTACTTCAGCCTCACCTATCATTTTGGTTGTAGACATGTTTCTACCCGGATATTGCCATTCATCTTGCCAATTTGGCAACCCTTACTGGTCTTTGTTACCAGAAAAGGCCAATGCCAGCAGACTCTTCTTCCACCGCTATCCTACCCTATCACTCATTCCCTAGACGAGTATGATTCCCTTATGTCCGCTTGGAGATGATGTGGCTGTGACATTCGAGTTCCACTACAAGATCATCGAGTACGCCGAGCCAGTCGGAGGTGCACCCTGTGTTAAGCCAGCCTTTGGTGTAGCTCTGTTTACACCAACCCCTCCACATGATGATCCACCTTCGTGCACACCGCCACATCATATTAGACCATAGTACTGGAGTTCTCGCGAGATTCATGTGCTTAAGTAGGCACGCATATTGTTGTGCGTAGTAGAATCTGATGTTGTTTGCGTGTAATCTGGATGCCTTGTGTACTTTTGTTTGAGTCATTTCTTTCGATCCTTTATTTGGGCCTTCGGTGTTACCTTATTTCCCCGTATGAAAGTTGCTCATCAAACCGCCACCGGACTCAAAGAATCAATGAGGATTTCAAATAGTTGGAAGCTCAGCTAAACAATCTGGAATTCTTAGTCCACTTCATTGTATTGCGAATATCTGGTTTGAATAAAAATGATATCCTAGATTCATTATCAGCATCAAGTCTGCATCAGCGCACAATCTTCACAGCACTAATGGTTAAACTAGCCGGAAGACAAGTTGTGTGCAAGAGCAACAATATATTTTCAGTTGAAGGTATGGTTCATATACAAGGTTGGTTCCACCTTGAGTAAAAAATTGAAACATGTTATACCCGGAAGGAAACCAGAATGTACTATGCAAGAAGGATAGTCGAACAACTCTTTTCATACAAGTAATCAACAACAGGAGTCTTGAGGTTGTATATGTGGCATTCAGTCCACATATCACAGGGAGAAGCTTCTGGTGTAATGAATCCAGTCTTCCTCCGCACGCTACCAGAGAAGCTTACAATGCAAGGCTCCTCAATCTTCCTCGGTATGATATATGGATAGCTTCTAGTATAAGATATTTGGTCTTCTTCAGTAAGCTACCGCAGAAATCTTCCAGCATAAGGCAATGAATCTTTCCCAATAAGCAACCAGAGGAAAAGCTTCCGAGGTACGGTACCCAGTCTTCATCAACACATTATCCTGGCAAAAGGTTCGAGCATAAGCTATTTAGTCTTCTTAAGCACAATACTCTCAATAGCTTCCAAACAAGCTATCCAGTCTTCGTCAGTACAACACTACAAACAATTATTGTCTTTGGTACAAGATATTACACAGTGAGTTGGTAGTTCATCTCAAGAATCAAGCCCTCAACTGTTTGGTCAGAAGGACGAGCTAGTCAGGACACAAGTCTGCCTCAGGAAACAATGTTCAGCTACACATACTTCCATATATATTATGAGCATGTTGCCCTGGTCATGCAAGTTACTCGTACGAGGATGCAATTATGTTCAAGCAGATCCACCAAAGGAATGTGATAATCCAACCACCACATGAGTTATGCAAGAGGAAGAAAGCCAGTTATACACCTCAGTGTGATGCAAGGACCGACAAGCTATGAAGTAAGACAACATTGGGACAACAATCTTGACAGTGGTTATCAAGGCTAGATTCCTCATACCCGACAACGTAATATCATTAACCTTTTTCACTGTCTAACATGATTGACCACAACAATGAGCTCTATACAAGTACATGTGAACCTGGTATATTCCCTATGACACAAGTCATGAATGAGGATAAGGAATGATTGCCAGAATATTGCACCTGATAACACCTATGGTCAGCCGAAGAATTGAGGATATATATGACCAAGTTCTTTCGGCAAAAGATCCAGAAAAAGAGAATAATAATGAAGGAGCAAGACTGACAATGCTGTTGTGATAATCGTTGCATGAACGACATGGTACGGATACCTAAGACAGTACGATTCCATGTCGCTCACCATCGCTATACACCCAAGAGGGCTACTCTATTTTGTAAGGACCTCATATCAAGCCAACCCACTTGTCCAACAGTGTATGCTTAGAATTGTCAGTATGGAATATCCCAGTCCGTTATGTCAAATCAATGGTTCCTTAGCCAGCTCAGCAGTTTGACTTCAGCGACCATGTTAAAGCATGACACGACCTACTACCCACATATGGATATACCGGCAGAATGAGTAATTGAAATGCTAAACAACAATCTCGGATCATGTGTCCACACATATGGTACCCAGTGAAATGATAGCCTGCCGTGAACAAGATTCTTCCACTAGAGACACCGGCAGCCAAGTCTCTAGATGCTATTGCTATAAGGTCATATTCCTTTATACTGGTCACGACAAGCAACAATCGAATCTTTGGTACGGATCAAATACCTAATACAGAAAAAGTCAGCTAGCATGATTTAGAACTTCCTGCAAGTAGTCAGATTTCGACAAGAGAACGGTTATGATTCCCAGCATTGTTTCAAACCTGGAGGACATGCATCTATTTGAGTAACCCGATGTAAGGATTATTAGGTTTCATGTTCACCGAAGAAAATTGTTCACAACTCCATTCAGTATTATCAGTGCTGGATAGACGAATGTCACGTCAACTGGGAAATCACTCCCGGACTTGTGGAAAGATCGCATATCCCCATTATGATAATATATCGCACCCCAGCTAAGCCAGCAGATATGAAAGAATTGGAGCCAGTGTAAGGTTGAACATGTGAGGGAAGACCTGTCAGAAAGTTGGGTACGGTGAAGCAAACCACCCCAGAGCAAGGTAATTAGATTATATGAAATCCAGTGGGAACATCATACAAAGGAAAAGGATACCCGCGTTGGAAATGGCTTCCTTAATTATAATATTCATACATGTTCCTTGAGCAAACAAATCTCATGGAAGAGATTTATTTTAACGGGGGTAGGTTTGTGACACCCCAATTTTTGGCCCTTTTCTTTTCTTTTGATTTCTTTGGATTTTGATCTGGATTTCTTTTGGTTTTGATCCGTGGTCTTGAAACCTGGGAAGATCATCTCTTCTTCTTCTTCTCCTAAGTGGTTCAACACTCTCAAATATTTCCCAAGACCATTTCATTTCTATTGTAGCCCAACCCCAATTTTTTTTCTTGGAAATATTTCTTTTTCTAATAAAGGAATTATCCCTTTTTCCCTAGGTTGTGAAGCAACTATATTTTTGTGTTTTCGAAAATTCCCAAAAAATTCTCATAAATACTTTGACTCATATGGACCTTCGATATGTAAAAATATTCAAGATTTCATGCTCATGGTGAGCACACCTCCCAATCCTAGTTTTTTGTCACAATTTCAGTTTGTGAAGCAACTATATTTTATATTGCTCCATAATTTCTGAAATTTTACCAGAACATTCTACCACCTATATAACTTCCATCCACAAAATTTGGTCTCATTTCATCAAGCCAATTTTCCTCAACAAATTCTCAAAGTTTCTGTCCAGCAGGGATCACCGTGAAGGAAGTACCATTTATGTTTATCCAAATGGTATAAATTTTTTACATTGCCTCCCTATGTCCAAATAATCATGTTACACAAAATTTCAGCTCAATACATTCAGCCATTTGAGCACAGCTTTCAATTCCATTTTCTGGACCAACATTGCAGTTGTGAAGGAAGTGCTTGCTATCTTCATCCATTTGAGCAGACACTTTGCCACAGTGGTCATCTTAGTGAATACCCCCCCCCCCAGCCAAATCTCAGCATCTTTCACCAGGCCAATCTCCCCCAGTACATTACAAACACTTGTTCTGCAGATCACTTTCTGCACCCTGCTCATCACCCAAAGCCTCTCAACCAATCATAGCCGTTGATCTCGCTTATTTGAGAAATGTGCACCCAAGTGGACATGACCTGTCAGCCAGTAGTGCTCTAGAGTGTGTAATGCTAGCGGTGACCACACGTATGGCATGCCATTTGACGCACTCTAGACATGTGGGCCCTCGGTCGCCATCCAAACGACGTCTTCGCGCCACCGCAGCATGTCGGCAGCACCGCCCACCCTCTCCTCCATCCACGCGCACCCTTTGGACCCCGCTCCCCCTCCTCTTTCTTCCCGATGCGCCACCGCGGCCCTGCCGTGGCACTGTGATCCGGGAATCTCCCCAATGGCAGGTCGGCCACCTCTTCCCCGAGCTCTCTCGAGTGCCCCGAGCTCCTCCATGTCTCGTGAACTCTCTGGACGCCTCTCTTCCTCCCTCCGCGTGGCCTCCTCGCTGCAGCACACGACATACACATCGCCATGACCGCGAGCTCGCCCGCCTATATATAGCCATCCCCGAGCCCCTATGAGCTCACCAGCCACTCCCTCTCCCTCCTAGCACCCCACCCATCCATCCAATTGAGCTCGGGGAGCTCTGCTATCCCTTCCATGGCCGAAGCTTCGCCAATGGCCTCCGCCTAAATTGGAGCCAACCACAGCTCCTCTCGCCCTCTTTTCCCCACCAGTGCCACCATCGAAGCCCTGTGGAGCTCCACCACCATTTGCCTCCTCCACAAGAGCACCGTAGCCCCGAGTCCACCAACGCCCGTCGCTGCCATCCACCATGGCCGGCGCCATGTGCACCTCGCCCCCATGCCCTACTGTGCCTCTCTGACATGGCGCTCCACTACGAGCGCTGTGGTGGCCAGACCCTCGCCGGAGGTTGCCCGAGCCGCCGGGAATCATCGCCGACACGCGCTCTGCCTCACCTCTCCTCTGCCCCATTGGGAGGAAGGACAAGAAGGCAAGAATAAGAGAGAGAGAGAACCGTCAGGGCCCGTGTGTCAATGACCCAAAGGTCGGGCCCAGCTGTTTAAGTGGAAGCGTACTCCAGCCTTTTACGCTTTACGTTCAGTGAAAGCGTACTCCGGCGCGGCCTCGGCCAGAAATGCGTTTTCTTTGTTCTGAAGGCGTAATCTATGAAATGCGCTTTCTATTTCCAGCCCGGCACCGAAAACCTTACTTTGCGGACGTTCGTCAGTTAAGCGCAGAAAAGCACAATTTCTATTTGTTTTTCTGCCTAACGAACGAACGGTCGTATCTTTGCAACCACAACTCCGAATTAGGTGATTTTAAAAGCCCATGTTCTCTGTTCATTGAGCCCATTCCATTGTTATCATTGTCATAATGTTGTCACATTATAAAAATGATCATTTTGACCTTGCCCTATATTCAGCCCCCTTCGAGAGAGAAACTCTTCCGGTGAATCTTTTCGCGTGCTCCTCGCACTTCTTCCCAATGAATCCATCAACCCCAGACAAGCCACAACAGCCACTTACATGATGGCATTTGAATGGCCATGGTTTTCACTTGAATATTTGAACAATTATTTGTGTATGTAATTATTTTGTATATGCTATGTAAATGCTTGTAAATCCATGCTCATCCTTATGACAAGATCATGCGCATCCAGTAAGTTAGATGCTTATTTGCTAATGTGATTATTCTCATGTTTAGTCCTTGTATTTATTTTCTATGCTAGTGATAATGATATGCTCACATGAATAGTTATTGTTTGTTATGAAAATACTTGTGAGATTCATGATCATCACTATGCCATGCTTATTTGCATCCAGTAGACTAAATGATTTATTGTTGTTGGTGTTATGATTCATATGTTAAATGGTTATGTTGCCCATCCATGCTTATGTTGATATCATGCTCATATGCATTGACACCTCATCATGTTATTTTGTTATGGCTCAACTCATCACCATTCACGTTAAACCTAATATTAATTGAACTTGAACAACTCTGCTGGCTGAGTCATAGTGCCACCGAATCGAGCTCACCAGTGCAGCCACATTTGCCTTATGGGGGGCCCTAATTCGGTCTATTGTCATGCCTCTCGCCGGTGCCTCCAACGAGGTAAGGTTATGTGTGCATGCTACTCTAATCAATTAGGTGGCAATAACCTTGTGTGCCTGAGTTGTATGGTATACCGAGGTCTCCGTTTGGGACGATAAAGTTTAGTTTGGCCACGACAGTGGTGGCCGCGAAGGTGGCGGATGTCACGAGTAGAAATCGGGGCCACCCATGGCATAGCCTAGATGGGAGTTTTTTGGAGTGGCCGCGAGAGTGTCATGCAATAGATTGGTTTTGTTGGAACATCGCTGGTCCACCCGAGTGGGAGCATGTACTAAAGTATGAGGCCACGAGTTTCATGGTGTGGGTACAGTGTACTAACCTCTTCAGAGTGTACAATCTATTGATAGCCGCATCCTCGGTCATGGTCACAGTTCGTAGTAGGTCACACTATGGGTCAATAGAAATAATAACTTGTGCATAATAAACAACCCTAGTCCCATGTGGTAAGAAGTTGGTTGATCTTTATGTGGTCATGCGATGATCACGGATAAAGATCGAGCTCCTTGTGATCATGTGGATGATCACGATGGTAAGAAAGATGGATACCTATGGTGGTTATGAGATAACCTCCGAGATGAGTAACTTGGTTCGCGCGACCTTAAATATTGACTCCCTCTCATGTTAGTGCTAGTATCATCATGTTCATATCATGAGTAACATGTAAATGCCATGCTCACTCTCATAATTGTTCTAGTAGTATCATGTTCATCATTGATAATCAACCTGTAAATGTCATGCTATTGTTTGTCTTGATTGCTTATGGTTGTTGTGAGCTTGCGAGTACATTCAAAGTACTCACATGGCGTGTCATGCCAGATTGCTGGTAATGCCGTGATTGATTGCTTGTCGAGGATCCCGAGTCTGCGAGCTAGGCTGTGTCCCAGCCAGTGTCCCTGCGGATTGGAGTTCGTCACCGTTGTCATTGTTCCACTGCTATAAGTTATTCCACTGCTAGTATAGAGCTACCTTAGCAGACGTAGTGTCGTCGTGCCCCTGTAATCCTTGTAATATCAGAACCCTTGTACCCCTATTATTTGTAATAAAGAGTTGTTTTGTTCTATGCCAAGCAGTGCCGTATTCTAGAAGACTTGATCTTTGGGCTGGAATACGGGGTGTTTTGGTTCCTCTGAGCTGGGGTGCCACATCATGTTGTGCATGACGTTTGGGACCTGTCATGGCACATAGCATGGCACTTATGCCAGACTGGACGCACATATGTATGTGCCAAGAGGGAACGTTCCCATGGGCCGACGATTACGTCGGTTCCTTTGAGTGGGGGTGTATGTGAGATCCTGGCTTAATAGGGATGATAGACTACTCATATCAATAAGGAATTCTTTCTTTTCTGGGAGCCCATTTGGAAAGAACTCCAGAGTTAAGTGTGCTCAGTTTGGAGCAATTTCAGGATGTGTGACTGACTGGGAAGTTGGTCCCAGGTGCACACGAGTGAGGATAATGCGTAGAAAAGACTAGTGTTGATCTGTGGGGCCAGTCTAGATCCCACTAGGAGTAATAGTCAGTAACTGGCGGGTGTGTCTGGGGCGTTACAGAAGGTCACCGCATGACAATTTTATGCTCGTCCAAGGCACAGTGTGGAGATTGCATGCTCTAAAGAAGGCATCGGTTTTTCTTAAACTAGACATTTCCAAATCATTTGAGTCGGTACAATGGCCATTCCTAGTTGAAGTGATTGGCAAAACGGGGTTTGGTCCTAAGTGGACATCATGGATATGTGGATTGTTAGGTAGCTCATTCACGAGGATTATAATCAATGAAGTGCCAGGTGCACCGATCTAAAATTGTCGAGGTTCACGACAAAGTGACCCTTGTCACTGATACGTCTCCAACATATCTATAATTTTTTATTGTTCCATGTTGTTATATTATCATTCTTGGATGTTTTATATTCATTTTATAGCAACTTTATATCGTTTTTTTGGGACTAACCTATTGCCATAGTGCCCAATGCCAGTTGCTGTTTTTTGCTTGTTTTTTACTTCGCAGAATATCAGTACCAAACGAAGTCCAAATGCCACAAAACTTTTTGGACCAGAAGACACCTTGGGGCCAAGAAAGCAACAGACGGGATCCTTGTGGGGACCCAAAGACACCTGGGCGCGCCAGGAGGCCCAGGCCCGCCAAGGTGGGTTGTGGGCCCCACGGAGGTCTCCTGTACTGGCTCTTCACCCTATAAATTCCAAAATATTCCAGAAACCCTAGGGGAGTCGACAAAACACAATTCCAGCCGCGGCAAGTTCCAGAACCATGAGATCCAATCTAACACCATCACGGAGGGGTTCATCATCCTCATTGGTGCCTCTTCGATGATGCGTGAGTAGTCCACCATAGATCTAAGGGTCCGTAGGCAGTAGCTAGATGGCTTCCTCTCTCTCTCTCTCTTTTGATTGTCAATACAATGCTCTCTTGGAGATCTATTTGATGTAACTCTTTCTGCGGTGTGTTTGTTGGGATCCGATGAACTTTGAGTTTATGATCAAATCTATATCCATGAATATTATTTGAGTCTTCTTTGATCTCTTATATGCATGATTATTTATAGCCTTGTATTTCTTCTTCGAATATTTGGTTTAGTTAGGCCAACTAGATTGATTTTTCTTGCCATGGTAAGAGGTGCTTTGTGATGGGTTTGATCTTGCGGTATTCTTTCCCAGTGACAGAAGAGGCATCAAGACACGCATGTATCGTTGCTATTAAGGATAACAAGATGGGGGCTATTCCTACATGAATAGATCTCGTCTACATCACATCATCATTCTTATTGCATTACTCCGTTTCTCCATGAACTTAATACACTAGATGCATGCTGGATAGCGGTCGATATGTGGAGTAATAGTAGTAGATGCAGAGTCGTTTCGGTCTACTAATCTTGGACGTGATGCCTATATATTGATCATTGCATTGGATATTGTCATAATTACTCGATCTTCTATCAATTGCCCAACAGTAATTTGTTTACCCACCGTGTGCTATTTCTCGAGAAAAGCCACTCGTGAAATCTACGGCCCCCGGCTCTATTCTTTATCATATTTGCTTTGAGATCTAATTTTTCGCTTTTATTTTTAGATCTATTATTCCAAAAATGCAAAAATACCTTGCTGCACTTTTTTATTACTTATTTTATTTTGCGTTTTATCAAGAGATATTTATCCAATCTATCACAAATTTATCTATCTTTTTACCGTGGAGGAATTGACAACCCCTCTTACGCGTCGGGTTGCAAGTATTTGTTCCGTGTGTGCAGGTACCGTTTACATAGTGTTGCTTGGTTCTCCTACTGGATTGATACCTTGGTTTCACAACTGAGGGAAATACCTACCATAGCTGTACTGCATCATCCCCTCCTCTTTGGACAAATACCGACGCAGTTTCAAGCGACATCAGTCACCAATGCTTTTCATTTTGATCATGGAGCCACTACAAGGGCTGTTCGAGCAAGCGTCTACACGTGGATTACTTGAACCACTTGCAAGGCCCGGGATTAGTCAACGATTGTCTCATCAAGCCTAAGGAATTTGAGCTTCGTGCCTGCTCGGCCATGTTGGAGGTGTTTGGAGAGTCGTCTAGCCTACGTGTAAACTTGACGAAGAGTGCAGACATGACTATCAGATGTCCTGATGAGGAGACAATATTAACCACAAACTCATTGTGTTGTCCGATTGGATTATTTCCATGTAAGTATCTTGGGCTTGCTCTTACCATCTGCAAACAACTGGCTGCTCACTTCTAGGGCCTAGTGGATCAGATAGCGGGATGCTTACCGACTTGGAGAGTTGCGGCTTTGCCAAAGACTAGAAGGTTGTGCTACTTTTGAGCTACATTGGGATTTCCCCCGAAGAGGAAGGGTGAAGCTATATAGTAGCGGATAAGTATTTCCCTCAGTGAGAACCAAGGCTTATCACACCAATAGGAGAACCACGCAAATCCTAGTGAATAGTACCTGCACACACAAGGGCAAATACTTACACCCAATGCGGGCAAGAGGGTTGTCAATCCCCTTGAACTCGTTACTTGCAAGGATCAAATCTGGTAATGGTAGATATATAAATTGAAAAGTAAAAGAAAAGTAATTAAAGTGCAGCAAGGTATTTTTGGTTTTAGTAATATGATAAAGTAGACCCAAGGGCCATAGTTTTCACTAGAGGCTTCTCTCTCAAATAAATAGCATACGATGGGTAGACAAATTACAGTTGGGCAATTGATAGAAAAGCACATAGTTATGATGTATTCATGGCAACGCTCATCTATATAGGCATTACACCATGACAAGTAGACCGAAATGATTCTGCATCTACTATTGTTACTCCACTTTGAGAGGGCTTCTACACTTGCCTCTCTACGTATTAAGTTCATGACAAACAGAGGAATGCATGAAGTATGATGACATAATGTAGACAGAATAAAACCAAGCAATAGGATTGAACCCTGTCATTTTACCTTTAATGGCAACAATACAAATATGTGCCTCACTACCCATTCTGTCATGAGGTGAGGACACGACAAGATTGAACCCATTACAAAGCACCTCTCCCACTGAAGATAAATCAATCTACTTAGCCAACCCAAATGGATAGGTCGGAGAGAAATACAAATCTATAACAATCATGCATAATAAAGTTTGGAAAAGACTCACTTACATTCAATGAATAATCGGATCATAAAGCCACAATTCATCGGAACCCAACAAACACACCGCAAAAGAAGATTACATCAGATAGAACTCCATGGAGATCATGGAGAACATGGTATTGAAGATCGGAGATAAAGAAGAAGCCATCTAGCTACTAGCTATGGACCTGTAGATCTATGGTAAACTACTCACACATCATTGGAGGTGCAGCAAGGATGATGTAGAAGCCCTCCTTGATCGATTCCCCCTCCGGCAGAGTACCGAAAAAGGCCTCCAGAAGGGATCGCCGAAGAACAGAAGCTTGCCGCGGCGGAAAAAGTGTTTCGGATGGCTCTCTATTGGTTTGGTAATATTTGGGAATTTATAGAGTTGGAATTAGGTCAAACGGAGCTGCGTGGGACCCACGAGCTCAGGAGGTTCCCCAGGGTCACGCCAGGTGAGCTTGTCGCTCTCCCATAGATCTTCTGGCCTCCTCCCGAACGTTCTAGTGTCCCTTCTGGTCTGGTAAAAAACACCATAAAGTTTCATCGTGTTTGGACTTTGTTTGGTACTGATTTTATGAAAAGCCAAAAACAAGCAAAAAAACAGCAACTGACACTAGCCACTGAGATAATAGGTTAGTCCCAAAAAATAATATAAAATTGCATATAAAGTATCCAAGATTGGTAATCTAATAGCATGAAACAATAAAAAATTATAGATACATTAGAGACGTATCAGCATCCCCAAGCTTAATTCCTGCTCGTCCTCGATTAGGTAAATGATAAAAACGGAATTTTTGATGTTGAATGCTACCTAGCATCTTTACCATGTAATGTCTTTACGGTATAAATATTGAGAAACGATGAAGTAATTGGTATCAACATAATAATATCCATGAATATAAGAATATAATCATTACTTTTTCAAAATATACAATGATCAACGAATGTATCCCTACTCATTGAATTATGTAAGCATGGCATGAATCCGCCTTCACCGCATAAGTATAAATCATGAGCACCCCGGTGTCAAACCAAGCAATTGTATCGTACTTTTTAACGCGCTTTAGCATTTTCAACTTCACTCAATACATGAGCATGAGCCATGAATATTAGCACTAGGGTGGAATAGAGTGCAGTGGTAGAGATCAATAAGGGAAGTCAACCAGGAAGAAAGGCTCGCATCAACTCGTTGGATCGTTTGGCAATGGAGAGGCCTTACAATTGATATCAATGCAAGGAGTAGGGATTGCCATGCAACAGATGCACTAAGAGCTATAATCTATGAAATATCAAATTGAAACTAAGTGGGTGTGCATCCAACTTGCTTGCTCATGAAGACCTTGGGCATTTGAGGAAACCCATCATCGGAATATACAAGCCAAGTTATATAATGAAAAATTCTCACTAGTACATGAAAGTGACAACTCAGAAGACTCTCTATATGAAGAACATGGTGCTACTCTAAAGCACAAGTGTGGTAAAAGGATAGTAACATTGACTCTTCTCTCTTTTTCTCTCTTTTTTGATGGGCTCTTTTGGCCTATTATTTTATTTTCTTTTTATTTTTCGTCAAGAGTCTCATCCCGACTTGTGGGGGAATCATTGTTTCCACCATCCTTTCCTCACTGGGACAATGTTCTAATAATGATGATCATCACACTTTTATTTGGTAATTTATAGAGTTGGAATTAGGTCAAACAGAGCTGCGTGGGACCAATGAGCTCAGGGGACGCCACCCTGGGGCGCGCCAGGTGAGCTTGTCGCTCTCCCGTAGATCTTCTGGCCTCCTCCCAAACGTTCTAGTGTCCCTTCTGGTCTAGAAAAAACCACCATAAAGTTTGATCATGTTTGGACTTCGTTTGGTATTGATTTTCTGTAAAGCTAAAAATAAGAAAAAAATAGCAACTAGCACTAGGCACGGAGTTAATAGGTTAGTCCCAAAAAATGATATAAAATTGCATATAAAGTATCCAAGATTGGTAATATAATAGCATGAAACAATAAAAAATTATAGATACATTGGAGACGTATTAGGTTACTTCTCATTCAGTTAGTTCTGTGTGCAATCCCAGCGCATGCAATGTTCGTGCTAGATCTACCATCAGAAAAAAATGCGGCTATGAATAAAATCCTAAGGAGCTTTCTATGATGTGGTAAGGCGGAGTCAAATCATGGACACTATGTAGTAGCATGGGAGATATTGTGTGCCCCAAAATGAGCAGGCGGTTTGGGCATTCCAAACCTTAGATGGATGAACATCGCCATGAATGCAAGATGGCCATGGTTACGTCGCGCGGATCGGTCAAGGTCCTAGAGTGAATTTGGCATTGAAGGCCGGATGAATCAATGCAAATATTTATGGAGGCTTGATACGTCTCCAACGTATCTATAATTTTTTCTTGTTCCATGCTGTTATATTATCATTCTTGGATGTTTTACAATCATTTTATAGCAACTTTGTATCATTTTTTGGGACTAACCTATTGACATAGTGCCCAGTGCCAGTTGCTGTTTTTTGCTTGTTTTTTTACTTCGTAGAATATCAGTACCAAACGGAGTCCAAACACAGCGAAACTTTTTGGAGAATTTTTATGGACCAGAAGGAACAACTTGGGCCAAAGAAGTACCAGAGGGGTGCCCCGAGGGGGGCCCAACCCACCTGGGCGCGCCTGGGGGCCCAGGCGCGCCCTGGTGGGTTGTGCCCACCTCAGTGGCCTCCCACACTGCTTCTTCGCCCTATAAATACCCAAATATTCCAAAAACCCTAGGGGAGTCGACGAAACACAATTCCAGTCACCGCAAGTTCCAGAACCATGAGATCCAATCTAGACACCATCACGGAGGGGTTCATCATCCTCATTGGTGCCTCTCCGATGATGTGTGTGTAGTTCATTGTAGACCTACGGGTCCGTAGGCAGTAGCTAGATGGCTTCTTCTCTCTTTTTGATTCTCAATACAATGGTCTCTTGGAGATCTATTTTATGTAACTCTTTTTGCGGTGTGTTTGTTGGGATCCGATGAACTTTGAGTTTATGATCAGATCTATATCCTTGAAAGTTATTTGAGTTCTTTGATCTCTTTTATGCATGATTACTTATAGCCTCGTATTTCTTCTTCGAATCTTTGGTTTAGTTAGGCCAACCAGATCGATTTTTCTTGCCATGGGAAGAGGTGCTTTGTGATGGGTTCGATTGTGCGGTGTTCTTTCCCAGTGACAGAAGGGGCAGCAAGACACGCATGTATCATTGCTATTAAGGATAACAAGATGGGGGCTATTCCTACATGAATAGATCTCGTCTACATCATGTCATCGTTCTTATTGCATTACTCCGTTTCTCCATGAACTTAATACACTAGATGCATGCTGGATAGCGGTCGATGTGTGGAGTAATAGTAGTAGATGCAGGCAGGAGTCGGTCTACTAATCTTGGACGTGATGCCTATATAATGATCATTGCCTGGATATCATCATAATTATTTGATGTTCTATCAATTGTCCAACAGTAATTTGTTTACCCACCGTATGCTATTTTCTTGAGAGAAGCCACTAGTGAAATCTACGGCCCCCGGGTATATTCTTTATCATATTTTCCTCAAGATCTATTTTTATTCGCTTTTATTTTTAGATCTATTAAACCAAAAACCCAAATATACCTTGCTGCACATTTTTGCTATTTATTTTATTTCGCGTTTTATCGAGAGCTATCTATCCAATCTATACATTTTTTATCCCGTCCACTTGACAATTTCTGGCATCATTACCCGTAGAGGGATTGACAACCCCTCCTAATCATCGGGTTACAAGTATTTGTTATTTGTGTGCAGGTACCATTTACATAGTTTTGCTTGGTTCTCCTACTGGATTGATACCTTGGTTTCATAACTGAGGGAAATACCTACCGTAGCTATGCTGCATCATCCCTTCCTCTTTGGGGAAATACCGACGTAGTTCAAGCGACATCAAAAGGAATTTCTGGCGCCGTTGCCGGGGAGACATCATCAACATCTATCAGGTTCCTAATCACAAATCCCATCTCCTTGCAATTTACATTATTTGCCATTTGCCACTCATTTTCATCTCCCCCACTTCACAAAAGTTTATCGTTTTATTCGCCCTCTTTTTCGTTCGATTTTTCTCATCAGATCTATCTTGTGTGTGATCTTGTTTGCCTACTTTGTCGTTATGGCTAGTCCTTCCTATATTACGTGTACCTCGAGAATGAAGTTCTTAATTTTAAACAAAGGGGAGGGGAGAATTTAAAAGATGCTTGGTATAGAATTTGCAATGCTCATAATAGATCTATTCATAAGCAATCTATCATTGTTGTTCTTCACAGTTTTTCTGTGGGCATTACCACTTGGTATAGATTCATCCTTGATATGATTACCAGTGGGAATTTCTTGATGTGTCCATCTTTGGATGCTTTTAATGCTATGGGAAATCTATTAGGTTCACCACAGCTCACTATCAACGAAACTGCTTTAACACTTGAGCTTGTTATGCAAAGGCTTGATGCTATTGAAAAGAAAATGCTTACCGAAGAACATATTGAAAACTTGGATAAAAAGATGCATAATCTTGCTAGTAAAATTGGGTCGAAAGCGGGCAAGGTTTTTAAGTTGCTAAAGGAAAAAGGAACCATAATTAACGAAAGAATTGAAGAAAGTCCTTCTCAGATTGATAAGTTGGAAGAAATTTTCTATAATTTGAGCTCGGCTTTTGATTCTGCTAAAACTATTGAAAAGACTCCCGTAAAAATTAGCAATATTACTCAAGTCACTAAGAATAAGGGTGCAACTTCTAATAATAACAAAGAAGATCTTAAGATGATTAGTATTCACCCCGACTTTGTTGAAGTTGTGAGAAACCCTACCTGCAAGAATGAATTTTTCAATCTCATTCCTAGGAGTATTGTTATTGAAAATATATATGCCAAATCTTGGAAGAATATTGGTTGTGTGGTTGAGGAATTGAAAACTACAGATGACAATACTTGAATCTATGCATTATGCCTAGCTAGGGGCATGAAATGATAGCGCTTGTTGGGAGGCAACCCAATGAATAAAATTTATTTTTGCCTTTTTCATTCTGTTCTTGAGTGTTTGCATAATTATGCCTCTGTTATGATTGTGTTTTTTCTGTTTTAATTAGTTTTTGTGCCAAGTAAAGCCTTTGGGATAGCTTTGGTGATAGTTGATTTGATCCTGTTTAAAAACAGAAACTTTTGCGTCCAGTAATATAATTGTATAAATTCACAGAAGCGACAAAAAATTCTGAATTTTTTACACAAGATTTATGTACAAGTTTCCTCTGTTTTCCTAATTGTTCAGAATTTATAGGGTTACAGAAGTATGAGAACAATTCGCATCTTCCCAGACTATTCTGTTTCTGACAGATTCTGTTTTCTTCGCATTGTGTACTTATTTTGATGAATCTATGGATTGTATCGGGGGGTATAAGCCATGGTAAAGTTAGAATACAATATATATAATGCAATAACAAAATTTGAATGGGTTTTCTACAGTACATAAAGTAAAGATTGGTTTTCTTATACTAACGGATCTCACGAAGGTTTTGTAAAGTTTTGTGTGATTGAAGTTTTCAGGTTTTGGGTGAGATCGCGATGGATGAAGGAATAAGGAGTAAGAAAAGCCTAAGCTTGGGGATGCCCCATGGCACCCCAAGTTAATATTCAAGGAGAACCAAGCAACTAAGCTTGGGTATGCCCCGGAAGGCATCCCCTATTTCTTCTAACGACCATCGGTATTTTACTTGGAGCTATATTTTTATTCATCACATATCATGAGTTTTGCTTGGAGCGTCTTGTATTATATGAGTCTTTTCTTGTTTTGCTTTTTAGTTTTTCACAAGTATCCTTGCTGCACACACCTATTTGAGAGAGTCAAAATTATGCTATGATTTGTTAGAATTGCTCTATATGCTTCACTTAATTTTTTTGAGCTATGGAATTGCTCTAGTGCTTCACTTATATCTTTTTGAGCACGGTGTGCTTTAATATTTTTGAAGAAATGCTCACATGCTTCACTTAGATTTGTTTGAGAGTTAGTAAATTTTTGAAAAAATTCTCTCATGCTTCACTTATATTATTTTGAGAGACAGAAAATTTTTATGCTCATGTTCTTCACCTAGATTTGTTTTGAGCTTGCCAAAAGCAAATGCAACATATTAAACTTGTCCCAAAGTGATAGATATTTAAGAGGGATATAATAAAAACTTTCATGAAGATCATTGGGTAAAATAAACTTGATTCTTTGTAATAGTTTTGAGATATGATGATAGTGATATGTGAGTCATGTTGGTGAGTAGTTATGCTTTAGTAAGAATATTGGTGTTAAGGTTTGTGATTCCCTATGCAAGCACGGAAGTCAATAGTTATGCAATGAAATTACATCCTACTTGTGGTGCATTATTCGGTGTTAGTTATGCTTAATGCTCGCTTATGTGATTTTCTGTTTCTTGGTTGGTTGCTCCTGAATCTTTTTGCTAGCCTCCACTTGTACTAAGTAGAAATATTGTGCATCCCAAATCCTTAAACCCAGTTTGGCCACATGAGTACACCATACCTACCTATATGTGGTATTTCCTTGCCGTTCTAAGCAAATTTGTATGTGCCATCTCTAATTTTCAAAATAAATTTCCTTTTTGTGTGCCCGTACCGCTCATGAAGCGGCAGGGGGTGGCCAATATTTTCCATGCTAGATGTGTTATTCTCAAGATGAGTGTCTATTCACTTGTCATTGCATGAGAGTGCGGCGCTAATAGGGATGCCCAGTCCCGAAATGAAAAAGAAATTTACTTTATGTTGTCAAATAATAAATTCCTTGGAAAGTGTTGGTATGTGAAAGAATGGTGGAAAAAGGAATAAACTTTATTTTCTGTTTGGGAACCGCCTATGATATATCTAGCATGGAAAGTGTTGGGAATTACTCGGTCGTTTTCGTTGATGGGAAAAGTATGCCTCTCAAAAAAATATCTCTCAATTTAAGCTTTGAGCTCTGGCACGTCTACAAATCCCTACTTCCCTCTGCGAAGGGCCTATCTATTTACTTTATGCAATTTTTATTTTGATTTGAGTCTCCATCTTCTCTTATAAAGCATCAACTAAGGGGCACTATGATCGTACTTGAGCATTGGGTATAGCTAATATGCGAGTGTGTTTCATGAATGGATAAGTGATTGAGCATGATGGGCTAGGGATAACTTTCTTTAGTGTTGATATTTTGAATGACATGGTTGCTTGTTGATATGCTTGAGTATTGAAATCTTCATGTCAAAACTAGACTATTGCTTTGAACCATATAAAAGTCCATATGTCCATGCTACAAAAGAAAAGAATATATGATGAACATGTTAGGCAGCATTCCACATCAAAAATTCTTTTTTTATCATTTACCTACTCGAGGACGAGTAGGAATTAAGCTTGGGGATGTTGATACGTCTCCAACGTATCTATAATTTTTGCTTGTTCCATGCTGTTATATTATCATTCTTGGATGTTTTACAATCATTTTATAGCAACTTTATATCATTTTTTGGGACTAGCCTATTGACATAGTGCCCAATGCCAGTTGCTGTTTTTTGCTTGTTTTTTACTTCGCAGAATATCAGTACCAAACGGAGTCCAAACGCAGCGAAACTTTTTGGACAATTTTTATGGACCAGAAGGAACAACTTGGGCCAAAGAAGTACTAGAGGGGTGCCCCGAGCGGGGCACAACCCACTTGGGCGTGCCTGGGGGCCCAAGCGCGCCCTGGTGGGTTGTGCCCGCCTTGGTGGCCTCCCGCACTGCCTCTTCGCCCTATAAATACCCAAATATTCCAAAAACCCTAGGGGAGTCGACGAAACACAATTCCAGCCGCCACAAGTTCCAGAACCACGAGATCCAATCTAGACACCATCACGGAGGGGTTCATCATCCTCATTGGTGCCTCTCCGATGATGTGTGAGTAGTTCATTATAGACCTACGGGTCCGTAGGCAGTAGCTAGATGGCTTCTTCTCTCTTTTTGATTCTCAATACAATGGTCTCTTGGAGATCTATTTGATGTAACTCTTTTTGCGGTGTGTTTGTTGGGATCCGATGAACTTTGAGTTTATGATCAGATCTATATCCATGAAAGTTATTTGAGTTATTGGATCTCTTTTATGCATGATTACTTATAGCCTCGTATTTCTTCTTCGAATCTTTGATTTAGTTAGGCCAACTAGATCGATTTTTCTTGCGATGGGAAGAGGTGCTTTGTGATGGGTTCGATCGTGCGGTGTTCTTTCCCAGTGACAGAAGGGGCAGCAAGACACACATGTATCATTGCTATTAAGGATAACAAGATTGGTGCTATTCCTACATGAATAGATCTCGTCTACATCATGTCATCATTCTTATTGCATTACTCCGTTTCTCCATGAACTTAATACACTAGATGCATGCTGGATAGCGGTCGATGTGTGGAGTAATAGTAGTAGATGCAGGCAGGAGTCAGTCTACTAATCTTGGACGTGATGCCTATAGAATGATCATTGCCTAGATATCGTCATAATTATTTGATGTTCTATCAATTGCCCAACAATAATTTGTTTACCCACCGTATGCTATTTTCTTGAAAGAAGCCACTAGTGAAATCTACGGCCCCCGGGTCAATTCTTTATCATATTTGCCTCGAGATCTATTTTTATTCACTTTTATTTTCAGATCTATTAAACCAAAAACCCAAAAAATACCTTGCTGCACCTTTTTTCTATTTATTTTATTTCGAGTTTTATCGAGAACTATCTATCCAATCTATACAATTTTTATCCCGTCAACTTGACAATTTCTGGCATCGTTACCCGTAGAGGGATTGAGAACCCCTCCTAATCGTCGGGTTGCAAGTATTTGTTATTTGTGTGCAGGTACCGTTTACATAGTGTTGCTTGGTTCTCCTACTGCATTGATACCTTGGTTTCATAACTGAGGGAAATACCTATCGTAGCTGTGCTGCATCCACTACAAAAAAATACACTTCCGTGATGATACGTGTTTGTCACAGTAGGTCACATTTTCTGTCATGCATGTACATCCATGACGATTTTATGACATAATCAAGATAGTCATACCTGTGCTATCGTAGAAGTGTTCCATGACATTAGCAAAATTATCATCACGGAAGTGTCCACTTCCATGACGATAAATCGTGCGTCATAGAAGTGCTTTCGTCAAGGGTAACCGACACGTGGCATCCACCGTAATCGGTCGCCGTTAAGCTATCGGGTTCTGGGTTGGATCTGATAACCCATTAACAGCTAGGACCAATGAGGATTTCCACGTGTAAAATTATCATTGGCTATAGCAACCACACGTCAGCACCCGAAAAGGACAGATGTCAACCACCCAATGGACAGGAGGCGCCTATGATATGTCGACATGTGGCAAGGCCCAACAACGGCCCATTTAGGTTAAAAAGGCTGGCCCAGTCAAAATTAGCGGGCTGGCCCATTAACGGCCTGCTTGCAGATGGCCCATTCGCAGTTAAGGCCCGTACGGCTAGTGTCAAATCGGCATCAACGGCCCATTCTAAACTTGTCATCATCGTGGCCCATGGTCACTTCTGGCCCGTTAACAGTCCACTAAGTATTTGGGCCGAATTACGGCCCGGTGCGTTTCCGGCCTGTTAAAGGTCCTGCTTCATTTGGGCCCATTTATTGGCCATTGAAACTTTTGGCCCATAAACGACCGTGAAGGATTTGGGTCATATTCAGCCATGTCTGACATTCGGCCTGTTAGAGGCCCACTGTAGATTTGGGCCACTTCCAGCCTGTTGTGATTTTCGGCCTGTTAACGCCGGACGAAATCCATGGGCCATATGTGGCCCAATGTCACATTGGGCCTATTAACGGCCCATATAAAACTGATACTAATCAAGCCCGACCGAACTTCCGACCTGTTAAAGGCCCGTGTAGTAGGTCAACGCATTTACGGCCCGTCTGAATTTTGTCCTATGAACGATCCGCATTGTAAATGGGCCACCACGAGCTGAGATACATTTCGGCCTGCTAATGACCAGTGGGTTATTTGGCACAATCAGGGCCCAATCTCACTTTCGGCCTATTAAAGGCCCATGTTATTTATGGGCTCAAGATATTTACACATGTTAACGGCCTATTGTTACCGAGGGCCCAAATTATGTTTAGGCCTATTAAAGGCCCACTAGGGGCACATGCCTACCAAAAATATGAAAGCTTATGCTGATTTAGGCCCAGATTTTTTAGTGGGCTACATGCAAATTACGACCCATAATTGTTTTTAGCCCAATTGGAATGGGCCTGACGAATGTTGGCACGTTGGGCTCCTACGAAGCTTTCGACCGAATACATTACTAAGATAAACCTACAATATACAAAAATAGCGTCGTAATTTCTACAGCCTTTGGCAGCACGATAAATGATGTATCACAACAAAATAAATTCCATCCATACAACAAAGGCCTGTTGGCATAAAGTTTACAGTCCTTGCAGATAAAAGCACCATCAGATGTATAGAAGCACATATCATTTGACCTGAGTGCTAATGTTTCAGGCTGTAGAATCTGATGGAGCAGCATGATCTTCCCCTTTTTCCCGCCATTGCTCTTGAACAACGAAGCAAATGTCTGATAGTCTGGTTTCAAAACCATTCATATCTTGACGACATTTGTCAACCACTATTCTTGTTTCCGAAACGACGTCCATTAGGGATTGGACTTGTGTATGGAGCACAGATATATCACTCTGTCTAGCCGAAAGATTTTTTTCAGTAGGCGATTTGGACGAGGTTACCTTGACAACCAATCGAGAATTACGCAGGAAGGTGCTTTTTGCACTGTTAGTGGAGAGATACTGACGCACTACAGCAAGAGGTGACATTGTGCCTGTGGTAGCCTCGTCACCTTCAGGTGGTTGTGGCTGTTCAATCATTTGTTCCATAGCTTGCTGAAATTTTGAAATTGTAGATTAGTGTACCAGATAAGTTACTAATGAGACAAAAAACAAACAAAGTAGGTTTCCGTTTATACATAACTTATTTTGGTGAACTACTATAATACATTAGCATGTATTGTAGTGCCAACTACATAATAAAATCACTTTCGGAACATATGTCCATGTAGCATGCCTACTGTATTGTCTATTTCCTCACATTCGTTGACATGTAAGGATAAAGAGACATGGTTTAAAGTAGGATGAACATAGTATAACATCATTCATATCATGGGCAAACAGATATAAAACAAACAGGCTATTGTATCATTGTGTGGGCACGTGAACATCACAACTAGATTACAGATCAAGACCAAAAGAATATCCTTCATCTCTTTTAAACCGTGTAAGGTGAAATGATACGTTAAGACAACTGTGTATAAAAGTGAACAGAGTAACTGACATTGGCTGCAAACCAAGCAGTTAAATGAACACGTCACAGTAACAAGCAGTTCAAAGGCATGAGGAGTAAGGACTTACAACAGTGGCTTGAACTGGTGTGCTCATGCCCTACATCTTGCTGGTGTGGCAATCCTTGAAGATTTGCACTACATTCAGTTCAGGTTCTTTTTGGTTCGCACGGGCTTTCCTCTGTATTTGGAACAAGTCAATATAGATACGATAATATGGCACAGAAAAAAGAAGGAACTAGCAGCTATTTACAAGAGCCACGTAGTGTGCAATATAGCTACGAGATCCTGTTGTCTATTGGAATTTCACTTTAGAACAGTTGGTCTTGTTCTTCAAACAGTTAACCTAGAAGAAGATACACTTGTAAGGCACATACATAAATATAAGTTCAATATGTGATCTGATCAAATACATATACCCTACCTGATACTTTGGATCAAACCAGTGTTTAACAAGGGCTATCCAGTCTTCATCTGTAATATATTCCACTAGAGATGTTTGGGCGATTTCATTGTTAGCCTTGCCTTCAAAGTGAGTTTTTCTAAGGTGATACTGATACTGTCGCAGAGCAGACTGAAAAACATGAGTGCATGCTTGTTTAGTTGCATCATCTTTCGGATCCAACTTGAACCTCATCTGTTGAAAAAAGAATGTGAGTCTTATTAGGAGGAAGCTAGAAAGTATGGGACAGAGCAAGATAATATTACAAATTGCGATGAATAACATTACTTATGGATAAATGGTCAAGGAAGGTGTTAAACTGGGTATCGTCTTTCTCATTCCTGTACTGGATCCACATTGGGAGGATACGTGCATGACACCTAACGGCAACGGCTGCCTCTGATACTAACTTGGCTGACTCTGTAGCATCACGTGGCCTTTTTAAACCTGCCTCAAAATGGATCTCCATTCTTCCTCCTTTAGATTTTGTTAATCTGTCAAGCATTATCCCTGATGTTTGTTTCCGATTGCGCCGTGGTGCTAGTTCAACAACGAATATGGAAAGTGTTAGTGCACATCAAACATTGAGAGTACATATAAAGGAGCATGCAACTGCAACTTGACTCGGTCAGGTACCGTCTTGGTGTTGATACTCATGAGGTTCATCTGATCTTGCCAAGTCCTGTTGTGTCAGTAGTGCTTCGGAAGTAGTGTTAGGTGTGAAGGCAACTTGGGAACTGGCTAGTTGCGGAGCAAACGAACGAGTAACTCGTTGAGATGCCGGTATAGTTCAAGCGGATGCTACAGCTGGTGGAGCAAGTGGTACTGTGTTTGTTGATTTAGCAGGTGCACTTGGACCTTCTACTACACTATAAGTACCAGCAGAATCTCGAGGGCAGATCCTTTTCCGTTGCACTCGACGAGTAACACCATTCCCTACTATATTCTTTTCCTTGCTCTTTTTTGACTTTGCCATGTCAAGCCGTACCCACAACACAAAAGAATAAAATCGCTCTTCAGAACTCATTGATGCATGATACAGACAAGCAATACTTTGATGTAAGACAACCGTATGAGGATGGAATATGTAAGAAAAACAGGACAGCGTGACATATTCACAACTACGTTGTGTAAACTAAACAGAAGGATTTTCAAGAAAATAGAAGTAATGCAAGCTAGACACCATATGAAAGATGCAACCAATATCACTCTGCCAAGTTAAAAGTGTCTTGTCATAAGTGGCATTTCGAAAAATTAGAAGCAGTACAACCTAGAAATCAATGCAAGATGCAACCACTATCAAACTGCCATGTTAAAAGCGTCCAATCATGAGTGACTGATGTGGGATACACAACAGCAGTACTTTGATGTAAGAACATGGTATGATAGATAGATGCAGTGTTTTCTAGACACAGAAAGGCATGTCATATGCACATGTATAACGTATAAACTCAGCAGGTGCAATTTAATCAAAATAGAAGAAATACAGGCTAGACAACATATGCAACATGAAACCAATTATCACACTATCAACTTAGAGCAAGCAGCTGCGATGGTGGAGTACGAGAGATGAACTCATCATGTAGACTTGGGACTTCAACTGCATTAGTAGTAGCAGTGGCAAATCTAGAGAGTCTCTGTTTGCGTCGGTCCGGAGGACCACCAACATCCCCTAACTTACTCTTTTCCTTCCTCTTTTTTGATATTGCCTTCTGAAGTCAAAATCACAAGAAGATGAATAAAATTAGCTCTGCATAACTGGTTGATGCATGATACAGATGAACACTACTTTGATGTAAGGCAAGCGAATGATAGGAGGATGGAATATATACAAAAAAAAGACAGCACTGCATATTCACACGTATGATAGGAGGATGGAATATGTATGAAAAATAGTAAGCAGAAGGCATTTCAACAGAATTAGAAGAAATGAAAGCTAGGCACCATATGAACATGCAACCAATGTCACTCTATCAGGTAAAAAGTGTCTCGTCGTAAGTGCCATTTCAAGAAATTAGAAGCAGTACAAGCTAGAAGACAATGCAAGATGCAACCTACATCACATTCCCAAGTTAAATGGGTCTTATGGGTAAGTGATTGTTGCAGGTATAAGTTGTAAGCTACGCAGATGCAATTCAACAAAATTAGAAGCAATACAAACTAGACATCATACGGAACACGCAACCACATATAACAGTTCCAAGTTAGAGCAAGCATCTATGATGGTGGAGTAGGGGAGATGTGCTCATCATCTACACAGCTACGTTGACTGTCCAGCCTTGTGTTGTCTTGCGAATCTTGTTGGGAGGTTGGCGGAGTAGAATCTGTAGAGACCCTCTGTTTGAGTTGCTCTGAAGGACCACCATCATCCACTGCCTTGCTAATTTCCTTCAGCTGTATTGATTTTGCATTGTGAAGTCAAACCGATAAGAAAAAGGAATAAAATCCACTCTTCAGAACTCATTAATGCATGATACTGACGAACACTACTCGGATGAAAGGCAAACACATGATATGAGGATGGAATATGTACGAAAAACAGGACGGCGTGATATATTCACACCTATGATGTGGTAACTAAGCAGAAGGCATTTCAACAAATTAGAAGCACTGCAAGCTAGACACCATATGAAAGATGCAACCAATAGCACTCTGCCAAGGTCAAACTGTCTGGCATTTCAACAAATTAGAAGCAGTACATGCTAGAAATCATATGCAAGACGCAGCCAATATCACAGTGGTGACTGAAAGGGGCCTCATCATAAGTGACTGATGCGGGATATGCAAGAATAGTAGTCTGATGTAAGACCATGGTGTGATCAGATATAATATGTTCTAGAAACAGGAACACGTGTCATATTCATAGGCATGATGTGTAAAGTAAGCAGATGCAATTCAACAAAGTTATAAGCAATACAAGCTAGACATCATACGCAACATGCAACCACATATAATAGTGCCAAGTTAGAGCAAACACCTGTGATGGTGGAGTAGGGCAGATGCGCTCATCATGTACACAACTACATTGACTGTCTAGCCTTGCGTTGTCTTGCGAATCTTGTTGGGAGGATGGCAGAGTAGAATCTATAGAGACCCTCCGTTTCAGTTGCTCGAAAGGACCACCATCATCCAATGCCTTACCAATTTCCTTCCACTTTATTGATTTTGCATTGTGAGGTCAAACCGACAAGAAAAAGGAATAAAATTCGCTCTTCAGAGCTCATTCATGCATGATACTGACGAATACTACTCTGATGAAAGGCAAAGTCATGATACGAGGATGGACTATGTACGAAAAACTGGATGGCTTGACATATTCACACCTATGATGTGGTAACTAAGCAGAAGGCACTTCAACAAATTAGAAGCACTGTAAGCTAGACACCATATGGAAGGTGCAATCAATATCACTCTGCCAAGTTAAAACTGTCTCATCATAGGTGGCGTTCATAAAATTAGAAGCACTACATGCTAGAAATCATATTCAAGACGCAAACCAATATCACACTGCCAACTTAAAGGTGTCCCATCATAAGTGACTGATGCAGGATACACAAGAAGAGTAGTTTCATGTAAGAACATGGTGTGATAGACAGATATACTATGTACCAAAAATAGGAAGGCATGTCATATTCACATGTATCATGTGTAAGCTAAGCAGATGTAGTTTACACTAATTAGAAGCAATACAAGCTAGACACCATATGCAACATGCAACCAGATATCACACTGCCAAGTTAGAGCAAGCACCTGGGATGGTGGAGTAGGGGAGCGGAGACTTGGAACTTGTAATGCACTAGCAGTACGAGGAGAATCCATAGAGATGCTCCGTTTACGTTGCTGCAGAGGACCACCATCATCGCCTTCCTTACTCTTTTCCTTCCTCTTTTTTGATTTTGCCATGTCAAGTCAGACCCACAAGAAAAAGGAATAAAATTTGCTCTTCAGAACTCATTGATGCATGATACTGACGAACACTACTTTCATGTAAGGCAGCCGCATGATAGGAGGATGGAATATGTATGAAAAACAGGATGGCATGACATATTGACATGTATGATGTGTAAAGTGTAAACTAAGCACAAGGTGTTTGAACTAGTTAGAAGCAATGCAAGCTAGAAACCATATGAAAGATGAAACCAATATCACTCTGCCAAATTAAAAGGGTGGCCTCATAAATGTATTTGACCAAATTAGAAGCAATACATGGCAACAAGCTAGAAATAATATGCAATATGCAACGAATAAAGGTGTCTCATCGTAAGTGATTGATGCAGGATACAGAAGAGAGGTAGTTTCATGTAAGAACATGGTTAACAGATAGATGTAGTATGTACCAAAAATAGGAAGGCATGTCATATTCACAGGTATAATGTGTAAACTAAGCAGATGCAATTTACCCTAATTAGAAGCATTACAAGCTAGACACTATATCCAACATGCAACCACATATCACACTGCGAAGTTAGAGCAAGCACCTACGATGGTGGTGTAGGGGAAATGCGGTCTTCAAGTACAGAGCTACATTCAATATCTTCATTTAGACTTGCTATTTCTTGAGAATCATGTGGGGAGGATGAAACTGCACTCTTTATAAGAGTAGCACGTCTCATACTAACCCACGGGCGTGACTGTCTCATCATAAGTGATAGATGCAGGATACACAAGAACCGTAGTTTGATGTAAGAACATGGTGTGATAGGCAAATGTAGTATGTACCAAAACAGGAAGGCGTGTCATATTCACATGTATAATGTGTAAGCTAAGGAGATGAAATTCAACAAATTAGGAGCAATACAAGCTAGGCACCATATGCAACATGCAACCAGATATCACACTGCCATGTTAGAGCAAGCACCTGGGGTTGTGGAGTAGGGGACATGAGATTTGGAACTTGCACTGCAGTAGGAGTAGCATAAGAATCTGCAGAGATCATCTGTTTCGGTTGCTCCAGAGGACCACCATCATTCCGTGCGTTCGTCCTTTTAGATTTTGCCTTGTCAAGTAAACACACATGAAAAAGGAATGAAATTCGCTCTTCCAAATTTGTTGATGCATGATACTGATGAACACAACTTTTATGTAAGGCAACCACATTGTAGGAGGATTGAATATGTACGAAAAACGCTAAGCAGAAGGCATTTCAACAAATTGGAAGCAATGCAAGCTAGACACCATATGAAAGATCCAACCAAAATCACTCTACCAAGTTAGAAGTGTCTCATTATAAGTGGCATTTCAACAAATTAGAGGCAATACATGTTTGAAATGATATGCAAGATGCAACCAATATTACACATTCAATCTGAAGGTGTCTCGTCAGAAGTGAATGATGAGGGATACACAAGAAAAGTAGTTTGATGTAAGAACATGGTTAATAGAAAGATGTAGCATGTACCAAAAACAGGAAGGCATGTCATATTCACAGGTATAATGTGTTAACTAAGCAGATGCAATTTACCCTAATTAGAAGCATTACAAGGTAGACACCATATGCAACATGCAACCACATATCACATTGCCATGTAAGAGCAAGCACCTGCGATGGTGGTGTAGGGGAATTGCGGTCATCAACTAGAGAGCTACGTTGACTATCTTCATTTAGCCTTGCTATTTCTTGAGAATCATGTGGGGAGGATGACACTGCACTCTTTAAACGAGTAGCGCATCCCACAGTAACCCACTGGGGTGACTGTCTCATCATAAGTGATTGATGAGGGATACAAAAGAGCATTAGTTTGATGAAAGAACAAGGTTAATAGACATATGTAGTATGTATCAAAAATAGGAAGGCACGCCATTATCAAAGGTATAATGTGTAAAGTAAGCAGATGCAATTTAACCAAATTGAGAGCAATACAAGCTAGACACCATATGCAACATGCAACCACATTTGACAGCGTGAAGTTAAAGCAAGCACCTGGGATGGTTGTGTGTGGCAGTTGAGATCATCAACTGCAGAGCTACGTTTACTGTCTCCAACTGCTGACACTACACCCTTTAGATCGCTGAAACGCTTAGTGCTTATCTTCGAATTACACTATAGCGACTTCTGTCTTTTCTTTTGTGTATTCATCAACACTGCATCAGAGTCTGAAATACCCATGCATAAAAAAACAATAGTGTGAGTATGGGTGAAGTGTGTGCACAAGTAGTACAGTGTAAAAGTAGCAGATAGCAGCTGGGTGAGAAATAAATGACGGGAGACATATGATAGCTCTACAACATGCATGGCACACGAAATTACTAGATTCTAGGATTTTGAAATATGAGCACAGGGATGGCTGGGAAATGCAGACGCTCCTCTAGCACACCACAAGGTGTGGTCCTATGAAAATAATAGTCGACTGAAAACAAATAGGTCAGTCCATTTTTTCAGCACCATCCGATGTACAAAGAACGGGCAGATCGCCTTCATCTACCTCCAGCCAGTCAGTGTTGACGATCTTCCTCGAAACACCAGCGACCACCGGCCCAGTCCTCTACCTCCGCCCTCCCCTCGACCTCACCGCACCGCCATGCTTGGCACCGCCCCCCGGCCATCCCTTCAAGCCCCGCCGACCTCCAGATCGGGTGCAAGCAGCTCCTGCACCCCACACCGCTATGATAGACACCGATGCGCCGCTTCCCGGACGAACAGGCGGACTAGGTTCTCTGCACGCCTAAGCGGGTGCTGCTTCTTTTAATTGTGAATCAACTAACCCTGAATTGAAATCTAGGCGGGCGACTGATCTCTAGATAAGGTGAAATAGTAAATGTGAGGAAACCTTGTGCATTTAGTATCACGAAGAAGGTGCATTAAGAAGCGCTCAACTAGTTTCTTTCGTGGGATGAATACGGTGTGAGCAGAGACGTAAGATTTGCACGAATAAGGGAAGAGGAGTACCTCTTTCTGCTGGCAGTGCTGTGTCCTCCTTCTGTTTTTCCAACGATCTTCTTGTGGTTCGCTGGAAACGAGAAGTTGCGGAGGATGGTGGATCCTTGGACGAACCCATGGCCAAGTTGTTGAGTTTGGTGTGGTGAATGTCTGTCAGTGGCGGGGAACCAGATCCGAGGCAGCGAACGATGGCATAGCGGGAACAGCTCCGGTGCGGTGGACGATTGCGACAGTGGAGCGGCAGTGGTGAGGCGCAGGACGGCGTGGTCGAAGTGGTTCTGGTATAGCGCACGTCGGCATCAGCATCGTGGAGGCAGCTCTGCCTCGGCTTCAGCTGCTAAGTCCTTGAGGACGTTGCGGTTGCGGTTGCGTTGGACGACGACGTCGGGGTACCGAGTCTGGTGTGATGGAGGAGGGCGGCGGTGGATTGGGCGTGATGGGGTGGAGGATGGAGGAGGCTGGGGTTTCGCGGCTGGTGGAGAGGGTGTTTTGGCGCCCACGGAGTATGAATGGGGAAACGGAGGGAGGGGGAACTAAGGGGGAACAATGTTTCGGTTTGGGATGCGCTTGTTTGAAATTTGGGGAAATTTACAAACTTTGGCCCCATCTAAAATTTTGGACATATTGCGGATCGGGGGTAGGACAGTAATCTCAGGTGTCCCAAATGGTGGGCGGGATAGATTTTGGCCGAGCGCATGGGTGTTTAGGCGCCCACGGCGTATGAATGCTTCTCGGAGGCGGTTGAGACTGGCGTCTTGGTGAAGTTACAAACCTACCCCGGTTTAGACCTTTGGACATCGGGCCGATAGGCTACATGGGTCAGAGTCAGGACAGTAATTTCCTACCACCAAACATTAGTCTCGCGCGGTTTCGGGTGACCAGAAGCGCTTCGTTCAATATTTGGGAGCAGAAGCATTAACATTTTTAGTTCTCTTGAATTGAACTTTCAGGATTTGTCAAACTTCACAAATCTTAACTCTTGAAAATCCTAAAACTACGATTATTTTGGAATGGAGGGGGTACATTTGAATATACATTTTACACGAGTATATATTAAAAAATATGCAACTTACCTCAATTCATGCATGGTTCCAGATATAATCTCCTTGGTTGTAAAAAAATAGTTAGACATGCGTATGAATATATAGCATGTTCAAACGCACAACAAAGATTGATGCCCCCTTGTAGATCTGATTTACAAATGCCATTATCTCGGATTCAAATAGATGAATGCACTTCCTATGAATTCGAATCTTCGAAACCCCCTTTATGTTGAATTCAACATTTATTCTATTTTGTAGCTAGCAATTTGGAATGTATCCATGTAAGTGACAAATGTATAAAGTGCTTGACACTAACAACATGGAGTGCACTAATTAATGCTTATATATGAATTGCAAAAGCAATGCATTGTCTGGATTTCAAACCACTCTCACTCTATGGATCGATAATATGAAATAAACCCATGCACATGCTAGAATTCAATAGAGTATGGGTGTCTAATAGACCGATGTTCGTTCATACGCAAATTGCAAAATTCATGATCTCATCCAAAAATAATAATGCCATTTATATTTTAATTTAATGCGTAGAACCGCCTTTTACATGTAGATGCACTATGCCTTGGCCCGTTCTCACACACGCGCTATATATCTCTCTATCTGACGCATAAGTGCGCACACGTTATATACATCGGCATTTCTATCTCACACATGCTCACAATCTCTCCCGGGGTGTCTCACGCACACACTCTCTATATATATCCCTCTCTCTTTCTTACTACTATGTACCACTCTTTTCACTAATCTCAGTTGGAAAACACTATTTCTCTTGCATGCATATATACACACGCACGGTCTCTACTAGCCCTCTATAGGCACATATATGTGCTACGTGTCTCCTGCACGCACATTATCTTTAGGCCTCTCTCACACACATTGCCCCCCCCCCACACCTCTCTCTTAGTAGTTGGCAGATATGATTCCGTCAGATCATTCGGTAGGATATCCCTGACTGTTAGGCTGGATGGTAATACGATGCAAAGTTTTACCCAAGTCCGGGTCCTTGCAGTTGAGGAAAAAGCCTACTCCTGGTACTGTATATTTGTGATAGTGGAGTGTACAAAGTACACGTGGATACCAGGCATTGTGCGTGTATGTATACTATCGATGAACAAGCCCCCGAGCTTATATAACATAATCGGGGCCTAGGGTTACAAATCATATATAGTCGGCTTATCATCAGTGTGGATAGAGCCCTCCACGACTCTGGTAGCTTCGTCTTGTACGCCGAGTCCTCCACATGGGTCTTCGTATAACGCGTCTCGGTCCAACCTATGTGGCGCAGGATGGAACCGACCCATGAGTCTTCACATTGACCCACCACAACTAGAAATGATGTGCCCACCACACCCCACACACAATCGGCCACAAAGAAAATAAGCATATACAATAGTACAAAGTTATACATGAAAGTTAATTGCATGGTGCATCCAATAATATTTGTTCTGCATTGTGAATGTTTATATTTTCTCCTAAAATATTAGTCACGAGAAAGAGAAACGAAGGGCATATCTCTCCTTGTCTCCACCGGACACCCCCTCTCTCTACACCACTTTCACGTACGCACACAAACTATCTCTCGGCCCTCTAAAAGTATGCCCCTGACACATTCACGCGTGACGGTCACTGTATTTCAAGCGAAAGCACTATACGGTCACTGGACTTCAGAATATGCTCATTACGGTCACCGTATACATTCTTGTGGTGATCATACAGTATCTAGCTCATGATACGTCTCCGTATTTTGTTGATGACACTGACAGACATTGTATTTGATGCGTGCTCCGTATTTTGTTGACGACACTTACGGTCATTGTATTTGAAGCGAAAGCATGATATGGTCACTGAACTTCAGAATAACTCATCACGGTCACCATATACATTTTGTGGTGTTAACCAACCTGTGGTTGGATGGTTAGGAGGACAGTGGTTTCCCCAGCCCACCAGGGTTAAAGTCCTGGTGCTCGCATTTATCCTAGATTAATCTCAGTATTTTCCGGCGATGTGCGTTCAGTGGGAGGAGACGTTCCCCTCGACTACGAGGCACCTATGGTGACTTCGTAAAATTTCAAGATCATATGCTGGCTCACTCTCTCAAAGGTGCTCATAGGGGTAGGGTGTGCATGTGTGCGCTTATAGAGGTGAGTGTTTGCGCGTATATATGAGCGCTTGCGTCTGTACTGTGTTAAAAAAGTACATGTCATGATTATACGGTCACTAGCTCAGCCGTACAACCCCGTAATTTGTTGATGACACAATCAATTGACCAGTCAAGCGGTCCATGTGGCGCAACTAGTGCTGCACCATCAGCTCGCGTAACCTTGGGGCCCACCTGTCAGCGCGTATATGAAAGAAAGAAATGATAGCTTGAGTCTGTACTGTGTTAATAAAATACATTTTATGGTGATCATATGGTCACTGGCTCACCATACAGCTCCGTAATTTGTTGATGACACAATCAATTGACTAGTCAAACGGTCCACATTCACTAGCGCACATTACCGTAGGGCCCACCCGTCAGCACGTATATGAAAGACAGAAATGGTAATAAATTAGTGGTCGGTGGGGATTCGAAGTCATGAGACCTCTGGTTGGCAGCCCGCGCGCCTTAACCACAGCGGACAAGGATCGCCTTGTGATGATATGCTGGCCGGCCATTTTAATTGCATGCACGCACGAGCCACTGTGGTGAATACAAACACATCACACATGCACACAAACACGCCCGCAACGCCAGCATGCATGCATGCAATACTCACACGTACACATGCACACACACAACGCTCGCACGAACACACGCACACATGCAGGCGTGCAACACTGACACGTACAGATGCACTCACGAACACACGCATGCACACATGCATGCAACACTGAAACGTACACATGCACGCACGCAACACTCGCACGCCTGCATGCACACAGCACACGACGCAAGACACACGCTCAACCTATACGTGCGTGCACTCTTTGTTAAGGACATGGATGCTTACGGTATTAATCAATCTTATCTATGATAAGTAGAACATTGATGTTTCCAGCGGTCTTTATGAATCACAACATATCGAACGGGCTATCAACGTATATATGAAAATTTTAAAATTCTCTTACATTATATAGTAGGCTTATCAACCTACATGAATTAGATGACGTCACACTCAATGAACAATCATCGGTTTATGAAATGCCCACTTCTCACCGCCCTGGCCCACCAAAAGCTCGTCTGTCGTGCACTGCCTGCGTTGGGTCACTGACATGCAGGCCAGGTACCCAACGAGCCCACACGTCAGTGGAAGAACGGCGCAGTGTCGTACGTCAGAGTCGAGGGTGCCACTCACTGCACGCCCGGCTAAACACGCCTCCTTGCCGCATTCAAACGCCTCCATGAAACCTGTGTGGAAGCCGAGAAACCCACTCCGGACACATGTCTGTTCATGACCGGGCCGGCATTAAACGCAACGCCGGCCGAGCTCCTCCCGTCCGCTGTCTATTTAATCTCCTATTTAAACGAGGCCAGACGCCGGCCAAGAATCGCACACCTCCGCCGCTCCCCTATCTCCTCCTTCACCATTTTCTCCACTCTTACAATGGCTTACGAAGAGTAGTTATCCGGCATCTAAGGTGGCTGGGTGGCCCACCGAGCCCGCTGGATACGAGCTATGCAGCTCGCTAATCCACCTCCCTCCCCTCACCCAACGGAGCCAGTTGCCGCCCCAAGCCGGCGTGTGCTTCAGCAACTCGCCGCTCCGGGCTAGCTCGACGAGGAGCGGCGAGCTGCTCCACACCGGCACGGCGGGGAGCATGGGCGTCGTCGTTGCCATCCATGCCACTGCCTTGTACCACGCCTCCCGTGTCTGCGACCGCGTCTCCCGTTTCTGTGGCCGAGACTCCCATGCCTGCGGCCGCGCCATGCAAGCAGAGATAGAAGCCGGGTGCGCGGAGAGCGACAAGTCGGTGGCCAGCGCCTCCGTGTTCGCCGCCATCATCGAGGAGAAGTAGAACACGGGTGGCCGCTGCCGCTTGGGTCCCATGAAGGCCACCGCCGAGGCGACGCCGGCGTACACAGCAGGTGTCTTGTCGGATCCTTCTATTGCGAGGACCTTCATCGACCCCGCATGGGCTCCACAGAAGCGGAGAAGCCCCCTTCAGACTCCATCTTGGGCATCAGCCAACGATGTCAGTTGAGCGGTGGGGAAGCAAGCCATCCTTTGCGCTGAAGCATATACCTCCGGGACTCCTGACAGTCCGGTGATCGTGCTGCCGGACATGAGGAAGACAAATGGATCCGCGGGCGACCATTTAGGCTAGGTATTATTATACCTATGCTGTTCAGGAGTAGCACCGCTTAGTTGATTTGAATGTAATGAAATCCGTCATGTTTATATGAAAATCCGGTATTTTATATGAGTTCCATCATTGTTTATATGAAATATCGCCATGTTTGCATGAATTTTGTCCGGTTGGTTGAGTTGCTGTCAGAATGTGTGCGGCTATGGTTGGATGGTGTAATTTGCGGGTCGCCGGTCGGTCTGCGGCCTGCTCAGGCGGCGTGGTGGAACAAAAAAAGCACAGCTCATGCTAGCTCGTCTCCAACGCGCGCGCTGGAGGATGCATGAGCACCCGTGCTCTTCCTCGTTCATCGGTGGCAAAGGCACGGGTGGAGAAAAGGTTCCCCAATATTTTGGCTACCCCGGGCAAGATCCAAACAGTCCCTTCTAGCCCCACCCCTCCCAGCACATTCAAATCCCTCGTTCACCGTGAAATTTTGCCATGTGTTGTTTTCATGGATATTTTGCTGTGTGAAAACAAATTTAAATATGAACGAATAATCGGTGTCTGCAGTCTTCTGCCGAGACACAGTTGGATGGCCTCATAGTAGTAGTAGTGTAGAGTACTAGTACTACTAGATAGTGAGTGTTTACTACTGTATCATGTACTCCCTCCATTCCCAAATATTTTTCTTTCTAGACATTTCAAATGGACTACAAACATACGGATGTATGTAGACATACTTTAGAGTGTAGATTCACTTACTTTGCTTCGTATGTAGTCACTTGTTGAAATCTCTAGAAAGACAAATATTTAGGAACGGAGGGAGTACGTACTAATTGCAACGCATGCATGTGTTAGCAATATAATGAGCACGTACGAATTTGATGGTAAGATTTGTGTATGTTGGATGTCATATTATTGCTCTAACATGTGATCAAAGTTAGCCTCCAAAACGCATTTTAGACCCTATATGGATTGAGGGAGTACATGCATTGCTGAGGTTTCTCTTAATCCTTGCATGCAACGTTTTTATTGAAGCTTGAAATGTGAACATGTGAATGGGAGGGACTACTACAACCTTCCAAAAGAACTGTAGTACTAATGGTATCGTACTCCCTCCGTTCACCATCTCACATGCTCAGTACTTTTGCGAACTATGGAAGTAACAAATTTATTCCACCACTCAGCATCTATTATGGATACATTGTGGATTTCAAATTGAGTCATATAGACCGGAAAGTAGGCACTTAGGGCATCCACAATGTATGCTTTTTGTTTCCTCTAAGCCTTCTCTCTCCTCTTAGAGGGAGGCCTCTATACATTGCATGAATTGCCTCTAACAAAAAATTGGCTAGCATCACTTTTAACCTTAGAGGCTGCCTCTAACAATGTAACAATCCATCTGGTCCCACTTGTCATCCTTAGGAAGCATAATAAAGTAGGAGTACAAGAGAAATAGTACTGATCGGACAAATGTGGTGCTAATCAATACTTTTTAAATTTCTGCTAGGGCCCACCTTAGAGGTTGGTTAGAGTCTCTATACATTGTGGTTTTTTCATTTGATAAGAGGCAAACCATGTGGGGCCTACCTTAGAGGCAAGGCTCTATACACTGGAGATGCTCTGTAGTACTACTTTTGATGTGTCCCGTAAACTCGCAGAACAAGGAGAAGCTTGCTACGCCCTCTCCCCCGCCCACGGGTGTGGTGGCTCGCAGAGTCGCAGGATGAGGAGAAGCTTGCTTACTACGCCTACGCCCGCTCCCTTCCCACGCGCGCGGTGGCTCGCAGGACGAGGATAAAATTTTACTACTCCCTCCGTTAGACATATATACTCCCCTACCTTGGTTAGAGATATTATCATATTGTTTGAAATATATGTCTTTTAGTAGTAGGAGTAGGACAGTGGTAGTACATAGGAGTAGTACTACAGCAATTTCCTTGGAGTCCGTGGTGCAGCAAGCTACCCTAGGCTATGTTACTACTCCCTCCTTTCCGATTTATGGCTCAATTTCAAAATCTCTCCAACCATGGTAGACGGTGAGTGGTGGAATTAATTTCGTAGTTTGCACAAGTACTTAATTAGTATGCTCATTTTTCTCAAAAAGTTGTGTTTACCGATGCATTAATTACAACGAATGCATGCATGACCACTAAATTTCCATGAACTTCTACATGCATTGGTGATTTTTCTCTTGATACTGCTTGCATCGGGTGATTTAATGCACCTCGAAATCCAAACATGTGATGGTAAGTGTCGGTGCAACAAACCCTAGGTGTGTTGCCCAGACTGTACACAGGCTCAAAAACAAGGTTGCAGCGTCCAAGACAAGACCAAGCAGCACAAGATACCACTAAGGAAAAACCTCCCTTGCCGGGCAGGCGAGCCTGGCGGGGACGAGGTTGCCCCGAAGACAAGTCTCCAGATTGCCCCGGCAGGCTTGCCGGGGGCGCCGAGGGCGGATTACCCCGCCAAGGCTCCTCCGCTCCACCTCACAGCAACACAAGTCATCGATCAGTGCGGTGTCGAGCCCCCAAGTGGCTAAGTGGCCGCTATTTGGCACGTGGCGGCCACTTCCAGAGGAAATCACCTCCAAATGACACCCGTCCAGGGACGTGTCACACAGGCAGGCGAGAAGGTGGCCGAACGACACGACAAAGCTTGCCGGGCTACGCTACGATGTGACACTAAGTGGCGCATTTAATGTGCTCTGTCCAGTCTGCAGAATTAGGTATGATAGCACTGTTTGCTATCTAATGAGTACGCAATGACCGATTTGCCATTGTGGTGACCCCTTGATCTATAAAAGGAGGGCCATGGCAACCTTAGAAAGGATTGGGACCCTTGTACACTCATACGCGCATAGTTGCTCTCGCCCCGAGGTGACCCTGCCGGGCTAGAGCGCTGCGTCTCCACCTCGGTCCTCTCATCAATCCACCAAAGCAGGAGTAGGGTTTTATGCCTCGCGGCGGCCCGAACCTGGGTAAAAACTGCCCATGTGATCGCTGTTGTGCTGCTCTGCGCCCTCCGCTCTTTGTGCAATGTGTCCTTTCCCATTGCCGAACCACAAGGGGCCGATGGCCCCATAGGTGGTCGTGTTTTCCCATGACATCTTTTGCGCGCCAGGTAGGGGGAAGCGCTTGAGTGAACCCAAGAACCACTGGTACAGCGAGGTGCTATACACACAGTTTTTAACCCCTTTCCATGACGGCATTTGGAACTGTCGCCAAGTGAGTGTGGGCGATTGGGGGGTCCTTCCCACATGACCCAGAAACCGTCGGGGATAGGCCCTCCTGGCACACAGGCTGGGGCAAAATGAGCTCGTGTGCGATCGGGCGAGGCATCGAAACCCAATCATTTCCGTTCGTATGTACATCCCACACGGTGAATCCCAAAAAAACATTTCCGTTCGTATGTATATCAAACATAGTCAATCCAAGGAATACATTTCCGTTCTTATGTACATCCCACACAGTCAATCCAGGGAAAACATTTCCGTTCGTATGGACATCCCACGCAATCAATCCAGGGAAAACGTTTTCGTTCGTATGTACATCCCACACAGTTTTATGTATAGGCTCGTGTGTGATAGGTGTAGCTATCACACATGCTCTGCCTTGGTTAACCGTTTGCTTTTATCAACTACATCACACACGATTTGATGAAGAAAACTGTGTGGCATTGGGCTATCCATCACAAGCGCTTTTACTGCTAGAACCGTTTGCAAAGTTCCATGACCCATTTAGCAGGTTTATTAGTTTATAATTAATAATTCCAGTATTACGCAAATTCACATTTCATATCGAACAGCTGTTTGCCAATTTCATATCTGGCACATACATATATTTTAACATCACAGTACGATAGCTACCTGAAAACAACACAATACAACATATAGCTAGTTCAGCTTCATAAGAACAATATTAGAACAATATATTCATTTCCCTAATTGAGATCATCTAGGCTCGTCTTATCCACCTCTGCTTTCAGTTCAGTAAGAACCTGTTTTGCACTGGCTAACTGGGAAAGTGCCTCCTCCTTCGCCAACACCATCTTAGCAAAGTCTGATTTTAAAAATCTGAGCTCATTCTCCACCTTCCTCTTTTTATCCCGCATCTTCAAATATTCTTCAGCGTTGATAACACTTTCTCTAAGCCTACCTCTATTCTCTTCCTCATAATGTTCCAGAGCTTTGCTAGGCACATCTTCAAAGACTGTGGCCACTCTTCATCAACCCACTCCAAGTAAGAACACTTCCCTTCATCCTATAATATTTAAAACTAGATCAGTAACAATTGTAGGGGAAATGGTTTTATAGCAACATAGAAAATCACCAATACTTATTTTGAAAAACTAAAGAAACAGGTTAATTATGACATATCTTCTCAAAAAGATCAATGTGCAAATGAATTAATTGCTACTGAGACAACAACCAAATTCTGAAACATCAGAAGCTATAATTAACTACAACAATGCTACAAGTTCTTACTCATGTACTATAAATAACAAATTGAACATTTTATGAGGAAGGTAAATATAACTGCAACATCATAGCGACAGTGTTTGGATGATAGCAAATTGATACTAATAGGTGTGTACATGCACAAATTTAATAACATAGAACTAATAGCACTAAGGCCGTCCACTATGTATGCCAAAACTGGTGTAAAGACAACTGTTGCTACATCTCGCACCGGTGCCTTGCACTGGCGAGCTGATGCAGCGGAAAAAAATTAGGGACCCGGACTCCGGAGATGGCAACATTTTTAGATAGTAGGTACAAACTGTGACAATGTCTTAGGATGCGTTTGGTTGAAGGTGTGGTATGAATGGGTTGGGACCGTGACAGTGTCTGATCACATCTAACAAATGATTTGTAACAACAAAAGAGGGTCTAACCTTCTCTGCACATGCCAGAAACTTCCTCCCACTGTCCACAGATTCAAATGCATCTAGCTTCATGCATGGAGATTGATGGTGACAACGAGCAGACAGATCTTCAGCCACCCCACTACATTCGTTGCAACTGATGGTCCTAGGGAGCTACAAGAGGAAGAAATGACTCAAATTGACCACCGGGTTAAAATCCTTCATTCCAAGTCATAGCCCGAGAGAGAGAAGAGAGGCATACCCAAGTGGTGAAGGAGTCGGAGGAGGAGGAGGAACCGCTGGAGAGGTCATTGAAGAAGACCATGGCGACCCCGGCGGTAGGATGCGAGACGGCGAGAGCAAGGAAGCAAGCGAGGAAGCGGCTATAGCTTAGGAAGGAAGGAAGGAAGGAGGAAACGGGGGAAATGTGACTTGTGGTCGGGGAGAAAAGGGGGTGGGGAAGGGGGGGTGGGGTAGATATTTCGGCGGTAGGCCAAAAATTTCGAAATGTGGAGGGACACTTTGCGCGCGGTGCCGCCGGACACCATTCACTTTGAATGATTGTGTGCATCGCAAACGATTCTTCTGCTTTACGCGCATGGGATGAGTTTGATAATTCAAATTTTGGTGGAAATTTCCCCGGGTACGTCATTGCATAATTTAACATTGTTTGCTAATTTGGGCACACAAAAGAGCGTACAGCACACAGACCACACTTACTGAATCGAGCAATTTTAGTAATTAAACAGAGCCAGTTGACCTAAACATTGCTCTAACAAAAGACCAGCATTAAAAACAAAGCCTAAGTACACATAATTTTAACAAATCCGTTGCCGCGCCGGCCTATGCATCGCCGGTGTGAGATGAGACATCGATGACTTGTTCTGGCGACATGCCGCCGTTGGTGGACTCCGCGTCCCCCTGCTGAAGTCGACCGTGTCCTCGTCCTCGGCGCCGCCCTCAAGGTTGTAGTACTCATAGTAGTGGCTGCACCAGAGCTCGCGTTGGTACTCCACCGTCGATTCCTCGACGGACAGACTCTTCTCTACCTCGACCTCGGCCACACGCAACTCCTCCTCCCGGCGCTCCTCGATCTCCGCCGCCTCCTACATCTCCAGCTCCCGCTCGGCGATCTCATGAGGAAGCAGGTGCTCCATGGCCACTGCCGCCTTTTCGGACGTGGGTTGCATGCTGGATTCTGAGGTGGCCTGGAATATCTTGGCGTGTGCATCCTCGATCTTAGCGTGGATGGCCTCGACCCAGGCCCGGGCGACATCGGCGGCATGGACGGCAGCTCGAGCGCTCTTGGCGTTTGTAGCCGCCATCGCAGCAGCAGCTGCAGCCGTCTCGGCTGCTGCAGCTACCCTGTCGGCTGCCACAGACGCCCTCTCGGCAGATGCGGCCACGCTCAATGCGGATGCGACGGCACTCTCGGCGTAGGCGGACGCGCTCTCAGCGCAGGCGGCGGTGCTCGGGGAGGACGCGGCCATCGTACGGGCGTTCACGAAGCGTTTCCACGGCGTCATCTTTGCAAGAAGGGGGTGCGGGAATGGGGATCGAGATTCGTGGATTCGGGGGTTGCCGACACTGGAGCAGACGAGATGGCGAACCTTAAGGAGGAAGACTTAAATAGACCTAGAAATTTACATGGCAAACGGTTCCTACAAAAAACTATGTGTGATGTTGTTGATATTTTTTATTAGCTATGAAAGACGAATTTGGAGTAAAGTGGCAACGGATGGTGTTTTAAATGTACGAGAAAATTTGTAGTACTAATACAACTGTCATGTCAAATTTTGGAAAATTTCAGGGGTCATTTGACCTTTTAAGACATTTAAGTGATTTTCTAGCCATTTAATGACCGTAATTCAAATTTGAACTACATGTACATGCAACAGCTAACCATAACGGTTTGAAAAATCATATTTGTGTACTTGTGTGCGAGTTAATTCCATGTGCAGTAAATTAGAAGGAATCTTCAAACATATTGGTCTCACGGCATGGACACATTCATGGAGTGCCATGGCATTTTAATTCCAAAAAATTAAAAATGATCAGAAAAACATGAAACCTTGCTTGATGTATTGTCATGCCACCAAGATGATGTGGTAAAAAAATTGGTCAGTTTGATGAAAGTTTGGACACACACCCCTCACAAACCGGAGCAACTCACTAGAAGGCTCGTGGTTCCGAGAGGGAACAGTGCATGTTTGATGACGAACGGGGAGATAGCTTCCTCTTACGGCCTTCAAATTTTTTCTATGTTTAACGTGCACTAATACAACTGTCATGTGAAGATTTGGAAAATTCCAGGGGTCATTTGACCTTTTAAAGATATTTAATTGATTTTCTAGCCATTTAATGACCGTAATTCAAATTTGAACAACATCTTCATGCAACGGCTAACCATAACAGTTTGAAAAATCATATTTGTTTACTTGTGTGCGAGTTAATTCCATGTGCAGTAAATTAGAAGGAATTTTCAAACATATTGGTCTCGTGGCATGGACACATGCATGGAGTGCCATGGTATTTTAATTCCAAAAAATTAAAAAATGATCAGAAAAACATGAAACCTTGCTTGATGTAATGTCATGCCACCAAGATGATGTGGTAAAAAAATTGGCCTGTTTGACGAAAGTTTGGACACACACCCCTCACAAACCGGAGTAACTAACTAGAAGGCTCATGGTTCCGAGAGGGAACAATGCATGTTTGATGACGAACGGGAGATAGCTTCCTCTTATGGCCTTCAAATTTTTTCTACGTTTAACGTGCACTAATACAACTGTCATGTGAAAATTTGGAAAATTCTAGGGGTCATTTGACCTTTTAAAGACATTTAAGTGTTTTTCTAGCCATTTAATGACCATAATTCAAATTTGAACTACATCTACATGCAACGGCTAACCATAACGGTTTGAAAAATCATATTATTGTGTACTTCTGTGTGAGTTAAAAAATCATCAGACGATGTAAATATCTGGTGTTCAAAAAAGAAAATGTAAAGATCTGGCAAGATGTCAGGACCCCGATTATAAGTCACACCGATCTAGCCTGTAGCACCTCATATCACTTTGCGGCCTCACGCACGGTATTCCCACGGGTGTCGCCTTACCATGGCCCGGGACCGTTTGCGCCTTTTGGCTCACGTATATGATAGTGTTGCTAGCATCCATATGACAGAGAACCCGGGCCGACATGGCTAGTCGTGAACCCAAAGCGGCGCTAACTTACGGGGACAGGCATACATGAATCAACATCGAGCATGTCGGTCAGCAGCGTGTGAATCCGGGCTGTAGCACTGGGCTAGCAGGACTCCGGGAACCCGGGCTGTAGCAGGCTAGGCAGTACTCCGGATATCACCGCGTGACATTTCCCCGAAGGGACAGACACAGGAACGAAGTGAAACACATGCCGGCCAGTCTAAGTGTTCCGGAGCAGCAGTGCTGGGCTAGCAGGACTCCGGTAAACCGGGCTGTAGCGGACTACCAAGGCTCAGTGGAGACACCAGACTACATTTCCCCATAAGAGAGGCTGCCAAGGATAAACAACTAGATAGTCGGATCCCACACATACCAAGCATTTCAATCATACACACAATATGCTCGATATGTGTAAACACAACATGGCATCACAACAAAACTCTACAACTCAAAGTACTTTATTTAAAAGGCTCTGGGGAGCCATACATAACATGTTCATACAGATAGGGGTCACACGACCCGACACTCAAGTCATACAAACATACAAGCACATGTGGAAGCAACTAGTCTGAGTACAGACACTAGAAAGAAAGAAGGCTTGACGAAGCATGTCTATCTACATAGGCCCTTCACAAGCTCAGGTCACCACCTGGGTGGTAAGTCACTCGTCAACGTCGAGATCTACATAGAACCCTTCGGAGGGGGCGGTGTTCTCGTCTGCAACAATTATTAAAGCAACATGAGTACAAAGGTACTCAGCAAGTCTTACAACAGATCCTATTATACATGCACATTCTCAAGAAGGGTGGTGTAGTTATCGCAGCAAGCCAGCTTTGACTCTTGGCTAAGCTATCCTACGAGACACCACTTGTAAAAATAGTTTTCACACATGAGTCCACTAATCACCATCACAATACTCCACCGTGGATCCTCCCTCGTAATCCTACGAGAGGGCCATCCGCGGTACTCACACTTATCTTGAGTCTTTTAGTAGTAACCATTAACTTGTCTATGAACTGCATAAGTGACCAAGTAGTCCTTTACCGCGGACGCGGCTATTCATCACAATCACAATACTCCATCGTGGATCCTCCCTCGTAATCCTACGAGAGGGCCATCCGCGGTACTCACACTTATCTTGAGTCTTTTAGTAGTAACCATTAACTTGTCTATGAACTGCATAAGCGACCAAGTAGTCCTTTACCGCGGACGCGGCTATTCGAATAGTTTTATACCCTGCAGGGGTGTACTTCGTCACACATGTTTCCACCACTTAGCGTCTGCACACGACATGTGCTCGGCAGACTTCAAGCGAAAGCCGACGTGGGTGTAGACCACGACCTGACTAACCACACAAGTCTCTAGTCCAGGTTTATCGCCTATTCGGGTTCCATCCACAAGGAAATCCGGCCGGGGTGTCCTCAACGGCCCCAAACGATGTGTGCAGGGTTCCCGAGACACCAAATGGGCGACTCGGTACACCGGCCACGTGCCTACCGCATCACAGCCCACCCCTAAGGTCAGCGCTGTGCACGGCCTCCAGCAACTACAAACACCAGAAACTACTTGCAACTCCTGGACAGAGGACGAGAGGGGTCAGTAAGTCGAGCGGGGTCATATTTCAGGGCCCAATGTGTGGTAGTAGCTGAATCTTAAATCACGCATACAGATCTCAGTTCTTAAGGACGGCCTCAATGAAACAACCCACCATGTACTCCTACATGGCCTTCCATCGATACCTTTACCAAATCATGTTCAACACTTCACTCTCATTACCGACACAACCATTCACTCTAGTTCATCACCCTGATGAGCCAGACCTGACACAACTCTAAGCATAGCAGGCATAGCATGGTAAGAAACACAGACATGGCTCAATCAACTCCTACACATGCTAGTGGGTTTCATCTAGTTACTGTGGCAATGACAGGTCATGCAGAGGATATGGGTTCAACTACCGCAACACACAGCAGTTTGAAACGCGTTGTCTTAATGCAGTAAACGAGAGCAGAAGCGAGAAGATGGGTTGGTATCGAAATGATCAATGGGGTTGCTTGCCTGACAGAGTGGTAGTGGGATACTGCCCTTCAGTTGGATACTCGTGAATATCCTCGGAGGCAGAACCTACCACGAAGAACACATCGAAACACAATCATCACATGGCAATATGCAACAATATGATGCATGCTATGACATGGCAAAATGAGTGTGTTTTGGCTAATGCAACGTAGAACAGATTGGTTTGAGTTCATTTGAATCAAGGATTCAAATGCAAACCCAAAATAAGAAATCATATTAGTGCATTAACTTGTTTCATCTAAACAGCAAGGTTAAAGTGTTCTGACATGCATGAAACCAGTACAGATGGAAAGATTGGATTTTTCTCATCCAAAAACATATATAAAACTTTGCATTTGGAGTTACAGATTAATTTCTATGAATTTTTGAAGTTTGTAGTATTTTCTGGAATTTCTTGAAATAAAAATAAATCCAGAGAAATACTTATTGCGTCAGCATTGCGTCAGGGTGATGTCAGCAGTCAACGGGGTCGGTCCAGGTCAAACCTGGCCAGTGGGTCCCGTGTGTCAGTGTCATTAGTCTAACTAATTTTTAGTTAGTCCTAATCCTAAGTTAATTAGCAGGCGGGTCCCACCTGTCATAGACCCAGGGGGGTCAAACTGGGTCAGCGGGGTCAAACCCGCTGGTGTTTAGCCGCCGGCGAGGCCAGACGCGGCGGGGCAGTGCGGGATTCGTGCTCCGGCGACCAAAACGACGGCGGAGCACATCTACGTGATGTGGGGAGTGAGCCGCGTCGAGTGGTGGCAGTGGGTGGAGCTGGGGTGGCCGGAAACGACGCCGGCGACGAGCTGTGCGGCTGCCGGAGTTCGGGCGAGCTCGGGCTCGTCGCTAGGGGGCACGGCGAGGTGCGTGGAGTGGTTCCGTGGACTCCTGCGAGTGCGGCGAAGACGATGGCGTGCTCGGAATCGAGCCAACGTGGCTGTGGCCACGACGGCGACGTGCAGAGGCGGCGGCGGGTGCGGCCGAGCTTGGTGCAGTCGATGCAGGGCTCGAGAGCGAGAACGGAAAAGATGGGGAGGTAGCTGAGCTCACGGCGGTCACGACGGAGCAGTCGGCGAGGTCGGGGACGAGCTGCTGCGGTGGTGACGGCGAAAGGGATCTCCAGCGACGGCGAGGTCGGGCGAGGCTGTTGCGGTGGTTCCGAGGCGGACGAGCGCTCGGGGCTCGGTCTGCTCGATGGAGAGGACGACGACGGAGCTCGTGGACACGGCAGCGTGGCTCGGGGACGACGGTGGACGCGGGTTTCACGGTGGCGCAGCTGCGGCTGCGTCGGCCATGGTGGGGAGAGAGCGAGAGAGAGGCGCAAAGGGGAGAATGAGGTGTCCAGGGGATCAGGGCGACGACGTGGAGGATGTCTAGGCATCCAGCAGCTCGAGCGGCAAGCAGCTGGCGCCGTGGCGAGCTCGCGCACGCCGGCGTCACCTCCCTGCCTGCCTGGCGGGGACGAAGCAGCTGGCTGGCACGGGCCAGCACAGTGATGGGCCGCCAGGTGGGCCGGCTGGTGGCGTTGCCAGGTAAGTTTGTTTTCACTTTTATTTTCTGTTTTCTATATTTCTCCAAGTTTGTGGCTTTTCTAAAAATATCTAGGCACTTTCAAAATTCACCAAACTGCTCATGCCCACTGTATAGAGTATATCCAACATGGAACATTTCAGTTTGGGATTATTTGGACATTTTAAATATTTACTAGCATTTAAATGCCCAAATGCAAGTTACATATGATTTAATTCAATGACCTTATGATGACCTAGAAAAATGTGAACCAGTTTTGGCAGAGGTTCTAACCCAAGACAAAAATGATGGACATTTTAGAAGGGCATTTCAGGTTCATTGAAAAAGATTTTAGTAAACCCTAGTTGTTTCCAGGGGGGTGCTGGGGGTTCTATCATCCCCATTTCAAGTTTCTGGAAAAATTTAAACAAGATGCAACACTCTAATGCATGAACTAGCTAGGGTGTGACACAAGACAACCGGCCCCCACACGATTGGCACTCTATTTCGCGCCTCGAGGTTTGGAAGGTGAGTGGTGGGGGTTATTAATCAGACACGGTTCTATATTGGAAACCGTCAGCTATTAAGTTCACACATGGATTTTGCTGCGGGAATCGTGTGTAATTCAAACTACAGTACTCGTAAATTCCGGCGACCGGCGTGTGTACTGTTCCCGTCAATCTAGATTCCGGCCGCCAATAAATACTACCTTGCTCACATCGTCCCGCCTGCATTCTCATCTACATCCTCCCCTCGCTCGCCCTCTCTCTCTCTCTCTCAAATCTCTGCCATGGCGCCGCCGGTCTGCCCACGCACCGACGAGGAGTCGCCGCCCCCCGAGGATGCTCAATCGAAGAGCAGCGACGAGGAGGACCCCTACGCGCGGCCGGACGAGGTTGCGCCGGACCCCCCAACTTTGGATTGGTTTTGGGGCCAGTACAATCTTTGTCTGTGGAAGTCGCTGCCGCCAGCTGAGAAAGCCAGGCAAGTGGCGTTCAAGAAGGAGATGGTGGAGGAGGAAGCCAGGTACCAGGCGGCCTGTGAAGCCCGTGATGCTGCCTGGAAAAAGGAGGCGGTGGAGCTTTGGGGGCGGGCGCGTCGTCGTGCGGAGGAGGTGTACGAAGACGGGTACTTCGTGAGGAAGGTCAAAAGTGCTAGGTGCCTCATTGCTGCGTGGAGGTGGGCCGATAAGCTCCAGCGTGCCACCGACGAGGAGCTCCGGTGGGCGCCCAACGAAATGGCAAGATCGTTCATGCTCGTCCGCCAGCAAGAGGCAGATCGATACGTCAAGCACTGCGAGGCGGAGGAGGCAGAGTACTGCCTCCGCGCTGGGAAGACGCCGCGCACCAGGGAGCTGCTGGCGAGGGGCTGCCGGAATACTACCCCCAGGAGGGATTATTAGTTTTAGTATTGTTCGTTTTCAATTTTATGCATTGTACCTAGTAGTTAAGTATCATCACGTATATGTGATGATATTATATACATTTTGTGATGAACTAATGAACAATTAATATATATATATTATGAATTCCATTTTCTATCTGTTTTTGTATACTAATTTGTATCTAGCTGTTATCATCCACATATATAGAATGGAAAGCGTATATACACACATTGAAACAGAACATATAAGAACGGAAAATAGAGTACACACATTGAAACAGAGCAATAAACAGAGCAATATTATGATCACTGTGAATACATAGCTATCCACGTTGAAATGACTCAACAAAATAAAATGTGTCCATGAGACTATGACCAGCAACCCTTGCCTACGGTAGCTCTTGGCTCAGCCTGAACTCGTGCAGGCGTTCGTCCAAGCGGTCGACACGCTCGCGGTACATCTATAGCACAATCTCGAGCTCCAAGTTGGCTATTTCATCGGAGATCACCGGCTCGAGGATGCGACGGCCATGTTCCTCTACTGCGCCCAGGTGGACCCCTGGGCCAAGGAGGCGGTCGAGCCTACCGACCAGCACGTTGGCATCGAGCGGGCCGCGGACAAGGCGAATGGCGCGACCCATGCGAACGGCGCGGCGGGCGTCCGGTGCAAGTACGGTGCGGCCGGCCTCTAATGCAAGTACGGCGCATAGGGCCTCCGCCCACTCCTGGCAAGGAATGGGGGTATTGACGAGATGTGTACCCAGCTGCGATGCCCTATTGACAGCAGGCAAGCGCCGATGGATCCGCTCTTGCTATGCGGCGCGCCGCGCCTCTCGCTCTGCGGTGCTCCAATGGTCTCGCCGGGCGGTAAGCCGCAGCCTATCAGCGCAGGCGCGCCTAGCTTGCTCTGTGGCACGCCATCGATCATGTTGTGCGGCGAGCTGCAGCCGCTCGGCGCTGACATGCCTATCTTGATCCGCGGCGCTGAAGCGCCAAGCGCCAAGGGTCTGCTCAACCCTGGCGATGACGCGCATCACGGCGTCGTCCATCGTGTTGCCTTGCAGTGCCTCGGCCTCGACGGGCCATGGCGCCTTCTTGTTTTCCTCGTCGATGAGGTTGACGGCAGAGGCGGCACTTTGGTGGGTTGGCATGCTTGGAAAAGGTGGATGTGCTACAGGCTGCGTTTGTTGCCTCCGTGTGTCGCGCGCCGCCTAGGTTTATGCGCAATATTGCTGGGTGGCGGGAAACAGGTGAGGAAATGGCGGGAAACGCTGGCGTGTTCATAAAACGCCATCAATTAATGGAAACTTAGCATAGAAGGAACATCGAGCTAGCACAAGAAGTAGATGATGATCAGATGATTGTTTATCCTAGTTAATTATGCATGTAATAGTTTACTTTGGTGTGTGGAAATGTCATGTGTGTACTAGCCACCTATGTAATTGGATGTTTGCCGCGTATTACACCCATCTTGTTTATGTGAAACATTTCTGTTCTATTGGCTCAACACAAATAATTTACCGCAATGAACCGTATGCCGTATATCGCACACATCTTGATCTGGCTAACCATTTCTTTTGTGTTGCCTAATCACAAACAGTTCATTAGAGTGAACTGTATGCCGTATATCACGCACACCTTCATCTGGCTGCCCGTTTCTGATGTTCCGCCTCATCACAAACAATTCATCCGAGTGAACCGTATGCCGTATATCGCACACGTCTTCATCTGGCTGCCCGTTTCTGTTCCTCTTCCTCATCGCAAACAGTTAATTGAACTGAACCGTATGCCCTACATCGCACACACAACTAAAATCAGAACCGTGTTTGATGGCTCCGCCATCGCAAATGTTTTGCATCTTTTTTGATGGTTTTTTTACATCATCGCTGGCGATGACGCGCCAAGGGTCTGCTCAAACCTGGCGATGACGCGCATCACGGCGTTGTCCATCGTGTTGCCTTGCAGCGCCTCGACCTCGACGGGCCGTGGCGCCTTCTTGTTTTCCTCGTCGACGAGGTTGACGGCAGAGGCGGCGCTTTGGTGGGTTGGCATGCTTGGAAAAGGTGGATGTGCTACAGGCTGCGTTTGTTGCCTCCGTGTGTCGCGCGCTGCCTAGGTTTATGCGCAATATTGCTGGGTGGCGGGAAACAGGTGAGGAAATGGCGGGAAACGGTGGCGTGTTCATAAAACGCCATCAATTAATGGAAACTTAGCATAGAAGGAACATCGAGCTAGCACAAGAAGTAGATGATGATCAGATGATCGTTTATCCTAGTTAATTATGCATGTAATAGTTTACTTTGGTGTGTGGAAATGTCATGTGTGTACTAGCCACCTATGTAATTGGATGTTTGCCACGTATTACACCCATCTTGTTTATGTGAAACGTTTCTGTTCTCTTGGCTCAACACAAATAATTTACCGCAATGAACCATATGCCGTATATCGCACACATCTTGATCTGGCTAACCATTTCTTTTGTGTTGCCTAATCACAAACAGTTCATTAGAGTGAACTGTATGCCGTATATCACACACACCTTCATCTGGCTGCCCGTTTCTGATGTTCCGCCTCATCACAAACAATTCATCCGAGTGAATCGTATGCCGTATATCGCACATGCCTTCATCTGGCTGCCCGTTTCTGTTCCTCTTCCTCATCGCAAATAGTTAATTGAACTAAACCGTATGCCCTACATCGCACACACAACTAAAATCAGAACCGTGTTTGATGGCTCCGCCATCGCAAACGTTTTGCATCTTTTTTGATGGTTTTTTTACATCATCGTTTGCAATTAATGCATCGCACACAGTTTCGTCAAAGGGTCTCTGATCGTAGTGTCACGTTAGCAGCATCCTACAGTAGTGAGCGTAAGCAGCACGTCATCTTCATCATCATTCTCTTCATCGACGGCTTCATCATCCATGGCGCCCAAGAAGAAACCCAGTGCTGCAGCTCACCCGTCCACCTCGAAGGCCCCTTCGCACGTGGCCGCCGATGCTGTGGGGGCTACGGGGGCGCACGGGGACGTGGACGCTGCGGGGGATGTGGTCGGCGCAGGCGGCGTCATCACCACCTCCCCTATGGCCGAAACGGGAGCGGGAGGCACCGGAGAAGGACAGTGCAAACAACTTCCCAGCGGCCAGGCTCCACAAGGTGCGGGTGGAGAGATCATCCAGTCCCCGCCTCTCCACCCCACCAAAGGACGCAGCCACAGCGGTGGTGCTTGCCCTGGGGTGAACCGCAACCCACCGGCCGCCCCCGCTGCGGGTGCGGCCGCAGGGCACGCGCCACCCCCGGAACGGGCTGGCCAAGCCGATGCACCGAACGGAGCCACCGATCCCCAAGCACAACCATCTCGTAACCATGCCACCCTGGCGACTGGCTCACGGTGACGAGAGCACGGCGCTGCCACTACCGGCACCGTCAGAAGCCAGGCGACGTTACAGTCTACATCGTCATCCATGCCGAGCACTGCTTCGGAGGCCATGGCGCGGGCCCAACTCCTGTTGAGATTTCCGCCGACGGCCGATCAGATGGATGAGTGGAGAGCCACCATTCAGAGCCTGATTGGTTTTGCTGAGGCGGGAGGATCACAATGAGCGGGCCCGTCACGGCCTCCGCAAGCGGCGACAACGGCCTGAGCCGCTGGCCGTACCGAAGGGGCCACCCCCACGGTGCAATCCCCTCCATGGCAGTCGCCGCAGAGGCCGCGGAAGCCACTGCTCCCGCCAAGGAAAGCAAGAAAAAGAAGAAAGCCAGAAGGATGCCAGCAACGAATCCGGGAAGCGTACCTCTTCGAAGGGCACTGCGCCTGTTGATGACTTGCCGAAGAGTTCCAATAGCAAGAGGTCCAAGGCTGCTGCACCCGCTGTGAAGAAGGTCCCGGCAGGCTAGCTGGCACTGACGGTACGTTTACCATTAGTGCTACCCTTGACAACAAATAGGAAAGCGCGCTTGTTGCCTTCCTGCGGGCGAATGTCGTTGTGTTTGCTTGGCAACCATCTGACATCCCCGGTGTTCCCAGGGAGGTAATCCAGCACCACCTTGCTGTCTGCCCACATGCCTGGCCCATCAAGTAGAAGGTCCGGAAGCAAGCTTTGGAGCGGCAGCAGTTTATTGCCGAGGAGATCAAGAAACTTGAGGCAGCTGGTCTGGTCAAAGGAATGTTGCATCCAACATGGCTAGCAAACCCAGTGGTAGTGCGCAAAGCGAATGGGAAATGGAGGCTTTGCTTAGATTTCACAGATCTGAACAAAGCATGCCTGAAGGACCCGTTCCCCTTGCCGCACATCGACCAGATTGTGGATTCCACCTCCGGGTGTGACCTGCTTTCCTTCCTGGATGCCTACTCTGGATACCACCAGATCTTCATGTCCAAGGAAGACGAAGAGAAGACCGCGTTCATAACCTCATGTGGCATGTACTATTTTGTACGAATGCCCTTCGGGTTGAAGAGCACTAGATCCACTTTTGCAAGAGCAGTACAGATTGGCTTTGAGTCCCAGCTGCACAGAAATATTGAAGCCTACATGGATGATATAGTGGTCAAAACCAAGGACAGAGTTACTCTCATTCAGGATTTGGAAGAGACCTTTGCAAATCTGCGCAGAATCAACTTGAAGCTGAACCCGGAGATGTGTGTGTTTGGCATTTCTTCTGGCAAGCTACTTGGCTTCTTCGTGTCCAATCGGGGGATAGAGGCCAACCCCAACAAGATCAAGGCTATCAAGCAGATACAAGCACCCAAGACAGTTAAAGACCTGAAGCGTTTGACTGGATGTGTTGCCGCGCTGAGCAGGTTCATTTCCAAGTCCGCCGAACGCGCCTTGCCTTTCCTCAAAATCTTGAAGAAGGCAAGACCCATGGAGTGGACCCCGGAGACTGATTCTGTGCTACAAGATTTGAAGACCTACCTTTCCTCTGTTCCCACCTTAGTCGCTCCTAAACCACAAGAGTCGTTGCTGCTATATTTAGCAGCGACCAATCAAGTGGTTAGCGCAGTGCTGGTGGCGCAGCGGGAGGTAGATGATGCAGCAGTTGCCACCGCCGTCCCCTCTGGAGAGGAAAGTGAACCCGTCCCAGCAAGGTCAGATGCAGTTCAAGACAAAGAAGAGCAAGGTAGCGGAGACAGTTCCAAGATCACGGCAAGGAAGAAGGTGGTGCAGCGCCCAGTGTAATTCGTCAGCTCCCTGTTGCAGGGGGCTAGGTCGAGGTACTCTGGCGTGCAAAAGTTGATTTTTGGCCTCATCATGGCCTCAAGGAAACTGTGCCACTACGTCCAAGCCCACGAGATCACGGTTGTCACCCGCTTCCCCTTGCAACGCTTACTCCGAAACCCCGAGGCCACTGGCAGGATCGTGGAATGGGCTTTGGAGTTATCTAGCTTTGGTTTGAAGTTTGAAAGCACGTCAACTATTCAGAGTAGAGCACTGCTAGAGTTCATTGCGGAGTGGACGCCGACCCCTGATGAAGAAGTACTAGAGACAGTCATCCCCGGCAAGGAAGCGCCGCAAGAATGGATTATGTATTTTGATGGTGCCTTCTCCCTACAAGGTGCAGGAGCTGGCGTGCTTCTCGTTGCTCCCACTGGGGAGTGATAACCCACAAGTATAGGGGATCAATTGTAGCCTTTCTCGATATGTAAGAGTCTCAAACCCAACGAGGAGCTAAAGGTAGAACAAATATTCCCTCAAGTTCTATCGACCACCGATACAACTCGACGCACGCTTAACGTTCGCTTTACCTAGAACAAGTATGAAACTAGAAGTACTTTGTAGGTGTGATAGGATATGTTTGCAAGATAATAAAGAGCACGCAAATAAAACTAGGGGATGTTTAGATAAAGAAACAACAAAGTTAGTTCTAGTAGAAAGCTTTTTGTCACAAGAAAGTTATTTGTCCCTAGGCAATCGATAACTAGACCGATAATCATTATTGCAATTTTATATGAGGGAGAGGCATAAGCTAACATACTTTCTCTTCTTGGATCATATGCACTTATGATTGGAACTCTAGAAAACATCCGTAACTACTAAAGATCATTAAGGTAAAACCCAACCATAGCATTAAAGTATCAAGTCCTCTTTATTCCCATACGCCATGACCCACTTATCCGTGTTTGTGTTTCAGTCACTCACGCAACGCAGACAATAAGGAAACCATGAACATATTGCAAACCCTACAGCGGGGATCCCTCATGCTTGTGAAACACGGAGAGCACCATAGGACAGCACCAATAATAAAACATGCAACTCAAACAAATCACGATTATCAATCAACCCATAGGACAAAACGGATCTACTCAAAAATCATAGGATAGCCATACATCATTGGGAAATAATATATAGCGTTGAGCTCCATGTTCAAGTAGAGATTACAGCGGGGAGAAAAGGTGTTACACCGCTGCATAGAGGGGGAGAGAGTTGGTGTTGACGGCGGCGAAGTTGTTGGTGTAGATCGCCGTCATGATGATGGCCCCAGCGGCGTTCCGGCGCCACCAGGAGAGAGGGGGAGAGAGCCCCCTACTTCTTCTTCTTCCTTGACCTTCCCCCTAGATGGGAGAAGGGTTTCCCCTCTGATCCATGGCCTCCATGGTGGCGGAGGAGCGGGAGCCCCTCCGAGATTGGATCTCTCTCTCGGTTTCCTTCTGTTTCTGTGCTCCCAGATTCTGGCCTTTCACCGTTTCTTAAATTCCCGGAGATCCGTAACTCCGATTGGGCTGAACTTTTAACACGATTTTTATCCGGATATTAGCTTTCTTGCGGCTGAAGAAGGGCACCAACCGCCTTACGGGGTGACCACAAGGGTCCAGGGCGCGCCCTACCCCCTGGGGCGCGCCCCCCTGCCTTGTGGCCCCCTCGGGCATCGTCTCGCGTAGATTCTTTTTCCCAAAAATCACTTATATTCCAAAAAAAATCTCCGTAAGTTTTTATCGCGTTTGGACTCCGTTTGATAAGGATTTTCTGCAAAACAAAAAACATGCAACAAACAGGAACTGGCACTGGATCAATATGTTAGTCCCAAAAATAATATAAAAAGTTGCCAAAAGTGTATAAAAGTTGTAGCATATTGGCATGAAACAATCAAAAATTATAGATACGACGGAGACATATCAGCATCCCCAAGCTTAATTCCTACTCGTCCTCGAGTAGGTAAATGATAAAAAAAAGATAATTTTTGATGTGGAATGCTACCTAGCATAATCTTGATCACATAATCTAATCATGGCATGAATATTAAGACACGAGTGATTCAAAGCAATAGTCTATCATTTGACATTAAGACAATAATACTTCAAGCATACTAATAAAGCAATCATGTCTTCTCAAAATAACATGGCCAAAAAAAGTTATCCCTACAAAATCATATAGTCTGGCTATGCTCCATGTTCACCACACAAAGTATTTCATCATGCACAACCCCGACGACAAGCCAAGCAATTGTTTCATACTTTTAATGTTCTCAAGCCTTTTCAACTTTCATGCAATACATGAGCATGAGCCATGGATATAGCACTATAGGTGGGATAGAATATGATGGTGGAGGTTGTGTGGAGAAGACAAAAAGGAGAATGTCTCACATCAACTAGGCAAATTAATGGGCTATGGAGATGCCCATCAATCGATATCGATGCAAGTGAGTAGGGATTGCCATGCAACGGATGCACTAGAGCTATAAGTGTATGAAAGCTCAAACTGAAAACTAAGTGGGTGTGCATCCAACTTGCTTGCTCATGAAGACCTCGGGCATTTGAGGAAGCCCATCATCGGAATATACAAGCCAAGTTCTTTAATGAAAATTCCCACTAGTATATGAAAGTGATAACTCAAGAGACTCTCTATATGAAGAACATGGTGCTACTCTAAAGCACAAGTGTGGAAAAAGGATAGTAACATTGTCCCTTCTCTCTTTTCTCTCATTTTTATTTTTTTTCTTTTCTTTTTCTTTTTTTTGGGTGGGCTTCTTTGGCCTCTTTTTTTTATTTGGGCTTCTTTGGCCTCTTTTGTTTTTCATAAAGTCTGGAGACTCATCCCAACTTGTGAGGGAATCATAGCTTCCATCATCCTTTCCTCACTGGGACAATGCTCTAATAATGATGGTCATCACACTTTTATTTACTTACAACTCAATATTACAACTCAATACTAGAACAAAATATGACTCTATATGAATGCCTCTGGTGGTGTACCAGGATGTGCAATGATCTAGCGTAGCAAAGATATCAAAAAACAGACAAGCCATGAAAATATCATGCTAGCTATCTTACGATCATGCAAAGCAATATGACAATGAATGCTCAAGTGATGTATATGATGATGATGGAAGTTGCATGGCAATATATCTCGGAATGGCTATGGAAATGCCATGATAGGTAGGTATGGTGGCTGTTTTGAGGAAGATATAAGGAGGCTTATGTGTGATAGAGCGTATCATATCATGGGGTTTGGATGCACCAGCGAAGTTTGCAATGACTCTCGAGGTGAGAAAGGGCAATGCACGGTACCGAAGAGGCTAGCAATGGTGGAAGGGTGAGAGTGCGTATAATCCATGGACTCAACATTAGTCATATAGAACTCACATACTTATTGCAAAAATCTATTAGCTATCGAAACAAAGTACTACAAGCATGCTCCTAGGGGGATAGATTGGTAGGAAAAGACCATCGCTCATCCCCGACCGCCACTCATAAGGAAGACAATCAAAAAATAAATCATGCTCCGACTTCATCACATAACGGTTCACCATACGTGCATGCTTCGGGAATCACAAACCTTAACACAAGTATTTCTACCAGTCCATGACTACTCACTAGCATGACTCTAATATCACCATCTTTATATCACAAAACTATTGCAAGGAATCAAACATATCATATTTAGTGATCTACAAGTTTTATGCAGGATTTTATGACTAACCATGTGAATGACCAATTCCTGATGACTCTCTAAATAGATATAAGTGAAGCAAGAGAGTTTAATTATTTCTACAAAAGATATGCCCACGCTCTAACAAATATAAGTGACGCAAAAGAGCATTCTACAAATGGCGGTTTTCTATGTGTAGGGAAACAGGCAATCCAAACTTCAAATGATATAAGTGAAGCACATGAAGCATTCTATAAAGCCATACTCAAAAGATATAAGTGAAGTGCATGAAGCATTCTATAAATCAACCAAGGACTATCTCATACCAGCATGGTGCATTATTAAAAGAAAAATAAAAAGCACACAACGCTCCAAGATTTACGCATATCATTTGGCGAATAAAAATATAGCTCCAAGTAAAATTACCGATGATCGTTAGAAGAAAGAGGGGATGCCTTCCGGGACATCCCCAAGCTTAGTTGCTTGGGAGTCCTTGAATATTACCTTGGGGTGCCTCTGGCATCCCAAGCTTAGGCTCTTGCCACTCCTTATTCCTTCATCCATCGTGATCTCACCCAAAACTTGAAAACTTCAATCACACAAAACTTAACAAAACCCTCGTGGGATTCGTTAGTATAATAAAACAAATCACCACTTTAAGTACTGTTGAAAACCCATTCATATTTTATTTTTGCATTGTAGCTACTGTATTATAACATCTCTATGGCTTATACCACCGATAAAATTGATAGTTTCATCAAAACGAGCAAAACAATGCATCAAAAATAGAATCTGTCTAAAACAGATCAGTCTGTAACAATATGAATATTCACTATACTTCTATAACTCCAAAAATTCTGAAAAATTAGGAAAAAATAAAAAATTTGTATAGAAGTACTGTGCAAAAAGTTTCAGAAGAGTTTGACTTTCCAGTAAACAATGTAAAATCATGCACTACAGTTAAAGTTTCTATTTTTGCACCACACAAACCAAACAAGCAATCTAATCATCCTAAAGGCAAATCTTGGCACATTATTTTTATAATAGAATGGATTTATACAAGGGGATAATTATTTTTGTTGAAAAGTTTCTGTAATTAAGATTCACAAAGTTTCCATGGGCATGAACAAAGTTCAAGGCATGCTCCCACTTTAACAATGCTCGTCTCTCTCACTTCCACTTTTCTTTTTGAAAAAGTTTTAGGTTCCCCTCTTTATTTTTTTGTTTTTAAACTATATAAAAGCACACAACAGAAATAAATGACTCTCTAAAACTTTCGGGTTGTCTCCCTGGCAGCGCTTTCTTTAAAGCCATTAAGCTAGGCATGTAGTGCTCAAGTAATGGATCCACCCGGATCCCAAGGTATATCAAAGCCAATTTTAATTAACAATGATTTGTAATTTAGTAGTGAGCACAAAGTAACATATATCATGTAATGACGAAGTCTAACTCTCTTCCTATGCATTGGCATGTCATAAAAGAACAATTCATGCACACAAAGTAAAGGCCAATGCATAGTATAAACAATTTCTTGCAATTTTATCGTATTGGAAACATAGAGAGGCGGAGATGTAGTTCCTCTCTCATAATATATGCAAGTAGGAGCAGCAAGCACATGCATATTATATTTATCAAAATCATCATGTGCAATAGTAGAACGCAACCTATCAATATAGTCCTTAATAAGCGCAAACTTCTCTGATATGGTATAGTTGGGAGAATTCAAAAAGATAATAGGACTATCATGCGTGGGTGCAATAGAAACAATTTCATTCTTAACATAAGGAACTATAGCAAGTTCATCTCCATAAGCATAATTCATATTGGCATCATGGCCACAAGCATAGCAAGCATCGAGTTCATCAAAAAGGGACATTTCAAACGAATCAAAGGGATCATAGCAATTATCATAGCAATCATCCTTCGGTAAGCACGAAGGGAAATTAAACAATGTATGAGTTGAAGAGTTACTCTCATTAGAAGGTGGGCACGGGTGATCAATCCGCTCTTCCTCCTTTTGTTCTTCACTCTCCTCGTCATCTTTTTCATCTAATGAGCTCACAGTTTCAGCAATTTCTTCTTCCATAGATTCCTGCAAAATATTAGTCTCTTCTTGGACAGCGGAGACTTTCTCAATAAATGCATCAATATCGGCATTGTATTCATAATTCTCATAGCAATATTTAAGTATAGCAAAATTTTCAGGCCTATAAACATCATCATCAAAAGCTTCATCCTTTTCAAACAAAGATTCAATTTCATAAACACCCTTAAAAGCAACGAATTCTTCTATTCGTTCCACATCATAGTAATCATAAATACCATTAGCATAAGAAGCCAAGGTTTGATTATCATTAAATTTACATGAAAAGGGAAGGTGTAGAGCCTTCATCCTAGAGCAACAAGTATAATCATATCTCAAGCATAGTTCTCGAGCATACCAATGCAACATATGAATTTGATCCCATAATAGTTTCCCTTTTTGAGTCAAGCAATAATCCCTAAAGTATTCACGTTGATCCAACGTGTCTCCCATTATATAATTTAATGGGGTTTTCTCAGGATTATTCAAGTAGTGCATAATATCTTTCACATAATGAGCATCGAGGGTTTTAGGAGGTTCCCCATCTCCATGAGTAGCAAGTACACCTATTTTTTTTGGTATTTCGTGTTCCATATCCATAACTAAAGATAGAGAACAACTTAGAACAGCAAATAAAATCTACTTAGTGATAAAGCAAACAAGCACACACGAGAATATTCACCCCACTCTATTGCTCCCCGGCAACGGCGCCAGAAAAAGGTCATGATAACCCACAAGTATAGGGGATCAATTGTAGCCTTTCTCGATAAGTAAGAGTGTTGAACCCAACGAGGAGCTAAAGGTAGAACAAATATTCCCTCAAGTTCTATCGACCACCGATACAACTCTACGCACGCTTAACGTTTGCTTTACATAGAACAACTATGAAACTAGAAGTACTTTGTAGGTGTGATAGGATAGGTTTGCAAGATAATAAAGAGCATGTAAATAAAACTAGGGGATGTTTAGATAAAGAAACAACTAAGTTAGTTTTAGTAGAGAGCTTTTTGTCACAAGAAAGTTATTTGTCCCTAGGCAATCGATAACTAGACCGGTAATCATTATTGCAATTTTATATGAGGGAGAGGCATAAGCTAACATACTTTCTCTTCTTGGATCATATGCACTTATGATTAGAACTCTAGCAAACATCTGTAACTACTAAGGATCATTAAGGTAAAACCCAACCATAGCATTAAAGTATCAAGTCCTCTTTATTCCCATACGCCATGACCCACTTATCCGTGTTTGTGTTTCAGTCACTCACGCAATGTAGACAATAAGCAAACCATCAACATATTGGAAATCCTATAGTGGGGATCCCTCACGCTTGCGTGACACGGAGAGCACCATAGGACAGCACCAATAATAAAACATGCAACTCAAACCAATCACGGTCATCAATCAACCCATAGGACAAAATGAATCTACTCAAACATCATAGGATAGCCATACATCATTGGGAAATAATATATAGCGTTGAGCACCATGTTCAAGTAGAGATTATAGCGGGGAGAAGAGGTGTTACACCGCTGCATAGAGGGGGAGAGAGTTGGTGTTGACGGCGGTGAAGTTGTTGGTGTAGATCGCCGTCACGATGATGGCCCCGGCGACGTTCCGGTGCCACCGGGAGAGAGGGGGACAGAGCCCCCCTCCTTATTCTTCTTCCTTGACCTTCCCCCTAGATGGGAGATGGGTTTCCCCTCTGATCCATGGCCTCCATGGCGGCGGAGGGGCGGGAGCCCCTTCGAGATTGGATCTCTCTCTCTCTGTTTCCTTCTGTTTCTGCGCTCCCAGATTCTGTCCTTTCACCGTTTCTTAAATTCCCGGAGATCTGTAACTCCGATTGGGTTTAAATTTTAAAACAATTTTTATCCGGATATTAGCTTTCTTGCGGCCGAAGAAGGGCACCAACCACCTTACGGGGTGACTACAAGGGTCCAGGGCGCGCCCCCCTACCTTGTGGCCCCCTCGGGCATCGTCTCGCGTTGATTCTTTTTCCCAAAAATCATATATATTCCAAAAAAAATCTCCGTAAGTTTTTATCGCGTTTGGACTCCATTTGATATGGATTTTCTGCGGAACAAAAAACATGCAACAAACAGGAACTGGCACTGGGCACTGGATCAATATGTTAGTCCCCAAAATAATATAAAACATTGCCAAAAGTGTATAAAAGTTGTAGCATATTGGCATGAAACAATCAAAAATTATAGATACGATGGAGACGTATCAGGGAGCACCTTAAGTATGTCGTTCAAATGCATTTCCCCCGGGAGAAGGCTACCAACAATACTGCAGAGTATGGAGGGCTCCTTGCTGGGCACAGAATTGCAACAGAACTGGGAATCAAGAAGCTGAATATCCGCGGAGATTCACAACTGGTGGTGAGACAAGTGAACAAGTATTATCAAAGCCCATTGATGGAAGCATACGTCGAGGAAGTGAGAAAGTTGGAGGAGCGCTTTGACGGATTGCAAACAGAGCACATACCACGTGCGGAAAACAGCATTGCTGATCATCTGTCAAAGTGCGCTGCGCAAAAACTCCCTGTGGAACCAGGGACTTTTGTTCTCCATCTAACTCAACCCTCCGTATCCCCAGCAAGAATGGCCAGCAAGAGGAAGAAATTGAACTCCGGCAAGCCTCTCCCGACAGAGCTTCCCGAAGCCCCCAGCAGAGAGCTTGGTAGGACCAACTCCCCTTTGATCAGTGAGCTGCACCCTCCCGCCGAACTACCAGTCTTTGCGGTCGAGGCATGCGCTCCCATCGACGGGGAGGTGCCGCTAGTCCTTGTTGCCGAGCCCCAGGCTCCAACTTGGGCGCGGCACATTGTTCATTTCCTCCAAATAGGAGAACTTCCTGAAGAGCAAGAAGAAGCTGAAAGAGTAGCCCGGAGGGCCAGTATGTATCAGTTCGTTGACAACACGCTATACAGAAGAAGGCCCAACGGTGTGAAATTGAAGTGCATTTGCCGGGAAGAAGGAAAGGAACCACTGGCAGAGATACAAAAGGGTATGTGTGGCTCCCACATCGGATCAAGGGCCTTGGTTGGGAAAGCTTTCCAGCAAGGCTTCTACTGGCCCACAACCCTCCAAGATGCAATTGAGCTAGTCACCAAGTGTGAAGCCTGCCAGTTCCACTCCAATAATATCCATCAGCCTGCTCAAGCTCTCCAAACAATCCCTTTGTCATGGCCATTTTCGGTCTAGGGGCTCGACATCTTGGGCCCCTTCCCCTGTGCTACCGGGGGCTTTGAATTCTTGTTCGTCGCAATCGACAAGTTTACAAAGTGACTAGAAGTAGAACCCGTGAGAAAGGTGACCGTGCAGTCAGCTATCAAGTTCTTGAAAGGATTGGTGTGTCGCATCGGGGTACCTGCCCGAATCATCACCGACAATGGCACCCAATTCACAAGCCGCGCCTTCATGCAATACGTTCATGCCCTCGGAAGCAAGGTCTCATTTGCCTCTGTGGCCCATCCCAGAAGGAACGGGCAAGCTGAGAGGGCGAACGCTGAAGTGCTGTGAGGTCTTAAGACAAGAACTTTTGATCGGCTGCAGAAGTGCGGCAGGCGATGGATCGACGAGATGCCGGTGGTTCTTTGGTCCCTCTGTACGACACCAAATCGAGCTACCGGGCAAACTCCCTTCTCCCTAGTCTATGGGGCAGAAGCAGTTATCCCCACGGAACTCATATCCGGGTCTCCTCGAGTGCTTGCCGACGATGAAGTAGTGCGGGAATAGCACCGGCGTGACGAAGCTGTGCTACTTGAGGAGAACTGTCTCCGGGCTGCTACGCATGCTGCACGCTACCGGCAAGCCCTGCATTGCTATCACAGCCGCAGGGTTCATGCCCGGAGTTTTGAGGAAGGCGGCCTTGTCCTTAGGCGTGTTCAGTCCGCCAATGGTGCAAACAAGTTGATGCCGAAGTGGGAAGGCCCTTACCGGGTAGTACAAGTCACCAAACCTGGCGCAGTCCGTCTGGAGACCGGAGATGGCATTCAATTGCAAAACTCATGGAACATTGAGCATCTTCATAAGTTCTACCCGTAAGGCGTGGCTGTCGGGCCCTGCCCGGCAGCCACCCTTTTGTACAAGCTTTGCCGAAGTTGCATGTAACCCTTTGTACAAAGACAGGCGCAGACCCTGAGCAACAGAGAAATAAACGAAGCACTGGGGGGGGCCCAAAACTTGCATGCATGCATAAGCCTATCATGAGCATATCTTGATCATGTAGATGAGGTCGCATGTGGCATTGTTTTCATCTGCACTAAGTTGCAGGGTTCTTGCCATGGACTTGATCCCGAAGAGAAGAAATGAAGACGAGCCTACGTGACGATCCCCGGCAGACCAACAACATACGTTCCTTCTTATCCATACCTGTTCTGTAATTTGAAAACTTGTGCATATGAAGACCCCGCCACCTTTGAAACATAGGTGCTCCTACCCTTTGACTCGAACGCTGCTTCGGTTAGGGTGGTCGCAGTGGCCTTTGGCGGAAAAGGTTCGGTGGGGGGCCGGTCCCTTTTTATGGCTTTTTGCCTGGTAGGCCTAGCCCTGCGGTAACAAACTAAGGGCACCGGCAGGATAGCCTACCGGGGAAACTTGTTTACTTAAATGTATAGAGGCATTTCACCTCTGCATGGATATGGTACATGCATAAGTGCCCGGCAAAGCTTGTCTTTTTCATTAATATGCTGATAAGCAAGTACAGATCTTACAGAACACAAACATGGATAAAGAAGTTTACATTATTTAGACTAAAGTTTGGCCGATGCCTGCACATTTTAAACTAAAAAAAGATAAGTGCCCCGTAACCCCTTTCTTGTCCCTCTCCTCCTAGGCACTACGGTGAGAAGAGAAGAGGGCAAAAGGGGTGCCTGGGCAGAAGCCCAGCCTGACCCCGTTGGGCCCCACGACAGAGAGCTCGACAAGATCGGGAGGGCACGGGCAAAGGTGATGGTGAAGAGAGCGGCGGAAGGGTCCCCCTAGCCACTGCCACCAGGGCCAGCAGGACGCGGCAGGGCGAACGAAGCTTCAACCCGAGAGGAAGCCTGCCGTGGTCCAGCTAGAAGGCTGCTGGAGGAGCCGAGGGCACCACCCCCACCTCTGCATCCAACTCCCCGGCAAATCGCCTTGCCGGGAAGGAGATGCAGGTGCAGATGATGGTGCCGCTGCCTGACGGTGATGGTTTGGCTGCTGTTCAGCCGGAGTCGGAGCCGTCGTCCTCCTCGTCGGCGCCGTCTTCATCGCCGTCACTGTCCTCCTCGTCGCTATCGCTCGAGGAGGAGCTTTTGTCATCGGTCGAGCTCTCCGCGCAACACCCTAAGCGAGCACCCGAGCATCCGAAGACCTTGACGAAGAGCAGCTCGGCGTCCATTAATTTAAAATGGAGGACGTGCCCCTCCGACAAGCTGGGGGCACGGGCAAAAGTCTTCCAGCCGTGTCAGAAGATCATGACATGAGGGGCGGGGAAATCCACATCCACCCGCATGCTGCCATTACAGCAACCCCTCATGTGCAGCTTCAGTGCGCACAATTGTTCAAGCTCCATCACCCTCGCAAATGGAGTAGGGAGGCGGAGGCGGCCGCGCGGGGGCTTATACAACCTGATGATGAACTCCAGTGGTTGGTCTCTGACGTGGCCTTCCATTGGGGGATGAGCGGCTGGCGGAGGTGCCATCAGAGCACCACCCCATCCTCCTCGACCCCGAGCACCACGGCGGCCGCGACGTCGCCCCCTCCCACCTCCTCTCGCAGCGGGCTCCGCCCCCACATTTTCAACAGGAGGAGGGAGGCACTGTCGAGTAGAAGCCCTCGTCGCCACCGCCGGAGAACCGCCACGACCCCGACCCCTCACAATGGTGGACGAGAACTGCTAAAGAGAAGGAAGGGGTGAGATGTGTGGAGAAGCACCCTGCCCTGTGTTCCTTTTTATAGGCGAACGGGGCAGGGGGCTGGCTCCTCTCCCTGAAGGCAACCGCCCTACTCCTCCAATCCAGCTTCCCCGCGCCACCAACGGCTCATGGAATCAAGGCCAACCCTCAGCACCAATCCATGGCGTTTGGGTTTCTGCCATGGCACGCATTTCCACGCCCTCCGCGTCCGCCACCAACCCCGCTCAACGCATGCAGTACACGTGGTGGAAGTGCTACAAGTGGGAAAGATAATGGAATGGCAGTTACCACCCCGTGAATGTGGGACGTGGGTAGCCCATGGATCGTGGATCATAATCTCCCCCCACAATGTCTTGCACGACGCGCGAGAAAACCGAAAACTGACTCAAGCTCAGATTAATGAAGAAGCAAAGAAAATCTCAAAGGGTGAGCTACCGCAGCCTCCCCGCCCGTGTACTGGACAGGGCCTACCCCGACAACGCCCGGCAGCGCGTTCGGGCCAGGCCTGGGGGCTCCTGTCGGTGCAACAAACCCCAGATGTGTTGCCCAGACTGTACACAGGCTCGAGAACAAGGTTGGAGCATCCAAGACAAGACCAAGCAGAACAAGATACCACTAAGGAAAAACCTCCCTTGTCGGGCAGGCGAGCCTAGCGAGGACGAGGTTGCCCCAAAGACAAGCCTCCAGATTGCCCTGGCAGGCATGCCGGGGAAGCCGAGGGTGGATTACCCCACCAAGGCTCCACCGCTCCACCTCACAGCAATGCAAGTCATCGATCGGTGCGGTGTCGAGCCCCCAAGTGGCTAAGTGGCCGCTATTTGGCACGTGGCGGCCACTTCCAAAGGAAATCACCTCCAAATGACACCCGTCCAGGGACGTGTCACGCAGGCAGGCGAGAAGGTGGCCGAATGGCACGGCAAGGCTTGCCGGGCTACGCTACGATGTGACACTAAGCGGCGCATTTAATGCGCTCTGTCCTGTCTGCAGTATTAGGTATGATAGCACTGTTTGCTATCTAATCAGTATGCAATGACCGATTTGCCATTGTGGTGACCCCTTGATCTATAAAAGGAGGGCCATGGCAACCTTAGAAAGGATTGGGACCCTTGTACACTCATACGTGCGTAGTTGCTCTTGCCCCGAGGCGACCCTGCCGGCTAGAGCGCTGCATCTCCACCTCGGTCCTCTCATCAATCCACCAAAGCAGGAGTAGGGTTTTACGCCTCGTGGTGGCCTGAACCTGGGTAAAAACTACCCGTGTGATCGCTATTGTGCTGCTCCGCGCCCTCCGCTCTTTGTGCAATGCGTCCTTCCCCACTGCCGAATCACAAGGGGCCGATGGCCCCATAGGTGGCCGTGTTTTCCCATGACAGTAAGTACTAGTAGAATTGAGACTTATAAAACAGAAAATTGATTTTTTTTAGATGAGCCCTATAAACCGGAAAGGAGGGAGTAGTAAGTAGTACTACCTCCATAGTGGGTACGTACTCCGTAAAATCAGATTTTCCCAAAACTAAGTCGCTCAACCTTGATTTGCTTGTTTCCCTTCCTGCCTCGTTGCCTTGAATAGACTATGCCAAACTCCCCTGCCTGCCGCGTGGGAAAAGACCCGCCCTTGCCTTTTTTAGTCCGGGTTTGTATCGATGGATCGCGCGAAGAAGCAAAAACCAAGCCAAGTCTTGTACTCCTCCGTCGTACTAAAAGAGTGGAGACACTCGCTTTCATGAATTCTGTACTTCCTCTCGCCGACATGTGGGACATATAGCAACCGGGTCAACGTGTCATGCACCAAATAACAGTGCAGAATAGCAGGGGGACGGACCCCAGTCGTAGTGCCCCAGTAGTAGTAATGAGCAATGAGACGTCAAATCACAATGCCGCACCTTTCCCCCAGACGGACGAAGCAACCATTATTTCACACTTCGCTGAATCCGCTTCATCATCATCTCCTTCAAGAAAACCACGTATTGCTTCTGCCATTGTTCTGCCTCAAGAGGGACGCGCATCACCTTGGTACATCATGACACGTGGAACTGCATGACAGGCCATGCTCCCCCGCCCACCGCTCAGTAAAATCACCTCATTTTTTACTACTCCCTCCGTCTAGGTGAATAAGTCATCTTAGGTTGTGCACCATGACCAAGAAGGAGGGGAAAACAAGAGAACTTAATGTTTATTTGCTAATTAATAGCATTGCATGCAATGAGCTAACCACTGCATGTCATGTTTGGTAGTATTGAGTCACTGAAAACATGCACGCCCCACATCTCTTATTGGTTGATATGTCAAGAAACAAGAAACGAGGTGGGAGTTAATGTACCGCACCTAAGAGTTTTGGGAATATTTGGTTTTCGTAAGGTGCACGCCCTATAAACCGAGATGGAAGGAGTAATCTGGATACTACTAGTATCTTTTTAGATCAATATAGTCGGGATTCACCAAGGAGCAAAACCAAGTGGTAGGCTGCTCCTGTCGTGTTGGCGTAGCAACTCAGCAGGGTCAGTCCGCACATGAAATGGCAACACACTTAACAGGACCCCTTTGGCCGACATGTGGCTCATCCACCGTCTTGTTCCACGTGCGATGCACCAAATTACAGTTCAGAGCAGCGGTTGGACTTGGAGGCACCCCGGTCGTAGCGCTTCAGTAGTAGTAAATGAGCGATGAGGGGTCAAATCACAAAGGCCCACCTTTCCCGCATTAAGCTGGACGGACGAAGCAACCATCATTTCACTCTAGGGCGCAAGAGCATAAAGAAAAAAGAAACCAATGATGCGTGCGGCAGCTACCTAGGGCGCCCAAGGGTAGGAGCCTCTACTACAAATCCACTTCTCCCTCGTCCTCTTGAAGAAAACCGATGATGCGTGCGGCGGGTAGGGTTTGTAGGAGTACTACGGCGTGCGGGGCCATGCCGTAGTAAACGGGAGAGGGATTGAGTTCGAGTCGACGCCTTAATACGGGTGGGCTGCTTGGTTTTACGGGAATGAGGTAGCATTTTGGGTTCGAGGAGCAGTGGAGATATACGTACAAAAAATTGTGGACGTAGGTTTGACCGTAAGCCAATGACGCATGGGCCCCGCATTTTGATATACCCGCAGCCGCGTGAAATTTGCTACTCAAAATAATGCATAAAAGTTCCTCCAAAAACATCTATAACTAATGGGAAGTGAATGTATTCTTAAAATGAAAATGTAATAAAAAGAGAAAAAATGAATTGCAGTTAAAAGAATGACATTTCTAACAAAAATGTGAATGTGAACTACATATTTGTGCACGTGACCAACACATACATTGTCAATACAAAATCTAATGCAAGAAATAACTTATGAGTAACATGCACGAATTGATGATGTGGTGCTTGCATGCATAGAGTACAAAAACAATGTGATTTATGACTTACATGCATGACGTGTTCATGTGCCATAGTTGCATGTCCAGGAAAAAAGCTACTAGTGGGTTGTACTAGCTATTTAGGAATAGAAGATGTATATATGGAAGTTGTAGGGAAAGAGATGACATGTATCTCAATTCCTATAAGTAGGGATTGGAAAAGAGATGTCATTTGGTTCACATCAACAGAACTTTTCTATTGAATCTAGAGATGACATGTATCTCAATTCCTATGAGGAGGGATTAGAAAAGAGATGTCATTTGGTTCACCTCATAGGAACTTTTCTATTGAATCTAGAGATGACATGTATCTCAATTCCTATGAGGAGGGATTAGAAAAGAGATGTCATTTGGTTCACATGATAGGAACTTTTCTATTGAATATACGCTAATGTTTATTTTCCTTTGAAATTGTGGGAGTATAGGAATCCATTCATATGAACCAAGTGGCTCTAAAGCTATAAAAATGATATCATGTTTATTTTCCTTTGAAATGTGGAGTATATGAATCTATTCCTATGAACCAATTGGCTCTAAAGGAAAAAATCCTAAAAAAATCATATCATATAGAGTTCCTATGATATTCCTCCACACCAAAGGATGGTTGAAATTGCTGCAGGTGATACGATGGTCTTCCTTTGTACACTCCTCCCCCATCTTTATAGTTACCTCTCGAAGATGAATGAAATGATATATACTGGGTATTCTATATGTGCATTTTGGTATACGAAAACTCGGTAAAAGTTTCCGTGGTTTGAATTTTCAATAAAGCTATATGCACTACATTTTAGAACGGAGGAAGGAGCATACGGCAGTTGCTAACACTCACGTGGAAGATTTGTGTGTCGGAGGAGTGGCTGTTCTGTTAAATGCCATGGCAAAACTGACACTGTCGGATGCCGATCTAATGGTTCTTACGGCGTTCGTCAGGAAATGGCTTATGGCGAACGTTTGTCAGATATGATTTACGGACACATGCATTGCATTGATACGTGCCCCCTCTCTCTCACACACACATGCACCCTCATGAGTCACGACTCTCCCGAGTCCTCTCGCACCCTCCGTCTATCTGTAGGTAGATGTCACACACACATGTGCTCTTCACACCCTACCCTTAGAACTTCTAAAAAATAAAAGACGTCACGCACCTTTTATTTTAACTCACACGTCACACACTTATACTATTACTCTTGTGGCGAACGTTCTTTGGGCGTAGTATATTGTACCCTCACGAAGAGAAGCGGTGCACGCATGCATGCACTAGTTCTCTCATACCCACCCGTGGGTACACGTAGGAGCGCATTTGTTTACAAAGAGGCATCCCAATTGACATTTTGACTAGTCTAGTTTTCAACTTGATAGAGGGTCGGAGACAGCACATGAATGATACAGTACATAGTGCGTCCTGGACGCGGTGATTTAATAGTGCGACCTGGAAGCGATGGCACGTTATTGATCGAGTTTTATTTTTACTTGAACTTTAAATGAAAATAGTGGTTCACGCGTATTCAATTTAATAATGGCTGCTACAACAAGATCACTCCACTATATATATAAGCAGGAGCCTTGGCGCTTGCTTTACTAGGGTTCCTCTCTTTCACTCTCTCATGCTCTCCAGATCTAAGCAAGGCATAGGTGGCCACACTCTCTCTCTGCTCACGGCTGGTCACAAATCTGGCCAGACCACCTCGGCCAGGGCAGGGGTGTAGGTGCATTGTTCACGCGGTCGTCGGCGGCGAGGGAGGAGACCAACAGCTGCCCATGCGTCCCGATCAGCGGCCGTGCAGTTCTCTCTGAGACAGGGCCGGCTCGGGAGGGCCTCCGACCCCTTCTTCGTCCCTACGGTATTGTGGCCAAGATGCGGCCTCCCGACGCCGTCTTTGCCACATCCCAACGACCCTCAGGTATATATTCCTTCGAAACCTGCCTTGCTCTACTGCCCAGCTCCCCACGTGGCTGCGTGTGGATATTTTTCTACTTCCGTCAGCTGTTCCAAAGCCACCTAGACTTTTACTATTATTAGAGGTAAAGCTAGTTCATACAATCGAATCTAAGAGTTGGTTCAAACAGGGAAGAAAGTGGAAAAGCTGTAGCATGAATCTAGGACTTGGTTCTAAGAGGAAACGGGGGAAAGTAGTAGATACTGGCTACCCAACCGGTCTCTTGGTTGAAAAGGCGAAGAAAGCGTGGTGGATGGCGAAGGGTGGGGGGAAGTGGACCTGTCTCTTGGTCGAAAAAGTAAAGAAAGTGAGGGGTGTTGGGGGACAACGCAAATGAGAACGAGCAGGTCTAGATTTTCTGTGCTCACATAGGAAAATGTCGCTGAGGAGATAAAAAATGGGACAAATGCAGACTGTTGCCTGAGTGTTTGCCACTCTCGGCAACCACATCTGCCTCACCACTTTATGCCCCTGCTATCCCAACGCCCATATCGCTACCATTAATGTAAAATCACATGAAGCATTAAGCAATGCCACCTAATGTCACTATTAAGTAATGGTCTAGTGCCGTCGATGAATTGAAGCAATGCCACCTAATGTCACTATTAAGTAATGTTCTAGTGCCGTCGATAAATTGAAGCAATGCCACCACCATTTTATGAAGTGCTTCCGTCTTGCTTTATTTCTCATGAATTGTGTTTTTGCAGTTACACTTAAATCTCACACCGCTAACATTGCTTCATCCCAGTGGAACTGCACAAATTTGATTGCACATTTACTGACCATGTGCTACTCTCATGACAGTAATACTAATGCTATTGTTCTACATGTTAATCTAGTGGCAATGTTGATGTGATGTGACACTACTTCTTACTTAAGGGCACTTTCATACTATCAATGTAGTGCCAATTATAACACAATAGATGCTACTGTTAATCATATGCCACTCCAAATAACTGTCACTGTTTAAATAACCGTATTTCATATTTGCGCAAACAGGGATGTCTGTCTCCATATCGTTTCTATCTGCGCAATCAAAAGTACACACCTCAGTTTTAGTAGAACTGCACAAAATGAGATGACTATTCCTAACTGTCGTCATCTAACCTCCCGTATTCCAGGTATTCCTACATTGGTAGTAACTAGGTAGAATGACCAACGCAATCTAAAAGAAGCTAACTTGTACATTTTACTTCCTGATTGCAGTGCAGGGACGAGCGAAAACAACTGCATCCTAGTCGGGAATGCACTTTCTCCCAGTTCATCCATGGATAGAGGACTAGCTGGCACGGCTGCACGGAGGTTTTTGTGACAGGTGCGCGGACAAGAGGAATTGTGGTTTGCTTATTTCTGCAAATAGCGGTGCTTAAATTTAGTGGAACTGCACAAGAAGTTCAGATGATCAGTACACTACATGGTTCAGTTCAGCATTCCAACTGAGAACACAATTATAATTGGTTATTCTGGAATGAGATAACCTAACCCTGGATGGTGGCAACAAGAAAAACTAGAGTGAACTCCAGGAAATTAAAGCTTGCCTAGGGAGGCCCTTTGCTCAGAGAAGCCTTGCTTGATTTTTCCTGATTTGTAAACCTTCTCACAACTTTGTCTTTTGCTGTTAACTAGCAAGATGCCCGTGCGTTGCACGGAACATCAAGATGCATTTGTATTAGTAGTTTATCTTGTGAGAGAAAAGGATGAATGAGGGAAGGCCTTATTTGCAAATGTGGAGAGGGGTGTGGGTATCTTTTTGCAAAATTTCCATAGTTTCCTTCCTATCCGTCAGATATAAATCGGACGGCCTATATTGCAGGATGGCAGGCACACCATCATCACCAACTCTGTTTTTTATAAGAGTAGAGACTAGTAAATGTTTGTTATGTTCTATGAATCATTGAGATGTATAAAATTGCTTAACTTATGCTTTTCAAGTATTTTATGAAGCCGAGTTTAATGTGAATGTTTCACATGAACGCTGGACTAGCGTGTGAACGTTTGGAATTTACATTGTGGCCTCAGTTAACTGCATGAACCACTGTAACAAGATACGTAGTTGCTTATATGTCAGACAGCAGATTATTGATTGTTAGCTGGTCGATAGCCGACTTTTCTAGTGTTGAAGCGAGCTGACCCAATGTGCCGTGTTTTGCACAACTGCTTACAAGTGGGGTAGCACCAACAGTGTTTATCAGTACTTAACCAACCTTACATACCCTATGTATATGTCGGCGCATAGTTGTTGAACAAGTACTCTATTTCATCAAACACACACTGCTCGTATGATAAACCGTGACAACTTATGTCTTACCATGCCATATTACATGAAAAAACTAGTGAGGACGCATCTGTTTCGGCAACAATTAGGATGGTTCTCACATGATTCAGGGGCACACAAAAGTAGCAGTAGTTCCCATAGACGGATTCAAACAGAGTACTAGCCCCAGAGGGCTCGATAATAGGCAAGGTTCGGATAATTAGACACAATCCAAACTACTTTTAAACACTAGCTGGGGAAACTATTTCATGCCTCGATCTAATTTGGGATGGACACAAGACGGACCTTGCCATGAACATCATCGAGGACGTCCGGCAGCAGCTCAATCCTGTGAACCTTCCTGAAGATAACCTTGTGGCCTTGCCACTCATAAACTTGTTTGTGGAGGCATGCCACATCATCTTCCTGCGTAAGCTTGACAAGAACAATATGCCTCACAAACGAAGGAGTAGATTTGAAATTCTTGTGCTTCAGTACACCCTAGACAACACGCCTGACAACAGTGAGGCTGGAATACATCTCGACTTTGGTATAAGTGCAAATGGCTTCCAGGATCCAACAGCCTAGGAACTTTGTTTTTTCAGTGCATATATTCAGGTCATCCGCCTCATACTGAGTGACATGTACAACCACACAATCCTTGTCTACATCAGGGCTCTAATTGAAACATAAACAAATTCTGAATTACTTTCCAATATAAGAAACACAAGTTATTTAAACCACTATGTAGAGTCAAAAGTATGCATAACAGGGAAGGTAGCATTGCATCGAAGCTAATAAAATTTTGCATTATTTATCACCACATACATAGATGGAAAACCACAATCGAGATCGACAAAGAAGAAAATCACCTTGGGCAGCTCAGCGGGGGGGGGGGGCACTCCTCGACAGGGTGGGAACACTGCTCCTGCAGGGCCACGGGGGCTGTAACCTCAAACGGGGCGTTGACCATCTCAGTAGTGGCCGTGAGCGTATCTGGGGTCGGCTCGGTGGCTGCCTCCATCTTCTTGGAGCTCTTTGTCTCGTGGGGATCAGCCTCCCGCGTCTGCTCCAACATCGGCAGATCTTTGCCTGGTTCTCCTTGGTCCATCATGAAACTGACGAATACTAGGAGACAACTGAAAGGAAAACACAATCGCAATGACAATGAAACAAAAAAGAGAGTGAGGATAGGTTACTGCTTTGCAAAAGTTCTTTTTTTCTGAAAGAAAATATACCAACATCATGGATCCACTTACCTTCCCTTCGTTGGGAGAGAAGGACAATGGCAGATGCGAGTGTTGGCTTTCTTGAATACGATGCGGGAGAAGGGGATTCAGCAAAGAGTGAAATGATGGTTGCTTCGTCCGTCAAACTTAGACTGCGAGGAGGTGGGGTTTTGTGATATGACAGCTCGTTACTGCCGCGCTACGACCGGGGTGACTCTCTGCCTGCATACCGCCTTATAATTTGGTATATGGCATTTGGGCCCGCGCGCTGCATGGCCTGCATGTCGGTGAACCAAAGTAAAACGACATTCAGTAGAGGGAGACGTTTCGATGACCTCAGAGGAGCCAGAAGCGGTAGTGTATCCACTGTACTAGTAGTAATTGTTTTCTGGGTAGCTGTAGAGTGTCTCCACTGTACTAGTAGTAATTGTTTCTCTGGGCCCAAGACAAAACAGCCCATCCACCCTAGTAAATAATAAAATCAATTCAAAATCCCATACATTTACTTAATGAGAGGCGCTAACCAGCACACCACTCCCCAAAAAAACCTGGGTGCTCTTCTTCCTCCTCACTTCCACCCACCTCACGTCAGCTCGCTCCACTCGTACCCCCAAATTCCTCACCTCACTCCTACAGAAAACCCCAGCTCCCCTTCTTCCTCACTACTACAGAAAAACCCCAGCTCCCCTTCTTCTTCACTCGCACTAGAACTAGGCTCGTCATTCGTTACTCTGCTCAAATCCGTGAGCTCGATGCGACGCCCTCGAGGAAAATGGAGTCGGCTAACCCCAGCACCAAGAAGATGAGGCTCCCGCCAGCGATGACGCATGTTGTAGATCCCGCACCCGGCAGCGCGGGGAGAAGCGACGAGCCCGCCCCCATCGGATCCCAGGAACCCGTAGAATCTCGGGTGGACCGCATCAGCGATCTCCCGGACGCCATCCTTGGGGAGATCATCTCGCTTCTCCCACCAAGGATTGCTGCCGCACCCAAGTCCTCTCAACTCGGTGGCACGCTCTATGGCGCGCCGCGCCCCTTAATCTCGACTGTTGTCAGCTATCTCTCTTTAATGATTTTGAACTCCCTAGAGCCATCATCTCCTCCCACCAGGGCTCCGTTCAAAGCCTCTACATCCCGTCATGCTACCTGAGCAAGCATAGCATGCCCTGCATGGTGGACGCCTAGCTGAAATCCCCTGAATTCACATAACTACAGCTGCTTGAGTTCTACTATTCCCCAGGAAATCACCTACCAGATACCGAACGCCATGTGCTTGTGCCCTCAGCACCGATGTCCATCTCGCGGTTTTCCTCCTCTCTCCACACCGCCACCCTTGCACTGTGCTACCTACCAGACAATCTGGTACTAAACCTTCAACTCCCATTTCTCAAAAAACTTTCACTTGTGAGGATTCGTATATCGGAGGCCTCATTGCACAGCATCATCCACTCCAGTTGCCCTGCCCTGGAGTGCTTGGTGCTTGTTTTCACAGTTAGAATTGGTTGTCTCCAAATAAAGTCGCCTAACCTTGTAAGAATTGGAATTTCTTTTGACGAAAGGCAGCTCATCATCGAAGATGCCCCTTCACTTCAAAGGTTGATCCTTGATTCTAGTTATTCACCATCGCAAATAACTGTTGTCTCTGCGCCTAAACTGGAGACCCTGGGTGTAATACATGATCTCTGTGCTCATTTCAAGATGGTGTTTGGCTCCACAGTTCTTCAGGTACTGAATATTATCATCTACACTTGTAATCATAAGCTGCATTTTAAATTTCTGCGCATAAGTTCTATATCATCTTGGAGTACACATTTTGTACTAATATTATGTTCTATGCTCAATGAAGAGTTTCTCCATGGATAGCCTATCAATGGTGCTGGATTCTGTCAAGATCTTATATATCCAAATGAATAGTTTTGATCTGAACAAGATTATTGGCTTGCTGCAATGCTTTCCATGTCTGGAGAAGTTGTATATAAAGGTGATAATTTCACGCACATTGGAAGCCCGCATATAGTGTACTAGAATTAACCGTTCAGCTGTTGCTCTTTCGACACTCTTTTTTTAGACCTTAACTGTTTACAATCTTCATGTCTATTTAGGCAACAAGACGGGGTAAGAAAGTTATAACCAATCGGTGGATTCGTAAGCACCGGGATTTTCTCACTTCTCATGACATTTGATTGAAGACAATAACGCTGGAACGATATGTAGCCAACCATGCAAACACTAGATTTGTCACATTCTTCCTGCTGAATGCGAGGTTACTATTGTCCATCAGGCTTAAGTTTATCAGCAGCATGGTTTTGACGGATGGGTATGTCGAAGAGCAAAAAAAGGTGTTTCAGGTGGACAAAAGGGCTTCTGAACATGCCGGGCTTCTATTTACAACATCTTGTGGTCATAATCCAGTAAATTTTACGACCCAGGATGTTCATTCTATGGACCTGACCGATCCATTTGACTGTGACTGCCGAAAACAGTGCTGGAGTTAGATGTTGTTGCCCTTTTCAATCTGGGTTTTGTCTAAACCTGATGAATAATTAACCCTCATGCTTTTGTACAGTTTGTAAGATAGAGTTAGATGTTGTTGCCCTTTTCAACTCGGCTGTAACTGTCATATTTTCTTTGAAACAAGGCAAATGGCTTGCCATTTGTTTAATTAAGAGTGAAATATTGTAACAAATCCCAACCAAGGGAAATAACATCACTCTCGCAGGCTGCTTGAGCTCACTGTGCATTACAGAACCCAAGTGATTAGCCCCCACCAGCAGCCACAAACTTATTTTGAACTAGCACACCAAATGGGCTGTAAATTTTCATAAGAAAGGCTGCATGACCGTGACAGATTTGGATTCTGACATTTGGGACCCACGAGGAAAAAGCCTATCCAAGGTGGTGTCGACTTAATTACTACTCAACAAACGATTCTGCCTACCAGCTGTTGGATTGACATCCAACATCTGTCGTGTATCTTCTATCTCTTGTCTTCTTCCTCCAGCCGCCCAAACCAAACCACCCCGTCGGTTCCGCCTGCTCCCACCTCCCACGGCTGGTTGCGCCTCCGCCGCCCTACCGTACCCTCAAACGTTGGCCAGTCCCTCCCTCTATTCCCCCACACGTCTTGTTATTCTCCGACGATGTCAGTCCCAACACGCGCCCGCACCCGAACCAGTCAACCCTCGTACTCCCCTTCGCCTGCGAATAGACTGCCGCATCTTCCATGGCTCTTGTTCATTCTGTCCGAGGCCTCGCCATCATCCTCCGCCTTGGTTTGCTCGCCGTGCATAGTGCGCCGCCGTCTGGCGTTGTCAATGTCGTCAACAACCGAGAGGAACAAGGAGATGACTGTACATGGAGAGGATGATAGTAGGGACCCACCAGGGTTCATGGCAGTACGCAAGCAAGTGCCTCGTTATTACAAGCCCAAAAAAATGGTTCCTCCTAATGGTTGGACATCTGGGGCCCACGCCATTGTCAACGTAGTCAATAAACGAGAGAATTACACAACGAGCGACTGACACCAGGGACCCAGCAGGTCGCGCAGTTGTTATTTACCTTTTTTTAGGAACAAGCAGTTGTTATTTATACTTGTTTTAGAGATGGATCAAGGTGACAACGGGGCTGTGCGGGGGCTGTGGCCCGTCTAGCCAGGGTTTTATTTTATGTTTACCACATGATGAGCCCAGTTGTGTTTTTTTCTTGCTGAAAATGGCTAGCCCAGTTCTACTTTTTTTAAAGAAATACCCAACGGAGGCCTACTTGCTTTCTCAGCCCTGCTGGGCTGCAAATCTAAGACGAGAGCGATGTATTCGGCTTGCCTAGAAAATGAAGTAGTAAGAAATGGGATGTAAATTTATAAACACAGTAAACCGGCAATTAGTTTCAAATATCGTTTTTTAAAGATTTCGACATTTTGAATTTAATTGTTTTTTTGCGGGGAAAATTATGTTGGATTGTAAATTGATATACATTTATTATTTTTAAATTAGTTTGAACCTGACTCGAAATTTCGGGATTAAAAATAGTTCGGACCACACCGAAATATGCAAAATTTCGTAGAAATTTTTAACAGTGGCCACAATATGGGCTGTAATGCTAACAAAAAGAATATGGGCTCCAAAAAATTCCTTAAGAATTAGCAAATGGGCTGTAAATTATTAGAAATGATGGCAGATGGGTTGTATGCTATTTTCCACATATTTGAGGCTGACTTGTGCGCCTATTATAGGTTAACACGTACGCTTTCCTAAAAAAAAGGTTGACGCGCACGCAAGGCCGTGTCAACTTAGTCAACACACAAGAGCAGTTACTGTTGGATGTCCATCCAACGGCCGCCGTGCTTCTTCAATCTCTGCTCTTCTTGCTCCAGCCGCTCAAACCAGCGTCGGCGGGACTGCCTGCTCCCTCCTCCCGTGGCCGGCTGTGCTGCCGCGCAGGCCGCACCGCCCCACCCTACTCCATCGCTAGCCAGGCCATTCCTCTACTCACCCACACCTCCTATTATTCTCCGGCGATGGCAGCCGAACCAGTAAACCCTCGTACTCCCCACCGCATGGGCAACCACTGCTGAGTCTTCCCCAGCTCTGGGTCGTTCCCTTCATAGGCCTCGCCGTCGTCCACCGCCCTGGTGCTCTCGGCGCGGCGTGGTCAACGAACGACATCCATCGGAAGAGGACTATATGTGGAGATGCTGACAGCTGGGTCCACGGCCGCACGCAAGGAAGTGCCTCCTTATTACGCGCAAAATAATGATTCCTCCACCTAACAGCAGGGACCCACCGGAAAGGCCTCAGTATTTCGCGAAAAAATGTTCCTCCTGCTGACAGCTCGGACCCACCAGCTATATCTTCGCACTCAAGGAAGTGCCTCCTTATTACGCACAAAAAAAATGAATACTCCCCCTGCTATCTGGGACCCACCATAGTTGGAGGCTGACTTGTGGGCCTACTAAGTTGACGCGGACGGAGGGCTTTGTCAACTTAGTCAATATTAATGATTCTAGCTCGAGTGACCGTACGATGTCCATCCAACTGCCGTAGTGCTTCTTCAACCTCTGGTCTTCTTGCTCCAGCCACCCAAACCAGCGCCGGTCATGCCGCCTGCTCCTGCCTCCCGTGGACTGCTCTGCTGCCGCATAGGCCTCATCGCCCCACCGTACTCCCATCGTTGGCCTGGCCATCCCTGTACTCACCCAGACCTGCTGTTATTCTCTGGCGATGGCAGCCTCACACTGCAGCCCAACCAGTAAACCCTCGTATGCCCCTCCGCGTGGGAAACAACTGCCGAGTCTTCCCCGGCTCCGGGTCATTCCCTTCCTAGGCCTCGCTGTCATCCACCGCCTTGGTGCTCTCGGCGCGACGTGGTCAACGTGGTCAAGGAATGACTTACATCGGAAGAGGATTGTACGTGGAGAGGCTGACAGCTGGGTCCATGGCCGCAGTAAGGAAGTGCCTCCTTATTACGCGCAAAATAATGATTCCTCCACCTGACAGCAGGGACCTACCGGAAGGGCCTCTGTATTTTGGCTTAGCTGTATTTTGCGAAAAAAATGTTTTCCCCCTAACAGCTGGGACCCACCAGCTATATCTTCGGACACAAGGAAAGTGCCTCCATATTAGGCGTGAAAAAAATGAATCCTCTCCCTGACAGCTCGGACCCACCATTAATAACTTCGCACGCAAGGAAGTGCATCATTATCCTCCCTGACAGCTGGGACCCACCCAGTCAAAGCGTATGTAGCATTTGTCGCGAACGTGTATGTACATACTGGTCGATCGGTCTCTCTGCAACGATGAACTATGGCCGAGCAAGTAGCGGCACGTGTAGTAGTAGAGCCCCCGACGTAGCAGTTCAGGTAGTCCCTTCTAAACCGTGTACATGTACATAAAACCACATGCCAAAAAATACGGCCACATACGTACATACGGGCGGGGTCTCAAACGCGTACTCACGCATACGTATGGCCAGGGCTCATGTACATGGAGAGGTAACAGACGGCAGCAACGGCGTCCTGTTCATCGGGTAGCCAACTGGCTGGGTCAGAACGGAGAAACAGCGCCCCGTTCATCGGGAGGCAACAGACTGGGTCGGAATGCGTCCTGTTCAACGGGAGCCAACCGGCTTGGATGGAACAGCCGAAACGGGGTCTGGCGTACCGCAGTATGGAGGAAACAGCCTTTTGTTCGACCGGCTACCGCAAAACGGAGGAAACGGACTTGTGTTGGAGCGCTACGGTTGAAACGGGGGTCCTGTTCATCGAAGGGGTGTGGCGTACCACAAAACAGGACTCCACGGGTTACTGTTCACCCACTGTTGACTTCCTTCAGCCTCCACCTGCACTGTTCATCCACCGCGTCTTCCTCCTGCCTCCACTAGCTACTGTTCATCCACGGGCTACTGTTCATCCAGCCCTCCACCGGCTATTGTTTAACCAACCCTCCACGGGGTCCTGTTCATCCACCCCCAACCAGCTTGGCTGTGGCAGCCTCCTCTTGGGGGTCCTGTTCATCCAGCAGCAACGACCTATATACTTCCACGGGGTCCTGTTCATCCAACCCCCACCGGGAACTGTTCATCCAACCCCAACCACGTACGTCTCGACTCGTTCAACCGCAACCCCCACGTTCACTGTTCATCAAGAGGCAGCAGGTTTGATCGGCTTCTGTAAGCAGCAGCAGCAGCGATCGATCGCTCGGGTTTAGTTAACAGCCAAGGGATCGATCGCTCGGGTTCAGTAATGTAGCTAGTGCAATCGCTCGAGTTCAGTAAGTGAACACCTCGCTCGGGTTCAGTTAGAGGCCAACGCCTCGCACACACGCGCGTACGTGTATGAGAGAAACATGCAATCCCTCCGTGCATCGCTCGGCCCCGACCACCCACAGTAACCGGGAGCTCCTCGAAATTTTCCTCGCCCTCGCTTCTACCACGATTTTTTCCGTCATGGACGGCCCAAAGAATGTCATGCAGGTGCGTCTCCGGCCCGCCCAGGATGAAAAGCCCATTTTCTGTCATGATTTTTTGTCATAGAAGTAGGAGCCCACCATATCTATGATGATACCGGGTTTTGTCACAATTATCGTCATAGAAGTGTCATAAGCATGAGAGAAAAAAAATTCGTTCAGCCCAAAATGTCACGGATGTGTCTTTTTTTGTAGTGATCATCCCTTTCTCTTTGGGGAAATACCGACGTAGTTCAAGCGACATCATGGTTGCAATGGTGGACCTGGGGGATGGTCGAAGTACACTATTCTAGGAGGACCGTTGGGTCGGTGGATTGCGGGCTGAGGATCTAGCTTTGCGCCTATACAGTAGAATTCGGCGATGGCTGCAGATGACACAAATAGTAAACACTACCCTTGAGGATGTCACGTGGGCAAGAAATGCAAACCCAGACCTTGACATGGTCACCTTGTTGTGAGTACCTGACACTTTGGCAAATTGTGACGGCGGTACAACTACGTATTAGAGCCCTAAATGTTATAAGATGGTCATGGAAGCGAGACAGTGATTACTCTGTGCCTTCCACGTATGGAGTGAAGTTTGCTAGAAGGGAAATGGTACCTACTACGAAGTTCACATGGAAGTCCAAGGGCCCACTAATGTGTAGGTTCTTTACTTGGCTGGAATTGAAGAACAGATTTTGGACGTCGTATAGACTTGCTAGGCGTGGGCTTCCACATCAGGATGCATGCCTATTCTGTGATCAACATGAAGAAACCATCAACCACATCCTACTCTCTTTGTTTTTGTGAGAACGGTTTGGACAGTGGTCTGCACTGCTATGGGCAAGCAAGAATGAATACCGACAATGACTGACACACTAGGGGAATGGTGCACGAACAAGGAAGGAACAAGCTGGATGAGGATTGACGGCTGGGCTATCATTATTCTCGGTATATGGGAGCTCCAAAAGCATCTACATGCGATCGTTTGTTGTGCACACAATTGTGAATGAAGGTCAAACTTCGGCGCAAGCGGGACTACTTGAGGGCAATGTAGATATCATGTTTGATAACATGTCGAGGTGAGTGTACCGTGAGCGGTAGGATAGTGATCCAGTTGAGTGGGCAAGTTGTGTAAATTTCATGTAACACCTTGAGATGGAAGAGCTCTTTACCCCTCTTCGCCTATAATATATGATACGCATGCTTGTGCATATTCGAGAGAAAAAATAAACATTTTCAGTATGATACTAGAAATTGATGCCTCTATTACTCGTTCTAGGAGATGTGCCAATTTAATGTTAAGACAAGATACACCTGTAAAAGCTCCCAAGCGGCCTGAAGGGTGCACGGATTTAGGTTGCAATTTACATGTGCAAAAACTGATTACATGTAGATGTGAGGCGTATGATGGCATTGACAGCTTAATACTAATTATTTAACCCAAATGATAAGTGCTACACGTGTGGCACGAAGCACTCCGGCCCTGACATTTTTTACAACTAAAGTTGCCATCCGAAAAGAAAAATACAAACCCAAGAAAAAAGCTGAAACTTGCCATCCGAAAAGAAGTTGCCATGCTTGACAATTAAAGTTGCCATCCTTGCGTCACTAAACTTGCCATGAAAAAGTTCTAAGTTGCCATGTGTTCATGCCACATGTGTGACACTTACCAGGATCCTTATTTAAAGGCTGCGTGGTGAGAGTGAGGCAACGCATAAACAACATCAATTCACATTGACACTAGGGCAACTTCCTTTAGGGCTTATGGGTGGCTGTCAAAATAAGTTGCCCCTACCTAGATTATTTGACAGCCCAAGCTAAAATTTTATTCTAGAAGCCTATTGTTAACGTAAATATCTCCAGAATTAGGAATATGATCATTAACATATCATATCGATGTATAGAAATCCTTAGATTGATTCTTTGTGATCTCATGTTGTTGTACAAGTGCTAATTTTGTCTATAAAGGGAAGGTGATGCCCAAGAGGCAATTCACGGCAAAACATATCTTCTTATTTCCAACTTGGATTCCAACTTGTGCTCTCGCTTGCTATTTCACAGAGTTGGTGTCTATGACAGATTGATGTCAGCAATGCGTTTCTTCATGGCGTGCTTGACGAGGATGTGTATATGCAGCAGCCACCTGGTTTTGAGGACTCTCATTACCCTCACCATGTTTGCAAGCTTAGGAAGTCTATTTATGGGCTAAAACAGTCTTCTCGGGCCTGGTATTCTTGCCTTAGCGATCGGCGGCAACAACTTGTGTTTCATTCCTCCAAGGCTGACACCTCCCTCTTCATTTTTTCGGAAAGGAGTTGTGGTTATTTACATGCTGGTCTATGTTGATGATATTTTCATTGCTGGCTCGTGTCCCCAAGTAGTAGACCGGTTGCTTTGCACTCTCTCCAGGTCTTTTCCAATCAAGGACCTAGGTTGTCTTGCTTACTTCCTTGGGATTGAAGCCACCTACAATTCAGGGGGAATGATGCTCTCTCAGCGCAAGTATGCTAATGACCTTCTTCATCGCGCACATATGGAGAATTGCAAGGAGGTTTCTACTCCCATGTCAGTCACTGACAAGTTGGTAGCAGATCTTGGTACTCCACTCACTAATGAGGATGCCTTCAGCTATCGGAGTATGGTTGGAGGGTTACAGTATCTCACGCTCATTCGTCCTGATATCTCATTTGCTGTAAACAAGGTGTGTCCGTATATGTCCAAACCCACTAATGTGGATTGGGAGGCTGTCAAGCGCATACTAAGGTATATCAAGGGTGCCGTAATGACTGGACTTAACATTCACCGGCCAAGACCCACACTTATGAGTGTCTTCACAGATGCTGACTGGGTGGGGTGTGCTGATGACAGACGCTCCACAGGCGGTTTTGTGGTCTTCTTTGGACCTAACCTAATTTCATGGAGTGCTCAAAAATAGCCCACAGTTTCATGATCTAGTACCGAGGCAGAATACAAGGCTCTTGCAAATGGTGCAGCTGAAGCTACTTGGGTGCAATATTTGCTTAGGGAACCGGGAGTATCCCTACCACGTCCACCGGTTTTATGGTGTGATAATTTGGGTGCCACCTACTTAAGTGCAAACCCGGTATTTCATGCAAGGACAAAGCATATTGAGGTGGACTTCCACTTTCTCAGAGAAAAAGTGGCACAGGGAGCATTGGATGTTCGTTTTGTGTCTTCTGGTGACCAAGTGGGAGATGCCTTCACTAAACCTGCTACACAGGTTTAGTTGGAGAAATTACGACGCAATCTCAGCCTTGTGGTTGGTTGAGATTGTGGGGGAATTTTAACATAAATATCTCCAAAATTAGGAATATGATCATTAGCATATCATATCCGATGTATAGAAATCGTTAGATTGATTCTTCGTAATCACATCTTGTTGTACAAGTTATAATTCTGTCTGTAAAGAGAAGGGGATGCCTGCTACTTCTTGAGCTTGCGTTGATTTTTCCCTTGAAGAGGAAAGGGCAATGCAGCAAAGTAGAGATAAGTATTTTCCTCAGTTAAGAACCAAGGTATCAATCCAGTAGGAGGTACAAGCAAGTCCCCAATAGATGCACCTGCACAAAATAATAAATACTTGCACACAACGCGAAAAAGGGGTTGTCAATCCCTTCACGGTCACTAGCAAGAGTGAGATCTAATAGAGATAGATATAAAAGATAAGTAAAAGGCAAAATAAAGTAAATATAAACAAATTGCAGCAAGGTATTTTTGGGTTTTTGGTTTTATAGATATGAAAATATATAATGAGAAATAGACCCAGGGGCCATAGTTTTCACTAGAGGCTTCTCTCTTGAAAGGAACACATATGGTGGGTGAACAAATTACTGTTGACCAATTGATAGAAAAGCGCAAAGTTATGATGATATCCAAGGCAATGATCATGAATATAGGCATCACGTCCGTGACAAGTAGACCGACTCCTGCCTGCATCTACTACTATGACTCCACACATCGACCGCTATCAAGCATGCATCTAGTGAATTAAGTTAAAAAGAACGGAGTAACGCCTTAAGCAAGATGACACGATGTAGAGGGATAGATCCAATCAATATGGTAAAACCCCATCTTTTTGTCCTTAATGGCAACAATACAAATACATGCCTCGCTACCCCTACTGCCATTGGGTGAGGACACTGCAAGATTCAACCCATCATAAAGCACCTCTCTCATTGCAAGAAAAACCAATCTAGTTGGCCAAACCAAATCGATAGATAGGAGAGAAATACAAAGCTATCTTAATCACACACAAAAGAGTTCAGAGAAGACTCAAATAATATTCATAGATAATCTGATCATAAATCCACAATTCATCGGATCTCAACAAATGCACCGCAAAATAAGATTACATCGAATAAAACTCCAAGAACATTGAGGAGAACATTGTATTGAAGATCAAAGATAGAGATGAAGCCATCTAGCTACAAGCTATGGACCCGTAGGTCTGTGGTAAACTACTCACACATCATCGGAAGGGCAGCAAGGTTGGTGTAGAGGCCCTTCGTGATCGAATCCCCCTCTGGCAGAGTGCCGGAAAAAGCCCCAAGATGGGATCTCACGAGAACAGAAGCTTGCGGCGGCGGAAAAGTATTTTTGGTGTGCCCTCTAGTATACAGGGAATATTTGGGTATTTAGGGAGCCAGGATTTTTGGTGTGCCCTCTGGTATTTTTGGTGTGCCCTCTGGTTAGGAGAGCGATGGGGGGCCCACAAGCCTAGGGGGTGCCCCCCTGGGGCGCGCCCCTAGGGCTTGTGGCCTCCTCATGGGTCTTCTGGCCTCCTCCTGAAGCTTCCTAGGTGTCTTCTAGTCCAAGAAAAATCATCATAAAGTTTTATTCCGTTTGGACTCTGTTTGGTATTGATTTTCTGTGAAAGACAAAAACAAGGAAAAACAGCAACTAGCACTGGGCACTAGATTAATAGGTTAGTCCCAAAAAATGATATAAAATAGCATATTAATGCATATAAAACATCCAAGATGGATAATATAATAGCATGGAACAATAAAAAATTATAGATATGTTGGAGACGTATCAAGCATCCCCAAGCTTAATTCCTACTCGTCCTCGAGTAGGTAAATAATAAAAACAGATTTTTTTATGTGGAATGCTACCTAACATATTTATCAATGTAAATTTTCTTTATTGTGGCATGAATGTTCAGATCCATAAGATTCAAAACAAAAGTTTAGTATTGACATAAAAATAATAATACTTCAAGCATACTAATAAAGCAATCATGTCTTCTCAAAATATCATGGCTAAAGAAAGTTATCCCTACAAAATCATATAATATTGTCATGTTGTATCTTCATCACACAAAGTATTTATCATGCACAACCCCGATGACAAGCCAAGCAATTGTTTCATACTTTTAATGTTCTAAAGCTTTTTCAACTTTCACGCAATACATGCGCGTGAGCCATGGATATAGCACTATAGGTGGAATAGAGTATGGTGGAGGTTGTGAGGAGAAGACAAAAAGGAGAAAGTCTCACATCAACTAGGCAAATTAATGGGATATGGGGATGCCCATCAATTGATATCAATGCAAGTGAGTAGGGATTGCCATGCAATGGATGCACTAGAGCTATAAGTGTATGAAAGCTCAAAAGAAAACTAAGTGGGTGTGCATCCAACTTGCTTGCTCACGAAGACCTAGGGAAATTTGAGGAAGCCCATCATTGGAATATACAAGCCAAGTTCTATAATGAAAAATTCCCACTAGTATATGAAAGTGATAAAATAGGAGACTCTCTATCATGAAGAACATGGTGCTACTTTGAAGCACAAGTGTGGTAAAGGATAGTAACATTGTCCCTTCTCTCTTTTTCTCTCATTTTTTTCTTTTTCTCTTTTTTTTCTTCTTTTTTTTCCTTTTCCATTTATTTTTGGGCTCTTTGGCCTCTTTTTTTATTTAAGTCCGGAGTCTCATCCCGACTTGTGGGGGAATCATAGCCTCCATCATCCTTTCCTCACATGGGACAATGCTCTAATAATGATGATCATGACACTTTTATTTACTTACAACTCAAGAATTACAACTCGATACTAGAACAAAGATATAACTCTATATGAATGCCTCCGGCGGTGTACCGGGATGTGCAATGATCTAGAGTGACATGTATAAAAATATGAACGGTGGCCAAGCCACAAATACTATGCCAACTACATGATCATGCAAAGCAATATGACAATGATGGTGCATGTCATAATAAACGGAACACTGGAAGTTGCATGGCAATATATATCGGAATGGCTATGGAAATGCCATAATAGGTAGGTATGGTTGTTGTTTTGAGGAAGGGTATATGGTGGGTTTAATCCACCGGTGAAAGTTGTGCGGTACTAGAGAGGCTAGCAATGGTGGAAGGGTGAGAGTGCGTATAATCCATGGACTCAACATTAGTCATAAAGAACTCACATACTTATTGCAAAAATTTATTAGCCATCGAAACAAAGTACTAATATGCATGCTCCTAGGGGGATAGATTGGTAGGAAAAAGACCATCGCACATCCCCGACCGTCACTCATAAGGAAGACAATCAAACGTAAATCATGCTCCAACTTCATCACATAACAATAGACCATACGTGCATGCTTCGGGAATCACAAAACTTAACACAAGTATTTCTACTAATCCACAATTACTCTCTAGCATGACTCTAATATCACCATATTTATATCTCAAAACAAATGCAAGGAATCAAACTTCTCATATATTCAATGCTCTTTATGAAAGTTTTATTATATCCCTCTTGGATACCCATCATATTAGGACCAAATTCATAACCCAAGAAAATTGCCATACTATTTTTAAGACTCTCAAAATAATATAAGTGAAGCATGTGAGTTCATCAATTTCTACAAAATGAAACCACCGCCGTGCTCTAAAAAATATAAGTGAAGCACTAGAGCAACTGCCTAGCTCAAAAGATATGAGAGAAGAACATAGAGTATTCTAATAAATTCACGATTAATGTGCGTCCCTCTCAAAAGGTGTGTACAGCAATGATGATTTTGTAAAACTAAAAAGCGAAGACACAAATAATACAAGACGCTCCAAGCAAAACACATATCATGTGGTGAATAAAAATATAGCCTCAAGTAAATTTACCGATGAATCGAAGACAAAAGAGGGGATGCCATCCGGGGCATCCCCAAGCTTAGATGCTTGGTTTTCCTTGAATATTACCTTGGGGTGCCTTGGGCATCCCAAATATTAGGCTCTTGCCACTCCTTATTCCATAGTCCATCAAATCTTTACCCAAAATTTGAAAACTTCACAACACAAAACTCAACAAAAAAACTCGTGAGATCCGTTAGTATGATAAAACAAATTTCCACTTTTAGGTACTGTTGTAAACTTATTCCAATTTTAAATTTGCATTATATCTAATATATTCTAACTTCTCCATGGTTCATACCAACCGATACTACCCATAGATTCATCAAAATAAGCAAACAACACATCGAAAACAGAATCTGTCTAAAACAGAACAGTCTGTAAAGACCAGAATATTAGTCATACTTATGTAACTCCAAAAATTCTGAAAAATTACGACAACAGAGGAAATTCATATATAAATATTTTGTAAACAATTCAGAATTTTTCCACGCTCCAGTGAATTTTAACAATTCTGTTACTGTACACAAAAGTGTCTGTTTTTCAGCAAAACCAAAACAATGATATACCAAAGCATCCCAAAGGTCTTGCTTGGCTCAGACACTAATTAAAACACCAAAAAACAATTACTACAGAGGTAATATTTTATATTCTCATAAAAACAGAAATTAAAAATATTGGATTGTCTCCCAACAAGTGCTTTTCTTTAAAGCCTTTTAGCTAGGCGTTCATAATTTTAATGATGCTCACATGAAAGACAAAAAAATGAAGCACAAAGAGAGCATCATATAGCATGTGAAAAACAAGTTTAAGTCTAACATACTTCCTATGCATAGGCATTTTATAGGGAAATGATTTATCAAGACAAGCAAAAACTAGCATATGCAAGGAAGAAGAAAGAAACAATAGCAATCTCAACATAACAAGAGGTAATTTAGTAACATGAAAATTTCTACAACCATATTTTCCTCTCTCATAATAATTACATGTAGGATCATAATCAAATTCAACAATATAGCTATCATATAAAATTTTCTCTTCATGATCCACATGCATAAAAGTTTTATAATCTTCCAAGATAGTGGGATTAACATCAACTAAAGTCATGACCTCTCCAAACCCACTTTCATCAAAAAATTCGTAAGATTGAACACTCTCCAAATATGTGGGATTATTTTTACCTAAAGTTGACGCTCTTCCAAACCCACTTTCAATATTATTGCAAACATTATTATCAATATCATATTCATCATGAGGCTTAAATAAATTTTTAAGATCATAAGAAGTATTATCACCCCAATCATGATCATTGCAATAAGTAGTGGACATAGCAAAACTAGCATCCCCAAGCTTGGGGTTTTGCATATTATTAGCACAATTGACATTAATAGAATTTATAATAACATCATTACAATCATGCTTTTCTTTCAAGGACATATCGTGATTCACTTCATAAATTTCTTATTTTAACACTTCATCACAATTTTCATATTCACGAATTTCAAGCAAAACTCCATAAAGATAATCTAGTGCACTCAACTCACTAGCAATTGGCTCAGCATAATTGGATCCTATAAAAAGATTAGCAAGTGGATGAGGATCCATAAACTTTTTGCTTTCTGATTTTCAATAAACACACAATTATACCAAGCGAAAGAGCAAACAAACCAAGTAAGACATAAAGGCAAACGAAAAGACGAACGGAAAGAAGGCGAATAAAAAGGCAAATATTTTTTAGTTTTTCTGAAAATGTTTTAGAAGTGGGGAAGAGGAAAACGAGAGGCAAATGGCAAATAATGTAATGCAAGAGATGAGAGTTTATGATAGGTACTTGGTAGGCTTGATGTAGAACCTCCCCGGCAACAGCGCCAGAAATTCTTCCTGCTACTTCTTGAGCTTGCGTTGATTTTTGCCTTGAAGAGGAAAGGGTGATGCAACAAAGTAGAGATAAGTATTTCCCTCAGTTAAGAACCAATGTATTAATCTAGTAGGAGGTACAAGCAAGTCCACAATAGATGCACCTGCACAAACAAACAAACACTTGCACACAACGCGAAAAAGGGGTTGTCAATCCCTCCATGGTCAGTAGCAAGAGTGATATCTAATAGAGATAGACATAAAAGATAAGTAAAAGGCAAAATAAAGTAAATATAAATAAATTGCAGCAAGGTATTTTTGGGTTTTTGGTTTTATAGATCTAAAAATATATAATGAGAAATAGACCCGGAGGCCATAGTTTTCACTAGAGGCTTCTCTCTTGAAAGGAACACATACTGTGGGTGAACAAATTACTGTTGAGCAATTGATAGAAAAGCGCACAGTTATGATGATATCCAAGGCAATGATCATGAATATATGCATCACGTCCGTGACAAGTAGACCGACTCCTGCCTGCATCTACTACTATTACTCCACACATCGACCGCTATCCAGCATGCATCTAGTGAATTAAGATAACAAGAACGGAGTAACGCCTTAAGCAAGATATCATGATGTAGAGGGATAGATCCAATCAATATGGTAAAAAACCCCATCTTTTTATCCTTAATGGCAACAATACAAATACGTGCCTCGCTACCCCTACTGTCACTGGGTGAGGACACCGCAAGATTGAACCCATCACAAAATACCTCTCCCATTTCATGAAAAACCAATCTAGTTGGCCAAACCAAATTGATAGATCGGAGAGAAATACAAAGCTATCTTAATCATGCATAAAAGAGTTAAAAGAAGACTCAAATAATATTCATAGATAATCTAATCATAAATCCACAATTCATTGGATCTGAACAAACGCACCGCAAAAGAAGATTACATCAAATAGAACTCCAAGAACATCGAGGAGAACATTGTATTGAAGATCAAAGAGAGAGAAGAAGCCATCTAGCTACTAGCTATGGACCCGTAGGTCTGTGGTAAACTACTCACACATCATCGAAAGGACAGCAAGGTTGGTGTAGAGGCCCTCCGTGATCGAATCCCCCTCCGGCAGAGTGCTGAAAAAGGCCCCAAGATGGGATCTCACGAGAACAGAAGCTTGCGGCAGCGGAAAAGTATTTTTGGTGTGCCCTCTGGTATACGGGAAATATTTGGGTATTTATAGAGCTAAGATTAGGGTTAGGGGAGTCCCAAGGGGCCCACAATACTAGGGCTTGTGGCCTCCTCATGGGTCTTTTGGCCTCCTCCCAAAGCTTCCTAGGTGTCTTCTGGTCGAAGAAAAATCATCGTAAAGTTTTATTCCGTTTGGACTATGTTTGGTATTGATTTTCGGTGAAAGACAAAAACAAGGAAAAAACAGCAACTGGCACTGGGCACTAGGTTAATAGGTTAGTCCCAAAAAATGATATAAAATTGCATATTAATGCATATAAAACATCCAAGATGGATAATATAATAGCATGGAACAATAAAAAATTACAGATACGTTGGAGACGTATCAATGCCCAAGAGGCAATTCACTGCAAAACATATCATCTTATTTCCAACTCCTACAATTTAGGAGTTAAATAGTAGACTTCTATTACTCCCTCCGATCCATATTAATTGATGTTGGTTCAGTACAAAGTTGCACTATCTTAAACCATCATCAATTAATAAGGAGCAGAGAGAGTATATAATTTTAGGTTGGGCTTCCAAGAAAAAAAGTCTCATCTTAAATATATAAATGAAAGGAAAATGATTAAAATCAGTCGGATCATTCTCGGCTTCATCAACCATGTCTGGCGCCATGCGACTGCACGCGATCATGTGGTATAGAGCGCCTCTCTGTCCCCCACGTTAAAGCCCACTTATCATGACCCCTGCAACTGAGTAGTCCATGACTGTTTAATAGTGCCATTCTTTTTTTACTGCTAGCACTTCACACCTGATGCATAGGCACCAACCTATACATGTAGGTAACACTACAAATAATCTTAGGGAGGAAGCACATAGCAAGCATTAAACGAGGATTCGAAAACACCATACCCTTGACGTAGTCATGATTGCTTGGATATAGCAATGCTTAAAGCAGCATCTTTGACGCCTCTATCATCCTTGTGGTCATCGAAGCATATATATACCATTGTAGAAGCATCGGAGCAGCTGGGCTGTCGTTGTAACATCGTTAAAATAGTTGTGCCATCACCGCAACACTGCCATGGCCGGGAAGCATGCCGTCAAAGCAATTAGGCCTTTGTCGGAGAATCATCGCGGTCAACAAAGCACGTCGTTGTAGCATCTTCAAAGCAATCAGGCATTCGTTGGAGCATTGCCGCGGTCATCGAAGCACGCCGTCGCAGCATCGTCGAAGCAATCGGGCCTTTGTCGGAGCATCGCCGTGGTCAACAAAGCACGCCGTCGTACAATCATCAGAGAAATTGGGCCTTTGGTGGAGCATCGACGCAGTCATCAAAGCACGCCGTCGCAGCATCGTCGAAGCAATCGGGCCTTCGTCGGAGCATGATACGTCTAAAACATATCTATAATTTTTTATTGTTCATGCTATTATATTATCCATCTTGGATGTTTTATATGCATTATTACGCTCTTTTATATCATTTTTTGGGACAAACCTATTAACCTAGTGCCTAGTACCAGTTGCTGTTTTTTTCAATGTTTTTGTATTTTACAGAAAATCAATACCAAACAGAGTCCAAACAGAACGATACTTTTTGACAATTTTTCTTAGGCCAGAAGACAACTAGGAAGCTTCGGGAGGAGGCCAGAAGGTCCATGGGTGAGTGACAAGCTCACCAGGCGTGCCCTAGGGGGGCGCCCTATGAGCTTGTGGGCCTCCCGTGGCTCCTCTAACCCTAATCTCAGCTCTATAGGTACCCAAATATTCCCCTTATACCAGAGGGCACACCAAAAATACTTTTCCGCCGCAACAAGTTTCTGTCCTCGTGAGATCCCATCTGGAGACATGTTCCAGTACTCTGCTGCAGGGAGATTCGATCATGGAGGGCCTCTACATCAACCTTGTTGCCCTTCCGATGATGTGTGAGTAGTTTACCACAGACCTACGGGTCCATAGCTAGTAGCCAGATGGCTTCTTCTCTCTCTTTGATCTTCAATACAATGTTCTCCTCGACGTTTTTGGAGATCTATCCGATGAATTGTGGATTTCTGATCAGATTATCTATGAATATTATTTGAGTCTTCTTTGAACTCTTTTATGCATGATTAAGATAGCTTTGTATTTCTCTCCGATCTATTGATTTGGTTTGGCCAACTAGATTGATTTTTCTTGCAATGGGAGAGGTGCTTTGTATTGGGTTCAATCTTGCGGTGTCCTCACCCAGTGACAATAGGGGTAGCGAGGCACGTATTTGTATTATTGCCATGAAGGATAAAAAGGTGGGGTTTATTTCATATTGATTGGATCTACCCCTCTACATCATGTCATCTTGCTTTAGGCGGTACTCCGTTCTTCTTAACTTAATACACTAGATGCATGCTGGATAGCGGTCGATGTGTGGAGTAATAGTAGTAGATGCAGGCAGGAGTCGGTCTACTTGTCACGGACGTGATTCCCATATTCATGATCATTGCCTTAGATATCATCATAACTTTGCACTTTTCTATCAATTGCTCAACAGTAATTTGTTTACCCATCGTATGCGTTCTTTCAAGAGAGAAGCCTCTTGTCAAAACTATGGCCCCCGGGTCTATTTTTATCATATTATTTTCAGATCTATAAAATCAAAAATCCAAAAATACCTTGCTGCAATTTATTCACCTTTACCTTGTTTTGCACTTTTATTTATCTTTTATACCTATCTCTATCAGATCTCATCCTTGCAAGTAACCGTGAAGGGATTGACAACCCCGTTATCGCGTTGGGTGCAAGTATTTGTTTGTTTGTGTAGGTGCAACCATTGGTGACTTGTGTGTTCCTCCTACTGGATTGATACCTTGGTTCTCAAACTAAGGGAAATACTTATCTCTACTTTGATGCATCACCCTTTCCTCTTCAAGGGAAAAACCAACGCAAGCTCAAGAAGTAACATGAAGAATTTCTGGTGCCGTTGCCGGGGAGGATCTACATCAAGCCTACCAAGTACCCATCATAAACTCTCATCTCTTGCATTTGCATTATTCGCCATTTGCCTCTCGTTTTCCTCTCCCCCACTTCTAAAACATTTTCAAAAAAACACAAAAATATTTTCCTTTTTATTCGCCTTCTTTTCATTTGCCTTTTGTTTGCTTGTGTGCTAGATTGCTTGCTTTGTCACGATGTCTCAAGAAAATACTAAGTTGTGTGATTTTTCCAACACTAATAATAATGATTTTATTAGTACTCCGATTGCTCCCGCCACTAGTGCGGAATTTTATGAAATTAATGCCGCTTTATTGAATCTTGTTATGAAAGAACAATTTTCTGGTAGTCCTAATGAAGATGTTGGATCCCATCTAAATACTTTCGTTAAATTGTGTGATATGAAAAAGAAAAAAGATGTGGATAATGATATTGTTAAATTGAAGCTATTTCCGTTCTCACAACGAGATCGTGCTAAAACTTGGTTTTCGTCCTTGCCTAAAAATAGTATTGATTCATGGAATAAGTGTAAGGATGCTTTTATTTCTAAGTATTTTCCTCCCGCTAAGATCATCTCCCTTAAAAACAATATAATGAATTTTAAGCAACTAGATCATGAACATGTCACACAAACATGGGAGAGGCTGAAATTAATGATAAGAAATTGCCCTACTCATGGTTTAATTTTATGGATGATCATAAAAAATTTATTTTGGATTGAATTTTGCATCTAGAAATCTTTTAGATTCTGCCGCGGGTGGTACTTTTATGGAAATCACATTAGGAGAAGCTACTAAACTCTTAGATAATATTATGGCAAATTACTCTCAATGGCATACCGAAAGATCTTCTACTACTAAAAAAGTGCATGCTATTGAAGAAATTAATACATTAAGTGGAAAGATGGATGAACTTATGAAATTGATTGCTAGCAAGAGTGATCCTATTGATCCTAATGATATGCCTTTGTCTACTTTGATTCAGAATAATAATGAATCTGTGGATGTGAATTTTGTTCGTAGGAACAATTTTGGTAATAATGCATATAGAGGCAATTTTAATCCTAGGTCGTTTCCTAGTAATTCCTCTAATAATTATGGTATTTCTTGCAACAATTCTTATGGAAATTATAATAAGATACCCTTTGATCTTGAGAATAATATTAAAGATTTTATTAACTCACAAAAGATTTTCAATTCTATGGTAGAAGAAAAATTGCTCAAGATTGATGATTTGGCTAGAAACGCTGATAGAATTTCTCATGAGATTGATTCTTTTAAGATTAGATCTATGCCACCCAAGATATTAATGAGTCTCTGAAATCTATTCATATTTATATTAATGAAAGTAGGGAGAGAACCGCTAGGATGCGTGCTAAGTGAGAATGGCTAGAAAAAATATGTTTTTCTTGTTTTTGTGATAATCATGATGAAGATCTTAAAGTGATTGGTGTGACTCCTATTGAATCTTTGTTTTCTAATATAAAACTTGATAAAGAAGGGACTGGAGATGAGTCAACTTTATCTAGAAGGCGTCTCAATAATTTGAAGAGTGAAGATCTTAATGAAAAAATTGATAAAAGTGGGATTGGCGAGGTCAAAACTTTAACTAGTGATGAGCCCACTCTTTTGGATTTCAAGGACTTTAATTATGATAATTATTCTTCTATTGATTGTATTTCCTTGTTACAATATATGCTTATTCACCTCATGCTTATAATCAAAATAAAGCTTTTACTAAACATATCGTTGATGCTATGATGAAATCTTTTGAAGAAAAACTTGAGTTGGAAGTTTCAATCCCTAGAAAGATTTATGATGAATGTGAACCTACTATTAAAATTAAGATTAAAGATTATTAGTGCAATGCTTTGTGTGTTTTGGGTGCTAGCGTTTCCACTATTCCAAAAACTTTTATGTGATATGCTAGGTTTCCATAAACTTGATGATTGTTCTTTAAATTTGCACTTAGCGGATTCCACTATTCAGAAACCTATGGGAAGAATTAATGATGTTCTTATTGTTGCAAATAGGAATTATGTGCCTGTAGATTTTATTGTGCTTGATATTGATTGCGATCCTACATGCCCTATTATTCTTGGTAGACCTTTCCTTAGAACGATTGGTGCAATTATTGATATGAAAAAGGAAACATTAGATTTCAATTTCCGTTAAGGAAGGGCATGGAACACTTTCCAAGAAATAAAATTAAGTTGCCATATGAATCTATTATGAGGGCCACTTATGGATTGAACATCAAAGATGACAATACCTAGATCTATGCAATATGCCTAGCTAGGGGCGTAAAAGAATAAGGCTTGTTGGGAGGCAAGCCAATTTTATTTTATGTTTTATGTTTTTGCTCCTGTTTTTCAATAAATATGCAATTATACCTCTATTATGATTGTGTTTTAATGTTTTAATTAGTGTTTGAGCCAAGTAAGACTTTGGGATGATTTGGAAGATCGTTGATTTGATTTTGCTGAAAAACAGAAATGTTTGCGTCCATAGCAGAATTGTTAAAATTTGCTGGAACGTGGAAAAGTTCTGAATTTTTTTCTCACAAGATTGATATACAGATTGCCTACGCTTTCCTAATTTTTTAGAATTTTTGGAGTTACAGAAGTATGACTTTTATTCGGGTCTTTACAGACTGTTATGTTTTTGACAGATTCTGTTTTTGTTGTGTTTTTCGCTTATTTTGATGGATCTATGGGTAGTATCGGGGGGTATGAGCCATGGTGAAGTTAGAATACAGTAGATATAATGCAAATATAAAATTGGAATGAGTTTACAACAGTACCTAAAAGTGGAGATTTGTTTTATCATACTAACGGATCTCACGAGTTTTTTGTTGAGTTTTGTGTTGTGAAGTTTTCAAGTTTTGGGTGAAGTTTCGATGGACTACGGAATAAGGAGTGGCAAGAGCCTAAGCTTGGGGATGCCCAAGGCACCCCAAGGTAATATTCAAGGACAACCAGGCATCTAAGCTTGGGGATGCCCCGGATGGCATCCCCTCTTTTATCTTCAATCCATCGGTAAATTACTTGAGGCTATATTTTTATTCACCACATGATATGTGTTTTGCTTGGAGCGTCTTGTATTATATGAGTCTTTGCCTTTTAGTTTGCCACAATCATCCTTGATGTACACACCTTTTGAGAGGGACACACATTAATCGTGAATTTACTAGAATACTCTATGTGCTTCACTTATATCTTTTAAGCTAGGTAGTTGCTCTAGTGCTTCACTTATATCTTTTTATAGAATGGTGGTTTTATTTTGAAGAAATTGATGAACTCTCATGCTTCACTTATATTATTTTGAGAGTCATAAAAATAGTATGGCAATTTTCGTAGGTTATGAATTTAGTCCTAATATGATGGGAATTCAAGAGTGATATAATAAAAACTTTCATGAAGATTATTGAATATATGAGAAGTTTGATTCCTTGCATTTGTTTTGAGATATAAAGATGGTGATATTAGAGTCATGCTAGTGAGCAATTGTGGTTTAGTAAGAATATTTGTGTCAAGGTTTGTGATTCCTGAAGCATGCACGTATGGTCTCTCGTTATGCGATGAAGTTGGAGCATGATTTATTTTTTATTGTCTTCCTTATGAGTGGCGGTCGGGGACGAGCAATGGTATTTTCCTACCAATCTATTCCCCTAGGAGCATGCGTATTAGTAATTTTCTTCGAGGGCTAATAAAATTTTGCAATAAGTATGTGAGTTCTTTATGACTAAGGTTGAGTCCATGGATTATACGCACTGTCACCCTTCCACCATTGCTAGCCTCTTCGGTACCGTGCATTGCCCTTTCTCACCTTGAGAGTTGGTGCAAACTTCACCGGTGCATCCAAATCCCGTGATATGATACACTCTTTCACACATAAGCCACCTTATATCTTCCTCAAAATAGCCACCATACCTACCTATTATGGCATTTCCATAGCCATTCCGAGATATATTGCCATGCAACTTCCACCGTTCCGTGTTATTATGACACACACCATCATTGTCATATTGCTTTGCATGATCATATAGTTGGCATAGTATTTGTGGCTTCGCCACCATTCATATTTTTTATACATGTCACGCTAGATCATTGCACATCCCGGTACATGGCCGGAGGCATTCATATAGAGTCATATTTTTGTTCTAGCACTACTGCAAGATGCTACTAACACGACACTACAATCAGAGACCCTTCGACGAAACTGTGTGCGATGCATTAATCGCAAACGATGATATAAAAACCTATCAAAAAAGATGCAAAACGTTTGCGATGGCGGATACATCAAACACGGTTTAGATTTTAGTTGTGTGTGTGATGCAGGGCGTACGGTTCAGTTCAATGAACTATTTGCGATGAGGTAGAACAACAGAAACGGGCAGCCAGATGAAGGTGTGTGTGATATACGACATACAGTTCACACGGATAAACTATTTGTGATGAGGTGGAACAACAGAAATGGGCAGCCAGATGATGGTGTGTGCGATATATGGCATACAATTCACTCGGATGAACTGTTTGTGATTAGGCGGAACAAAAGAAAAGGTCAGCCGGATCAAGGTGTGTGTGATAGAGGGAAAACAGTTCACTTGGATGAACTGTTTGCGTTGAGCTAAGAGAACTGAAATGGTTCAATTTAACAGGATGTGTGTTATACGCGGCAAACAGGTATGTAATCAAAAATGTGTGCGAAGACCGATAATAACACAGACGATTGCTGCTAATAAGATGTATGTGTTGTGCGATGGGATTGCATACAGAACAACAACATATATATACACACTTATAAGGACATGGTTGCATAACCAAATTAAACATCCAATTACATAGGTGGCTACTACACACATGACATTTGCACACACCAAAGTAAACTATTACATGCATAATTACATAGGTGGCTACTACACACATGACATTTCCAGACACCAAAGTAAACTATATATTACATGCATAATTAACTAGGATAAACGATCATCTGATCATCATCTACTTCTTGTGACGCTTGCTGCTACTGCTCTGCTTGTGGCTCGATCCAGCCTCGTCGATTTCGGGAACGAGGCACTTCCTCATATCAACGATCCACTTGTGCATCTCGTAGCATGTGTACACGCTCTTGGCCGCGAACCTGAGATGAGGTTCATCCAGTTGCCGCATACAGGCCCCGTGCCAGGATACGGGACTTGTTCTGTTGGCATCATGCTTCATCTTTTCGCAATAGGGGTCGATGATGGCCGAGGCGAGTTCAACCAGGGAGTCCTTCTTCATGCTGCCCCAAACCCTATACTAGTCACGGATTTCGACAAGATTCTTGCAGGCCAAGCCCGTAACCATGAGTGCTTTTACATCATTGGAGGTTTCCACCGTAGCGAACTTGTAGTAGGTGCTATTGACAAACCTGGTGAAACGGTCGCAAGGCTCTGTGGCCATTCAATAGTGGTAGATGAGGACATGATGGCGCACATACAACTGGGCGACGGCAACCTTCTGATCTTTGCTGGGATGACCGCTGGTGTACTGGAGGTCGATGCCGACCACCTTGTACTTGTCTCGAGTAAGCAACTGCTCCGCGGTGTTGATGTAGTCCTCCACCACGGCCGGGTTGATGGTGTACACCACCGAGAGATCCGTCTCCCTCGCGTGGGTCTCCACTTTATGCTCGCCGAACGCCATTGGAGAGCCGCTAGATATCCTCTCTGTATGTGTCATCGTGGGTGTGCTTGTTGTGTTGTGGGGTGAGATCGAAAGGTTGAAGAGACTAAGCTTATAATGGCCGCGGGAATTAATGGGGAAGCCGGACGGCCTGGAATATTCGCACGCCCGGATGGCAGTTCTAATTTGTAGCTCATAATTCCAAAGTGCCGCACGTAACTGCATCGTGGCGACGCGCGTGGCGCAACCGCATGCATATGGGGCCCCCAACATGATAATGCGCTGGCCCCAACCGCTAGCAGAGCACGCGCGCAGGGACGCGAGAAGAGCCCTCTGCGGTTGCCTCAATGGCGAGCAACCATATATATGCATATAGCAGCTGAACACGTAAGGAAAAGTTGTCCACAAACCGAGCATGTGGAGGTACGCGAGCAGAGCGCGCCGCGGCGCCTAACGATGAGCACAGCGCGCTGCGGCACCTAATGGCGAGCAAAGCGCGCCGAGGGACGCGAGGAGAGGCGGGCACAGTGATACATGGCAAATAGGGCAAACTATGCGAGCGATGGCAGAGACATCAAGCACGAATCAAATTAGAGTTTCGTGTGCGATACGTGGCATACAGTTGATCCATCCGAGCTGTTTGTGATGGAATAAGCCGTGTGTGTTGTGGGCAAACACTTGCTGGTATACAACCGTCTACGATTGATGAATTCATCACCGACGGGTTCTCTAGTGTGGTCCGTGTGCTATGTGATATGCTCTGTCTGCACAACATCTATGCTTTGTGTACAGAAGAACAACATATATATATACTTATAATAGGACATGATTGCAAAACCAAATTAAACATCCAATTACATTATATAACAAATACCATAAATATTGCAAGGTTCAAATTCCAGCATTACAAGGCCCAAATTCAAAGATTACAAGGTTCAAAGTATTCTGACGCATAAAATTCATCTTCTTTAAAATCTTTTTCATGCATTATTTCTGCGAAAGGATCAGCCACCGAGAAGTCATATAGCGGCTCGATACAGTGACTTCCGAATAATCTGTCATATGAAGTTACAAACTGAAATTCAGCTTCTGCAGAGCCTTTTCCATTTAGCTGTAGACGCTTGCACTCTTTAGCAATCCATTCACTTCTGCGCAGTAAATATAGGGCAAACCTCATTACCTTCAGCAACCTTGCTTTCTCAACAAAGAACCTGGCAAATTTAATTTCTGGTGTGGTGCCTCGGTACTCGTTAAATGTAATTTCTGTGAGATGAAGACCAAGGCATTCAATGGGATTGTTATATTCCCCAACATTTTCTACTTTCGGGCCTGCTAGTATCTGCAAACGAAGACAACATATTAGTGCCTAGCTGCAGTTTTGAACACTTCAGGCCTCTTTGATTTGCAGGTTTTCTAAAATAAATGAAAAGAGTGAAATTCCACCTTCAATCTTTCATGATAAACTTTTATCATGAAAGCATGTCGGGCGAAGGAGTAAAATGCGTACAACACTAGCATCTCAAAAAATATATGTATTGAAATCCTCCAAATTTACTATAGAAATCATTCTATATTTGTCATTGTAATCATGGGTAAAAGTAACAAAAAATTGAGCTCCGTTGTGGTTAACAATTAACAGGAAAGGAGCATCACCTTGGTGTATAGCTTCTCCGTGCAAGGAAAGCATCTAAGGAATCTAACAACTTCATCCAGATCGGGGCCGACAGATTGTTGTGCCAAGATCTTCACTGTGCACAGAGGCGGGTCAAGCTTGTGGGAATAATTTTCTGGATGATAGGCGAACATATAGATCAACAAAAATTAGATAAAATGTTCTATCCAATAATATATAAGAAGGATAAGAAGACTATTGTACCTGAACGGATAATGATCCGGTAACAAGTTCGTTGAATTCAGCACAGGAATAGCCCAACACTGTCAATTTCAGTGCGTGAATGACCCTGATTCTTGCTGGACCTAATTTATCAAGTACATACAATCTCTCGAGGAAAGGCACATTCTCAATGACCATATCGTGAAACACCTCAACTGACAGCCTTGGGCAGTGCCAGCAATGCACATAAATCACGTAGACATTCGTCGAGGTGACGTGGAGGCTACTGAACCCATCCATCGCATGAAGACAAAGGTACTCGAGCGTTGTACAGCCGTCGAGCAGGCGCTCCAAATCCTCCTTCGAGATGCGGACAACAATGAGCTCGAGGTGCTTAAGTTTAGGGAGATGAAGAGTGTGTGCGGCATCAATCCGGGGGAAAATGCACTGCCTGAATGTAGCGCGATGCAGCATGGGCGCGAGGCGGAGCGTGGACGGCGGCAGCTAGCACGGACACGCAGCATGAAAGCTGAGCTCCTCTAGCCAATCTAGGGCTGGGGATAGGAACCAGTAGTGAAACCTGGGTTCGGCCTTGCAGTGGGAACTGAACCTGCCGATAGCAAGGTGTCTGACCGGCCCAGGGTGCGTGGTGAGGACGTGGGACAATGCGTCCAGGCGTTGCCGCTCCCCGCTGCAGAACTCGTGGTCGAAGATGAGGTCCAGGGGGTGGAGTGCCAGAGGGGGCGCCACCACCGCAAGAGGACAGTGGTCCACATGCCAGATTTGATGGGAAGGTGGGATATGATGGTTACCAACATCTCGTCGGGGAGGCTACTGATGAAGTCCATGTTCGCCGAAGGCTCTTGCGGTTCTGGCTTGACCCGCCCCCGCTTGTTGGCCGGCTCGTCCTCCATCTCACAGCAGGCGGCAATCCTTGGCGGCGGTGCTTGTAGATGAGAATGAAGGACTGTTCTACGTACCTTCCCGAGGCGGCCGAAACAAAAGTCCAAAACCATCAATAAATTGCAGTGCTCACGGCTCGCTTCCCGGTATGGAGAGTGTGCGCGGTGGACTGCTCACAGTCGTCCCGTCTAATCAAACAGCTGCACGCGGTAGTAAATGGTTAGTTGAACGCCCATGGTTGGAGTAATACGACCATTTGCGATAATAACGTGGTGGCTATTTGTTAAAAATGCCTAGGAAAATCAATGTATAAAAAGGCGAAACGAACCCTGAATAATTTCATATTTTTAGCACAGTTGCATGTTGCCTCTGTAAAATAAATCAAGGTGGGAAGAGATAGCGTATGTCGTTTCGCACATAGATCAGGTGACCAAGTTCCCTCTCGGAACCATGAGGCTTCTTGATAGAAGCTCTGTTTTGTATGAAAGAAAATATGGGTCAAAGCCGAGTTGAAAAGGGCAGCAATATCTAACTCCAGCTTACAAAAGGTATAAAAGCACGATGATTAATTGTTCATCAGGTTTACACAAAATCCAGATTGAACAGGATAGTAACATATAACTCAACCAAAGTTTTCGGCAGTCACAATCAAATGGATCGGTCTAATGCATAAAATCAAGATCCTGGGCCAGAAAATCAACTGGTACATGAAGACAAGTTGTTGTAAATAGAAGCCGAGAACGTTCAGAAGCCCTTTTGTCCACCTGAAACTTCTTTTTATGATGTTCAACGTGTCCATCCATGAGATTTTTTGTTAAAAACCTTAATCCTCAAGGACAATAGTACCCTCGCATTCAACAGGAAGAATGTGACAAAGCTAGTGTTTGCATGGGTGGATGGATATCCTTCCAGCGCTATTGTCCTCAAACGAATGCCATGAGAAGTGAGAAAATCCCGGTGCTTCTTATTCCACTGATTGGTTATACCTTTTTGTCCATGTGCTTTTACCTAAATAGACATGAAGACTAAAAATAGTTAATGTCTAAAAAAAAGAGTATGTCGCAAGAGCGACAGCTGAATGGTTAATTCTAGTAAATTATATATGGGCTTTCAATGTGCTTGAAATCATCACCTGTATATACAAATTCTCCAGACATGGAAAGCATCACAGCAAGCCAATAATCATGTTCAGATCAAAACACGACATACTGATATGTAAGGTATTGACAGAATCTAGCACCATTGATAGGGTATCCATGGACAAACTCTTCATTGAGCATAGAACATAATATTAGTACCAAAAGTGTACTCCAAGATGATATAAAACTTATGCACACAAATGAAAATGCAGCTTATGATTACAAAAGTGTTGATGATATAAAACTTATGCGCACAAATGAAAAATGCAGCTTATGATTACAAAAGTGTTGATGATAATATACAGTACCTGAATAAGTGTAGAGCCAACCACCATCTAGTAACCTTCAAGCGGATCAGGAATTACACCCAAGGTCTCCAGTTTAGGCACAGAGACCACATTTATTTGTGAAGGTGCACAACAATAATCAAGGAGCAACCTTTGGAGTGCAGGGGCATCGTTGATGATGAGCTCCTCTCCTTTAAAGCAAGTTCCAATGCTTACAAGGTGAGGCAACTTTATTTGGAGACAACGGATACGGATTTCTTTTTCAAAAACAAGTAGCAAGCGCTCTAGGGCAGGGCAGCAGGAGTGGATGATGTTGTGCAGTGAGGCCTTCGACAGATCGACCACCACAAGCGCGAGTTTTTTTAGCAATGGGATTCGAAGCATTTGTACCAGATTGTCTGCTAGATGGCACAGGGCCAAGGTGGTGGTGTGGAGAGAGGAGGAAAACCATGAGATGGACATCGGTGGTGAGGGCACAACTACAACGCTTGGTGGGAAGCTATTTGCATAGTAATTGTAGAACTCAAGATGCTCGAGTTTTTTGAATTGACGGGATGTCAACCATGCGTCCACCGTGTAGGGTATGTGCAGCAGGCGGCATGCCGGGATGCATAGGCATTGAACGGAGCCCTGGTGGGAGGAGATGATGGCTCCATGGAGTTCAAAATCATGAACGATAGATAGCCAGCGACAGTCGAGATTAAGAGGCGCGGCACGCCACAGAGTGCGCCACCGAGATGCGAGCACCTGTGTGTGGCAGCCATCCTTGGTGGGGAGAAGGAAGATGATCTCCCCAAGGATGGCGTCTAGGAGATCGCTGATGCGGTACGCCCGATATTCTACGGGTTCCTCGGATCCAGGGGCGTGGCCGCTTCTGCCCGCGCTGCTGGGTGCAGGATCTACAGCCGGCGGCGCCACTGGCCGGTGCCTCATCTGTGTACATAGCAATCTGAAAAAAGGCAGAAACATACATGTAGGACATTCAAAATAAATTCTCAAGATCTGGAAGAAAAAAAGGCACAAACATATATGTAGGACATTCAAAATCAATTCTCAAGATCTGGCTACGAATTATTAGCACGCACGCTAATCCTAGTTGGATTACTAGCAAAAAAATCATTTGTACAGAACAAACAATTAATCACTAACCATCGATACCATTCAAACAATCAATACACTACATGGATCTAACGAATCTTACTCTGATTTCATGGACTGGGTGAACATAACCAAGGATTTCTATTCCCAACAAAAGCGGGGCGGGGGGGACTAACCGGTTTTCCGTCGGAGTCGGAGTTGTTGCCCGAGTAGTTGTGGACCTCCGGCTCCGGCTAGGGAGGCACGACGACGGCGACGAAGTCAAGGTCGCGCTGCTGCCCGCGCAAGACCTCGTCAGCGGCGACAGCAACCTCTGCGCCCAGCTGCATGCGTTGCGCGGGTGCTTCACCAGCCCCGGCGTTGCCACTCCCTCCGATGGTGCGCTTCGTCAAAATCCTAATACACTCCATGCGGCGGTGACAACTATGGACAGGGGGTGCGGCCGCCTATTATGACCAGCGGATCGGGCGCGCCATTAATATGGAGCAGTGGGAGCAAGGTGGGCGGCAGTCAAAGGGCTCGCTCGCCTCCCGGTGAGCCTGCGCAGCGGACTGCTGGCATGCCTACCGTCATTTCACACAGCTACTAGCACGCCCCACGATGACTGGGTAGCGAACACGCACATGCCTCGGACTCCCGGTCTGCCTGCGCGGCGGACTGCTAGCATGCTTCTCATCAACTCACGCATGCTCGTACGGCACACGGAACGCGTGGCGGCACGTATTATATTGATTTTTCCTTTTTGATGATTAATTCTGCCACTTTATTGCTTAACCGAAGCACAACACGTACAGTGTTGGTCTAACGCACACGGTTCGAATAAAGTGTCCGTTTGCAATATTGATTGATAATTATTGATAATTTCTTGTATGTAAGAAGATTATATCAAAACTTGTCTCAATTTTTTTTTAAAATATCACAGTCTATTGGTGTCCATATGACACCACGATAAGTTTCATGAATTTCAACTTAGTTTTGGATTTACTGGATTTTAAAATCAAGATTCTCGATGTTAGAAATTTCTTGCATGGGGACTAAACAAGCACCCAGGGACACATACACATATGATTTTGCAATCCATTTTCGTGCACTTTCACGGGTTTCATGTAGATCAAATTTGATTTTTGCACATTAAATCCCTGGGAAATCAATCAATGTATAAAAATGGACAAATGTTATCTATTTTTTTCAATTTTTAACACTAAACTCCTTTGGTCGCATGTTCGCTGCAGAAAAAGTTTGACATGCATCTTTGGGCTACATGCACGCGGTGGTCCTAGGACACTCACTCACGTGTGACACTCTCTGTGGGCCCGCGAGGTCGCCGTCCAGCACTATGACATGCGGTGAGAGAGGTTAATTTGACCAACAAGGTTGGTCATTTTTTGGTTTTTGTTACGTACGATAGGAGTATATATATAGTACGCATTGAAGAGGGTGGCGGGGGGCAACATATACTACGCGTCATATAGGACAGTCACTCGCGTGCGATGCTTCCATCCGTGGGCCCGCGAGGTTGTCCTCCATCACTTTGACCCAACAAGGGGGTTTCTTTTTGGGTTGTGTTGCGGTAGGAGTATATAATATGCGTCGAAGAGGGGAGGAGGGGGCCGAGGCAGCACAAACTACACACACGTCTTGAACGATCTCGCTCCGTGTGGGGACTTTTCGGTTTCCGAGGCAGGTGCCACAAAGAAGTTATGCATATTGGGTATTAAAAACATCACCAACACATTGGGCCACGTGCAGATGATGGTTGTCACTCATTCGCCTGCGATGCTTCCCTCCATGGGCACGCGAGGTTGTCGTCCATCTAATATATGACACAACGAGAAAGGTAATTTGACGAACAAGGAGGATTATTTTCGGGTTGTGTTATGGTACGTAGGAGTATATATTACGCATTGAAGAGGGGAGGGGGCCCGCATATATATACTGCGTGTCATGAACCTCGGTTCGTGTGGGGGACTTAAAGGTTTTCGAGGCAGGTGCCACATCAAAGTTCTGCATATATATTAGGTATTCAAACATCACAACCACACGTCTCCATACATGTGTTTTGCCCAAAAGCAAGCGATGGCGGTTGTCCTCTAGCACTCACTCACGGGGTTATCGGCGAGATGCTTCATCCATCTATGTGTGCCCGCTTGGTCAATCACTTTGACCGACAGCGATAGAGGTTAATTTGGCTTATAATTAGGAGGGGATTAAATTTTGGTTCGTCTTATACGGTACGGTACATGCATGTCATGATGTGAGAGATAACATATTATACTTTGAGCGCATGTGTACGCATGAACCCCTCCCACCGGGTCGAAGTGGGGGGGGGGGGGGCGAGCACGCGACGCGTCATGAACCAGATCTGTGTGGGGACTGTGCGATTTTTGACCCATGCATGCTCCACATCAAAATGTTGTGCTTTTGGTATTCAAACATATATGCATGCATCACGCATGTCCATACATATGTTTGGGCACATGCATGCAGTGGTTGTCTTTGGACACTCTCCCTCGCTTGGTTATCATCGACGGCCTATATATTTGTGGGCCCGCATGGACGTCCATCACTTCGACCAACAACGCGAGAGAGGCTACCAGGATGGATTCTTCTTCTCTTTGTTCATGTTACCATATTGTCATACGTCGATCATGGTAAGATTCGAGACCTAAGTTTGAGGGCTTGCATACACATGAATCCCTATATATATAGTATACACGTCGTGAACCCTCGCTCCGTGTGGGGACTTTCCGGTTCCAAAAGCACGGTGCCACATCAAAGTTGTGCATTGGGTATATTCAAACACCACATGACACTTCATACATATGTTTGGGCCACATGCACGTAGTGGTTGTCTTCAGGCACTCCCTCGCGTGGTTATCGGCGATGCTAGCCTATTTGTGGGGCCGTGTGTGGACGTCCATGCATGACTTTGACCCAACAACAAGAGAGGTTATACGACTAAGGTGGTGATTCTTCTTGGTCAGTGTTACAATACGCCTTGGTGAGATGCCCCCTCCCACCGAATCAAAGTGTGTGTGGGTGGGCACAGTACTACTTCGCACTAGATGAACCTCCGTGGGGTCGGGGATGTCCGGTTAATTTGTGATGCACATGTGCCACATCAAATTTGTGATTTGGTTATTTAAATATCACACCACATCGTTTTCACACACACACACGTCCGCACACACACACACACACACATATATATCGGGCCACCCGCACATGTGGTTCGTATGTGGTCGCACACATCTAACGCCAGAAGAACACATCTGTGGGCCCGCACAAGGTCCACATTTGATCGGAAGCAAAGGGGGGGTGACCATGATGTACTCCTTTCGATTGTGTGTTACAGTAGGGTGAGATGTCAGACCTAGCTATTTGGGGGCATGCGTTCATAGCTAGGATTCCCCTCCCGCCAACACGAAGTGTGTGTGTGTGTGTGTGTGTGTGTCTGTGGGGGGGGGGGGGGCTAGCCATAATAACGTGCGCTTTGTGCGATAGGTGCCACATCAAAGTTGTGCATTGGGTATTTGAACATCAAACCACCCTTTTCATACATATATTTGGTCCACATGCAAGTGTGTTCGTGTTCAAACCCTTTCCCGTGTTTTTTCCGCCAAATTTATAAACAGCAGACGAGTCAGACGCAGCAATCATCTGCGATCGGGTACAAAAGAGACATGGTTCCCTAGGACTACCCGTGTGCCGCGCCCCTGTCACCCACATGATCACAGTAGATTGGGCTCCACGAGGCTTCCATCCCCCTCTCGAAAATATCTACTCCCTCGCAATCTCGAAAATATCTACCCGCCTAGATGATTTTTCTGTTTGATAGCACACGATTAGTATGTGTGGACCGTGTGCGATGTCTGTGCTCTGCTTCAATCAGTAGATCCAAATTTTCAGTAGCCCCGACATTTTACTCCTGCCTGCATCGCTTGCAATCTCAAAAATATCTGCTCGGCTGGAGTGTTTTTCTGTTTGATAGCACACGATTATTATGTTTTAACCGTGTGTGATGTTCGTTACTCCCGCCCCGCTCTGCTTCAATCCCTCCAAATTTTTGGTAGCCCCGCCATTTTACTCCCGCCTAGTAAAATTTTCAGTACCCGCGGCATTTCCTCAAACACCACCTTGGATCCAAATCTTTCGCCCACCCCAAATCCCACACTCACACACATACACACCACCCCTCCCTCGCTCGAAACCTAGCTAGGTTGCCGCCGCCTCCATCGTCAACCTCTGCCGGTCTGCCCGTGCAGGTTACCCACCGATATACATATCCTCGCCACCCTGAGTTTCTTAGATGACGCCTACGAAACACCCCCTTTCCCACAGATCCCCATCCCCACCCCCTCCCCCACTCCAGAGTGTCGCAACCTAAGCCCGACTATGCTTCCCGGGGAGCTCGAGGAGTGAATGGCCCAAAAGGGCTTTACCGCGGCCTCTTCGCCCGACATCGATGAGGTGGCCGTCGAGGACGCTGATGACGATGACTGGACGGAGCCTTTCAATCAGCGGGCTAGAGTATTCTGGCATGTCGCGGACGCCGGCTATGACATCGAGGTCGTCGACAGCGATGGCTTGATGCGGGCTATGTCACAGGTTAAGTTTCCCACCCCCAACCCTTCGGGTTCGACAGCCGTCGATCTCATCAATGGCCCTGTCGCTGATCTCCTACTGTTTGTTATGAACAATTTGCCATCCTTCATCGCCATGGAGACCCTTTTGTCATTTCCGAAGGACACGTTCTGTGACACTGGCTTGGGATCCTCAGCTGGCAAGTCAGACCTCATCGACGGCGACCACGAGGAGGAGCCAATCTGTGACAAGTGAGGAAACCCATGATTTGTTTTGTCGTGCCTCTTCACCGGGGGAATCCCATGATTTGTTTTCTCGAACCCCTTTTGTAGTGAGAACCTGTCCAGTATTTATTGCTATATTTGGTTGTTTGCATTACGCCTTGTTTATTTCTATGGTTTTTGGTTGTTTGGTTGTTTGTAGTTAGCATATGTCCAGTTTCAATTGCCGTCTTTGGTTGTTCATCGTATGCCTTGTTTATTTCAGCTATTCATAGTGTGATGTTCTATATGTGCTAGTATGAACTGTGCAGTTCAATTTCATCAATACCAATTTTAACAATAGCTCTATGAATGACTATATTTGGTTGCTATTAAGCATGTTGTACTCCCTCTGGATCTTTTTAGTTCGCATATAAGATTTGTCTAAAGTCAAGCCTCATAAAATTTGACCAACTTTATAGAAAAAAATACCAACATTCACAATATGAAATCAATATCAGTAGATGTGTCATGACTTAAATTTTCATATTGTATAACTTTAGCATGGTAGATGTTGATATTTTTTCATATAAATCAGGTTAAACATTATGAAGTTTGACTTCAGACAATTCTTATATGCAGAGTAAAAAAGGACCGAAGGGAGTATTTAACATGCCTTTCCATCTGATTTAACAATGGCACTGTTTGGATACTCTAACTTAGCTAGAGGCTAGAGTTAGTTTCTAGCTCATGACAATTAAAAGGGAGAGAGAGAGAGATTGGTGGAATAGTTGATTGTATTGCTTGAGCCTCGTGGGCATATATATAGGAGTACATGGTCATCTTGGAGTATAAGTCAAGGTAGAATAAATCCTACGCTATCCTACGTTTCCTAAATAACAATGATACTCAACAATGACTAACCCTAAACTAACTCTAGCCAAAGAGATGTTTGGATGACAGGGTTAGATTGACAATAAATGCACTAGGAGAACTAGCCCCAATTAGCACCTCTTGAGTAGGATAGTTGTTTTGGGTGGGTTAGACACAACTAGCTCAAACTAGCCCTCATGTTTGGATACTTTAGGGCTATTTGAGCCCAAACTAGCTCAAACTAACTCTAACCCATGGATCCAAACAGGGCCAATAACTAGTGTACTTAGACCTGCACAATACAAGTTTGAATGACTATGTTTGCTTGTTTTTAAATATTAGGCCTGTTGTAGTTAATAACACACCTTTCCAAGTCTTGTTTTTAAATATTAGGTTTTTAACAATTTGGTCTTGCACATGTAGGTCCTGCTGTCAGAGGTTTTGACCCACTGTTCGACCCTTTTTGCATATGGGGAAATGAGTTGTCCATGAATATCAGTCAAGTCAAGAAACTTAGAAAGATTGTTAGGATAAAGAAATTAGCGACAAAAAACAACAAGATCTTTGTCTGCACAATGAAGAAGACATCGGTTCACTACAGGATGGTTCTAACTGTTATACCTTGTCTTTTTAATTCCTTTGCGCCATTTCAAATCTAGAGAAGATATTTATGCATATCCTTGTTTTCGGGCCTTTCCAAAGCAGTTCACTGATGATTACCTCTCAAACCACCTGCATGGTCAGGAGGCGAGGAAGGTATTCATACAACACCCACGGTTCAATATTGAAGTCTTCCTAAAGAGGACGAAGGATGGACAGTTAATCATCCACAGGCACTGGCCTAAAGTTGCAAAGACCATCAACATCAATGAAGGCTCAATATTCGCCTTTCGCTTCAATAGTTTTCCAGATGAGATTCATCTGTCTATGTACCATCTATGATGCTAATTTCGAAAGGTTATAGATGTTGCATATGAAACTTGGTGCTGGTGCAATTGTGTAATGGGGTAGTTGAGTGCTGAAGCTATATGATGTTGTACTCTGATGTATTTCAATTATGAAATCCTGCTTCCTTAATACGAAAATGAAATATATTGTGTGCTTAATATGAAATGTCAATTATATTAATAAATGGATTATTAATAATAGACTAATTAGCCTACTAATCGGGTTTATATTGCAAACGGTTATTGAGAAAACACCATGGGCGATGACCTCAGACAACGCACACAGTTTCTAGGAATAAAACGTGTTGGATCAATGAACAATCACACACGACTTCCTCTTGAAAACTGTTTGCGTTATGCCACCATGTGCAAATGTTTACCACATAAAAATTGTGTGTGATGGATAGCCTATGCCACACAGTTTCTTCTACGCACTGTGTGTGATGCATTCAATAATGCAAACGGTAAAATTTTTAATATCGTCTACAATGACAACACTATCACAAACGATTTAATGGGGAAAATTGTGTGTGATGTACGTACGAACGGAAACATTTTCCCTGGATTGACTGTGTGGGATGTACATACGAACGGAAATGTACTTCTTGGATTGACTGTGTGGGATGTACATACGAACGGAAACATATTCCTTGGATTGACTGTGTGGAATGTACATACGAATGGAAACGTTTGTCTAGGACTCACTTTGTGGGATGTACTTACGACCGGAAACGATTGGGCCTGTATAATTGTATTTTTTTAACACAATTGTATGTATAACCGTATTTGATCACTCGTCGGTCGCACATGAGCTCATTTTGCCTAGCGTGTGTGACCTGAGGGCCTATCCCCGACGGTTCCTAGGTCGTGTGGGAAGGACCCCCCTATCGCCCACACTCACTAGGCGATGGTTCAAAATGCCGTCGCAGAAAGGGGTTAAAACCCGTTTGTATAGCACCTCGCTGTCCAGTGTAGTATCGAGTTGTAATTCTTGAGTTGTAAGTAAATAAAAGTGTGATGATCATCATTATTAGAGCATTATCCCATGTGAGGAAAGGATGATGGAGACTATGATTCCCCCACAAGTCGGGATGAGACTCCGGACTTAAATAAAAAAGAGGCCAAAGAGCCCAAAATAAAATAAAAAAAAAGAGAAAAAAAAGAAAATGAGAGAAAAAGAGAGAAGGGACAATGTTACTATCCTTTTCCACACTTGTGCTTCAAAGTAGCACCATGTTCTTCATGATAGAGAGTCTCCTATTTTGTCACTTTCATATATTACTAGTGGGAATTTTTCATTATAGAACTTGGCTTGTATATTCCAATAATGGGCTTCCTCAAATTACCCTAGGTCTTCGTGAGCAAGCAAGTTGGATGCACACCCACTTAGTTTTCTTTTGAGCTTTCATACACTTATAGCTCTAGTGCATCCGTTGCATGGCAATCCCTACTCCTTGCATTGACATCAATTGATGGCCATCTCCACAGCCCATTGATTAGCCTCGTTGATGTGAGACTTTCTCCTTTTTTGTCTTCTCCACACAACCTTCACCATCATATTCTATTCCACCTATAGTGCTATATCCATGGCTCACGCTCATGTATTGCATGAGAGTTGAAAAAGCTTAAGAGCGTTACAAGTATGAACCAATTGCTTGGCTTGTCATCAGGGTTGTGCATGATAAATACTTTGTGTTATGAAGATAGAGCATGACAAGATTATATGATTTTGTAGGGATAACTTTCTTTAGCCATAATATTTTGAGAAGACATGATTGCTCTATTAGTATGCTTGAAGTATTATTGTTTTTATGTCAATATTAAACTTTTGTTTTGAATCTTATGGATCTGAATATTCATGCCACATAAAGAAAGATTACATGATAAACATGTTAGGTAGCATTCCACATCAAATATTCTGTTTTTATCATTTACCTACTCGAGGACAAGCAGGAATTAAGCTTGGGGATGCTTGATACATCTCCAACGTATCTATAATTTTTGATTGTTCCATTCTATTATATTACCCATCTTGGATGTTTTATATGCATTATTATGCTATTTTATATCATTTTTTGGGACTAACCTATTAACCTAGTGCCCAGTGCCAGTTGTAGTTGCAGTTTTTTTCATGTTTTGTCTTTTACAGAAAATCAATACCAAACGGAGTCCAAGTGGAACAAAACTTTTTGACAATTTTTCTTGGGCCAGAAGACAACTAGGAAGCTTCGGGAGGAGGCCAGAAGGTCCACGGGTGAGCGACAAGCTCACCAGGCGCTCCCTAGGGGGGCACCCTATGAGCTTGTGAGCCCCCCGTGGCTCCTCTAACCCTAATCTCAGCTCTATAAATACCCAAATATTCCCCGTATACCAGAGGGCACACCAAAAATACTTTTCCACCGCCGCAAGTTTCTGTCCTCGTGAGATCCCATCTGGAGACCTGTTCTGGTACTCTGCCGGAGGGGGATTCGATCACGGAGGGCCTCTACATCAACCTTGCTGCCCTTCTGATGATGTGTGAGTAGTTTACCATAGACCTATGGGTCCATAGCTAGTAGCTATATGGCTTCTTCTCTCTCTTTGATCTTCAATACAATGTTCTCCTCGATGTTCTTGCAGATCTATTCGATGTAATCTTCTTTTGCAGTGCGTTTGTTGAGATCTGATGAATTGTGGATTTATGATCAGATTATCTATGAATATTATTTGAGTCTTCTCTGAACTCTTTTATGCATGGTTAAGATAGTTTTGTAATTCTCTCCGATCTATCGATTTGGTTTGGCCAACTAGATTGATTTTTCTTGCAACGGGAGAGGTGTTTTGTATTAGGTTCAATTTTGCGGTGTCCTCACTGATACATCTCTAGCGTATCTATAAATTATGAAGTATTCATGCCATGTTTACAACAATTTTATATAATTTTGGTATGATTTGAATGGAACTAACCTGGACTGACGCTGTTTTCAGCAGAACTGTCGTGGTGTTGTTTTTTGTGCTGAAATGTAAGTTCTCCAAATGAGCTAAAACTTTTTGACATTTTTTTTGGAACAAAATAGGCACTAGAAGCTTTGTGGGGGGACCAGAAGGTGACAGAGGTGGCCACCAACCACTAGGGCATGCTAGGGGCCTTGCGCGTGTGCTGGTGGGTGGTGGGCCCCTCAAAGCCCATCTTCACGTGAAACCGATGCAAAAAATCCTATAAATACAGAAACCCCCAGAAATAACCCTAGATCAGAAGTTCCGCCGCTGCAAGCCTCTGTAGCCACGAAAATCCAATCTAGACCCTGTTCTGGCACTTTGCTGGAGGGGGAAATCATCACCGGTGGCCATCTTCATCATCCCTATGGCCACCATGATGAGGAGGGAGTAGTCCACCCTCGGGGCTGAGGGTTTGTACCAGTAGCTATGTGTTTAATCTCTCTCTCTCTCTCTCGTGTCTTGAGTTGGCACGATCTTGATGTATCGTGAGCTTTGTTAATATAGTTGGATCATATGGAGTTTTCCCCTCTCTATCTTGTTGTGATGAGTTGAGTTTTCCCTTTGAGATTTCATTCTTATCGGATTGAATACTTCTATGGATTTGAGAGCACTTGATATATTTTTTGGCACTCAACTCGCGGATTCTCGAGGTGACATTGGGGTAATCTTTGCATAGGGGTTGATGCACGTTCTCGTCTTTGTTTCTCCAGTAGAAATCTTGGGGCACTCTTTGAGGTTCTTTATGTTGGATTGAGTATTATGAATCTGAAATTATTTGATGCATATCGTATAATCAACTCACGGATACTCGTGGTGACACTAGAGTATCTAGGTGACATTAGAGTTGGTTGATGTGTATCATACGATGTTATTTTAGTACGAACTCTTAGATAGATCGATCGGAAAGGATAACTTGGTGTTATTTTAGTACGAACTCTTGGATAGATCGATCGGAAAGGATAACTTTGAGGTGGTTTCGTACCCTACAAACAATTTCTTCTTATGTTCTCCGCTAGATAAGAACTTTGGAGTGATTCTTCATCGCACGTTGAGGGATGGTTATATGATCCAATTATATCAGCATTGTTGAGAGATTGCACTAGCGAAAGTACGGACCCTAGACCTCATTTTCAAGCATTCCAACACCGTTTGTGCTCTGTTTTATCAATTGCTACCTTACTATTTTTTTATTGTTCCTATTACAAAAATCAATATCTACTATCATTACTACACTTGTATCACCATCTCTTCGCCGAACTAGTGCACCTATACAATTTACCATTGTATTTGGTGTCTTGGGGACACAAGGGAACCTTTGTTATTTGGTTGCAGGGTTGTTTGAGAGAGACCATCTTCATCCTACGCCTCCCACGGATTGATAAACCTTAGGTCATCCACTTGAGGGAAAATTGCTATTGTCCTACAAAACTCTGCGCTTGGAGGCCCAACGCGATTCTACAAGAATAAAGTTGCGTAGTAGACATGAAGCTCTTTTCTGGCGCCGTTGCCGGGGATGTGAGTGCTTGAAGGTATATCTTTAGATCTTGCAATTGAATCTTTTAGTTTCTTGTTTTATCACTACTTTGGTTTATAAAAGAAAACTACAAAAAAATGGAATTGAGGTGGCCTCATATTATTCGTCTTTATCATGTCTTTCTTGAAAATGATGGAAAGGAAAATTGTGCTCAATTGATAGAAGAAGAATCCAATAAAATGTTTAGCATAAAATCTTTGAATGATGAGAACAATTGCAATGTTGCTAGTATTAATTCTTTGAATATCCATGATGCTAGTGATATGCAAAGCCATAAGCTTGGGGATGCTATGTTTGATGAAGATGATGTTTTTAGTCCCCCAAGTTTTGATGAGAAAAATTATTATGATGATAGTATGCCTCCTATTTATGATGATTATATTGATGAAAGTGGGTTTGTAAGAGTGTCAACTTTATGTAATAATGATCCCACTATTTTGGAGGGTGTTGAACCTTATTGTAATAATTATGAAAGTGGATTTGGAGAGGTCATGACTTTATTTAGTGATGATTCCACTATTTTGGAAGAGGTTTCAATTGACTATGATAAAAAAGTTCCTATCTATGATGATTATGGTGATGACATGTATGCTATAAAGAATAATGATAACCATGAAACTTGTCATCATGATTGTAATTTTCAATCACATGATAGTTATTTTGTTGAGTTTGCCCCCACTACTATTCATGAGAATAAATTTGCCTATGTGGAGAGTAATAAAAAAATTATGCTTGTGGATCATGAAAAGAATGCTTTATGTGATAGCTATATTGTTGAATTCACTCATGATGCTAATGAAAATTACTATGAGATAGGAACATATGCTTTTACATATCTCAGTAATATCAAGTTTCCTCTCTTTATGTTGAAAGTTTTGAAGTATCGCTTGTTTTGCCTTCCTATGCTAGTTGATTCTTGTTCCCATAATTTGTTTGGTCACAAAATACCTATGAATAGGAAGTGGGTTAGGCTTAAATATGCTTGTCATGCGATTCATGATGCTCTCTTTATGTCTCAATTCTTATCTTTTAGGTGAGCATCATTGAAATCATCATGCCTAGCTAAAAAGGCATTAAAGAAAAGCGCTTGTTGGGAGACAACCCAACATTTATACCTACTGTTTTTGTGTGTTCACATAATTATGCTACTGTATTAATCATGTTTTATAGCTTTTGTTTCAATAAATTACCAAGTAAAGCCTTTGGGATAGTGTGGATGATAGTTGACTTGATTCTGTGCAAAAACAGAAACTTTTGCGCCCAGTAACAGAATTCTTAAAAATCACTAGAGCGTCGAAAAACTCTGAATTTTTTACATATGATTTATATACACATTTCATAAGTTCTCCGAAATTTTCAGAATTTTTGGTGTTACAGAATATGAGCATAATTCAGATCTTTACGTACTGTTCTGTTTTTGACAGATTCTGTTTTCAATGCATAGTTTGCTTGTTTTATAGTTTCAATGGCTTATATTGGTCAATATAAGTTGTAGAAATTGTAGGGTTCAGTAGGCACTGTGTGAGAACAATTATGAATCTTGTCTTTGACAGTACCCAAGTGAATGATTTGTTTTATCATACTAACCCATCTCACGAAGTTCCGTTAAGTTTTGTGTGATTGAAGTTTTCAAGTTTTGGGTGAGATATCGATATGAGGAGAATAAGGAGTGACAAGACCCTAAGCTTGGGGATTCCCAAGGCACCCCAAGGTAATATTAAAAGAATATCCAAGCAACTAAGCTTGGAGATGCCCCGGAAGGCATCCCCTCTTTCATCTCCAACATTATCGGTAACCTTACTTGGGGCTATATTTTTATTCGTCACATGATATGTGTTTTGCTTGGAGCATCATTTTATTTTATTAGGATTTGCTTGCTGTTATTTAGAATAATTTTTTGTATCTTTTACTTCAATAAAAATGTCAAGTATATCCTTTGCTATGCTTATTTTGCAAGTCTATATGTGGCTGTTTGAAAACAGAAAGTTGCATGCTAGTGCGTGAATTCTTGAGAAAAGTCAAAATGAGATAAAATGTTGAAATTTTATGCATAATAAGCTATGATAAATTTTCTACAGTGTGGTAAATTTTCAGAATTTTTGGATTTAGGGAAGTGTGAGTATAGTTGCACTCTTTACAAACTGTCCTGTATAGACAAATTGCTGTTATGTTTGCACTGTTTGCATGTGTTTGCTTGTTTAATGATTCTATTCGAGGATAGGAGTATTAAATATGCAGAGGCATTTAGTATGAAATGTTAAATAATAATTTTAGTGATTTTCTATAGTGTAGAATGATAAGGTTATTGCATTGATTCATACTAACTTTTCTCACGAGTTCTTGTTGAGTTTTGTGTGGATGAAGTTTTCAAGATTTAGGGAAACCGTGATATAAAAGGAATTAAGGAGACACAAAAGCTCAAGCTTGGGGATCCCCAAGGCATCCCAAGATAATATTTCAAGAAGTCTCAAGCATCTAAGCTTGGGGATGCCCCGGTAGGCATCCCACCTTTCTTCATCAACAATTATCGGTTAGTCTCGGTTGAGCCTAAGTTTTTGCTTCCTCACATGTTGTGTGCTATTCTTGGAATGTCATTTTATTTTGTTTTGCTTGCTGTTTTAATAAAATACTTAGGTCTGAAAGTCTTTAAATGATAGAGAGTCCTCAAATGGCTACCTATTTACTTAACTACTCGTTTGATCTTCACTTATATCTTTTTGGAGTAGTTTTGTCATTTACTCTCGTGCTTCACTTATATCCTAAGAGTAAATCGTTGAATGAATTGAATATCATAAAGTTGAAATTATATGTGCTTCATATGCTTGTATCATACCTAGTAGTAGCTTCACATCGGGTTTAGAAAGTGAAATCTTTTGAAGCTTGACAATCACAATATTGGTCATACAAGCAATTCATGAATGATTAGTATAAGGAAGAGAACTTTCACATACAAATATATTATCTTGGACATCTTCTATGATTGTGAATACCCATTAATTGTTTTCAAACTTGAGCAAATTAGTTGAAGTTGGACAAGGAAGACAACGTAATGAATTATGGTTGTGTATATTTGCATAGAAGTTATATTGTTATGAATCCTCCAACATGTGGTGTTTGCTTAGGACCTTTTGCTAGCCAAAAATTCATACTAAGTAGAGATACTACTTGTGCATCCAAAAACCCTTAAACCCAGTTTCTTGCCATGAGTGTCCACCATACCTACCTATGGATTGAATAAGATCCTTCAAGTAAGTTGTCATCGGTGCACAAAGCAACAAAAATTGCTCCTAAATATGTTTGATCTTTTATTGTAAGGGAAAATAAGTGTTGTACAAACTTGTGATGGCAAAGTAATAAAAGCGACGGACTGCATAATAAAGTTGCGATCATAAGGGGCAATATAACGTGACATTCCTTTTCACTAAGAGCTTGGGCATCCAAAAATAAAAGCGCATGACAACCTCTGCTTCCCTCTGCGAAGGGCCTATCTTTTACTTTTCAGTATTTACTTTTATGCAAGAGTCAATAGTATACATCCTCATTCAACCTCAATTATTCTCTAGTTGGCAAGCATCATGTGGTGGGGAAAGATCTAGGCACATATGGCCAGTCAAATATATTTGATCATGATTTATTATTGTTGACAATTATCTCTATGATAAATGAGTTGGGAGGCGAAACATTAAGCCCCTGTCTTTCTCTGTGTTTGATGGATGCCATTTGTTCTAAAAATATGCTTTGAGTACTAGCAATCATAGAAGACTATATGATGATTGAGTATGTGTAGCTCTTACTTAGACTTTGTTGAGAATAAGTTGAATTGCAATTATTTGGTGACTAAGAACATAGGTTGTTAAGTTTCAAGAGAATTCATTGTTTGAACCATAACATGTGAATTGATTGCTACTTTATCATGAGAAGTTTTATGAGAAAGAGTTGCTGTTATGATGCTAGGAAAAGTGATTTAAATTATCATTGCTCAAACTTATGCACTATGCTAGCATTCACACTTCATAAATTATTTCTTTTATCATTTACCTACTCGAGGACGAGTAGGAATTAAGCTTGGGGATGCTGATACGTCCCTAACGTATCTATAATTTATGAAGTATTCATGCCATGTTTACAACAACTTTATATGGTTTTGGTATGATTTGAATGGAACTAACCTGGACTGACGCTATTTTCAGCAGAACTACTGTGGTGTTGTTTTTTGTGCAGAAATGAAAGTTCTCCAAATGAGCTGAAATTTTTTGACAAGTTTTCTGCAACAAAAGAGGCACTAGAAGCTTCGTGGGGGCACCAGAAGATGAAGGAGGTGTCCACCACCCACCAGGGCACGCCAGGGGCCTTGCTCGTGTGCTGGTGGGTGGTGGGCCCCTCGAAGCCCATATTCGCATGAAACCGACGCCAAAAAATCCTATAAATACAAAAGCCCCCAGAAATAACCCTAGATCAGAAGTTCCACCGCCGCAAGCCTCTGTTGCCACAAAAAACCAATCTGGACCCTGTTCCGGCACTTTGCCGGAGGGGGAAATCATCACCGGTGGCCATCTTCTTCATCCCTATGGCCACCATGATGAGGAGGGAGTAGTCCACCCTCAGGGCTGAGGGTTTGTACTAGTAGCTATGTGTTTAATCTCTCTCTCTCTCTCTCGTGTTCTTGAGTTGGCACGATCTTGATGTATCACGAGCTTTGTTAATATAGTTGGATCATATGGTGTTTTCCCCTCTCTATCTTGTTGTGATTAATTGAGTTTTCCCTTTGAGATTTCGTTCTTATCGAATTGAATACATTTATGGATTGAGAGAACTTGATATATTTTTTGGCACTCAACTCGCGAATTCCCGAGGTGGCATTGGGGTAATCTATGCATAGGGGTTGATGCACGTTCTCGTCTTTGTTTCTCTGGTAGAAATATTGGGACACTCTTTGATATTCTTTGTGTTGGATTGAGTATTATGAATCTAAAATTATTTGATGCATATCGTATAATCAACTCACGGATACTCATGGTGACATTGGAGTATCTAAGTGACATTAGAGTTGGTTGATGTGTATCATATGGTGTTATTTTAGTACGAACTCTTAGGTAGATCGATCGAAAAGGATAACTTGGTGGTATTTTAGTACGAACTCTCGGATAGATCGATCGGAAAGGATAACTTTGAGGTGGTTTCATACCCTACAAACAATTTCTTCTTATGTTCTCTGCTAGATAAGAACTATGGAGTGATTCTTCATCGCACGTTGAGGGATGGTTATATGATCCAATTATATTAGCATTGTTGAGAGATTATTGTCGTGGTAGAACACGGCCACCTATGAGGCCATCGGCCCCTTTGTGGTTCGGCAGGGGGAGGACGCGTTGCACAAAGAGCGGAGGCCGTGGAACAGCACGACAGTGGTGACACTGGTGGTTTTTACCCAGGTTCGGGCAGCTGAGAAGCGTAAAACCCTACTCCTGCTTTGGTGGATTGATGGAGAGACCGTGAAGAACGCGCGGCGCTCGAGCCCGGCAAGGTTGCCTCGGGGAGAGCAGCTACGCGCGTATGAGTACACGAGGGTCCGAATCCTTTCTAAGGTTGCCACGATCCTCCGTTTATAGGCTAAGGGGTGACCACAATGGCAAAACGGTCATTATCCAGCGATTAGATAGCTAACAGTGCTATCATACCTAACTCTGGCAGTTAGGACAAAGCGCATTAAATGCGCTGCCATGTGTCACGCCGTGGATGCGGGCCGACAGGCCTGCCGCGCCGCTCTAGTCATCTTCCATCTGTCTGCTTGACATGCCTCTGGATGGGTGTCATATGGTGGTGATCTTCTTCCTAAATGGCTGCCACGTGCCAAATGAGAGCCACTTAGTTATCTGGGGGCTTGACACCGCACCGATGGATGACTTGCGTTGCGATGCGGTGGAGCGGTGAAGTCTTGGCGGGGATGCAGGCCGCCAGTGGCCCTTGCAATCCTTGCTGGGGAAGTCTTGGGACTTGTCTTCGGGGTGGCCTCGACCCGACCAGGCTCGCCTGCCCGGCAAGGGAGGTTTTTCCTTTAGTGATATCTTGCTGTCTTGGCTTGCCTTGGTCTTCTCAATCTGCCCTTTGATTTCTCAAAGAGCTCTCTCTCTCTCTCTCTGGCTTGGTTCTATCTTGAATGCTTAGTGTTGCTTGCATTTCTGCCATTTGAGCCTGTGTACGGTCCGGGCAACATACGTGAAGGTTTGTTGCACCGACAGGAGCCCCTAGGCCTGGCCCAAATGTGCTGCCGAGCATCGTTGGGGTAGGCCCTATCAAGTACACAGGCAGGGGTCTTGCACTGATATTCTCTTTTTCTTGATATTTTCCTTGCTTCTTCATTAACCTGTGCTTGAGTCAGTTTCCGATTTTCCCGTGCGTCGTGCGAGACGTCGCGGGGGAGATTTACGCCATGACCCGTTGGTCGCCCACGTCCCACGATCACGGGGCGGTAACTGCCATTCCACTAACTCCCCTGCCCCCCTCCGTACCTGCCACGTATGTCGCATGCATTGCACAAGGTTGGTGGCGGACGCGGAGGGCACGGGAATGAGTGCTAAGGCAGAAAGCCAGGCGCCATGGATAGGCGCAGGAGGTCGGTCTTGATTCCGGGTACCATTAGTGACATAGAGGAGTTGGATTAGTGGATCGGGGCGGTTGCCTCCTGGGTGAGGAGCCAGCCCCCGGTCCTGTTCACCTATAAAAGGGAACACGGGCGAGGTGCTGGCTTACACACATCTCATCTTCCTTCCGTCTGACATCATCTCTCCACCATGGTGAGGGGGAGAGAGCGTAGCGGCACCCCAGTGGTGGCGACGCGGGCTTCTGCTCGACAGCGCCTCCCTCCTCCCGTTGGGGATGCGGGGGCGGAGCCCGCCGTGAGAGGAGGCGGGAGAGGACGTGGCCATGGTCGTCGTGGCGCTCGGGGTCGAGGAGGAGGGGCAGTGATAACCCACAATTATAGGTGATCGCAACAGTTTTCGAGGGTAGAGTATTCAACCCAAATTTATTGATTCGACACAAGGGGAGCCAAAGAATATTTGCAAGTATTAGCAGTTGAGTTGTTAATTCAACCACACCTGGAGATTAATTATCTGCGGCAAAGTAATCAGTAGCAAAGTAATATGATAGTTTTGATAGTAGTAGCAACAGCAATAGTAATAGTAACAGTGATAGCAATGATTTTGTAGCAGGTGTAACAGTAATGGTAGCAGTAGTAACTTAGCAAGAACAATATGAGAGAAATTCATAGGCATTGGATTGGTGAATTCGTTGGATGATATTCATCATATAACAGTCATAACCTAGGGAGATACGGCACTAGCTCCAGTTCATAAATATAATGTAGGCATGTATTCCGTAAATAGTCATACGTGCTTATGGAAAGAACTTGCATGACATCTTTTGTCCTACCCTCCCATGGCAGCGGGATCCATATGGAAACTAAGGGATATTAAGGCCTCCTTTTAGTAGAGAAACGAAACAAAGCATTAACACATAATGAATACATGAACTCCTCAAACTACGATCATCACCGGGAAGTGTCCCGACTTCTGTCACTCCGGGGTTGCCGGATCATAACACGTAGTAGGTGACTATAACTTGCAAGATCAGATCTAGAACATAGATATAATGGTGATAACATAAACGGTTCAGATCTGAAATCATGGCACCCAGGCCCAAAGTGACAAGCATTAAGCATGGCAAAGTCATATCAACATCAATCTCAGAACATAATGGATACTAGGGATCAAGCCCTAACAAAACTAACTCTATTACATGATGAATCTCATCCAACTCCTCACCGACCAGCGAGCCTACGAAGGAATTACTCACTCCCAGTGGGGAGCATCATGGAATTGGTGATGGAGAAGGGTTGGTGATGACGAAGATCAAAGATCCCCCTCTCCGGAGCCCCAAACGGACTCCACATCTGGCCTCCAGATGAAGAACAGGAGGTGGCGGCGGCTCTGTCTAGCGAAACGCGACAATTCTTTCTCCCTAATTTTTTTCTCCAAAAATGTGAATTTATAGTGTCAGGGTTGAGGTCTACGAGGCCACCAGGTGGGGACAACACACGTGGGCGCGCCAGGAGGGGGGGCGCGCCCTGGTGGGTTGTGCCCACCCAGGTGCCCCCCTCCAGTGGTTCTTGGCTCCATAAATTCTCTTTTATTGTATAAAAAATCCTCGCAAAGTTTCGTCCCAATCCGAGAACTTTTATTTCTGCACAAAAAACAACACCATGGTAGTTCTGCTAAAAACAGCGTCAGTCTGGGTTAGTTTCATTCAAATCATGCAAATTAGAGTCCAAAACAAGAGGAAAAACATTAGGAAAAGTAGATACGATGGAGACGTATCAACTCCCCCAAGCTTAAACCTTTGCTTGTCCTCAAGCAATTTAGTTGATAAACTGAAAGTGGAAAAGAAAAACTTTTACGAACTCTTTTGCTCTTGTTTACATAAATAAGCTTAAGTAGCACCCAGGTTTTCAGCCAAGATCATGACTAACCATGTCGACAATAACTCTTAAAAATTAAATTAACTCATATCAATGGCATAATCAACTAGCGAGCAATAATAAGATATCTCAAATGACAACACTTTGTCAAAGCAACCATGATATAAAATGACACTAGTGGTATCTCGCTAGCCCTTTCTGAGACCGCAAAACATAAATGCAGAGCACCCCCAAAGTTCAAGCAGTGACTAAACATTGTAATTCATGGTAGAAAATAACCAGTCATGATGCACCCAACATTAGCTACACACAATGCCTGAGGATGACAATAGTGCTCTCAGGATCTGGCGCTTATTTGAGAAGGTGATGACACAACATAAAAGTAAATAGATAGTCCCTTCGCAGAGGGAAGCAGTGATTTGCAGCGGTGCCAGAGCTCAAGTTTTTAAAACAGAGGTAAATGAAATTTTGAGAAATGCACCCTTCTTGTTTACTTCGCGACCATTAGTTATCCGTATCTTCCATGCTAAACACATTAGTAGCGGTTCCCAAGCGATAAAAATAAAGGTTTACTCCCCCTCCACCAACAATCACACTCCACGGCTGATCCGAAACAACGAGTACCGTCCATACCAACAATAGTCCTGGGGGAGTTTTGTTTAATTATTTGCAATTTGATTTCGGGACTGGGAATCCCTATTACCGCCCCTCTCGTGCAAGGACGAGTGAATAAACACTCATCATGAGAATAACCCGCTTAGCATGGAAGATACTGACTACCTCCTGCCGCTCTATGAACAATCCAGGCACACAAAAAGGATATTTATTTGAAGTTTTTAGAGGTGGCACATGCAAATTTACTTAGGACGGCAGGGTAATACCGCATATAGGTAGGTATGGTGGACTCATCTGGAATAACTTGGGTTTTAGGATTTTGATGCACAAGCAGTATTCCCGCTTAGTACAGGCGAAGGATAGCAAATAGGTTGAGAAGCGGCCAGCTAGAGAGCGAAAACGATCATGAACATGCATTATGCATAAGTAACATTGGATACTAGCATGAGTAGGATATGAACACCATGAACATAAATATCATAGAGGCTATGTTGGTTTTGATTCAACTACATGCATGAACATGTGCCAAATCAAGCCACTCGAACATTCAGAGGAGGATACCATATCATCATACTACATCACAATCATTTTAACGCAATGTTGACATCCAAGATAAATCATTATCCACTCCTAGCTACTTAAGCATGGCATGAGAAACTATAATCTCTAATTGTTATTGCAAACATGTTTGATCATAATAGGCTGAATCATGGATACTAGGTTAAACATATTTACAAAAATAGAACAAGTCGAGTTCATACCCGTTTCTCTCTGCCACAGCCGGTTCACCAAATATCGTCATTATTGCCTTTCACTTGCATGACCGAATGATATGAAAATGATAATAGTGCAAGAATGCCATGGACTAAGCTGAGATCTACAAACATTTTATTCAAGAGGAGAAGACAAGGCAATTTGAGCTCATTTGTTAGATTATTAGTAATGCATATGAGAGCCACTCAACATTTTCATCATGGCATACTCCTCGGTGTGACTCAATAAAAGGAAAAGAAATCCAGAGAAACATAATGAAATATCTTTGGAGTTTTTAGTTTTTTCTTGAAGAAAGCAAATTAAAGACAAGGAAAAACAAAAACGAGGAAAACTATTTACACGGGAGAGCTCCCAACAAGCAAAAGAAGAACGAGGAAATCTTTTTGGGTTTTCTTTTAATACTACAACTAACTACACTAGAAAGAAAAACTGAAAAGAAACAAGAAACATTTTTTTTGTTTTCTTGAAGTTTTTTTTCAAACACACAAGAAGAAGGTGAGAAAATAAATCTAGCATGGATAATACAATGAAAAAGTGTGAACACCGACAACTGGAATGAAATGTGTAAACATGAATGTAATGTCGGTGGGCATACGTACTCCCCCAAGCTTAGGCTTTTGGCCTAACTTGGTAAACACTGTCAATGGCCTGCATAGTGGTAGGAGTGATAGCTCACGGAGGCTCTAGGGGCAGCCTCCTCAGCCCGCCGTGCAACCACAACCTCCGCGTTGTGCGCTCGGGCCTCGCTCTTGAGAACATAATATCTTCCCTTACTGCGAACATCAAAGAGAGCAGGCGCATGCAAATATGTGTCCACCATGGACCTTTTATTAAATAACAGATTATAAGTAAAATTATGGGCTTCACCACTAAGGATCTTATGATGTTTCATGGCATCAAAGTCTAAATACTGCGTGGGTAGGATGGGATCATAAGGCCAAGGTGAAACACCTAGCTCCCTTGCTAAACGTGTGGCATATATTCCACCATAAAAATATCCACTACCGGCGTTGTGTTGCAACCTGCGCGCAACAATCACTCTGAGGTTAAAACTTTTGTCACCGGTGAGAGCGGTGCGTATGAGGCTCAAGTTAGGGGCACAAAGTGTGCTACAATCTTGTTTGCCTACAATGCATTTTCCATTAAATAATGCAAAGTATTGAATTGAGGGAAAATGAATGCTCTTTATTCTACCCTGTGTTACTCCTCTAGTCTCACCAAAGCAAAGGCTAGTCAAGAATATCTCAAACTCAGATCTTGGTGGTACATCCAACGAACCCCAAAATGGAATTTTGCAGTAGTTAGAAAAAGTCTCTAAGGGTAGAGTGAAAGGATAGTCGTACAGCTTAAACGACATTCTAGACTCACGAGGATCGAATTTAAATTCTTTAGTAAATGATTCAGTGAGACTGAGGTGTTGGTTGCACTTATCTGCAATGTAGGGACCGAGCTCGGCATTGTGAACATATTGCTCAAATTCTTATTTAATACCTACACGCACAATATAATCATTGCATGGCCATAAACATGATTTGGTGGCAGCATCTTGAATGGAATTTTCACTTGGTTCAACATAAGACCGGCGAACGGAGCTGCTACTAGAAGATGCCTCCGAGGACTTCCTCCTCGAAGAACTCCTTCCAAAGAGGTTCATCATATTTTGCGTACAATTTCTGAAAAAATTTGGGTCACAAAATTTTGTCAACAAAACTTCACAAGATTGATAGCAACTACTCATAGGGATGCATAGAGGCCATAACAAGCATTCAAACTACTTAGAACTCTAAGAATTCAACATGCAAGCTCATCTATAGCAGCACCAAGAGTAGCTATTTATTCAAAATATAAACCACTAAAGCAAAAACTAATTGGACCAATGGAGGAGTCACATACCAAGTAGCAATCCCCCAAAACAGTTTCAGAAACGGAGCTTCGAGCAAAGAGATTGAAATCCGTGGGTTTGAGAGCAAGAACACGAAAGAGAGAGCAATGGTGATTTTTTTCTGGAGGTAGGTGATGACATGGACTAAAAGATAAGTGAGGGGGACCACAACCCACCAGGGCGCGCCTGGGGGTGCTGGCGCACCCAGGTGGGTTGTGCCCACCTGGTGCACCCCCCCTCTGATGTTATTTGCACCAAAAATTCTTAAATAAACAGAAACAAATCGTATTAAATTTTCAGAGTATTCTGAGATCTTTTATTTTTGGGTCATTTTTTATTGCACGGAAAATTTGGAAAACAGACTAAGCATGGCATTTTATTTTATTTAACTAAGAAAAACAGAAAATAAAAGTAAAGGACAGAAAGTAGTGCTCACTAAATTCATCAACTTCATACTTCCCAAAAATAAGGTTGATCAAGTCTTATTAACAACCACCTTCGGTTAGCATGAAACCGAAGAACTTTCGTAAAACACTAAGTTACCTCAACGGGGATATGAATGTCCCCAACAATAAGCATTTCATATTTCTTTTTGATAGTAGGTAGAGGTATTTGAAAACTTCCAATAGTGATTGTCGGAGATTTTTCAATAACATTAATACCATTCACTTGGAATTGTTTCTTCAGAAAGTGCACCGTATGCTCATTACCATTGATATGAAAAGTGACCTTGCTTTTATTGCAATCAATAACAGCCCCTGCAGTATTCAAGAAGGGTCTACCAAGGATAATCGACATGTTGTCGTCCTCAGGCATCTCAAGAATAACAAAGTCAGTTAAGATAGTAACATTAGCAACAACAACAATGGGCACATCCTCACAAATACCAATAGGTATGGCAGTTGATTTGTCGGCCATTTGCAAAGATATTTCAGTAGGTGTGAGTTTATTCAAGTCAAGTCTTTTATATAGAGAGAAAGGTATAACACTAACACCAGCTCATAAATCACACAAAGCAGTTTTCACATAATTTCTTTTGATGGAGCAGGGTATAGTTGGTATTCCCGGATCTCCAAGTTTTTTAGGTACTCCATCCTTAAAAGTATAATTAGCAAGCATGGTGGATATTTCAGCTTCTGGTAGTTTTCTCTTGTTGGTGATGATGTCTTTCATGTATTTTGCATAAGGAGGCATTTTCAGGATATCAGTCAAGCGGGTACGCAAAAAGACTGGCCTAAGCATTTCAGCAAAGTGTTCAAATTCTTCATCATCTTTCTTCTTAGTTGATTTAGGTGGAAAGGGCATAGATTTTTGAACCCATGGTTCTCTTTCCTTACCATGTTTTCTAGCAACAAAGTATCTTTTATCATACCTCTTATTCTTGAGTTGTGGGTTATCAAGATCTACAGCTGGTTCTATTTCAACATCATTGTCTGGTTCTTTATTATTTGTTTGAGTATCTTCATGAACCTCATCATTATCTTTTTCATTATCAGAAGGTCAGTGTTCATTACCAGACTGAGTTTCAGCATCAGAAATAGAGACTTCATTATCATTATCAGGAGGTTTTTCTACTTCAGGTTCACTAGAGGCATGCAAAGTCCTACCATTTTTCTTTTTCTTTTTAGAAGGACTAGGTGCATCAGTGTTAATTCTTTGAGAGTCTTGTTCAATTCTTTTAGGGTGCCCCTCAGGATAAAGTGGTTCCTAAGTCATTCTACATCCTCTGGTCATTACTCTAACAGCATGATCATTGATATTATTATTCATTTCATCAAGCAACTCTCTTTGAGATTTAGCAACTTGTTCTAATTGAGTTTGAACCATAGAGGCATGCTTTCCTACACCTCTGACATCATTTGAGATTCTGAATAACAAGTCACTCAAGCGAGCAATCATATCAGAATTATATTTCAATTGTTTCATAACAGTTGCATTGAAGTGATCTTGCTTTCTAATGTAATTATCAAACTCATATAAGCATTGACTAGGATGTTTATTATAAGGGTTATCACCTTCATCGAACTGCAATAAAGAATTTACCTCTACCACCTTGGGTGGTGGTGGTTTTTCAAGCCCATGTATTTCTTCGATAGGTGGTAAATTTTTAACATCCTCTGCTTTAATACCTTTTTCCTTCATAGATTTCTTTGCCTCTTGCATATCATTAGGACTGAGATATAAAATGCCCCTCTTCTTCAGAGTAGGTTTAAGTGGTGGTTCAGGAAGGATCCAATCATCATAATTTCTCAATATGTTATTCAATAATTCTTCAGCTTGTCCAATAGTTCATTCCCTGAAAACACAACCAGCACAACTATCTAGGAAGTCCCTAGAAGCATCGGTTAGACCATTATAGAAGATATCAAGTATTTCATTTTTCTTAAGCGGATGATCAGTCAAAGCATTAAGCAATTGGAGAAGTCTCCCCCAAGCTTGTGGGAGACTCTCTTCTTCAATTTGCACAAAGTTAAATATTTCCTGTAAAGCAGCTTGTTTCTTATGAGCAGGAAAATATTTTTCAGAGAAGTAGTAAATCATATCCTGGGGACTACGCACACAACCAGGAGAAAGAGTATTATACCAAGCCTTAGCATCACCCTTTAATGAGAACGGAAATAATTTGAGAATATAATAATAGTGAATCTTCTCATCATGAGCAAAAAGGGTGGCTATGTCATTCAACTTAGTAAGGTGTGCCACAACAGTTTCAGTTTCATAACCATAAAAAGGATCAAACTCAACCAAAGTAATTAACTCTGGGTCGACAGAGAATTCATAATCCTTATCATCAACAAATATAGGCGAAGTAGCAAACTTAGGATCACATTTCATTCTAGCATTCAAAGATTTCTCCTTCAGTTTGCATAATAATTTCTTAAGATCATCCCTATCATTGCAAGCAAGAAAGTCTCTAGCTGTCTCCTCATCCATAACATAACCTTCCGGTATCTCAGGCAATTTATATCTAGGAGAACTAGACCTAATAGGTGTTTCAAGATTTTTAGTTTCAAGCTCTTCATCAGTTTCAAAAATTTCATCAGTTTCAGCATTCTCAAAAGCTTTAGTTCTAGCAAGTTATTCATCAAGAAATTCACCTAGTGGCACATTATCATCAGGCAAGGTACTAGAATCATCATGAGTAGCATTCATAGTAGAAGTAGCATCATCAATAACTTGCAACATATCAGAATTAATAGCATGTGGTGGTGTTGCAAGTCTACATATAACAGAAGGTGAATCAAGTGCAGAGCTAGATGGCAGTTCCTTACCTCCCCTCGTCTTAGAGGGAAAAATCTTAGTCTTACCGTCCTTCAGATTCTTCATAGTAATAATTTGATAATAATCCCAAGTGACTCAACAAATATAGCTATGCTCCCCGGCAACGGCGCGAGAAAACGGTCTTGATAACCCACAAGTATAGGGGATCGCAATAGTTTTCGAGGGTAGAGTATTCAACCCAAATTTATTGATTCGACACAAGGGAAGCCAAAGAATATTTGCAAGTATTAGCAGTTGAGTTGTCAATTCAACCACACCTGGAGATTAATTATCTGCGGCAAAGTAATCAGTAGCAAAGTAATATGATAGTTTTGATAGTAGTAGCAACAGCAATAGTAACAGTAACAGTGATAGCAATGATTTTGTAGCAGGTGTAATAGTAATGGTAGCAGTAGTAACTTAGCAAGAACAATATGAGAGAAATCTGTAGGCATTGGATCGGTGAATTCATTGGATGATATTCATCATATAACAGTCATAACCTAGGGCGATACAGCACTAGCTCCAGTTCATAAATATAATGTAGGCATGTATTCCGTAAATAGTCATACGTGCTTATGGAAAGAATTTGCATGACATCTTTTGTCCTACCCTCCCGTGGCAGCGGGGTCCATATGGAAACTAAGGGATATTAAGGCCTCCTTTTAATAGAGAACTGGAACAAAGCATTAACACATAATGAATACATGAACTCCTCAAACTACGGTCATCACCGGGAAGTGTCCCGACTTCTGTCACTCCGGGGTTGCCGGATCATAACACGTAGTAGATGACTATAACTTGCAAGATCGGATCTAGAACATAGATATAATGGTGATAACATAAACGGTTCAGATCTGAAATCATGGCACCCGGGCCCAAAGTGACAAGCATTAAGCATGGCAAAGTCATAGCAACATCAATCTTAGAACATAATGGATACTAGGGATCAAGCCTAACAAAACTAACTCAATTACATGATGAATCTCATCCAACTCCTCACCGACCAGCGAGTCTACGAAGGAATTACTCACTCCAGTGGGGAGCATCATGGAATTGGCGATGGAGAAGGGTTGGTGATGACAAAGATCGAAGATCCCCCTCTCCGGAGCCCCAAACGGACTCCATATCTGGCCTCCAGATGAAGAACAGGAGGTGGCGGCGGCTCTGTCTAGCGAAACGCGATAATTCGTTCTCCCTGATTTTTTTCTCTGAAAATGTGAATTTATAGTGTTAGGGTTGAGGTCTGCGAGGCCACCAGGTGGGGACAACCCACGTGGGCGCGCCAGGAGGGGGGCGCGCCCTGGTGGGTTGTGCCCACCCAGGTGCCCCCCTCCGGTGGTTCTTGGCTCCATAAATTCTCTTTTATTGTATAAAAAATCCTCGCAAAGTTTCGTCCCAATCCGAGAACTTTTATTTCTGCACAAAAAACAACACCATGGTAGTTCTGCTAAAAACAGCGTCAGTCTGGGTTAGTTTCATTCAAATCATGCAAATTAGAGTCCAAAACAAGAGGAAAAACATTAGGAAAAGTACATACGATGGAGACGTATCAGGCGGCATTCTGATCACACCTCCCCCGGCCGTACAGGACCCAAACGAAGGCTACGTCGGGAACCAGCTGCTGGAGTTTATCGTCAAGTTGCACGGGCCCCCGCGCAGCCGTCTTCAGTTTCCCAGCACATTCGCAAGGGTGATGGAGGTCGAGCAGCCGCCGGGGCTAAGGCTGCATATGAGGGGCTGCTGTAATGGCAGCATGCGGGCGGATGTGGAGTTCCCCACTCCTCACGACATGCTTCTCCGGCGTGGCTGGAAGACCTTCGCCCGTGCCCATAGCTTGGCGGCTGGGCACGTTCTCCATTTCAAGTTAATGGACGCCGCCCTGCTCTCCGTCAAGGTCTTCGGGTGTTCGGGCTGGGCTTCTGCCCAGGCACTCCTTTTGCCCTCTTTGCCTCCCACTGTAGTTCCTAGGAGGAGAGGGACAAGAAAGGGATTACGGGGCACTTATCTTTTTTCAATCTAAAACATGTAGGCACTTGCCAAACTTTAGTTCCAAATATGTAATCTCTTCTATCCATGTTTGTACTATGTAAGCCTTGTACTTGTTTATCCGCATATTAATGAAAAAAGACGGTCTTGCCGGGTACTTGTGCATGTATTATATCCATGCAGAGGAGGAATGCCTCTATACTTTTAAGAAAACAAGTTTTCTCCGGCAAGCTATCCTGCCGGTGCCTTCCATTTGTTGCCGCGGGGCTTGGCCTGCCGGGCTCAAAACTATGGAAGGGGACCGGCCCCTCGTCGAATCCCCTTTGTCAAAAGCCACTACAACCATCCTGACCGAAGCAACACTCGGGTCAGAGGATGGGAGCACATATGCTTCGAAGGTGACGAGGTTTCTCTATGCACAAGTTTTCTTCTTACAGAGACATGTATGGATAAAAAAAGGAACTTATTTGTTTTGCTTGTCGGGGATAAATATGTAAGCTTGTTTCCGTTTCTTCTTCTTGGGACCGATTCCGCGGCAAGAGTACTGCACTTAGTGCAGAGGAAAACAAAGCAACATATGATCTTATCTATATGATCAAGGCATGCTCATGTTATGCTATGCATGCATGCAAGTTTTTTGGGGCCCCCCAGCGCTTCATTTTATTGTCTGTGCTCAGGGTCTATGCCTGGCTTTGTACAAAGGGTTACATGCGCATCGGCAAGGCTTGTACAAAAGGGTGGCTGCCGGGCAGGGCCCGACAGCCGCGCCTTACGGGTAGAACTTATGAAGATGCTCAATGTTCCATGAGTTTTGCAACTGAATGGCATCTTCGGTCTCCAAACAGACTGCGCCAGGTCTGGTGACTCGTACTACTCGGTAAGGGCCTTCCCACTTCGGCGTCAACTTGTTTGCACCCTTGGTGGACTGAACACGCCTAAGGACAAGGTCGCCTTCCTCAAGGCTCCGGGCATGAACCCTGCAGCTGTGATAGCGACACAGGGCTTGCTGGTAGCGTGCAGCACGCGTAGCAGCCCGGAGACAGTTCTCCTCAAGGAGCACGGCATCATCATGCCGGTGCTGCTCTTGCTCTACTTCATCGTAGGCAAATACTCGAGGTGACTCGTATATGAGTTCCGTGGGGATCACTTCTTCTGCCCCATAGACTAGGGAGAAGGGAGTCTGGCCGGTAGCTCGATTTGGTGTCGTACGGATGGACCAAAGAACCACCGGAAGCTCGTCGATCCAGCGTCTGCCGCACTTCCGCAGCTTGTCGAAAGTTCTTGTCTTGAGTCCTCGCATCACTTCAGCGTTCATCCTCTCAGCTTGTCCATTGCTTCTTGGATGAGCAACAGAGGCGAATGAAACCTTGCTTCCAAGGGTTTGAACGTATTGCATGAAGGCGCGGCTTGTGAATTGGGTGCCGTTGTCAGTGATGACTCTGGCGGGTAGTCCGAAGCGGCACACCAATCCCTTCAAGAACTTGATAGCTGACTGTGCGGTCACCTTTCTCACAGGCTCCACCTCCGGCCACTTTGTAAACTTGTCGATTGCGATGTACAAGAATTCAAATCCCCCAATAGCACGGGGGAAGGGGCCCAAGATGTCGAGCCCCCAGACCAAAAATGGCCATGACAAAGGGATCGTCTGGAGAGCTTGAGCGGGTTGATGGATATTCTTGGAGTGGAACTGGCAGGCTTCACATCTGGTGACTAGCTCGATTGCATCTTGGAGGGCCGTGGGCCAGTAGAAACCTTGCCGGAAAGCTTTTCCAACCAAGGCCCTTGATCCAATATGGGATCCGCACATGCCTTTGTGTATCTCTGCCAACAGTTCCTTCCCCTCTTCCCGGCAAATGCACTTCAATTTCACACCGTTGGGCCTCCTTCTGTATAGCGTGTTGTCGACAAACTTATACATACTGCCCCTCTGGGCTACTCTTCCAGCCTCTTCTTGCTCTTCGGGAAGTTCTCCTGTTTGGAGGTAATGGACTATGTGTCGTGCCCAAGTTGGAGCCTAGGGCTCGACAACAAGGATCAACGGCACCTCCTCGTTCATGGGAGCGCATATCTCAACCGCAAGAACTGGTGGTTCGGCGGGAGGGTGCTGCTCACCAGGCGAAGTGGAGTTGTTCCCGCCAACCTCTCTGCCGGGGGCTTCGGGAAGCTCTGCCAGGAGAGGCTTGCCGGAGTCCAGTTTCTTCCTCTTTCTGGCCATTGTTGTTGGGGATAATGTGCGTTGAGTCAGGTGGAGAACAAAAGTCCCTGGTTCCACATGAAGCTTTTTGCGCAGCGCATTTTGACAGATGATCAACAATGCTATTTTCTGCACGTGGCACGTGCTCTGTTTGTAATCTGTCAAAACGCTCCTCCAGCTTTCTCACCTCCTCCACATATGCCTCCATCAATGGACTCTGGTAATCCTTGTTCACTTGCCTCACCACAAGCTGCGAGTCTCCTCGGATGACCAACTTCTTAATTCCCAATTCTGTTGCGATCCTGAGCCCGGCAAGGAGCCCTTAATACTCTGCAGTGTTGTTGGTAGCTTTTTCCCGGGGAAAATGCATTTGGACCACATACTTGAGGTGTTCTCCAGTGGGTGCAACAACGAGCATGCCAACCCCTGCACCTTGTAGTGAGAAGGCACCATCAAAGTACATGATCCACTCTTGGGGGGCCTCCTTGCCGGGGATAACTGTTTCTAGTGTTTCTTCATCTGGGGTTGGTGTCCATTCCGCGATGAACTCCGCCAATGCTCTACTCTGGATGGTTGACGTACTCTCATACTTCAGACCAAAGCTCGACAATTCCAAAACCCATTCTACTATTCTACCAGTGGCCTCCGGGTTCCTCAGTATGCATTGCAAAGGGAAGCGGTGACAACTGTGATCTCGTGGGCTTGGAAGTAGTGGCGCAGTTTCCTTGAGGCCATGATGAGGCCAAAGATCAACTTTTGCACGCCAGAGTACCATGATCTAGCCCCCTGCAATAGGGATTTGACAAAGTACACTGGCCGTTGCACCACCTTCTTCTTTGCCGCGGTCTTGGAATTGTCTCTGTTATCCTGCTCTTCTTTCTCCTGATCTGCACCGGACCTTGCCGGGATAGGTTCACTTTCCTCTCCAGAGGGGACAGTAGCTGCGGCTGCTCCTTCATCCACTTCCCGCTGCGCAACCAACGTTGCACTAACCACTTGATTGGTTGCCACTAGGTACAGCAGCAACGGCTCTTGTGGTTTAGGAGCGACCAAGGTGGGAGCAGAGGAAAGATAGGTCTTCAAGTCTTGCAGCACTGCTTCTGCCTCCGGGGTCCACCTCATCGGCCCTGCCTTCTTCAAAATTTTGAAGAACGGCAAGGCGCGCTCGGCAGACTTGGAAATGAACCTGCTCAGTGCGGAAACACATCCGGTCAGGCGCCTCATGTCCTTAACTGTCTTGGGTGCTTGAATCTACTTGATCGCCTTGATCTTGTTGGGGTTGGCCTCTATCCCCTGGTGGGATACAAAGAAACCAAGTAGCATGCCGGAGGGAACGCCAAACACACACTTCTCAGGGTTTAACTTCAAGTTGATCTTGCGCAGATTTGCAAAGGTCTCTTCCAAGTCCTGAATGAGAGTTGATTTGTTCTTGGTCTTGACTACTATGTCATCCATGTAAGCTTCAATATTCCTATGTAATTGAGGTTCAAAACCAATTTGCACTGCTCTTGCAAAAGTGGATCCAGCGCTCTTCAACCCAAAAGGTATCCGCACAAAGCAGTACGTGCCACACGGGGTTATGAACGCGGTCTTCTCCTCGTCCTCCTTGGACATGAAGATATGATGATACCCAGAGTATGCATCCAAGAAGGAAAGCAGATCACACCCGGAAGTGGAATCTACGATCTAGTCAATGTGTGGCAAGGGGAACGGGTCCTTTGGGCATGCCTTATTCAGATATGTGAAGTCTATGCAAAGCCTCCATTTCCCGTTCACCTTGCGCACCACCACTGGGTTCGCCAACCATGTTGGGTGCAATACTCCTCTGACCAAACCAATTGCTTCAAGTTTCTTGATCTCCTCGGCAATGAATTGTTGCCGCTCCAAAGCTTGCTTCCTAACTTTCTGCTTGACGGGCCGGGTATGATGGCAGACAGCTAGGTGGTGCTCGATTACCTCCCTGGGAACACCAGGGATGTCAGATGATTGCCAGACAAACACATCTACATTCACCCGCAGGAAGGCAACGAGCGCACTTTCCTATTTGTCATCAAGGGTGGAGCTGATGGTGAATGTACCACCAACGCCATCCAGCCCTGCTAGGACCTTCTTCACCGCAGGTGAGGCAACTTTGGTCTTCTTGCTAGTGGAGCTCTCCGGCAAATCATTGATGGGTGCAGCACACTCCGAAGAGGTGCGCTTCCCGGATTCCTTGCCGGTATCCTTGCTAGCTTTCTTCCCTTTCTTACTTTCCTTGGCGGGGGCTGCAGCTTCCGCGGCCTCAGCAGTGACGGCGTCTCGGTACATCTTATCCACGCATATGATTGCGTCCTTCTTGTCTGACGGAATGGAAATGATGCCCATCGGCCCCGGCATCTTCAGTGTGTTGTAGGCATAGTGAGATGCCGCCATGAATTTTGCCAGGGCTGGACGACCAAGTATTCCATTGTACGGCAGGGGGAGATCGACCACATCAAACACAACCTTCTCAGTCCGGTAGTTCAATTCTCCTCCAAATGTCACCAGCAGTGTGATCTTTCCCTTAGGACGACTCCTGCCGGGGTTGATCCCTTGGAAAGTGCCAGTAATCTTGAGCTCTTCATCTGCTATTTGAAGTTTGCTGAGCACCTTGGGGGAAATCAGATCCAACCCAGCCCCGCCATCAACCAACATCTTTGTGACCTTAAGGTTGTGGATTGTCGATGAAACCAACAACGGCAAGCACCCTACCGCGGTGGTGCGGTCAGGGTGATCCTCTTCGTCGAAGATGATGGGCGTGCGGGACCATTTGAGCGGTTTCTGGGAGTCCACTGCTGGCTCTACGGCATTGACCTCATGTGCCCACTATTTAAGCTGGCAGTGAGAGGAGTGCAAAGATGCGCCTCCGTCAACGCACAGGGCCTCAGTGGCTTTCTGGAACTCTTGCTCACTGGTTTCCTCTTCATCCCCTTCATCACTTTCGCCTTCGCCTTCTTTCTTTTTACGGCCCCCTGCGGGCCTCTCTGGATGCTGGGGATCCTTGCCGCGGCAGCCTCCTCTATCGCCTCGGCCCTTCCCGCCAGCACCTTCTTGGTCTCTTTCCTTGGCACGCTTCTCGTACTCAACTTTCTGCTTCTTGACAAGTTGCTCAACTTGGTGACACTATTGGAGATCATGGCCCTTGGTCCGGTGGATCTTGCAGTATGGCCCGTCAGCCTTCCCAACTTTTTCGGCCACCGCAGCTTCCCGGCAGTCAGTGCACGCGGCAACTTCCTTGCCAGGGGCTTCGGTCTTGGCCTTCTTGCCGATACTAGGAGTGTCAGAGCCCTCAACAGTTAATACTGCCTTTTCCTTGCGCTTCTTGTTGTTTTTCTTGTTCTTCCTCTTTGGGTCAGCGGCATCGTCGTCATCCTCTGAGTCGACTTCGACGCCGTCCTCTTCTCCGGGGAGTCGCCTCCCTTCCTCTGTTCTGGCACACTTATCCGCCAAAGTGTACAACTCATTCACAGTCTTGGGCAACCGAACATTCATCTTGGAACGTATCCTCCTGTTGCGCACGTTGGACTGGAATGCGGCAATCACAGCTGCCGGGTGGATGTCTGGAATGTTTCTGTGCACCGAGCTAAATCTCTGCATGTACTTTCGCAAGCTCTCCCCTTCCTTTTGTGGAAGGAGCTGCAGATCGCTGGGCTGTCCTGGTTCTTGATGGCCGCCCGTGAAGGCGCCAACGAACTCATGGCACAGGTTAGCCCATGATGAGATGGAATTCTCTGGAAGGTCCATCAGCCATGACCTCACATTTGGCTTGAGCGCCAAAGGGAAGTAATTGGCGAACACCTTCTCATCTCTCCCTCCGGCATCTTGAACAGCGATAGTGTAGATGGTCAAGAACTCTGCCGGGTTCAACCTTCCATCATACTTCTCTGGTATCTCTGGCTTGAAAACATGGGCAGATGGCCAATAGACTTGCCGTAGCTCGCAAGTGAAGGCAGGGCACCCAACCTCGAAAGGTAGGTACCCGCCTTCACTGGGCGTGGGTTCGTTGATGTCTGGGCCATTGAGCATGTCGTTCTATGGTGACACGCGCGTCTTCCCTCCGCCGATCCTCCAGGACCTGCCGCTGATCTCGACGGGCCCGAGGGTCAGACAAGGCCATCGATACCTCGTCGAGCTCCTGGTTGCATGGTTCTAGTTGTGGTCCTTGCGCTGGCCGTCGCGGAGGGAACTGTACCATTTGAGTGGCCCCCTGAGCACAGTTAGCAGCTCGGGCCGTGGCTGTTGCTTGCGGGAGCCGTGGCGGATCCGCCCGCTGTGATCCCCCTGCTTCAGAAAAACCGATCAAACTCTAGATGGTAGCTCTCCACTCATCCATCTGATCGGCCGCTGGTGGGAATCTCAGCAGGAGTTGGGCTCGCGCCATGGCTTCCGAAGCAATGCTTGCCATGGACAACGACGCAGACCGCGACGTCGCCTGACTCCTCCCAGTACCAGCGGCGGTGGCGCCGTGCTCTCGTCGCCGTGAGCCAGCTGCCACGGGGGTACGGTAGCGAGAAAGGTGCGCCTAGGGGTTGACGACCCTGTCCGGCGCTTCATCTTGGTTACCCCGCCCCGGGGGAGGCGCTTGCCCCACCACTGCGCCTGTTGCAGGGACAGCCAGGGGGCCGCGGTTCACACCAGGGCGAGCATTATCACTGTGGCTGTGTCCTTCGGCACGGTGGGGAGGTGGAGACTGAACGTTCTCCCCACCCATGCGTTGTGGAGCACGGCTGTCGGAGTGCTATTGATGCCGCCCTCCTCCGACGTTTTCTGCTTTCGCCTCGGCCGCGTGGGGGGGGGGGACAACGACAGCGCCGCCTACGTTGGTCATGTTCCCCATGGCGTCCACGTCCCTCGACGCCGCTATAGCCCCACAGCATCGGCGGCTGCATGCGAGGGGGCCTTTGAGGTGGAAGGATGAGCAGTTGCGCCAGACTTCTTCTTGGGCGCCATGGATGATGAAGCCAACGATGAAGAAGACGATGATGAACACTAACGCGCTGTTTATGACCTCGGGTTCGCACAAGCGCTGCCCCTACCTAGCGCGCCAAAGATGTCGTGGTAGAACACGGCCACCTATGAGGCCATCGGCCCCTTTGTGGTTCAGCAGGGGGGAGGACGCATTGCACAAAGAGCGAAGGCCGTGGGACAGCACGACAGTGGTGACACTGGTGGTTTTTACCTAGGTTTGGGCCGCTGAGAAGCGTAAAACCCTACTCCTGCTTTGGTGGATTGATGGAGAGACCGTGAAGAACACGCGGCGCTCGAGCCCAGCAAGGTCGCCTTGGGGAGAGCAGCTACACGCATATGAGTACACGAGGGTCTGAATCCTTTCTAAGGTTGCCACGGTCCTCCTTTTATAGGCTAAGGGGTTACCACAATGGCAAAACGGTCATTATCCAGCGATTAGATAGCTAACAGTGCTATCATACCTAACTCTGGCAGTTAGGACAAAGCGCATTAAATGCGCTGCCATGTGTCACACTGTGGATGCGGCCCGCCAGGCCTGCCGCGCCGCTCTAGTCATCTTCCATCTGTCTGCTTGACACGCCTCTGGACGGGTGTCATATGGAGGTGATCTTCTTCCTAAATGGCTGCCATGTGCCAAATGAGAGCCACTTAGTTATCTGGGGGCTTGACATCGCACCGATGGATGACTTGCGTTGCGATGCGATGGAGCGGTGGAGTCTTGGCGGGGATGCAGGCCGCCAGTGGCCCCGGCAATCCTTGCCGGGGAAGTCTTGGGACTTGTCTTCGGTGTGGCCTCGACCCGACCAGGCTCGCCTGCCCGGCAAGGGAGGTTTTTCCTTTAGTGATATCTTGTTGTTTTGGCTTGCCTTGGTCTTCTTGATCCGCCCTTTGATTTCTCAAAGAGCTCTCTCTCCAGCTTGGTTCTATCTTGAATGCTTGGTGTTGCTTGCATTTCTGCCATTTGAGCCTGTGCACGGTCCGGGCAACATACCTGAAGGTTTGTTGCACCGACAATTGCACTAGCGAAAGTACGGACCCGAGGCCTCATTTTCAAGCATTGCAATACCGTTTGTGCTCCATTTTATCAATTGCTACCTTGCTGTTTTTTATTGTTCCTATTACAAAAATCAATATCTACTATCATTACTACACTTGTATCACCATCTCTTCGCCGAACTAGTGCACCTATACAATTTACTATTGTATTTGGTGTGCTGGGGACACAAGAGACTCTTTGTTATTTGGTTGCAGGGTTGTTTGAGAGAGACTATCTTCATCCTACGCCTCCCATGGATTGATAAACCTTAGGTCATCCACTTGAGGGAAAATTGCTACTGTCCTACAAAACTCAGTACTTGGAGGCCCAACACGAGTCTACAAGAATAAAGTTGCGTAGTAGACATCACTCACCCAGTGACAGTAGGGGTAGCGAGGCACGTATTTGTATTGTTGCCATTAAGGATAAAAGGTGGGGTTTATTTCATATTGATTGGATCTACCCCTCTACATCATGTCATCTTGCTTAAGGCGTTACTCCGTTCTTGTTAACTTAATACACTAGATGCATGCTAGATAGCGGTTGATGTGTGGAGTAATAGTACTAGATGTAGGCAGGAGTCGGTCTACTTGTCACAGACGTGATGCCTATATTCATGATCATTGCCTTAGATATTGTCATAACTTTGCGCTTTTCTATCAATTGCTCAACAGTAATTTGTTTACCCACCGTATGCGTTCTTTTAAGAGAGAAGCCTCTAGTGAAAACTATGGCCCCCGGGTCTATTTTTATCATATTATTTTCAGATCTATAAAACCAAAAACCCAAAAATACCTTGCTGCAATTTATTTACCTTTACCTTGTTTTGCACTTTTATTTATCTTTTATACCTATCTCTATCAGATCTCATCCTTGCAAGTAACCATGAAGGGATTGACAACCCCTTTATCACGTTGGGTGCAAGTATTTGTTTGTTTGTGTAGGTGCAACCATTCGTGACTTGGTTGTTCCTGATAACCCACAAGTATACGGGATCGTTTGTAGCCTTTTTTGATAAATAAGAGTGTCGAACCCAATGAGGAGCTCAAGGCAGAACAAATATTCCCTCAAGTTCTATCGACCACCGATACAACTCCACGCACACTTAACATTTGCTTTACCTAGAACAAGAATAAAGCTAGGAGTACTTTGCGAGAATAAAACTACGAATAAATTGCAAATAAAAGTTAGTTGTTTAGTAGAAAGCTTTTTGTCACACAAGAAAGTTATTTGTCCCTGGGTGATCGATAACTAAACTGGTAATCATTATTGCAATTTTATATGAGAGAGAGGCATAAGCTAACATACTTTCCTTACTTGGATCATATGCACTTATGATTGGAACTCTAGCAAGCATTCGCAAATACCAAAGATCTTTAAGGTAAAACCCAACCATAGCATTAAGTATCAAGTCCTCTTTATCCCATACGCAACAACCCCCTTACTCGGGGTAAGCTTCTGTCACTCTAGCCACCCACCATAAGCGAATCATGAACGTATTGCTACACCCTACATCGGGGATCCCTCATGTTTGCGCGACAAGGAGGGCACCATAGGACAACACTAAAATAAAGTATACAACTCAAACCAATCATGATCATCAATCAACCCATAGGACAAAACAGATCTACTCAAACATCATAGGATAGCCACATATCATTGGATAATAATATATAGTGTTGAGCACCATGTTTAAGTAGAGAATTGCAGTGGGAATAGAGAGGTTACACCACTGCATAGAGGGGGAGAAAGTTGGTGTCGATGGTAGCAAGGTTGTTGATGTAGATCGTTGTCACGATCCTTGCCCCGCGGCACTCCGGCGCCACCGGGAGAGAGGGGGAGAGAGCCCCCTCCTTATTCTTCTTCCTTGCCCCCAACCCTAGATGGGAGGAGGGTTTCCTCTCTGGTCCATGGCCTCCATGGCGGCGGAGGGTCGAGAGCCCCTCCTAGATTGGATCTATCTCTCTGTTCTCTTCTGTTTTGCGTTCCTATTTTCTGGCCCTTCGCTGTTTCTAAAATTCCCGGAGATCCGTAACTCCGATTGGGCTGAAATTTTAACACGATTTTTTCCATAAATTATCTTTCTTGCGGCAAAAGAAGACGGTCAACCGACTTATGAGGCTCTCACTAAGCACCACCGGGCGCCAGACACCCCCTGGCGCGCCCTGGTGGTTAGTGGGCCCTCGAGCACCGTCTTGTGTTGATTCTTCTTCCATAAATTCACATATATTCCAAAAAAATCTCCATAAAGTTTTATCGCGTTTGGACTTCGTTTGATATGGATATTCTATGAAACAAAAAACATGCAACAAACAGGAACTGGCACTGGGCACTGGATCAATATGTTAGTCCCAAAAAATCATATAAATTGTTGCCAAAAGTATGTGAAAATTGTATAATATTGGCATGGAACAATCAAAAATTATAGATATGACGGAGACGTATCAGCATCCCCAAGCTTAATTCCTTCTCGTCCTTGAGTAGGTAAATGATAAAAAAGATAATTTTTGATGTGGAATGCTACCTAGCATAATCTTGATCATATACTAATCATGGCATGAATATTAAGACACGAGTGATTCAAAGCAATAGTCTATAATTTGACATAAAGACATCAATACTCAGGCATCCCAACAAACAATCATGTCTTTCAAAATATCAATGCCAAAGAATGCTATCCCTACAAAATCATATAGTCTTGTCATGCTCCATCTTCTTAACACAAAGTATTTATCATGCACAACCCTGATAACAAGCTGAGTAATTGGTTCATACTTTTTAACGCGCTTCAGCTTTTTCAACCCCCACGCAATACATGAGCGCAAGCCATGGACATAGCACTATGGGTGGAATAGAGTATGATGATAGAGGTAAACATAGAGAAGACAAAAAAGTAGGAAAGTCTCACATCGACGCGGCTAATCAACGGGCTATGGAGATGCCCATCAATTGATATGAATGCGAGGAGTAGGGATTGCCATGCAACGGATGCACTAAGAGCTATAAGTGTATGAAAGCTCAACATGAAAACTAAGTGGGTGTGCATCCAACTTGCTTGCTCATGAAGACCTCGGGCATTTGAGGAAGCCCATCATCGGAATATACAAGCCAAGTTCTATAATGAAAAATTCCCACTAGTATATGAAAGTGACTACATAGGAGACTCTCTGTGACGCCCCCGGCTCAATCGTGCACTAATCATACATGCAAATGCACACGATCAAGCCAAAGGACTCACGGGAAGATATCACAACACAACTCTAAAACATAAATAAAGTCATACAAGCTTTATATTACAAGCCAGGGGCCTCGAGGGCTCGAATACATAAGCTTGCGTACAAGCGTCAGCGGAAGCATCAGATATCTGAGTACAGATATGAAACAGAAAAAGAAAGGCCTTTAGAAAGGCGGGGCAAAATAAAACACTACGATCGAAAGGCATAGGCCTCCTGCCTGGGACCCTCCGATCCTACTCCTGGTCGTCAGTCAACTCGTAGTAGTATCCACCCTCGGGGTCGAAGTAGTAGCGATCGTCGGCGGGGGCAACTGTCTCAGGGACTCCGTCATCTTGGTCACGTCAAACTAATATGGGGAGAAAAGGAAAACAAAGCAATCGTGAGTACTCAGAAGTACTCAGCAAGCAAGGATCTACACTACATATGCAACATTTTCAAAGGGAAGGCTGTATATGTGGACTGGGCTGCAGAAATGCCAGAATAGAGAGAAGGCCTAGTCCTATCGAAGACTAGCATCTTCATCGGCCTTGCAGCAATAGAAGAGAGCAGAACAGATCAATATAAAGTAGCAGTATCATTAAGTCTCAACCTCACCCAGAGATCCTTTCTCGACTCCCTGCGAGAAAGCAATCCCAGAGCCATACAGTCATCAACCTCGTCCTGAGATCCCTTCTCGACTCCCTGTGAGAAGCAATCCCAGAGCCATAGTATCCAAGTATCCAGTTCTAATTGTATCAATCAGGATACAACTCCGAGTGTCCGTTACCGTAGGACAGGCTATCGATAGAAGTTTTCTTCCCTGCAGGGGTGCACCAACTTACCCAACACGCTCGATTAACTCTGGCCGGACACACTTTCCTGGGTCATGACCGGCCTCGGTCAAATGATACATCGCAACCCTACCTACAGCTCAGCAGAGAGGTCCCCGTCGGTCTATATCCTAAGCACTCAGGGGTCTTGGGCCATCGCCCTGTGCACTCCGGGTCGGTGTGTGCAGGGTCAGGACAAGCACCACCTCAGTCCTGGATGGTACTGGCCCGGCCCGGCCACGAGGCTGAACTGGACGTCTGACAAAGCTTTCGGCTGATGCATACGATGCAGAGTGCCCATAACTCTTCCCACGTGATGGTTAGTGCTATCAGGCCAGAGGCCTGCTCGGATCAAATATCCAAATTGTTAGTGGACTAGGGCTTGCGGTAACGAGCAGAGACTCACGAAAGATGTGACACCGTCGCCCCGTCTCGAGGACTTGCTGCAAGGGTTAAGAATGCCCGGCCGCGCCTCGTATTCATCACTCGGGCACCATACAGGCACCCGTCTTCACAACACTCGCCTCTCAGGCGCACGCGGGTACCCCTCAGGGTTGACCCGCCTATCCAAGTAACAGTGTAAAGTCCAAGTATCCGTGTGTCCATAACATCAGGGGAATCCGAGGTATCACCCTCGTTGGATTCCTACTCGATGTCTCCGTCAAGGTGAACTCGGAGGAATCACCCTCACTGGGTTCACACTTGAGGTGTTGTACGACGGCGTCGTTATCGGAAGCGGTGAAGGAGGAATTACCCTCGATGACCACGACCGAATAGCTACTCTACAGAGTTAACATCAGAAGTGCTACACGAGGTATCACCCTCGGCACTCGATATTAACGCTGCAGTGTCGTTACAACTAAGGGGGAGGGGTGATGTGCGGTGTCGGGGCCTGGTCTTCAATCCCGTTGATCGGGTCTTCTGATAATCCAGCGGGGCGGTCGGGACTAGTGGGGTCACTGATAGGTCTCTACCCAGCCTATACTAAGCAGTTTAGGATATGCATGTAATTATCAACAGCAGGTTACAATAAACAGGCTATGCATCAGAATAGGTAAAGCAGCAGCAGCAGCAGTTCTAATGCAAGCATGAGAAATAGAATGGGCGATATCGGTATGCTCAAAGGGGGGGGCTTGCCTGGTTGCTCGGCGGCAAGGGCAAGGTCTTCAGGGGTCGTCGAACTCCGGAGCTGCGTCGGTCTCGGGGACGACATCGGTGTCGGGGGCTACCGAGAGAGAAGAGGGGGAGCAAACAGTAAATACTAAGCATACAAGTGCATGACATGTCAATAAGCAGAGCTAGCGGTGTTCTATCGTAGTGCTAGGTAATCCCGGCGAAGGGGAGAAATGTCCGGGAAAATATTCCCAGTGTCCGGCATTTTGGACAGACGAAAAGAGGGGAACGGTTGCATGTTCGGATAGTTAGGGACGCGTGACGGACGAACGGACCGCGTATCCAAATTCGTCTCGTCGTTCTGAGCAATTTTCATGTATAAAGTTTTTCCATCGGAGTTACGGATTATTTAATATGAATTTATAAAGATTTAAACAATTTCTGGAATTTAATTATTTATTTAAATTAAACATTATCCGAAACAGTAGTTGATGATGTCAGCATGACATCATGCTGACGTCAGCACAATCTGACAGGTGGGGCCCGCTGTCATTGACTATTAGCCTAATTAACAGATTAATTAGCTTAATTAGATAATTAGGTTAATTAAGTTTAATTAGTTTAATTAAACATGATTAGTTAAGTTAATTAATTCACTAATTAACTAATTAATTATTATTATATTTTCTTTTTCTTTTTTGTTTAAAACTAAAAGGGGCGTGGGGCCCGCGTGTCATTGGCGTGGGGCCAAACGGGCGCTGGGTGCGGGTGGACCGGGCGTGGGCGCAGGCACGGGCGCCCGACGGGGCGAGCCCGGGCGCGGCGTCGCCCGACGCCGGGAACGGCGAGGCCACGGCGCCGGCCAGGTGGGCGCGGTGCGGGCGAGCTGCGGCGCGCCCGCGGTCAGCGGGGCGTGGCAAAGTGGCGAGGCAGAGGCGAGCGAGGTCGGGCGCACGAGCAGGCGAGGCGTCGCGGGAGGCGAGCGTGAGCTAGGTGAGGCCGGGCGGCGGAGCGCGAGCGCGGCGGCGGCGATAGAGGCGAGGAGAGCGAGCTGGGGCAGGGGCCGCGCGGGGTAGGGCGCGGTCGGCACCGGCGCGAGTGGCGCAGCGGCATCGCGGGGGGGGGGGGCGGTGAGCGCGCTCGGGCACGTGCGGGCGCGGTGCGGGTCGCGGCGACCGGGGAGAGAGGGGGGAGCGCTCACAGAGGTGGCACAGGGGGGTTCGGCGAGGCTCGGTGGAGCCGTTGAAGAAGAGGCGGGGAGGCGAGGCGACGTTGGTGCGGCGGTCGAGCAGGCCGGCGTGACGGCGAGGGCGGCCGCCGGCGAGGTCGCCGGGGTCGAGGCGGGGCGGGTCGGGCGCCGGGGCGCGTCCTCGATCCTGATGCAGAGGGAACGGGGGAGTGGGGGGGAGGCGAGGGGGGAATGGGTGTCGGGCTAGGGTTTCGGCCTCAGGGGGGTTTAAGGGGGAGTGGGTGGTCCGGCCTGGCGGCCTGGACGCCTACTGGGCCGAGGCCCAAAGGGGGGGGGGAGGTTCTCTTTTGTTTTCTTTTGCCTCTTTTTTATTTATTTATTCATATCTCCTATTTAGTAAATTGTTAGGCCTCAAAATGATTTTTGTAGAACATGGAAATTTTTTCAATAAATACTAGGCATCCTCTACCACTGTCAAAAATTAGTTTGGAGTCAACTGGACCTCACACAAATTTCATAATAAATAGAATGTATTAAACCTTACTGTTTTAGTAAAGTTTGAGCCACCTAAATAATTTATTTATTGTTGGTTTCAATTTTAGAATAGTCTCTGGAATATTTGCTATTTATTGAACATTTTAGTTTTTATGCTGGACAACTTTTATTTTCCACTTTCATTTAAATTTGGATTTTGACTTAGGAGTTGAAATGCAATATAATGCTAATGATGATCATGCACTGTTAAACATGATGACATGGCATAATCAAAAGGGCGATTTCTGTAGTTAACCACTGGGGGTGTTACACTCTCTATATGAAAAACATGGTGCTGCTTTGAAGCACAAGTGCGGAATTAGCATGCCCCTTCTCTCTTTTTCTCTCATTTTTTCTTTTTCTCTTTTTTTCCTTTTTTCTCTTGGGCTCTTTTTGGCCTCACTTTTTTTCTTTTTTTCTCTCTTTTTTTTGTCCGGAGTCTCATCCCGACTTGTCGGGGAATCATAGTCTCCATCATCCTTTCCTCACTGGGACATGCTCTAATAATGAATAATGATGATTATCACACTTCTATTTACTTACAACTCAAAATTACAACTCGATACATAGAACAAAGTATGACTCTATATGAATGCCTCTAGCAGTGTACTAGGATGTGCAATGATCTCGCGTAGCGAGGACATCAAAAAACGGACAAGCTATGGAACTATCATGCTAGCTATCTTACGATCATGCAAAGCAATATGACAATGAATGCTGAAGTCATAAAAACGGAACGGTGGAAGTTGCATGGCAATATATCTCGGAATGGCTATGGAAATGCCATAATAGGTAGGTATGGTGGTTGTTTTGAGGAAGATACAATAATGCTTATGTGTGATGGAGCATATCATATCACGGGGTTTGGATGCACCTGCGAAGTTTGCACCACATCTCGAGGTGAGAATGGGCAATGCACAGTAGCATAGAGGCTAGCAAATTGCGGAAAGGTAAGAGTGCGTATAATCCATGGACTCACATTAGTCATAAAGAACTCACATACTTATTGCAAAAGTTTATTAGCCCTCGAATCAAAGTACTACTACGCATGCCCCTAGGGGGATAGATTGGTAGGAAAAGACCATCGCTCGTCCCCGACCGCCACGCATAAGGAAGACAATCAATAATAAATCATGCTCCAACTTCTTAGCATAACGAGAGACTATACGTGCATGCTTAGGGAATCACAAACCTTAACACCAATATTATTACTAACCACAACCATTTACTAGTGCCTCCCACATATTATCATCTCTATATCGCAAAATTATTGCAAGGAATCAAACATATCATATTCAGTGATCCACAAGTTTTATGTAGGATTTTATGACTAACCATGGGAATGACCAATTCCTGTTGACTCTCTAAATAGATATAAGTGAAGCATGAGAGTTTAATTCTTTCTACAAAAGACCATGCTCTAATAAATATAAGTGAAGCAAAAGAGCATTCTACAAATAACGGTTTTCTATATGTAGAGAAACAGGCAATCCAAACTTCAAATGATATAAGTGAAGCACATGAAGCATTCTATAAAGCCATACTCAAAAGATATAAGTGAAGTGCAATGAACATTATATAAATCAACCAAGGACTATCTCATACCAGCATGGTGCATTATTAAAAGAAAAATAAAAAGCACACGACGCTCCAAGATTTACACATATCACGTGAACAAAAAAACTGAAACATACCGATACTTGTTGAAGAAAGATAGGATGCCTTCCGGAGCATCCCCAATCTTAGACGCTTGTGTCTCCTTGAATATTTACTTGGGGTGCCTTGGGCATCCCCAAGCTTGAACTCTTGCCTCTCCTCCTTCTCCTCATATCAAGACCTCCTCGATCCTCGAACACTTCATCCACACAAAACCTAACAAAACCCTCGTGAGATCCGTTAGTATAATAAAGCAAATTACTACTTTAAGTGCTGTTGAAAACCCATTAATATTTTATTTTTGCATTATCCCTACTGTATCCTAACTTCTCCAAGGCTTATACCACCGATAAAGTCCATAGTTCCATCAAAACAACGCATCAAAAACAGAATCTGTCAAAAACAGAACAGTCAGTAGCAATCTGAACCTTGACCATACTTCTGTAACTCCAAAAATTCTGAAAAATTAGGGAAACAAATTCATAGCAGTACTGTGTAAAAATTTCAGAAACTTTTGACGTTCCAATAAAAAATGTAAATTCACGCACTACATCCAAAGTTTCTGTTTTTGCACCGCACATACCAAACAAGCAATCTAATCATACTGAAGGCAAATATTGGCACATTATTTTTATAATACAATGGATTTGTACAAGGGGATAATTATTTTGTTGAAAAGTTTCTGTAATTAAGATTCACAAAGTTTCCATGGGCATGAACAAAGTTCAAGGCTAGCTCCCACTTTAACAATGCTCGTCTCTCTCACTTTCACTTTTCTTTTTGAAAAAGTATTAGGTTCCCCCCTTTATTTTTTTGTTTTTAAACTTTATAAAAGCACACAACAAAATAAAACGACTCTCTAAAACTTTCGGGTTGTGTCCCTGGCAGCGCTTTCTTTAAAGCCGTTAAGCTAGGCATAAAGTGCTCAAGTAATCGATCCACCCGGATCCCAAGGTATATCAAAGCCAATTTTAATTAACAATGATTTATAATTTAGTAGTGAGCACAAAGCAACATATATCATGCAATGATGAAGTCTAACTCTCTTCCTATGCATCGACATGTCATAAAAGAACAATTCATGCATATCAAGTAAAGGCCAATACTTAACATAAACAGTTTCTTGCAATTTTATCGTGTTGGAAACATAGAGAGGCGGAGATATAGTTACTCTCTCATAATAATTGCCAGTAGGAGCAGAAAGCACATGCATATTATATTCATCAAAATCATCATGTGTAATGGAAGAACGCAACCTGTCGTGGTTTTGTCACGACAGATGTCCTAGTGTGAGGACTTAGTCGTGAGGCCAACGCATCTAAGTGGTAGCTTGAGAGGGGTTGAGCGGGACGAGAGACACAAGATTTTACCCAGGTTCGGCCCCTCACAGTGGAGGTAAAAGCCTACATCCTGCTTGATTGATATTGATGATGGTGACGATCTCGGTTACAAGGGCGAGGTTTCGCTACCTCTATTTCGAGAGCATCTACTTTGATCTTGTCTAAGACTTGTCTATCTAAGACCTGTCTATTGAGACATCTAGAAAAACTTGACCCTCTTGGGGTGCCCCGCCCCTCCTTATATAAGTTGAAGGGGCGGATTACATGTAGAGTCCTAGTAGGATTAGGACTTAGCCTATTATGACTTTTCTCACCGTGGGCTTCTTAACGTCTTAGGCGTCTCTCCATGGGCTTCTTAACGTCTTGGGCTTCTTAATGTCTTGGGCTTCTTAACCTAGGCGACTCATCTCTGAGACTCATCTACGTGACTCCCTGCATCTGTCGGGTCATAACTGTCTGCCGGGTCATAACTGTCTGTCGGGTCACAATCTGCCAGCTTACAATCTGCCGGGTCACAATTTGCTGGCTTACAATCTGCTGGGTCTCACCTGCCGGGTTAAGATCTGAGATGACTTAACAGGGCTGCTTAAGTCCAGAGATGACTTAACGCCAGGACAAGTTAAACCCAGAAATGACTTAAGCCTTAGGGCAGCTTATCCTTATGAGTCGGGTCTTGGTCGTGGGGAATATCCCAAACATTAGCCCCCAGTTTAGCTTTGAATTTATTCATGCTAAACTCTTAAAATAATAATATGTAAAGGGACTGGCTCACTCAAAAGACTAGTTGACCAGCTCCTGAAAATTCTGAATCTCTATCATATCAATAAACTGACGCTTGCTCCTTGGAGAAAAAATAACCCTTATTATCTTCAACTGCCTTGACCTGATAAAATTTGACTGACATTGTGCCAACTTTCAATACTTCAGACTTTGATAAAAAATCCGTATGATGTTAAGTTGCCTGAATATCTTAGAGCAAATAATCTTTGCAAATTTCTCCATAAAAAAGTATGAGACCTAGTTTGCTTAACACTGAAATTTTTTGAAGGTGTTCTCCCTCACCTGTAGCCCCCAAGTCTTGAGTAGAACAAAGTGATAGCTTAAGACTTGCTTCAATATAAATACTGCAACCTTGAAGAAATTCGGGTTGTTCATCTCAGCCACCTGTCATAAACTGAATAGTTTGTACTTCACATGTGTAGCCCCCAAGTGCCTGGTTGTCTTGCCTGCAGCAATCATGGACTTATAACAGTGTTATGGTTATAAAACTTCAGCTAGTTTAGCCCCCAAGGGCCGGGTCATTATGCAATAATGAGCAGGGACTTTTGCAGATCTGATCATAGACTTGAGGAGCAATGTGTAGCCCCCAAGTGCCGGTTCAGTATGGTAATACTGGGCTGGGACTCACCTCCCTGAAATAACCAGGTCTGTTATCAATGTGATAACTTGAAAAGCCACTTGCATTAGCCCCCAAGTGCCATGGTGCATGCTTGCAGCGACATGAGACTTGCATACTTGATGTAATCTTGATTTGAATAATGTAGCCCCCAAGTGCTGGGTCGTAAGCCTGCAGCGACTCGGGACTATTCCTTCCATTGTAAAATAAAATTATATCCATTGTCCAGATGATGTTGCTGAAAGCCTTGCATATCAATATTGAACCAAACTGTCTGTTGTGAGCTGGTATTTTTGGATGAAGGAATAATAGCCATTACTCTGAAGGGGCTTTGAAGACCTCAATCATCCAATACTGGTTATGATAACCATAATGAAAATCCAACCATGTTGGCTATTTAAGATTTGAATAATATAACCTGGTTTGAAAACCGGTTCCTGCAATATAAACCAGGATATTCATGCATATATGATGCATGTTATGATGATGCAATGATGATGCAATGCATGATATAATGTATGATGATGTATGTGTATGATAACAGAATATAAAAATGTCGGTTTTGAAGGCTCGACAGAAAGACCAGCTTTTAAGGATTGAATCCAGGGCGGGTTATAACCCAGAGACTCATGGTCATAAACAATCATTGAAAAGATTATGATGGTGGCTTAAACATCAACAGCAAGGACGGGTGACAACCCAAAGACTTACAGCCTTATGTTCTCAGTTTGTTCAAACCAAATTATACTAGCGACTTAAAGTCCAAAGTCAGGGCGGGTTACCAAACCCAAAATACTCAAACATGAGTCATACAATCGGAGCTTTATGACTTGGATTGTCAAAATTCACTTAACAGAAAAAATCTTTAGAAGAAACAAATCCAGAGGACTCAAGAGAAAAAAATTCAAATAATCTCAAATAATTGCCTGGCCGGCTTACCAAAGCACGACCAAACAAGTTGGCTCACAGGGCCATGTGCTTTCAAAGGCCGCACAGCCGTTGAGTTGATCCTAGCTCACTGTAAGCCGGCTCTCACATGACACAAGCCGCCGTTTTAACCTTAACAAGTTCAGGGTCTTAAAAAAGATTGACTGTTAAGAGTTCGGCGGGTCACCTGGCGGAGTAGCAAGTTGCAAATAGGCAGGATAACTCAGGATTTGGCGTCCACGCCTGGTCAAGAGGGTATGAAAGCTAAACCCGGTGTGTTGGAAGCCCCCAAGTGACCTTATGATCAATTAACAAAGACTCATATGCACAGAGATGAAACGACAGAGGCCCCGAATTTCAGGGATGCCGGCTTTGTAAAGTTGATCATAATATGATAAGCCCATAAGGCAGGATACCCATGTTTGAACCGCGCATCATGGCAGCAAGTTCTCTTTGGCAACCTTTAATTTTTCTGAGAACTCGAACTTGCGAGAGATGGATTCCTCTTGAACCGGATGTTGAGCCGGATATTGAGAGCTCAAAACTTTGTGGGAGACAGATTTCCCTTGAGCCAGATTTTGAACCGGAATCTTTTCTGATAACCTAGAACTCTTCTATTGAGCCAGAACTTTTTGATTGCCAGGCACTTTTTAAGCCAGAAATTTTCTGACGGCCTTTAAATTTTCACCAATGTGGCAGTAGCCTCCGGGACTCGGTTATTTTCCCTCCAATGACCTGGGGTTCTTGAATTTGCTGAAACTGGCAAAATTTGTTGAGTCATGTCTGTGTAGCCCCTGAGTCTTAAGACAACTCGAGGAATCGGCTTTGAGACTCTCCATACTTGACCGTGATATAAATTGGTATAGAGTTGAACAGCGGAACACTAGAATGTGTTGAAGCTGGAGGCAAAGTAGCAAATTGATGATCTTCGCAACACACATTGTATATCCTTGGCGTTAATAACGCGATTGAATCCATAGAAGGTTGAGGTCAATCGTGGAGGTTATAAATGATCCCGTATGAGTTGTGTTAGTAACCCGGCCGATGGTTCATCCTTGCTGGCTGTTTGAAGTTTCACCAAACCACAGTGGTGGTGACTTGTGCACCGCAAGAGCGGCGATTGCGTGCGCTCATGAAGCAGCTTGTGCAGACGGGTGCAGCACCGGTGTGTTGAGGTAGACCGGACCACGGGGGTGGACGGTAGAGACGGCCGCGACATTGGAGGCGGCGTGGATGCGAGCGAGTCAGCCGCAGGCACGAACAGATGAGTCTATCGTGGTGTTGTAAGCCGGCGCGGACAGGCGAGTCAGCTGCGAGCGCGGTTTTGGCGAGCCGATATAGACAAAACCGCAGGGGCGGTGATTTGCGCATGTCCATTGAACAGCGAGCAAGCGCGATCTCGGCAAGTTGATATAGACCGGGCCGCAAGGACGGCGGCTTGTGCGCGTCCATTCACCGGGTAATGTGGCACGGATGATCGCCGGGCGGAATATTGCCAGCGCGTGCTCCGTACCCGTGGTATAAACCACATTTGTAATGAATAACTTTCCTGCATATAAAAATATACGGATCAAAGTAACTGTTCTTTGATGAACACAGTATGTACTAAAAATAGATAGAAAAGATAGCACCTGGCATTTTTTGTTGGATAAACAGAGATGGAGCGGACCAAGTTTCAATACGGAGATAAATCCATAGTTGGAATTATGGATAGCATCCAGTAGCCAGCGCTAGGTCAAATTGCCTGGCATCTTTGACGTGACTCTGGGCAGATTTTATCTCCTCGTGGCAAAATTTCGTGTTTTGACCCTTTTTGCTAACAAATTCAGGATCTGATCCCTGTTTGAAAATATTTTGGGATCTAACCCTTTTCCTACCGCCAAGGGGTCTGGCGGTAGCCCCTGGGCATGCTCTGTGTTGGAAACTTAGAACTTGTTGGCGGTAGGGTGTCCAACCCTACCGCCAAGGGGCATGGCGGTAGGCTATTATACCCTACCGTCAAGGGGTCTGGCGGTAAGAAAAGGGTCAGATCCCGAAATATTTTCAAACAGGGGTCAGATCCTGAATTTGTTAGCAAAAAGGGTCAAAACACGAAATTTAGCCTCTCCTCGTTGCTTTAAGTAGTAAAGTAACAACAGTACCATGCCCGTCTTTTCCTCCTTTGTCTTTTTCTTGTTGCACATGGGGTGAACTTGTACGTTCACAGAACGTCTTGATTGAAGTACCATTGAGGCTATGGTCTTGAACTGTTAGGTCCTGTGTTGGCTGCCTGCTGCGGGTGGATACAGAGGCGACTTGAGGCCACGCGGTCTATAAGCAAACGCAGTAGAAACGAAGCAAGGTGGGGCGACAGGCTAGTTCAAGGTGCGGCTGTTGGCCGCAGCGGTGGAGGCGGCTTAGCCGACCCGAGGCCTGCAGAGGCAAGGCAGGTTAGCACGGCGGAGGTGGCTCAGTGTGGTGGCATCGGTTCAGCCGACCCGAGGCAGCGAGGCAGCTCGGCTTCAACGTGCGGCGAGCCACGGTGGCGGCTTGGCGCGGTCCTCGATGGCTTGGGCCCTGGCGACTCAAGGTGACCCCGACGACTCAAGGTGGCCCCTACGAGCTCAGAGGCAACCTGCGCCAGCAGCGGCTCAAGGCGGGGCGACGGAGGAGAGGCGCCTTAGAGGTGTGACAGCTCGGCGACTCCGGCGAAGCATGTGGAGGCGGCCCACACAGAGGCAAGGGCGGCTCTCAGGCAGCGGCAAGCCTGGGAGTGGTGGCGGTAGCAGCAGCTTGGCACAAGGCCGCAGCAGAGGCGGAGACCGCGGCGCTCGCAATTATTGCCATATGTACACTGATCATTTTTTTCTTTACACAATCCATCCGAACGTTTGACCAATCCACGTCGGTTTTTGTTGACAACCAGCTCTTCACACGAGCACCCGGCCACTTCTCCTCTTCTGTTTGTAATCTTTTCATGTGCGCAGTGGCTGTTGGGGAATTGGCAGAGCCGGAGGCCAGCTCAACATGAGCAAGGGAGGCACGAGACGTGCGGGAACCACCGGGTGGAGAGAGGCGCAGCTGGCTGCGGCAACAGCGAGGCATAGAAACTGGCAACTTGTGCGAGCCACAGGCGTTCTCAAGGACGTCCAAGGTAGAGTGCCGGTTTGAGGTAAAACGCGGTGGCTGTTTGGCGCGTTGGTGAGTTCCGCGGCAACAGAGGCCGTAACAGTGGTGGAAACTAGCCTTGGCACGGCGGGTCAAGGGGAAACCCACTGCAGTGGAGGTCGGGTTCGAGCGAGGCAGAGCCGCCCGGGGCCTCGGCAGACAGGCACACGGGGCGCTGCGGCCGATGGTGGGTCGGAGCCTGCTGGCAAGCGGCGGTATGGGCGGGTCAGTGAGCCTCATCGAGGGCCGACCTACAGAGGCAGAGGCGAGTGGCATTTTGGCGCGGTGTGAAGGAGGTGGGATCGGCTCAGCCCCGGCTGGGTGCGGAAGAGCAAGGAGGGATGCAGGCGCGTGGAGGGAGCGACACTCGGTGAAGGGCGAGGCAAGACGAGGCCGTAGAGGCGGCCCCCGGCAAGACGACGTTGAGAGTCGGAGGCAAACAACAACTTGACGCAGCGGCGACTCGGCCGCGAATTTGGGCGGCTCAGTAGCAACTTGCGGCGAGCCATGGTAGAGGCGAGGGAACCGCGGAGGCGGCTCATATGACAGCGGCTCAACAGCGGCCAGGAAGTGGAGCAGAGTGCAGCGGCGGCTCAAGGCGGCGACTTGCGGCCCGAGTTGCGACAACTCAGAGATGGGGCAACTCGCATCCAGGGTGGCTCAGGAGATGGCGACAGCGGCTCGAGGCATCAGGCTAATCTGAGGTGCGGCGGCGGCTTGGCCATGGTTGAGGTAGGCCGGTGAGTGAGAAAGCTTATGACGAGATGGCCCACAGCGGCGGCTTAAGCTCGCCGGTGAGGGAGGCTTGAAAATAGGCGTGAGGCCGGGGAGGCTCTCTGGCGGGGAGGCGCTGGTGAGGTGGCTTGACAGCGACGGCGGCTCGCCAGCAGCCAGGGCGGCTTGGAGCGAGGGGAGGCGACTTGACGACGGCCGCAGGGGCCACTCGAAGGCGATGGCGGCTCACCGAGGCCACGTCGGAGGAGTGCGTGAGGCCGGTGCAGCTTGCTGCGGCTGAGGCGGGGCCGCGAGAGGCGACGGCGGAGTCTGGACGCGGGCGTGAGCCAGCAGTGGCCCTCGGACGGTGGCGGCTCAACGCAGAGAAGTGAGCCGGCAGCAGACCTCGGATGACGGCGGCTGACGGGGCGAGGCAGACCCGGCGTGATGCCGCTTCAGACTCGGTCAACTAAACCATAACTTCCCATGTAGCTAGCAATCAATTTCCTTTTTAATTTTCCCAAATGGTGTCCAATCCATAGTCTGATTATGACTCGATTGGGACTTGGCTTTGTATGTGTCTGGTGATCTGCACCCATCTGACTTGGTGAACCAACGCTGAACAAAACGGAGACTCCAACTACGTGATTTATAGATCAAGATTTAACCCGCCGGTGAAAACAGGCTATAGTGAAAAACGACGGTGTTGGCGACTCTTGATTTGACCGCTTGCTTAGACCAGCGGCGGCTGATCTTCTTGAACTCAATCTTGTGCTACTAGCTCCAAAATTGACCAGCGAACTTACTTAATCCGCCTACGGGCTTTTCCCAAGGTTGTTCAACACCGAGCAATTCTGCGCCATCATGCCAGCTTTTCTTCATCCAACTGGATCGCGAGCTTCTTGATCCTGAAGACTTCCCTCCAAAAGCATAAACCACCGAGCGCAGGCCCCACGGTGGGCGTCAACTGTCGTGGTTTTGTCATGGCAGATGTCCCAGTGTGAGGACTTAGTCATGAGGCCAACGCATCTAAGTGGTAACTTGAGAGGGGTTGAGCGGGACGAGAGACACGAGATTTTACCCAGGTTCGGCCCCTCACGGTGGAGGTAAAAGACTACATCCTGCTTGATTGATATTGATGATGATGACGATCTCGGTTACAAGAGCGAGGTTTTGCTATCTTTATTTCGAGAGCATCTACTTTGATCTTGTCTAAGACTTGTCTATCTAAGACCTGTCTATTGAGACGTCTAGAAAAACTTGACCCTCTTGGGGTGCCCCACCCCTCCTTATATAAGTTGAAGGGGCGGGTTACATGTAGAGTCCTAGTAGGATTAGGACTTAGCCTATTATGACTTTTCTCACCGTGGGCTTCTTAACGTCTTAGGCTTCTCTCCGTGGGCTTCTTAACATCTTGGGCTTCTTAACCCCAGACGACTCATCTCTGAGACTCATCTCCATGACTCCCTGCATCTGTCGGGTCATAACTGTCTGCCGGGTCATAACTGTCTGTCGGGTCACAATCTGCCGGCTTACAATCTGCCGGGTCACAATCTGTCGGCTTACAATCTGCCGGGTCTCACCTGCCGGGTTAAGATCTGAGATGACTTAACAGGGCTGCTTAAGTTGAGAGATGACTTAACGCCAGGACAACTTAAACCCAGAAATGACTTCAGCCTTAGGGCGGCTTATCCTTATGAGCCGGGTCTTGGTCGTGGGGAATATCCCCAACACAATCCATCAATATAATCCTTAATAAGAGCAAACTTCTCCGATATAGTGTAGTTGGGAGAATTCAAAAACATAATAGGACTATCATGTGTGGGTGCAATAACAACAATTTCATTCTTAATATAAGGAACTATAGCAAGTTCATCTCCATAAGCATAATTCAAATTGGCATCATGACCACAAGCATAGCAATCATCAATTTCATCAAAAAGGGATATTTCAAATGAATCAGCGGGATCATAGCAATTATCATATCATTCATCCTTCGATAAGCATGAAGGGAAATTAAACAATGTTTGAGTTGGAGAGTTACTCTCATTAGAAGGTGGGCACGGGTAGCTAATCCGCTCTTCCTCCTTTTATTCTTCGCCCTCCTCATCATCTTTTTCATCTAATGAGCTCACAGTGTCATCAATTTCTTCTTCCATTGATTCCTTCAAAATATTAGTCTCTTTTTGGACAACAGAGACTTTCTCAATAAATTCATCAATATCGGCATTGTATTTATAATTCTCATAGCAATATTTAAGTATAGCAAAATTTCAGGTCTGTAAACAGCATCACTATAATTTTCATACTCTTTAAACAAATTGTTCTATTCATTCTACATCATAGTAATCATATCTACCATTAGCATAAGAAGTTAAGGTTTCATTATCATTAAATTTACAAGAAAAGGGAAGGTGTCTAGCCTTCATCCTAGAGCAACAAGTATAATCATATCTCAAGCATAAATTCCAAGCATAACAATGCAACATTTCAATTTGATCCCATAATAGTTTCCCTTTTTGTGTGAAGCGATAATCCCTAAAGTATTCGCGTTGATCCAACGTGTCTCCCATTATCAAGTTGAATGGGGTTTTCTCAGGATTATCAAAGTAGTGTTTAATATTTTTCACATAATGAGCATCGAGGGTTTTAGGAGGTTCCCCATCTCCATGAGTAGCAAGTACACCTTTTTTTTTGGTATTTCGTGTTCCATATCCATAACTAAAGATATAAAACAACTTAGAACAAAAAATAAAAAACTACTTAGTGATAAAGCAAACAAGCACAAACGAGAATATTCACCCCACGCTATTGCTCCCCCGCAACGGCGCTAGAAAAAGGTCTTGATAACCCACAAGTATAGGGGATCGTTTGTAGCCTTTTCGATAAATAAGAGTGTCGAACCCAACGAGGAGCTAAAGGAAGAACAAATATTCCCTCAAGTTCTATCGACCACCGATACAACTCTATGCACACTTAACGTTGCTTTACCTAGAACAAGAATAAAACTAGGAGTACTTTGCGAGAATAAAACTGCGAATAAATTGCAAGATGATAAAAGTTAGTTGTTTAGTAGAAAGCTTTTTGTCACACAAGAAAGTTATTTGTCCCTAGGTGATCGATAACTAAACTGGTAATCATTATTGCAATTTTATATGAGGGAGAGGCATGAGATAACATACTTTCCTTACTTGGATCATATGCACTTATGATTGGAACTCTAGCAAGCATCCGCAACTACCAAAGATCATTAAGGTAAAACCCAACCATAGCATTAAGTATCAAGTCTTCTTTATCCCATACGCAACAACCCCCTTACTCGGGCGTAAGCTTCTGTCACTCTAGCCACCCAACATAAGCGAATCATGAACGTATTGCAACACCCTACAGCGGTGATCCCTCACATTTGTGCGACACGGAGGGCACCGTCGGACAGCACCAAAATAAAGTATACAACCCAAACCAATCATGATCATCAATCAACCCATAGGACAAAACAGATCTACTCAAACATCATAGGATAACCACATATCATTGGATAATAATATATAGTGTTGAGCACCATGTTTAAGTAGAGAATTGCAGCGGGAATAGAGAGGTTACACCGCTGCATAGAGGGGGGGAAAGTTGGTGTTGACGGTAGCAAGGTTTATGATGTAGATCGCTGTCACGATCCTTGCCCTGGCGGCACTCCGGCGCCACCAAGAGAGAGGGGGAGAGCCCCCCTCCTTCTTCTTCTTCCTCCCCCCCTTAGATGGGAGGAGGGTTTCCCCTCTGGTCCATGGCCTCCATGGTGGCGGAGGGGCGAGTGCCCCTCCTAGATTGAATCTATCTCTCTGTTCTCTTCTGTTTCGTGTTCCTATTTTCTGGCCCTTCGCCGTTTCTTAAATTCCCTGAGATCCGTAACTCCGATTAGGCTAAAATTTTAACACAATTTTTTTACATAAAATATCTTTCTTACAGTGAAAGAAGGGGTTCAACCAACCTATGAGGCTCTCACTAACAACCACGGTGCCAGACACCCCCTGGCGCGCCCTGGTGGTTAGTGGGCCCCTCGAGCATCGTCTTGCATTGATTCAATCTGCCAGAAAGGATCATCCCGCTGCATATCAACTCCGCCAGAGACCAGGTCCTCAAGGGGATGCCAGACTACGACGCCAAATGGGGTCAAAGTAGACTGTCCACTGCCCAGCTTGGAGGAGGAGATGAGCTGGACTTCGAGTTTGGAGGAGAAGGCCACCAGGAAGGAGACAGACTTCACCAAGGGCACGACTGAAGAGGAGTATAAGTATATCCGCAGTAGGCTTGAAGAAGCCCGAAGGCTTAAGGTTGTCGCGGCTGTTGGTGATGACGATGAAGGGAACCCTTCAGAGGAGGAGCATGTTGATGAAGAGATTACTGAGCTTGAGGCGCTGGATGCCACAACAGAAGCTGCCGGGGCAGAAGCTGTCGGGGCAGGCGCTGCCGCGGTGCATGAGGAGTAGGAGGGGCTTGAGGCGGGCCCTCAGGCTCCGGAGCAGAAGCACCGACTCAGCAAGAGAGGCAGCCAAGAGCCGGTGGCCGGGTCTTCATCTCAGGCTGCGCCCAAGGTGAAGAAGACGACCGCCAAGAGCACCAAGGAGGACACCTCTCGCCGCCATTCAGCTCGCCTCGCCCCGAGCCCTGTCACCACCTCCTCGGCAACGGACTATGAAGGGTGTTGATCCCACGCCATCATCGAGCCCAGTAGCAGCGAGCAGGACTCCACCGCCACTCAAAAGAGGCAGGGAATCCCCCCCGCCACTGGTGTATGAGATGGACGCCATGCTTGATGATTTAGAGTAAGGAAGAATCTCATAGTTCCATAACTCCTATTGCTTTTCTTTGATCCTCAATTGATCTCGTGTTTGCTGGCCTTGAAAGGGATGAAGAGACCTTGGCCCAAGAGGCCAAACGAGCCAAGACGACGAAGGAGCTGGGGTCGATGCTGGGCATTGAACCGGCAAGGGTTGCCGGGGGTGATCCGGCATCGAGCCCCCGGGCCAGCCCCCCGCGAGAAGGCATGGGACAGACTGTGTCGGCCGGTGGCCATGTTGAAATTCTTCTGTCGCTCGCCAAGGGAACTGGAGAGAACCTTCAAGAAGAAGCCCGGCAGCAGACAGCGGCCACTTCAGCCCCTACAGTGAGCAATACTCAGGGGAGGGAATCCCCGGCTAGGGCTCCCTCTATCGAGTCTGTCCGTGTTGAGCTCACCCCATGGAGGAAGTGGACGTTAATCGTCCGCCGGCAGTAGGCATCATCGGGGAAGGAGAGGTCTCTTCCCACCAGCCGCCAGCAGGTAAATTATTCACCCTTGGAATCTTGTCGAAGGCTTATGCATTTCTCAACTCTTGATTTAAATTACTGATTCCTGTATTATCCTTGCCATCACTCCCTTGCAGCCCCCATTCCTGAAGAGAAATAACTTTTGGAAGAAGTGGCAGACATAGGGAAGGACGCCGCTGCGGAGGCCCTCAGAATTGCCACTCAGGAAGGCAGCGTCGAAGCCCACAAGGACATCCAAGCAACCCCCGAAGAAGAAGGGGGAAATCCCGTAAGCACGACTGGCCCCATCATGGAAGTTGAGGAAAAGGAACCCCACCAGAGCGATGTGTCACACTTTAGAAGGGCTCCCCCCATAAGCAGCTTGGCGATGGTTGTAGTACAACCTCCTCCGGCAGCCCCCGGTTCATTGGCTCTTGCCAGGGTGAACTTTGACGAGGAGATTAGCCGTATCCTGGCTCCCTTGACCCAGAGGGCCCAGGAAGCGAATGTTTCTGCTGACCATTCCAAGGACTTGGCATTTCTGGAGTCAGTGGCTGCAGGGCTTAAGGAAATGCGGGAGAGGTACGACCAGAGGTGGCAGGTAGCCCAAGAGGAGTGCAGGGCTCTGGACATGGCCACCCAGCAACTGAAGGACAAGGCGGAAGAGCTGCGCACTTGGTATAATACCTGATCCCGCGAACTCAGAGATCAAGAAGAGAGGATGGCCACTGCTGTAGAGAGGGCAAGAGCCCGTGACAACAGGTTGTCGGAGCGTGAAGTGGAGCTAAACGTCAAGGCCAAAGATCTTGCCACTCGCGAATAGGCTCTGTCCTACACACTGCACAGCAAGGACGATGAGCTGGAAGGTCTTGTTCAGCAACGGGTCATGGACCTGGAGGATAGCCATAAGAAAGCCATCGACTCACAAATTTTGGACGCGGCACCAAGACTCAAGGAGGTGACTCATAACCTTGCCGCGGCTTCTGGTGCCAAAATAGAGATGGAGACCTGAATGGGGAATCTAGAGGAAGAACTTGCCGGGGGCAAGAAAGAGATCGAGGCTCTCCGGGAAGAAGCGCAGAAGGCGGCCACCACATTAGAGGGGCTGCGATCACAGCTTGCCACCAAGGACCAAGAACTGAACACTGCCTCTAGCTCCATCAAGGACATGACTGCCAAGCTTACCACCCTTGAGAAGGATCTTGTGCAGGCCAAGGACCGAGAAAGGGCCTTGACGGAGGAGGCCAAAACTGCTGGAATTCTCTGGAAGGATGCAGAGACCAAAATCAAGGACCAGGCCGAGTTGTATAACATCTGGATACAGAGCATGGTCGACATAGCCGAGCACATCTCCTCCTAGATCACCAAGATGAACATGAAGGGTTGGGCCTTCACTGTCAGCGAGCATGAAGCCCCCAGTGTCATGCTGACGCACTTTTTCGAGGGCCTCATCGATGGGTTGAAGATGTACGAGGATGACAGAGCTGTCTGCTTTGCCAATGAGTCCCGTAAATTTGCCTGGGACACCATCTTCAACATCCTCGTCAACTTTGCTCAGCGCCATCCCGAGGCTGACCTTTCTGACGCCTTCAAGAAGTTGCCTGCCGGGACAGACACTTCTGTCGTTGCTCAAATTGTCGGGCCTTTGGCCGACAAGGTTCTCCGAGTGCCCCGGGTCCAGGGAGCCCGCCGGGACTGACTTCCTTTGCTCCATTTATTATGTTGCTGTCAAACAAAAAGACATAATTCGGCCTTGTGTCAGGCATTGCTATCTTATGGGATGTAATGGTACTTCTAAGTAGTCGTATGAACTGATGATGTCCTTCAAGTTTAAATTGCTTCCTGCTCTTGTATGATTATAAATCCTGCGCATACTAGGAGCTTGCCGGGGCGGACACTAGCTGTGCCGCTGCAGGGACGGGTCCCTAGCGTTTTGCAAGCATGTGTGCCACCGGCAAGTTTCCCTTCGACATTGTCGATGCGGCTTCCTGGACTGTTGAGCGGACTCAAAGCAGACAAGGACGCAAGCGACAACGAAAGAGTCTTTTCACGTTTTGGATTTCTCATGCAAGTGCTAGGACTTGAACTAAAGGAGTTGTGATGATCATATGGAAAGGTCTTGAATCTATGCGAAGTTTCACAACTTATCTTTTATTTCTGTCTTGTCATTGCGAAGGCGTGAATCCTCCTCTCCCACGGCAGTCCCACACACAGAAAGTTGCGCTCAGCCCGTATGTGATACGGTTGTGAGGCACCGCCACGTGTGGATGGGCTTGCTGGGGTTGGGTGGAAACACACCCCGCCGTGATCTCTTTCCACGACAAGGCTGCCCTGCAGGTTGGGGTGGAGATCCGATGAATTGGCCTTGGCCCGTGGCTCGGCGGACCGTTCATCCTTGCAAGGAGAACGCCCTTACCGTCGGACTTGGCTCGTCAACGATCAGATCATCCGCCCCTGTGCCGCTGTCGCTGCCCCCTCCACTTGAAGGAGACGATGACGAGGGCAGTAGCAACATCGCCCGTTGCTTGCCGTGCCACTCACAGCGCCCGTCCTGTCCGCCGTGGCCGCGGCGTCCATGGCACTCGCAGCCTTGGACGGAGGAACCGGCGGAGCACGGAACGGTGTTGCCACTCCACTTCTCGTCTTGGGAACTGCAGGCGATGCTAGAGGATGGCGAAGATCGATGCACTGGTCACTGCTTCAGGTTCGCACAAGCGACGCCCCCTACCTGGCGCGCCGAAGATGTTCGCGTGGAAGCACGATCACCTATGGGGCAGGGGTGCCCCTTTGTAGTTCGGCATGGGGACGGCCGCGTTGCATAAAGAGCAGAAGCAGTGAGGGACAACACGGCAATGGACTCCCTCTCTTTTACCCAGGTTCAGGCCACTTTGTAGCGTAAAACCCTACTCCTGCTTTGGTGGATTAATCTGGAGGTGGAAGAAGGCTCGACGCGCTCTGGCCCGGCAAGGGTGCCTCCGGGGAAGCAACATGAGCTTACAAATGCTGGGGGTCGAAGTGTTCGAACCCTTTGCTAGGTTGCCTCGGGCCTCCTTTTATAGGTTAAGGGGCAACCACAGTGGCAAAACAATCATTTGGGTGTGATTAGATAGCTAACAGTGCTAGCATACCTAACTCTGGCAGTTAGGACAAAGTGCATTAAATGCACTACTAGGTGTCGTGCCGAGGGTGAATCCCGGCAAGCCTGTCACGCTGCTTTCTGCCTCTTCTTATCAGCTTGACACGCCTCTTGGACGGGTGTCAATAAAGCTAATCTCTCCTCCTTAAGGCTGCCACGTGCTTGGAAGGATCCACCTGGTTGCTTAACATCTTGACACCGCACGGATTAGTGACTTGGGTGCAGTGAGGTGGAGCGGTGGCATCTTGGTGGAGGTTCTTTGTTGAAAGAGCTTGGTGGGGTATGGTCTTGGCAGCCCCGGCAAGCCTGCCGGGGCAAATCTGGACTTGTTCTTGGGGTGGCCTTGACCTGGCCAGGCTCTCCTGCCCGGCAAGGGAGTGTTTCCCAAGGTGATATCCTTCTGATGTCTTGCGTTTCTTGATATGCCTTGGCAGAGAGGTGGTTCGCCTAAAGGCCCTGTCGGTCTGTGCATGTGTCAGGGGGAAACAAACACCCCTGTTTGTGTACACCGACAAATGGGTGTGGATTCTCTAGCGGTATGTGTGTGCACAGGTGTGAAGTCTCCAGAGGCACGGACGTGTGGCCTACAGAGGCATGGTCCTATTGCCTCCAGAGGCACGGGTGAGTGGCCTCCAAAGTCATGGGTAGCAATCCTCTTTGGTGTGAAGGCTTTAATATGGATAGGCATGTTGCTCCAGAGGCATAGCCATGCGTGAGGTGTGCAGTGGCACTGTTCTGTATGCAGGAAAGTCACAGTTCTCGCACTATTAAAAGAGGCACGGTTGTTCATAGGGTAGTGGCACTGTCATTATGTTCTCACACTGTTAAAAGAGGCATGGTTGTTCATAGGGTAGTGGCACTATCATTATGTTCTCTCTTCAACATGAACATCCAATTGGTAATGATAGACAAAAAATATGAGATGTTTTCACTCACACATTCACTGTAAGAGTCATGGTTAAGCCGTTTTGTCACGTTTGGATGGAATTAGCTTCATTGGCTAATGAAAAGTTTTAGTCTTTATTCTTTGCTGAAGATCTTGCTAATCTCATCACCCATTTTATTATATTTGACTTCATTCTTCTTGCTAAGTAATAGCATGTACAGTGCCTCTGCCCTCCAGTCTTCCACTTCATCCTGTGAAATTTCGCAGAGAAGAAAAAAATATTTTTATAGTTAGTGCATAAGAGGTTTATATGTATCAGAATTAAAAAAATATTCAAAAAAATTCTATATATTTTGTATAGAAGATTGTCAAAGAAAACTTACGCTGAAATCATCTATGTCTTCGAGGAACTTTTTACCATTGTACAGGAATGCAAGCTTTAGAACAGCAAATGGTGATTCGCCTCTTTCTACCATTCGAACATCTTGTACAATATGAATCTGCCATTTTGCATTCTTGGGTTTCATTGTTTCTTGTAGTATGATGTCTAAGACTTCTTTAATCCTAGGCACCTGGGAATTGCATTTTGTTTTTGTTTTAAAAATGCAAGTCGTAAAACTGAAAAAATCGATATTTAGAAATGCTTACGATTTTTGACTTATGAACATGACATTCCTCAAACTATTTTTTGCCTTTCCTTTGTAGCGTCCTCCATTTCATCAAGCTCTTGAGCTACTTTAATTGGATCCAAATGATCTGTGTTTACTTTTTCTTTCTTTAATTCCTCAGGAGTTGTTTCTCGAGGATCAATAATATGAACTTTCTTTTTATATTTGTCCAGCATATATAAGACGTATTGGTCATCCTTCTCGAGTGGTATGAATATCTGCATACAAAATTTTTGGTGTTAGATGATAGTTTAATATAAATGAATATGATAAAACACATATTTTTGATTTTGTTGTGGAGTAAAAGGACATTACAATGTTTGTTGTTGAGAGCTTATTCTGTTGATGTTCTTTGAGATACATGGGAACCAATTGACGCTTCCTTCTTTGCATTGCACTTCTAAATTTGCTAGGAGGAGTACTGTGATTCTTTATATCTACTATGTGCTGCAAACAATAAGTATGATAAAAAAAGTGTCAGAAAAAACAAATTGGTATAAATATAAAAAACAGGCGTTGCAATACAGACAAATTTGTGGTTTTAAAAATTTTACCTCTGCAAAGTTTGGGCCTAATATTAGTCTACCACTCTCTCTTGAATCGAGTCTACTTTCTCAGATATCTGCTATTTCATCGAGCACTCTCTTTTCTATATGATGTGGTATGTTCATCTATGCTGGTCTTGGACCAAATGATGCCTTCAGGTGGGCTCTAGTAAGATGCGTGCTTTCACTTTCTGTACGTATGCGCTTAAACACAGTTTTGCTGTGACAGAAAAATAAAAGAATTTTTGAGGTGAGAGTCAATGGCAAACTGAATTTGAGAATATTTTTGGTCTCGGACCAACTATTTTGAGGTGTAATAGAAGACAACTCACTTTTTGAATTCCTCCTGCCAGCTATCGCTCATGACTATTTGGAAGAGCTCAGACGCCTCGTTTGTGTGTTGGAAGGAATGTTCATGTTTTGGGTATGCATTGGTGCTTCGTCCTTTATTCTTTTTTATCCCATCTATTTCTGTCAGAGCGGGTAGATATTGATGGTTGTTATTTTCATGCTAGATAGATAACTAAAAACCAAGTCTTATTTTCATTCTAGATAGGTAATATGTAAGCTTTCGTGATACTAAAAACATCGGTCAACCATGGGTCGTTACAAAAATGTAAGCAGAAATAATTTTGTTTCCTTTGCTGGTTGAAAAGAACTTTGAAGTTTTTGGTTTGAATTCTTTGATTCTTCCAGGTAGTTGCTCGCACTTTACTTGGTTGGTTTCACCAAATATGGTTGTAAATAGGAACTCCGGTTTCCACTCGGCATCTACCTTGCTATGTTGCAGGAAGGTCATTGGATATTCTTTATTTTTCTTGGTGTTGACAAGCATGTTGAAAAAATTTGAACAATTCTAGCAATGTCGGCTCTAAAATAAAATTGTTGCTCGTACTATTAACTGACATGAAAATCCTCATCGTCCTTGGTCAGTTCAATGCCATTCCAGTATTTTACAAACTGGACCGTGAAGTGTCCGCATTGTGTACCCTGTTATTTTGGCACGCAAACTCTGTTAGGCAATTCGGCTATCCTCGCCAGTTTGGTTCATTGTTGGCTTCTAGATCCGCTTCTCCATAATGCTTCTTCATCAGTGCATACATCCTTTTAATCTGTGATTATGGTTTTTTTTTGTTGGATGTCGCCGTTAAGATAAGTAGTGCAAGAAGAAGAAAAAACAAGGCTGAACGCACGTACCAGTTTTGTGTGATCTTTATGGTGTTTTTTCCATGCCTTACCGTTTGTGTATCTATAATTCAATGAGTCAAGTATGTCGACAGAGTTCGTGTACTTGTTCAACACATAGACTTTGTAGTGATAACCTGTGTTGTGAGGTATCATAATCTGCGTTGTTTGGAGACAGAGAGGGTTAAAGATCATTATTGTTAGAAGAATTAAATCTCATGTAAATGTGCAAGCTTAAGGAGAATGAATTATGTATGTATACTTCTATTCAATGTTAATTCTTAACTTACCAGCTTTTTCTTTAAAAGTTATTTCCCTCTTACAAGGGGTTCAAACTCTTTCAATGCTTCTTCCTCATTTAATTCTCGTAGTTCTCCTTCTTTAAGATCGAGGCTGAGCACAATCTGCAGGAAAAAAGTTGTGTACTTTTAGTTAAAACATTTGATCAGAGTAATGATGCAAGTGTTTTTTGCAAGTTTACTTCATACATTTGCAAATTCTGCAGAGAGTATGGTTTTATCGCTTGTGTTGTATTGTTGCTGCTCCATCCATTCTTCAAACAATGCGTTTGTCATGGAGCCCTCCATCTCCGCATCTCCTTTTCATAGTTGTTGCATTATATATTTTTTCCTGTAATCCAATCGTCTCGCTTTGAGCTCTTATATACGTTTAGACTACAAGCAGAAAAGGTTTACACAAAAAATAGAGTCGCTGGTTAGGTGGCTTTAAAGAGGAGTAGCACTTCTCTGTTTTCTGTTTTGAGAAGAGAGACTACTTACTCTCCGCATTCGTCATGTCCTTCTTCACTCATTAGATATTCATAAAGTGCTATGGCCTTGTCCATACAATTGAAATCTCCTGGAACAAATGTTGGAATGTTGATTTTTTCCATAGAGCCTGCTCGATGGCTTCACCAGCCTCTTGATCGAGATTTTGTTTGCTGAGCTGTTCTTAGATGATTGAGCCGTTGAAGGTTCTGCTGATTCTTGCTGCAAGCTTGCTAGGTACTGCATGCCTTTTTTGTTGAATTCACGCTCTTCATCCTGAAGGCGTGCTGTTTTGATTTCATCGAATGAAAATCATGTGTTTACACTGGTAAAACGAGCTGCTATACAAATGGTTTTTAACCCCTTTCCACGATGGCATTTTAAACCGTCGCCTTGCTAGTGTGGGCGATAGGGGGGGTCCTTCTCACACGACCCAGAAACCGTCGGGGATAGACAGTAGGAATGCATACGTTTTGCATAACTAAGTGTATGCGATGCGGGCATCTATCCCAAACACGAGTCTTCAGACAACTGTTTGTGATATCTCGAATATCCCAAACGCTCCATCCTTGCTACTCGTTTGTGCTCGCATTACCATCGCAGTCGGTATTCTGTGATGCTACATTTATGATGCGCACCCCATCACAAACAGTTCACGATTATAGAACGTGTATGATAAGCAGACAATCACACACATTCACTTCTCCCGAACCATATGCGATAACTAATTAAGAAGATTAGCTAATCATCATACGAGTGTCAGATAGGATTACGAAACATTGGACCGTCGTAACAGTGTCGTACAGGATAACTATCGCACACGCTATTATGTGGTGCAACATTTACGATGTGTACCACATCAGAAACAATTCATGATTGTAAAGCGTGTACAATAAGGCGACTATCACAAACATTTAGTTTGCTCGCACCGTTTGTGATATTGTCTGACATCACACACGCTTTGCAAAAGGCAACTGTGTGCATGCTCGCACATGTTTTCTCTCTGTGAACCGTGTCGGATAATGGTGTATCTCACACACGTTTGTGTTTTACCGGCCGTGTGCACCGTAACGACATGCAGAGCATAATTTCACCCTAATTTAATTGTTGCTATCTAAAATTGTATCAAATTTGAATTTGAAAGTTGGCTGTAGCTTTATTCATATCCATCAGGTTCAAACAACCAATGCATTATTCGATTCACAGGTACATATGTTCAAGAATTACATAATCACAAAATAAAGAATGATGAACCACAGTTGTATACTTGTACTATTAAAGATGGTAAAGAAAGAGGCGAAAGACATTCTATTTGCTGAACAAGGTGAAGCGGAATGCCCATATTGTGCCCTTCTCCATGTAGAAGGCATAGACGACTCTAGTCCAACCCCTTGTGATGGCCGACCGCCCATCCTTCACTGTCTTCATGAACACATCTAGATAGTCATCGTGTTTTGGTAGAAATACTTTAACCTTTGCATGCCCACCAATCATGTAGTTTGAGAGGTAATCTTGAGTAAAATACTTTGGGAACCACTGCAAAGGAAAAAGATTCAGACATTGTAATCTAACACAACTCATTATGGGCAGTAAAAAGAAGGCTGCAGAGTTCTTACTTACCATCATGCAGTTCACTGTTGTCTTGGACAAAGTGTAAACAAATAGTTTAATTGCCATCTTTTGACCCATTTTACTAACAATCTTTATCAGCTTCCTCACTTGATGTTGGTTCATCAATATCTCATTGCCCCATACGCAGAAAGGGTCGAAGCGCGGATCTTTACCAATGACATATGTTCCTAAAAGCACCAAGTTAATATTAGAAGCTAAACAACAATTTCACAATGATGTAGTACAACACTCCCTCCGTCCCATTATATAATATCTTATAACATCCAATATACTCAAATATTGGATGAATTAACATCTTATATTATGGGCCAGAGGGAGTTTATTGCATTTTTACAAATTATCGGCTGATTAACTACAGTCAACTGCTGCTGTGTTGTTGTTGTTGCTGCTCTTCTACGTATAACTAGACATCATCAGAACATTAAGGTAACACTCTTCCTTGTTTCTATGTAGCCTAGGATTGCATATTTAGACATTCAGTACAGTACATGTTGCTATGTAGCCTCAGATATATTAGATATGGCCCTAGTTTACCTACCAATAAATGGGTTACATATATATTCAGTTAAAAGTCTGACTCACGAATTAATCCCTTATCAGGCCCCGGCCTATATGGTACTATCTACTGATATCCTGAACAGTGAGTATATAGAAGCCATGGGATGAAACTAACCTCGATGGAAAACAACAATCGTTCCCAAATTTGTCCTGTGTAAGTACATCGAGAGGCATGTTAAGCACAACAGGCTAAACATCAACCAAATATATCCATGGTAGACAAAATAATCTCCCAATGATAGCTTCAGTGTGCAGGTTTAAGCATGCTAGTTAAGCAAAACAAGAAGTGGAAAGTGTGTTAACTGCAATAAGCCTAACATTTAACAACAAGCAAATATAGTCATTCAAGCTGGTATTGTGCCGGTCTAAGTACACTGGTTATTGTTAAATAAAAATGGAAAGGCATGTTAACTACAACATGCTTAACAGCAACCAAATGTAGTCATTAATAGTCATATTGTTGAAACTGGTATCGATGAAATTGAACTGCACAATTCATACTTGCACATATAGAACATCACGTTGTGAATAACTGGAATAAACAAGGCATACTATGAACAACCAAAGATAGAATTTGAAACTTGACATATGCTAACTACAAACAACCGAACAACCAAAAAACTTTAAAAGAGGCTGATAACCAACAAGTATAGGGGATCGCAACAGTTTTCGAGGGTAGAGTATTCAACCCAAATTTATTGATTCGACACAAGGGGAGCCAAAGAATATTCGCAAGTATTTGCAGTTGAGTTGTCAATTCAACCACACCTGAAAGACTTAATATCTGCAACAAAGTATTTAGTAGCAAAGTAGTATGATAGTAACGGTAATAGTAGCAAAAGTAACAGTAGCAGTTTTGTAGTGATTGTGACAGCAGTAGCAACGAAAGTAACTTAGCAAAGATCAATATGTGAAAAGCTCATAGGCATTGGATCAGCGATGGATAATTGTGTTGGATAATATTTATCATGTAGCAGTCATAACCCAGGGCGACACAGAACTAGCTCCAATTCATCAATGTAATGTAGGCATGTATTCCGTATATAGTCATACGTGCTTATGGAAAAGAGCTTGCATGACATCTTTTGTCCTACCCTCCCGTGACAGTGGGGTCCATAAGGAAACTAAGGGATATTAAGGCCTCCTTTTAACAGAGAATCGGAACAAAGCATTAGCACTTAGTGAATACATGAACTCCTCAAACTATGGTAATCACCGGAAAGAATCCCAATTATTGTCACCTTGGGGTATGCGGATCATAACTCGTAATAGGTGTCTACAACTTGCAAGATAGGATCAAGAACACACATATATCCATGAAAACATAATAGGTTCGGATCTGAAATCATGGCACTCGGGCCCTAGTGACAAGCATTAAGCATAGCAAAGTCATAGCAACATCAATCTTAGAACATAGTGGATACTAGGGATCAAGCCCTAACAAAACTAACTCGATTACATGATAAATCTCATCCAACCCATCACCATCCAGCAAGCCTACAAAGGAATTACTCACTCCCGGCGGTGAGCATTATGAAATTGGCAGTGGAGGAAGGTTGATGATGACGGTGACGACAGATTCCACCCTCTGAAGCCCGAACGGACTCCAGATCAGCCCTCCGGATGAAGAACAGGAGGTGGCGGTGGTTCCGTATCATAAAACGCGATGAATCCTTCTCTCTGATTTTTCTCCATGAATAGGTATATATGGAGTTGGACTTAGGGTTGCCGAAGCTCCAGGGGCCCTACAAGCCCGGGAGGCACGCCCTAGGGGGTAGGCGCGCCCCCAGAGCTTGTGGGCCCCCTGGAGCTTCGGCAACCCTAACTCCAACTCCATATATACCTATTCACGGAGAAAAAATCAGAGAGAAGGATTCATCGCGTTTTATGATACGGAGCCACCGCCACCTCTTGTTCTTCATCCAGAGGGCTGATCTGGAGTCTGTTCGGGCTCCTGGGTGGCCCCCTCTAGTATCTTTTTTTGCCAGTATTTTTTATATATTCCACAAAGATTCTCCGTAAATTTTTAGGTCAATCCGAGATCTTTGATTTCTGCACAAAAATAACACCATGGCAATTTTGCTGAAAATAGCGTCAGTCCGGGTTAGTTCCATTCAAATCATGCAAATTAGAGTCCAAAACAAGGGCAAAAGAGTTTGGAAAAGTAGATATGATGGAGACGTATCAACTCCCCCAAGCTTAACCCATTGCTTTTCCTCAAGCAATTCAGTTGACAAACTGAAAGTGACAAAGAAAAACTTTTACAAACTCTGTTTGATCTTGTTGTTGCAAATATGTCTAACCAATATTCTGGTTTTCAGCAAAGATTATGAACTAACCATATTGACAATAACATTTAGGTCTCACATTTACTCATATCAATGGCATAACTAACTAGCGAGCGATAATAAGATATCTTGGATGACAACACTTTTTTTCAAAACAATCATGATATAATATGACATAATGGTATCTCGCTAGCCCTTTCTGAGACCGCAAAACATAAATGCAGAGCACCCCTGAAGTTCAAACACTGATTAGACATTGTAATTCATGGCAAAAGAGATCCAGTCACACTCATACTCAACATCAATTAAAAACAAAGCATATAAATGACAGGAGTGCTCTCCAGCCGGTGCTTTAATAAGAAAATGATGACTCAACAATAAAAGTAAATGGATATGCCCTTCGCAGAGGGAAGCAGGGATTTGCAGAGGTGCCAGAGCTCAAAGCTTTTAAAACAGAGATGAATATAATTTTGAGAGGTATGCTTTCATTGTCAACATAACAACTGAGAGATCTCACTATCTTCCATGCTAGACACATTATAGGTGGTTCCCAAACAGAATGGTAAAGTTTTACTCCCCCTCCACCAACAAAGACAAGCCATGGCTAGCCGAATCATCGGGTACCCTCCATACCAACAACAATCCGGGGGAGTTTGTTTCATTATTATATTTTGATTTTATTTTGATCATGGAACTGTGCATCCCAATTACCAGCCACTTTCTCGTGAATGACAAGCGAATAAACACTCATCGTGAGAATAACCCACCTATCATGGAAGATACTGACAGCCCCCTGTCGCTACATGAGTGATTCGGGCATACAAAACAGATTATTATTTGAAGATTTAGAGTTTGGCACATGCAAATTTACTTGGAACGGCAGGTAAATACCGTGTATAGGTAGGTATTGTGGACTCATATGGCATAACTTTGGGTTTAAGGAACTGGATGCACAAGCAGTATTCCCACTTAGTACAAGTGAAGGCTAGCAAAAAGATTGAGGAGTGACCAACTAGAGAGCGACAACAGTCATAAACATGCATTGAAATTAATCAACATTGATTGCAAGCATGAGTAGGATATAAATCACCATGAACCTAAATATCATGGAGGCTATGTTGGTTTTGATTCAACTACATGCGTGAACATGTGCCAAGTCAAGCCACTCGAATTATTCAGAGGAGGATACCATCCTATCATACTACATCATAACCATTTTAAATGCATGTTGTCACACAAGATAAACCATTATTGTTGTAGGGTGAAACCCTAGGGTAGATCTTTTCACACTTGGAGGGGCGAAAAGGGATGAACACAACAGAACACAAGGGGGAAATCACTCAAAAAAACCCAAATCACACATCCACTAGAGTAGCATACATGAGATCCACAAGAATACAAGAACAATTCAAGGAAAATAGCACTGGGGTAAAGTTCTTCCCACTCCCAAGAGAGGTGTGGTCTTGATGATAATCTTCTCCAAGAGGAGGCCTTGAAATCCACAAGGATTCTTCTCCTAGGAGGTCTTGATCTCCAAGAGGAGGGAAAGATGAGAAAAGCTCTCTCAATGTCTATCCAATACTTTGCTAACCCTAGAAATGAGCTAGATGAGGAGTACTTATAGCCTAGGGACGAATTGGGGGAAAACAGGGGTACAAGGGTCATTATGCCCATAGTGCACGCAGGCACAGCCGGAGGTGTCCGGGCACCCGGGGTAAAGGGGTCCGGGCACCCGGGGGCAGCGCCTGGGAGGGGGGCCGGGCACCCGATGGTAGAGGACCGGGCACCCGGGGGCGCGCCAGGAGGGGCCGAGCACCCGGGGTGGTTGCCGGGTGGAGGGACCGGGCACCCGGGGGTGCGCCCAGGTGGAGGTGGCGGGGCGGGCACCCGGGGCTCTAGGGGTCGGGCACCCGGAGTGTCCAGGGGCTTTGCCCACCCCACGGCCGCATGTCCAGGCACCTGGGGGTCCTCTTGTCCGGGCACCCGGGGTGTCCAGGAGTTCTCTGGTCTTCCGCATCTTGGGGTTCCCCTTCCTCCTCCTTCTCCTTGGGACTTCGTGTGGACTTGGTGATCCCTCCATGCTTCCTCACGGTCTTCTCCTCGGTACCTAAGAATGCATAACATTTCCGATTGAGGTAGAAACCATTTCTTATGTGAATCCAAAGGGATCTCGAAGAGGAAAGAGGTAACCTCGGTTTCGATACCACGTGCATGGGCTCTCGTCATTGGTCCACTTGGTGTTCGTGGTGATGATGGAATGTCCATGGTGATGACCATAGGATGCTCCGCATCATCTCCCCCCCTTGGGAGAGATCCGACCTCGGATCGTAAACCTCATCACCATGGAAACGGTAGTCGTGGACGGACTTGTAATTGGACGCAGTGGAAGTCATGGCGCAATCCAAGTACTTCAAGATGTCGTCGGGATGGTATACATGCAAAATGAGCAAGCACAAGGGACACTTGGAAATACAATGGTTAGCGCACATAAGGTGTCCATCAAGTAAGTATGAGTCCGTTCGGCAAGTTGTTTGTGATAAAGAGCATGAAGCTTATCAAGATGATATAAAATGATATGTAAAGCATTCATGGGAGCAAAAGCATTTGTTGCGCTCACCAAGTTGTGGTAATTGACATGGTGCACAAAGCTAAAAATTCTACCATTGTGCAAAATGATGTCATAGTGTGATGGTTTATCAAGAGCATGAGCATGGTCATTGATGCTCAATATGTGTATGCTATCATGCAATTGATGGTGGGCAATGTGATCATAATGTATGAAGAATCCATCAAGAAAGATCACAAAAAAATTGCTAAGAAAGTGCACAAGCGCATATATCATGGATGACATAGAAATACAAGATGAAACAAGGCAATCATAATGTGAGTCAATACATGCATAAGATGCAAATTTGTTATGGGTGGTGTTGTACCATGGCTCAATGTCGTGGCATAAGTGGTGTTCCGGTGGTGCTTCCAAAGTAGGTGCATTCACTAAGCTCGAGCACTCCTCAACTTGAAGGTCCATAGGGTCCATCTCCAATGTCGGTGCTCCATCCAATAGATGTATCATGTAGACAAGAAGAAGGAGACAACAATGAAGGAATGACCCATCCAATATGCGTATTTGAGGATGGCTCAAAGGGAAGGAGTTCACCTTTAGGAATTTCTCGCAACTATTGGTATTGTACATCGTGTATGCCTTCACGTTGCCTTGTGAATCCATCAAAATGAAAGAACATGACAAACACTCGGAAAAACAAATGAGGTTAGCGGAAATGCAAAACCAAGCATTCGTGTGGTGAAATACCCAAAAAGTGTTTTCATCATTCTTATCATAAGAAAGTACAAGGGCGTAGGGCATGGTATGTAGGCATAAGATGCGAGAACAACCAAATGCATTAAGCACGATCAAACAAGCATGCATCACAAGTAAAGTATCAAAGTCTCCAAGATTAATAAGCATATACTTGTTTCACTCACTACAAGTGAATACGAGAGATGCAACTAATGGAGGCAAGTGACAATCATCAATGTAAATCATGTGATAGGCATGACCATATATGTCATCAACCCAATGAAATGAGCAAGAATGGATCATGGAAATCATGTCATGTGTGCAAATAGTGGGCATACATAATGCACATGACATATGACAAGCAAGAAAACAAGGTATGAGTAAAGTAGGTTCATTGTATTGGCAAGAAGTCCTATGTAAATAGCTATGGAACATCATGACTCTCCTAACACAAGAATCAACAATAGCATAGGGCATGTATAGAACATGGCAATAGCAACAAGTATCTCCACCAAGCTTGCAAATACACATAGTAGTAGTATAATGGTGAATCATGGGTAAATGCAAACAAGGGTCACAATTACATGGCAAAGGCATCGAAAGAGGTATAACATGCAAAGTGAACACGGTAAAATGGACATAAGATGACAAATGGTATATAGCACATAGTCGTGTGAGAGCCAAGTAAAAGAGATGCGTGTAGTCCTTGCGTGAAAGGAACGATGGTAAGGATACTCCACAGAATCCCAAAGCATCATTGCTCTCAAGAGCTTGTTTTGTCAACTCATGGGATTGTGAGGTTAAAGAGTGTTCATAAGTACCTACACAAAACAAATGCAAAGGGAAAACTGTGTGTGCGTGGTATATGTACACATCATCCATTATGATGCATGCGTGCATGTGTTGGTTAGCACGAAATATCCAATGCTCAAATAAATGAGATGCATGATATAGAAACATGTCATCCATCATGATAGGTGTGTTGTTATGTATATCATAATGGAGACTCAAATTGTGTAATGCATCACTAGTAATATCTAGAGCATTGTCATGAATGGTATGCATATGGTGCACACAAGGTATGGAATCGTGCGATACACAATAATTTTCATGGCATGTCATATGAGATGAATTCCACAAATTTTGCAAAGGTAGCATAGCAATATCATCACAAGAGAAACACATACAAATAACCATGATCTCGTCATATATGCCATAAGTGCAAATGGGATTTATTCTAATGGGGCATGCATATTTACTATGTTGAGATTGGAATGATGCAATATGGGGGATCTCACTCATAGCATATGATAAGTTTAATGGATTGTCAAACATAATGTGACCGATAGAATTTTCACATGATATCCTATGGAGCATAGCATCACAACTAGGTAATTTGACATGCTCAACATCATATTCATCATAAATGGGTGGCACATCGAAACAAGACATAGTAATGCGATGAATCCATAAGGTGATCAACATCATCCATGCAATCATTTGCAAGATAGTCCACTAGTGGGACAAGTGAAGTACCATCACCTATGTTACCTTTAGAGCTCCGCTCATGTGTTGTAGGTGAGGTTGCAAAAATTGACACTTGGTCAATAGCTTCATCAACTTGATGGTACCATGTGGGGGGTGCATCATCGTCCATCATGACCATCGGTTTGCCCATTCACTGGTGCAGAGACGTGCTATACAAATGGTTTTTACCCCCTTTCCACGACGGAGTTTTAAACCGTCGCCTAGTGAGTGTGTGCGATAGGGGGGTCCTTCCCACACGACCCAGAAACCGTCGGGGATAGGCCTTCCGGCCACACAGGCGGGGGCAAAATGAGCTCGTGTGCGATCGGGCGAGGCATCGAAACCCAATCGTTTCCATTCTTATGTACATCCCACACGGTGAATCCCAGAAAAACATTTCCGTTCGTATGTATATCACACACAGTTTTTTGTGTGGAAACGTTTGTGCAAGGTGGCCTAACGCAAACAGTTCTCTGCCGGAAGCCGTGTGTGATTGTTAGTTGATCCAACACGCCTACTTTCTAGAAACCGTGTGGGTTGTTTGATGTCGTGGGAAACCACGGCCGCCTATGGGGCCATGAGCCCCTTTTGGTTCGGCGGGGGGATGGGCACGTTGCACAAAGAGCAGAGAAGCGTCGCGCAGCACGACAGAGATCACACGGGCAGTCTTTACCCAGGTTCGGGCCGCCGTGAGGCTTAAAACCCTACTCCTGCTTTGGAGGATTGATGGTGGATAATGGTGGTGAACGTAGCACACTCGCCCGGCAAGGTCGCTCTGGGGATGAGAGTGGCTACGCGCGTATGGATATGCGAGGGTCCAATCGACCAACCAACCTCTTTTACGGTCGCCATGGGCCTCCTTTTATAGATTAAGGGGTCACCACGGTGGCAAATCGGTCTTTGCGTACTGATTAGATAGCTAATAGTGCTATCATATCTAACTCTGCAGGCTGACAGAGCGCATTAAATGCGCCGCTCAGTGTCACATCACAGCTCGCCCGGCAGGCCCTGCCGGGCTGTTTTGCCAGCTTTGCACCTACTCACTTGACACGTCTCAGGACGAGTGTCATATGGAGGTGTTTGCTGTAGGAAGTGGCTGCCATGTGGCAAAAAGCAGCCACTTAGTCACCTTGGAGCTTGACACCGCTCCGATTAATGACTTGAGTCGCTTATGAAGTGGAGCGGTGGAGTGGCTCGCCTCCGCTAGCCCCGGCAGGCCTGCCGGGATGACCTGGAGCTTGCTTCCGGGGCAAAACCCAACCCTGCCAGGCTCGCCTGCCCGGCAAGGTAGGTCCTTCCTTTAGTGATGCCTTGTTCCTCTGGCTCACCTTGGCCTTCTCGACTTGCACTTGGATCCTTCAAAGGAATTGATCCTCCTTGTTTGGTCTTATCTTGGTCTTGTAATCTTGTCTCTGGCTTGTGCACAGTCCGTGCAATGGACCCAGGGTTTGTTGCACCGACATTTGAGTTCATCGCCGATGGTGTTGTCTGAGTAACCGTCTGCAATAGAAAACCCCAATAAGCAGGGTAATTAGCCTATTATTGATAATCCATGTAGTAATCAAATTGACATTTCTTATAAAACACACCAGATATTTCATATCCGTATAACGGCAACCAAGATTTCATAATCTAATTACATCAGATAGCTTCAGCACTCAGTTACACCATTACACAACAGCACCAAGTTTCACATGCAACATTGAAAACCTTTGGAAAGTAGCATCATACACGGTAAATAGACAGATGAATCTCATCTGGGAAACTGCAGAAGCGGAAGGCAAATATTGAGCCTTCAGTGATGTTGAATGTCCTTGCAACTTTAGGCCAGTGGCTATGGATAATTGCCCGCCCAACCTTCATCCTCTTCAGGAAGACTTCAATATTGTACCGTGGGTGTTGAATGAATACCTTCCTCGCCTCTTGACCATGCAGGTGGTTTGAGAGGTAATCATCGGTGAACTGCGTTGAAAAGTACTGAAAACAAAGATATGCATAAATCGCTGTTATAAATTTTGAAATGGCACAAGGGGTAAAAACAAGGTAAAAGTGTTAGTACCATCCTATAGTTGACTGATGTCTTCTTCATTGTGCAAACAAAGATCTTGCTGTTATTCGTCGTAAGTTTCTTCATCCTAACAATCTTTCTGAGTTTCTTGACTTGACTGATATTCATGGACATCTCATTTCCCCATATGAAAAATGGGTCGAACAGTGGGTCTAAGCCTCTGACAGCAGGACCTACATGTGCAAGACCAAATTGTAAGAAACCTAAATATTAGAATGATTCTTGCAACTGCACAATAATGTGCTATTAGCGAAAGGACCATGCATGAGCAAACCTTGATGGTAAACCGCAGTGTCTCCCATTGTTTCCCTGCAACACATATAAAGAAGATCTTGATCAGGTTAACTGAGAGTTGCCATACTATCTGTAGAATATGTATTGAGTACAGCCAAATTCGATTTATTTCTCACATGCATAACAATAGAAAATTGTACCCACAGCAAATGAAAATTAAATTGCAGAATTGAACCAAACAGTTAAATGGACAGCAGACCAAATGATCCAAAACAGTTAACTGAGCATGACATTGCAGAATAGAAACATGTACTAGAAGATAGGACAGTTAACAAAACAAAGAATGCTTGAGAGCAGTACTACGAAATGTAGCAATTGTTGGACTAAACTGTTAACTGAATATTACATTTCAGAGGACCAAACTGTTAACTGAACATCAGATTGCATATTAACATTACAGAGGACAAAACACAAGAAGGCACTGGCGGTGGCCTCGAGAAAACAGCATGAACTGTATTTTAAAGTAGACAACCATGTGGTGGTGTCAACGGTGGCCTCGAAGACGAGGTGCACCTCCAAGATCTGACGGTCGGCACGCATGGCAGCCATAGCGACGTCGTGCGCGCGTGCGGCCGCGATTTGCTTCTCCGCTGCCTTATGCTACTGAGCTCCATGTTATACTACGTGCAAAATGGCTGTGGGCGGCGCTTAATTGGAGAACGGGGCCAGTGATTTTGGCGGAAGGTGTTGCGCCGTCGGTCGGGGCATGTGGGACGGGGAAGGAGGAGGATGGTGTGGGTGGGGTGTGGATTACCTGACCATATCGAGGAGGCCGCGCAGCAAGAAGAAGGGTCGGTGGCGAGGAGGCCGCGCAGCAAGAAGAAGGGTCGGCGGCGAGGAGGCGACGGTGCAAGAAGAAGGGTCATCGGCGAGGAGGCGGCGCTGAAAGAAGAAGGGTCGCCGGCGAGGAGGTTGAGCTGCCAGTAAGCAGCAGTGAAGGTTTGAACTTGTAAAGCAAGGAGGAACAGTGAAAATGTAGCTTTTGGTGGGAGGAAGGGGGCGGGGAGATAGATATTTCCGCGGTGGCAGAAAAATTTCGCTCGGTGCCACGAGAAACTGGCGCGCAAGTGTGGTTCAATGACATGTAGGATGATCCGCATCAATTATCCACTCCTAACTATTTAAGCATGGCATGAGTAACTATAATCTCTAATTGTCATTGCAAACATGTTTCATTCATAATAGGCTGAATCAAGAACAATGAGCTAATCATATTTACAAAAACAAAATAGGTCGACTTCATACCAGCTTTTCCTCATCTCAATCATTTCATCAAATATCATCATTATTGCCTTTCACTTGCACGACCGAACAATGTGAATAATAATAATAGTGCACGTGTCGTGGATGATACGTCTCCAACGTATCTATAATTTTTGCTTCTTCCATGCTGTTATATTACCATTCTTGGATGTTTTACTATCATTTTATAGCAACTTTATATCATTTTTTGGGACTAACCTATTGACATAGTGCCCAGTGCCAGTTGCTGTTTTTTGCTTGTTTTTTACTTCACAGAATATCAGTACCAAATGGAGTCCAAACGCAGCGAAACTTTTTGGAGATTTTTTATGGACAAGAAGGAACAACTTGGGCCAAAGAAGTACTAGAGGGGTGCCCCAAGGGGGGGCACAACCCACCTAGGTGCGCCTGGGGTCCAGGCGTGCCCTTGTGGGTTGTGCCCACCTCGGTGGCCTCCTGCACCACCTCTTTGCCCTATAAATACCCAAATATTCCAAAAACCCTAGGGGAGTCTACGAAACACAATTCCAGCCGCCGCAAGTTCCAAAACCACGAGATCCAATCTAGACACCATCTCAGAGGGGTTCATCATCCTCATTGGTGCCTCTCCGATGATGTGTGAGTAGTTCATTGTAGACCTACGGGTCTGTAGGCAGTAGCTAGATGGCTTCTTCTCTCTTTTTGATTCTCAATACAATGGTCTCTTGGAGATCTATTTGATGTAACTCTTTTTGCGGTGTGTTTTTTGGGATCCGATGAACTTTGAGTTTATGATCAGATATATATCCATGAAAGTTATTTGAGTTCTTTGATCTCTTTTATGCATGATTACTTATAGCCTAGTATTTCTTCTTCAAATCATTGGTTTAGTTAGGCTAACTAGATCGATTTTTCTTGCCATGGGAAGAGGTGCTTTGTGATGGGTTCGATCATGCGGTGTTCTTTCCCAGTGACAGAAGGGGCAGCAAGACACACATGTATCGTTGCTATTCAGGATAACAAGATGGGGGCTATTCCTAAATGAATAGATCTCGTCTACATCATGTCATCGTTCTTATTGCATTACTCCGTTTCTCCATGAACTTAATACACTAGATGCATGCTGGATAGCGGTCGATGTGTGGAGTAATACTAGTAGATGCAGGCAGGAGTCAGTCTACTAATCTTGGACGTGATGCCTTTATAATGATCATTGCCTGGATATCGTCATAATTATTTGATGTTCTATCAATTGCCCAACAGTAATTTGTTTACCCACCATATGCTATTTTCTTGAGAGAAGCCACTAGTGAAATCTATGGCCCCCGGGTCTATTCTTTATCATATTTGCTTCGAGATCTATTTTTATTTGCTTTTATTTTTAGATCTATTAAACCAAAAACCCAAAAATACCTTGCTGCACCTTTTTTGCTAATTATTTTATTTCGCGTTTTATCGATAGCTATCTATCCAATCTATACAATTTTTATCCCGTCAACTTGACAATTTCTGGCACCATTACCCGTAGAGGGATTGACAACCCCTCCTAATCGTCAGGTTGCAAGTATTTGTTATTTGTGTGCAGGTACCGTTTACATAGTGTTGCTTGGTTCTCCTACTGGATTGATACCTTGGTTTCACAACTGAGGGAAATACCTACCGTAGTTGTGCTGCATCATCCCTTCCTCTTTGGGGAAATACCGACGTAGTTCAAGCGACATCAAAAGGAATTTCTAGCGCCGTTGCCGGCGAGACATCATCAACATCTATCAGGTTCCTAATCACAAATCTCATCTCCTTGCAATTTATATTATTTGCCTTTTGCCTCTCGTTTTCATCTCCCCCACTTCACAAAAAAGTTGCCGTTTTATTCGCCCTCTTTTTCGTTCACTTTTTCTCGTCAGATCTATCTTGTGTATGATCTTGTTTGCCTACTTTGTCACTATGGCTAGCATGACTACTCCACCTTTGTCACCAGATTTTGAAGTTTTATACTTCAAGCAGAAACAAGGAGAAATTTTGAAAGATGCTTGGTATAGGCTAATGGAATCTTATCGCATTTGCAATCTAAAAGGGTATGCAAAGATTTTGCTTCAAAATTTCTATATAGGATTAGCTTTGCATCATAGACAACTTTTGGATTTTGCCGCTAAAGGGAACTTTATTGAACTTGATGCTAATACCGCTTATGAGATCCTAGAGGGAATTTTGGGAATTCCACAAACCAAAAAGGGGATTTCTTTTACTCAAGAAGGGGCTCAAATTTTAGACAAGTTAAGCGATTTGCATAAACATTTGGTTGAGTTGCAAAAATATAACGAACCTCTTAAACATATCAGTGGGAACCTCAATCGCATGAACACTTTGATTACTCTTTGCAATAAGCGTTTGGATATTTTAGATCTCAAGATGGCCTCTTTACCGGAACATCTTGGGAAGCGTAAAGAGCCTCCCGGGTTTGAAAAGGCCCTTACAAAAGTTGCAAAAACTACAGATGACAATACTTGAATCTATGCATTATGCCTAGCTAGGGGCATAAAACGATAGCGCTTGTTGGGAGGCAACCCATTGAATAAAATTTATTTTTTGCCTTTTTATTTCTATTATTGAGTGTTTTCACAATTATGCCTCTGTTATAATTGTGTTTTTTATGTTTTAATTAGTGTTTGTGCCAAGTAAAGCCTTTGGGATAGCTTTGGTGATAGTTCATTTGATCCTGTTGAAAAACAGAAACTTCTGCTTCCAGTAATATAATTGTATAAATTCACAGAAGCCACTAAAAATTCTGATTTTTTTACAAAAGATTGATATACAAATTTCCTATGTTTTCCTAATTTTTTAGATTTTAGGAATTATAGAAGTGTGAAAACAATTCGCATCTTTACAGACTGTTCTGTTTTTGACAGATTCTGTTTTCTTTGCATTGTGTGCTTATTTTGATGAATCTATGGATTGTATCAGGGGGTATAAGCCATGGCAAAGTTAGAATACAGTATATATAATGCAATAATAAAATTTGAATGGGTTTTCTACAGTACTTAAAGTAAAGATTGGTTTTCTTATACTAACGTATCTCATGAAGGTTTTGTTAAGTTTTGTGTGATTGAAGTTTCCAAGTTTTGGGTGAGATCACGATGGATGAAGGAATAAGGAGTAAGAAAAGCCTAAGCTTGGGGATTCCCCATGGCACCTAAAGTTAATATTCAAGGATAACCAAGCAACTAAGCTTGGGGATGCCCCGGAAGGCATGCCCTCTTTCTTCTAACGACCATCGGTATTTTACTTGGAGTTATATTTTTATTCGTCACATAACATGAGTTTTGCTTGGAGCGTCTTGTATTATATGAGTCTTTGCTTGTTTTGCATTTTAGTTTGTCACAAGTATCCTTGCTGGACACACCTATTTGAGAGAGCCAAAATTATGCTATGATTTGTTAGAATTGCTCTATATGCTTCACTTAATTTTTTTGAGCTATGGAATTGCTTTAGTGCTTCACTTATATCTTTTTGAGCATGGTGTGCTTTAATATTTTTGAAGAAATGCTCTCATGCTTCACTTAGATTTATTTGAGAGTTAGTAAATTTTTGAAGAAATTCTCTCATGCTTCACATATAATATTTTGAGAGACGGAAAATTTTATGCTCATGTTCTTCACTTAGATTTGTTTGAACTTGTCAAAAGCAATTGCAATATATGATATTAGTCCCAAAGTGATAGATATTCAAGAGGGATATAATAAAAACTTTCATGAAGATCATTGGACAAAATAAACTTGATTCTTTGTAATAGTTTTGAGATATGATGATAGTGATATGTGAGTCATGTTGATGAGTAATTATGCTTTAGTAAGAATATTGGTGTTAAGGTTTGTGATTCCCTATGCAAGCACGAAAGTCAATAGTTATGCAATGAAATTACATCCTACTTGTGGTGCATTATTCGGTGTTAGTTATGCTTAATGCTCGCTTATGTGATTTTTTGTTTCTTGGTTGGTTGCTTCTCAATCTTTTTGCTAGCCTCCACTTGTACTAAGTAGAAATACTACTTGTGCATCCGAAATCCTGAAACCCGGTTTTTCCACATGAGTACACCATACCTACCTATATGCGGTATTTCCTTGTCGTTCTAAGAAAATTTGTATGTGCCATCTCTAATTTTCAAAATAAATTTCCTTTTTGTGTTCCCGTACCGCTCATGAAGCGGCAGGGGGTGGCCAATATTTTCCATGCTAGATGTGTTATTCTCAAGATGAGTGTTTATTCACTTGTCATTGCATGAGAGTGCGGCAGTAATAGGGATGCCCAGTCCCAAAATGAAAAAGAAATTTACTTTATGTTGTCAAATAATAAATTCCTTGGAAAGTGTTGGTATGGAGGGCACCCGTGGATACGGCTAGCCATGGATTCTGAAAGAATGGTGGAAAAAGGAATAAAATTTATTTTCTATTTGGGAACTGCCTATGATATATATCTAGCATGGAAAGTGTTGGGAATTACTCGGTCGTTTTCGTTGACGGAAAAAGTATGCCTCTAAAAAAAATTATCTCTCAATTTAAGCTTTGAGCTCTGGCACCTCTACAAATCCCTACTTCCCTCTACGAAGGGCCTATCTATTTACTTTATGCAATTTTTATTTTTATTTGAGTCTCCATCTTCTCTTATAAAGCACCAACTAGGGGGCACTATGATCGTACTTGAGCATTGGGTATAGCTAATATGCGAGTGTGTTTCATGAATGGATCAATGATTGAGCATGATGGGCTAGGGATAACTTTCTTTAGTGTTGATATTTTGAAAGACATGGTTGCTTGTTGATATGCTTGAGTATTGAAATCTTCATGTCAAAACTAGACTATTGCTTTGAACCATATAAAAGTCCATATGTCCATGCTACAAAAGAAAATAATATGTGATGAACATGTTAGGCAGCATTCCACATCGAAAATTCTGTTTTTATCATTTACCTACTCGAGGACGAGTAGGAATTAAGCTTGGGGATGCTGATACGTCTCCAACGTATCTATAATTTTTGCTTGTTCCATGCTGTTATATTATCATTCTTGGATGTTTTACAATCATTTTATAGCAACTTTATATCATTTTTTGGGACTAACCTATTGACATAGTGCCCAGTGCCAGTTGCTATTTTTGCTTGTTTTTTACTTCGCAGAATATCAATACCAAACGAAGTCCAAACGCAGCAAAACTTTTTGGAGAATTTTTATGGACCAGAAGGAACAACTTGGGCCAAAGAAGTACCAAAGGGGTGCCCCGAGGGGGGCACAACCCACCTGGGCGCGCCTGGGGGCCCAGGCGCGCCCTGGTGGGTTGTGCTCACCTCGGTGGCCTCCCGCACCGCCTCTTCACCCTATAAATACCCAAATATTCCAAAAACCCTAGGGGAGTCGACGAAACACAATTCCAGCCGCCGCAAGTTCCAGAACTATGAGATCCAATCTAGACACCATCACGGAGGGGTTCATCATCCTCATTGGTGCCTCTTCGATGATGTGTGAGTAGTTCATTGTAGACCTACGGGTCCGTAGGCAGTAGCTAGATGGCTTCTTCTGTCTTTTTGATTCTCAATACAATGGTCTCTTTGAGATCTATTTGATGTAATTCTTTTTGCGGTGTGTTTGTTGGGATCCGATGAACTTTGAGTTTATGATCAGATATATATCCATGAAAGTTATTTGAGTTCTTTGATCTCTTTTATGCATGATTACTTATAGCCTAGTATTTCTTCTTCGAATCTTTGGTTTAGTTAGGCCAACTAGATCATTTTTTCTTGCCATGGGAAGAGGTGCTTTGTGATGGGTTCGATCGTGCAGTGTTCTTTCCCAGTGACAGAAGGGGCAGCAAGACACGCATGTATCGTTGCTATTAAGGATAACAAGATGGGGCTATTCCTACATGAATAGATCTCGTCTACATCATGTCATCGTTCTTATTGCATTACTCCGTTTCTCCATGAACTTAATACACTAGATGCATGCTAGATAGCGGTCGATGTGTGGAGTAATAGTAGTAGATGCAGGCAGGAGTCGGTCTACTAATCTTGGAAATGATGCCTATATAATGATCATTGCCTGGATATCGTCATAATTATTTGATGTTCTATCAATTGCCCAACAGTAATTTGTTTACCCACCGTATGCTATTTTCTTGAGAGAAGCCACTAGTGAAACCTACGGCCCCTGGGTCTATTCTTTATCATATTTGCTTCGAGATCTATTTTTATTCACTTTTATTTTCAGATCTATTAAACTAAAAACCCGAAAATACCTTGCTGCACCTTTTTGCTATTTATTTTATTTCATGTTTTATCGAGAGCTATCTATCCAATCTATACAATTTTTATCTTGTCAACTTGACAATATCTGGCACCGTTATCCGTAGAGGGATTGACAACTCCTCCTAATCGTCGGGTTGCAAGTATTTTTTATTTGTGTGCAGGTACCATTTACATAGTGTTGCTTGGTTCTCCTACTGGATTGATACCTTGGTTTCATAACTGAGGTAAATACCTACCATAGCTGTGCTGCATCATCCCTTCCTCTTTGGGGAAATACCGACGTAGTTCAAGCGACATCAGTTGACTAAGCTGGAATCTGCAAACATTTATTCAAAGGAGAAGACAAGGTAATATGGGCTCTTTGTTAGATCAACTATAATGCATATGAGAGCTACTCAACATTTTCGTCGTGATCTTCTCCTTATGACACAAATAAAAGAAAAGAATTTCAAAAAAACACACTCAAATATTTTTGGAGTTATTGTTTTTCTCTAGAAGGAACCAAATTAACGAAAGAAAAAAATGAAAACGAGAAAAACTATTTACACGGGAAAGCTCCCAACAAGCAAAAGAAGAACGAGAAATCTTTTTGGGTTTTCTTTTAATACTACAACTAAACAAACTAGAAAGAAAAACAAAAAAGAAGCGAGAAATATTTTTGGATTTTATCAAAGTTTTTCAAACACACAAGAAAGTAAGTAAAATAAACTAACATGGATTATACAATGAAAAAGGATGAACACCAACAACTGGAATGAATGTGTGATGCATAAATGTAATGTCGGTGAGAGATACATACTCCCCCAAGCTTAGGATTTTGGCCTAAGTTGGTCTAGGGTCACGGCTGGCCGGGGTAATATCCAAAGTCATAGTTGGGGTTGAACTGGATTGCGGCTGCCACCGCTTGGAGGGCTGCCTCATTGAGGCGAGCGGTCTCCCTCGCCCTCTCATACTCCTCTGCCTCCTTTCTAAGTATGAAGTATCTTTATTTTACCTGAAAGTCAAAGAAGGCAGGAGCAAGAAGTGTAATATGGAAGATGCGCTGCCTGTCAAAGATTAGTCTGTACTCAAAAGGCAGATCGCCTCTCTCAAGAAATTAGAAATGTTCCATAGCATCATAATCAAGGTAAGCAGGTGGCAACCGAGCATCATTTTCTTTAATTGGAACCCCAAGATGATTAGCTAAATGATTGGCCTTAAATTCCACCAAAGAAATCTCCATCTAAAGCATTATTATGTAACCGCCTTGCAACAATAGCCCCCAAGTTATATCGTTTATCATCCATTACCGCACTCTTGAGGACACTTAAATCAGGTGAGCAAAGGTGGCTATGGTCATGTTTCCCATTAATGCATCTACCTATAAAGAGAGCAAAATAATGTAAAGCAGGAAAGTGAATGCTCCCTATGGTAGCTTGTGTTATGCTTCTAGTTTCTCCCCTAGTGATGCTAGCAAGGAATTCAACGCAATCAGATTTATGAGGTTCAGTATAAATGCCCCATTACAGAATTTTGGATGCTTCATTAAATTCTTCAAGGTCCATGTTAAATGATTTATCATAGAGATCAAATAAAACAGAATGTGTGTTGCGATGGACTGAATACTCAAATCTCCGCACAAAGGAATCAGTAAGATTGTAGTATTGCAAGCACTTATCTGACAAGAAGTACGTCAGGCCGGCGTTATGTACGTAGATATCAAATTCTTCCTTGAAACCTGCGTGAGTCATGAAATGATCCGACGGCTATTCGCAAGGTCGCACTAGAGCTTCCCGCGGTGGTTCAAGGACCGGCTCACATATCGCGAGCCTTGGAGATTTCTTCTTCGGGGAACCACCTTGGAACATCTTCCTAAACATTCACTCCCTCTGAAAATTTCTAAAATTTTATTGATTCAAAACAAAAGTGAACCAAACTCAACAAAATTGATAGCAACTACTCCTACAAGTGTCTGGAGGCCATATCATGCAACAAAACTACTTTGAACCATATAAATTTGACATGCAAGCTCAAGAACATGGTCACTACAGCAGCAAAAATTTGCAATATATAAAGCACTAGAACAAAAACTAATTGGACCATTGGAGGAGTCACATACCGAAGAACAATCCCACAAAACAGTTTCGAAAACAGAGCTCCGAGCAAGAAGATCGAAAATGGCAGCAAGATGAGCAAGAACACGGGTTTGAGCAAGGGTGTGATTTTTTTCTGGAGGAAGAAGAAGTGCATGGGTCGCTAGAATAAGTGAGGGGGCCTACATGGGCCCCATAAGCCTACATGGCGCGCCCAGGGGGTGGGCGCGCCCTATGAGCTTGTCAAATATTACAGAAAAAATCATATAAAATTTTCAGGACATTTGGAGAACTTTTATTTTCTGGTCATTTTTTTATTGCACGGATAATTCAGAAAACAGTAAAATAATAGCATTTCTATCTTATTAACTCTAAATAACAGAAAGTAAAAGGTAGGTACAGAAAGTTGTGTTTACTAAATTCATCCATCACATGCCCGTCAAAAGGAATCCATTAACAAGGTTGATCAAGTCTTATTAACAAAGTTCTTCCGAATGACATGAAACTGGAGAATCTTCGTATAGCACTAGCTTACCTCAACGGGGATATGCAAGTCCCCAACAATAAGAATTTCATATTTCTTTTTGACAGTAGGAATAGGGAATTCAAAACCTCCAATAGTAATTGTTGAAATTTTCCCAATAGAATTGATACTATTCACTTAAGGTTGTTTCCTCGGAAAGTGTACCGTATGCTCATTACCATTAACATGAAAAGTGACATTGCCCTTATTGCAATCAATAACAGCCCCTGCAGTATTCAAAAAGGGTCTACCAAGGATGATCGACATACTGTCGTCCTCGGGTATATCAGGAATAACTAAGTCCATTAAAATAGTAACATTTGCAACTACGACAGGCACATCCTCACAAATACTGATGGGTATAGCAGTTGATTTATCATCCATTTGCAAAGAGATTTCAGTTGGTGTCAACTTATTCAAATCAAGTCTATGATATAAAGAGAAGGGCATAACACTAACACTGGCTCCTAGATCACATAAAGCAGTTTTAACATAGTTTCTTTTAATGGAGCATTGTATAGTTGGTATTCCTGGGTCTCCTAGTTTCTTTGGTATTCCACCCTTAAATGTGTAATTAGCAAGCATGGTGGAAATTTCAGCTTCCGGTATCTTTCTTTTATTTTTAACAATATCTTTCATATACTTGGCATAAGGAGACATTTTCAGAATATCAGTCAAACGAAGGCGCAAAAAGACAGGTCTAAGCATTTCAACAAAGTTCTCAAATTCTTCATCATCTTTATTTTTTGAAGCTTTAGGAGGAAAGGTCATGGGTTTCTGAACCCATGGTTCTCTTTCTTTACCATGTTTCCTAGTAATGAAGTCTCTCTTATCATATCTTTTATTCTTAGGTTGTGGGTTATCAAGATCAACAACAGGTTCTATCTCCACATCATTATTACTAGGTTGAACATCAACATGAACATCATTCTTAGTAGGTTCATGTTCATCACCAGATTGTGTTTCAGCATCAGAAATAGAAATATCATTTGAATTCTCAAGTATGTCTACAGTTGGTTCACTAGAAGCATGCAAAGTCCTATCCTCATTCTTTTTATTTTTAGATGGACTAGGTGCATCAATATTAATTCTTTGAGAATCTTGTTCAATTCTTTTAGGGTGACCTTTAGGATACAAGTGTTTCTGAGTCACTTTACCACCTCTAGTCATAACTCTAACAGCATGATCATTCATCTTATCGTTCATTTCATTAAGCAAATCATTTTGTGCCTTGAGAACTTGTTCTACTTGAGTTTTTACCATGGAAGCATGTTTACTAACAACCTTGAGATCATTAACAGTTCTAAACATATAGTCACTCAAGCGTTCAATCATATAAGTATTTCGTTTCAATTGTCTACTAACATATGCATTGAAATTTTCTTGTTTAATAATAAAGTTATCAATTTCATCCAAGCATTGACTTGCAGATTTAGTATGAGGAATATCACCTTCATCAAATCTATAGAGAGAATTTACCTCTACTACCTGTGTCGGGGTATTAAGACCATGTATTTCCTTAATAGGTGGTAAATTCTTAACATCTTCAACTTTAATACCTTTTTCTTTCATAGATTTCTTTGCCTCTTGCATATCTTCAGGACTGAGAAATAGAATACCTCTCTTCTTCGGAGTTGATTTATGCGATCATTCGGGAAGAGTCCAATCATTATCATTACTCAATATATTATTCAATAATTCTTTAGCTTGCCCAATAGTTCGTTCCCTAAAAACACAACCAGCACAACTATCTAGATGGACCCTAGAAGCATCGGTTAGTCCATTATAAAACATATCAAGTATTTCATTTTTCTTGAGAGGGTGATCAGGCAAAGCATTAAGTAATTAGAGAAGCCTCCCCCAAGCTTGTGGGAGACTCTCTTCTTCAATTTGCACAAAGTTAAATATTTCCTGTAAAGCAGCTTGTTTCTTATGAGCAGGAAAATATTTTTCAGAGAAATAATATATCATATTCTGGGTACTACGCACACAACCAGGAGCAAGAGAATTATACCATGTCTTAGCATCACCCTTTAATGAGAAAGAAAACAACTTAATAATATAGTAGTAATGATTTTTTTCCTCATGAGCAATAGGGTGGCAATATCATTTAATTTAGTAAGATGTGCCACAATAGTTTCAGATTCATAACCATGGAAAGGACCAAATTCAACCAAAGTAATTAACTCAGGATCGACGGAGAATTCATAATCCTTATGAGTAACAAAGATAGGTGAAGTAGCAAACTGGGGATCATATTTCATTCTAGCATTCAAAGATTTTTCTTTCAACTTGACTAGTAATTTATTAAGATCATCTCTATCCTTACAAGCAAGAAAATCCCTAGCTACCTCTCCATCCATAACATAACCTTCAGGTATATCAGGCAATTCATATCTAGGAGTGCTAGGTCTAACAGGTGTTTCAAAGTTTTCAGTTTCAGAAATATCATCAGTTTCAGCATTCTCAATTTCATTAGCTCTAGCAAGTTGTTCATCAAGAAATTCACCCAGTGGCACAGTCTTATCAAGAAAAGTACTAGCATCATCATAAGCATCATTCATAGAAGAAGTAGCATCATCAATTACTTCTGACATATTAGGATTAATAGCAGGTGGTGGTGTCGCAAGCTTACTCAAAACAAAAGGTGGATCAAGTGCAGAGCTAGATGGCAGTTCCTTACCTCCCCTCGTCCTAGAGGGAACAATCTTGGTTCTGGTATCTTTCAGATTCCTCATAGTGATCAACAGATATAAATCTCAAGTGACTCAGCAAATGGAGCTATGCTCCTTGGCAACAACCCTAGAAAAAGGTCTTGATAACCCACAAGTATAGGGGATCGTAACAGTTTTTGAGGGTCGAGTATTCAACCCAAATTTATTGATTTGACACAAGGGGAGCCAAACAATATCGCAAGTATTAGCAGTTGAGTTGTCAATTCAACCACACCTGAAAGACTTAATATCTACAGCAAAGTATTTAGTAGCAAAGTAGTATGATAGTAATGGTAACAGTAGCAAAAGTAACAGTAGCAGTTTTGTAGTGATTGTGACAGCAGTAGCAACGAAAGTAACTTAGAAAAGATCAATATGTGAAAAGCTCATAGGCATTGGATCAGCAATGGATAATTGTGTTGGATAATATTCATCATGTAGCACTCATAACCTAGGGCGACACAGAACTAGCTCCAATTCATCAATGTAATGTAGGCATGTATTCCGTATATAGTCATACGTGCTTATGGAAAAGAACTTGCATGACATCTTTTGATAGAGATGAGGGTCCCGATCTTTCAATGAGATGATAACTATCGATTTGGTGGAGCCGACTTTGACGATCCGACTACAAACATGCACGATGTTGCGCCTTAGCAATCGCTAAACCAATCTCCTGAGGTTACCGACGATGCTGGAAGCACGATCAGCCTGACCACGAAGGTCTATTCCTGCATGCAATCGAAGAACAAGCAAGAATATGATAAAGCAATCTGAATATCGCGAATATGGGTGAAGTATTGATAAAAGTGGAGTTCTAAAAGCGGTCTTGGTCTGGTCGTTGGACACAAACGAAGTACATGAAGTTGCAGCGATGGCTAACTTTTAACTAAATAAAACCCAAGTCTAAAACGACGCCCTAAGGGCTGTATTTATAGGGAGACAGAGGGGAATTTCGTCCACCCTTGGCAAGGTGGGATTAAATTTTGTCCTAAGTCATTTTCCCTATTAATACGGACTCTAAAAACTGCCTATTAAATGTATTTTGAAAATACATGGACCTGGCCCAAAAATAAGGTGGCGCAGCACCAATAATAAGCTATGGACAACATTTATGAAAGTCCATCTTATATATTTCAACCATCTTCCTAATGTCATCATGGTGGCTTCAAAGTGCGGAAATCTCCACTGTCTCCTCCGTTCTTGTTCTCTTTGCACGTGCCTTCATCTCCATGCTTGATCATGCTCCAATGTCCATCCTTCTTGTCCATGCTAAGCCTTCAATTGTAAGCAACACAAATGTATCTAAGTTAGGCAGCATCATATTCTCATGAACATTAGAAACATTACCAAGAAACGAAAGTACCTTATAATTTAACTTGCATGCATGAGCTCTAGTAATTGGTCTAATAGGTATAGTAGCAGGGGTTGTGGGTGTAACTGTGGTAGCCATGTCCTCATCATCTTTTGTCCTACCCTCCCGTGGCAGCGGGGTCCATAAGGAAACTAAGGGATATTAAGGCCTCCTTTTAATAGAGAACCGGAACAAAGCATTAGCACTTAATGAACACATGAACTCCTCAAACTACAGTAATCACCGGAAAGAATGCCAATTATTGTCACCTTGGGGTATGCGGATCATAACTCGTAATAGGTGTCTACAACTTGCAAGATAGGATCAAGAACACACATATGTTCATGAAAACATAATAGGTTCAGATCTGAAATCATGGCACTTGGACCCTAGTGACAAGCATTAAGCATCGAAAAGTCATAGCAACATCAATCTCAGAACATAGTGGATACTAGGGATCAAGCCCTAACAAAACTAACTCGATTACATGATAAATCTCATCCAACCCATCACCATCCAACAAGCCTACGAAGGAATTACTCACCGCCGGCGGTGAGCATCATGAAATTGGCGGTGGAGGAAGGTTGATGATGACGACGGCAATGGATTCCACCCTTCGGAGCCCCGAATGGACTCCAGATCAGCCCTCCCGATGAAGAACAGCAGGTGGCGGCGGCTTCGTATCGTAAAACGCGATGAATCCTTCTCTCTGGGTTTTTTTCTCCGCGAATAGGTATATATGGAGTTGGACTTAGAGTTACCGAGCTCCGGGGGGGCGCAAGCCTGGGAGGCGTGCCCTTGGGGAGGGGGGTAGGCATGCCCCCAGAGCTTGTGGCTCCTGGGCGGCCCCCTCTGGTATCCTTTTCCGCCAGTATTTTTTATATATTCCATAAAAATTCTCCGTAAATTTTCAGGTCAATCCGAGAACTTTGATTTCTGCACAAAAATAACATCATGGCAATTTTGCTGAAAACAGCGTCAGTCTGGATTAGTTCCATTCAAATCATGCAAATTAGAGTCCAAAACAAGGGCAAAAGAGTTTGAAAAAGTAGATGCGATGGAGACGTATCAGAGGCATATGCTAGCTATAACAGGCTTAATAACAAGCAAATATATTCATTCCTATCGGTATGTTTAAAATGGGTATTGATGAAAATGTACTGCACAATAAATAGTTGCACATATAGAGCATCACATTGTGAACAACTGAAATAAACAAGGCATACTGCAAACAACCAAATATAGCAATTAAAACTAGACATATTCTCACTACACTACAAAAGGGACTCGACAAAACAAATCATGGGTTCCCCCTGTGAAGAGGCACGACAAAACAAATCATGGGTTTCCTCACTTGTCACAGATGGGCTTGTTCTCCTGGGAAGAGCACGGACCCTGGGTGCACTCCATGTTGTCGCAGATCGGCTCCTTCCCCTTGGAAGAGCACGGCTGTAGGGTGCCCTCCCTGATGTCACAGATGGGCTCTTTCCCCTTCGAAGAGCCGGAGAGGGTGCCCCCCTCGTGGTTGCCGTCGATGAGGTCTAACTTGGCAGCTATGAATCCCAAGCCAGCGTCGCTGAACGTGTCCTTCAGAAATGACAAAAGGGGCTCGATGGCGATGTAGGATGGAAAATTCTTGACAATGAGCCAGAGCAGATCAGCAGCGGGGCCATGGATGAGATCGACAATGGTTGAACCCGAGGGGTTGGGGGTGGGCCACTTAACCTGTGACATAGCCCGCCTCAGGCCGTCACTATCGATGACCTCGATGTCGTAGCTGGCGTCCGTGACATACCAGCATACTCTAGCCTGCTGATTGAGAGCCTACGGCCAGTAATGGTCGTCAGCTTCCTCGGCAGCCACCTCAGCAACGTCGAGCGCAGAGGCCGCGATACAACTCTTTTGGTCCAGTCAGTCCTCGAGCTCCACGGGAAGCGTAGTCGGGCTTAGGCTGCGACGCTCTGGAGTGGGGGATGGGGATGGGGATCTGTGGGAAAGGGGGCGTTTGGCAGGCGTCATCTAAGAAACTCAGGGCGGCTAGGGTATGGAGATCGGTGGGTAAGCTGCACGGGCAAACCGGCAGATGTTGACAATGGAGGCCTTGCGGCGGCGGCGATGACCTTGCTAGGGTTTCGCGCGAGGGAGGGGTTGTGGTGGGGTGTGTGTGTGTGTGTGTGCGTGCACGCGCGTGGAGTTTTTGGGGTGTGTGTGTGTGGAGGGGGGTGTTTGAGGAAATGACGCGGCTACTAAAATTTTTACTACGCGGGAGTAAAATGCCGGGGCTATTGAAAATTTGGATGATGCATCGCACACGGTCCCGAAGTAACAACAGTGTGTTATCAAACAGAAAAACCCTCAAGCTGGGTAGATATTTTCAAGGGATGCAGAAAGGAGCGGGAACAACAAACATCACACACGGTCGAAACATAATAACCGTGTGTTATCAAACAGAAAAACCCTGGAGGCAGGTAGATATTTTTGAGATTGTGAGGGAAGCCTCGTGGAGCCCAATGTACTATGCTGATGTGAGTGACAGGGGCACGGGCGTGGCACACGGGTAGTGTGAGTGAACCGTGTCTGTTGCGTCATCCGACTTGTCTAATGTTTATAAATTTGGCGAAAATAATGTGGGAAAGGGTCAGAACACGAACACACTTGCATGTGGACCAAAAATATGTGTCAAAAGGGTGGTTCGATGTTCAAATAACAAATGCACAACTTCGATGTGGCACCTGTCTCACAAAGCGCACGGTATTGCTTGTCCCCCCCCCCCCCCTCGTGTCGGCAGGAGGGGAATCCTAGCTATGAATGCATGCCCCCAAATAGCTAGGTCTAACATATCACCCTACCGTAACACTAAACCTATGGGAGTCCATCATGGTCAAACCCCGCCCCCTTTCGCTGCCAGTGAAAGGTGGCCCACAAATGTGTGCTTCTGGTAGGAGATGGTGTGAGACCACATATGAACCACCTGCGGGTAGTCCAACTATATGTATGAAAAGGGTGGTGTGATATTTAAATACCCAATTCACAACTTTGATGTGGCACATGTGCCTTGCAAATTAATCGGACATCCCCGACCCCACGGAGGTTCAGCTAGCAAAGTGTGAAGTAGTCCCCTCTCTCTCTCTCTCTCACACACACACACACACTTTGAGTCGGTGGGAGTGGGCATCTCAGCAAGATGTATCGTAAAACAGACCAAGAAGAATCCACCTTGGTCGTATAACCTCTCTCTTGTTGTTGGTCAAAGTGATGGACGTCCACGCGACCACGAAGATGGGCTAGCTCGCCAATAATCATGCAAGTAGTGCTTGAAGACAACCACTGCCTTCATGTGGCCCAAACATATGTATGGAGTGTTGATGTTTGAATACCCAAATGCACAACGTTGATGTGGCACCGTGCTTTGGAACCAAAAATCCCCACACAGAACGAGGGTTAGTTGACGACGCGTTGTATATATGTATGTCACACCACACTTGGAGCTGGTGATGGGGATTCATGCATGCGTATGTACGTATATGCTCAAACTTAGGTCTGGAATCTCACCATGACCTACTACGATAGCACGAACCAAAGAAGAAGAATCCACCATGATAATCTATCTCGTTGTTGGTCAAAGTGATCATGGATGTCCACACGGGCCCACGAATATATAGGCTTGCCACCCACGTGAGGGAGAGTACAGTTCGAAGGTAACCACTGCATACATGTGTCCCAAACACACACACACACACACATTGATGTGGTGCCTGCGTCGAAAATCATACAGTCCCCACACAGAGCGAGATCGGTTCATGACGTGTCATAGTGCTGCCCCTCCCCCCGCCGCCCACTTCGACCCGGTGGGAGGGATTCATGCGTACACATGCATGTGCTCAAACTATATCATGTCATCCCAGAGCATGACCTATATACCGTAATACAAACCAAAAAATAATCCCCTCCTAAGTCAAATTAACCTCTCTCACTGTCGATCAAAGTAGTGATGGACCAAGTGGGCCCACAGATGGAAAGCATCGATATCACTGATAACCGTGTGAGTGGGTGCCAGAGGACAACTGCCATCGCTTTGCATGTGGGCCAAACATATGTATGGAGGTGTGTCTGTGGTTGTGGTGTTTGAATACCCAAAATGCACAACTTTGATGTGGCACATGCCTCAAAAACTGTAAAGTACCCACAAAGAGCGAGGTTCATGAAACGTAGTATATGCTGGTCCCCTTCCCCATCTTCGACGCGTACTATATGCTCCTACCATAATACAAACCAAAAAGAATCCTCCTTGATAGTCAAATTAATTAACCTTCCTGATGTAGGTCAAAGTGATGCATGCATGGACGACGACCTCGCGGGCCCACAGATGGAAGTGTCACACGTGAGTGTCCTAGGATAACCACCTCCTGCATGCATGTGGCCCAAAGAGGTGTTGTGTGATGTTTGAATAGCCAATGCACAACTTTGATGTGGCACATGCCTCGAAAACCGAAAAGTCCCCACACTGAGTGAGGTGTGTTCATGGACACGTATGTAGTATATATGCTGGTCCCCTCCACCTCATTGACGCGTACTATATACTCCTACCGTAACACAAACAAAAAAGAATCAACCTTGCTGGTCAAATTAACCTCTCTATCGGCTGTAGGTCAAAGTGATGGACGACGACCTCACAGGCCCACAGAAAGCATCACACGCGAGTCAGTGTCGTGTAGGACAACCACCGACTGCATGTGGCCCAAACATGTATGTATGAAAGGGTTGTGTAATGTTTTAAATAACGAATTTACGACTTTGATGTGGCACCTACCTCACAAAACGGCCAATCCCACACGATGGCTCACAACTCGTAGTGTACTGCCAGACACCCTCCCCCCCCCCCCGATGCACACGCACACACACACACACACCGCACATCCACCGCAACTACGAGGCATGTTAAAATTTTCTGCGGTGAACATATGTGACTATAGGAGGGACTTGTTAAATTTTGAAAAAAAAACCCAGAGATCATTAGGACATTTTAGTACATTGATTGATTTTCTAGGGGTATAATGTGCAAAAATCAAATTTGAGCTACATGCACACGTGACAGTGCACCTAAATGGATTGGAAAAACGTATGTGTGTCACTGGGTGCATGTTTAGTCCCCGTGCAAGAAATTTCAAACATTGAGAATCTTGATTTTTAAAATCTACTAAATCCAAAACTTAGTTGAAATTCATGAAACTTATCGTGTTGTCATATGGGCACCAATACACAGTGGTATTGTACTTTTTTGTCAAATTTGAGACAAGTTTTGATGTAATTTTTATCTTCTTACAAACGGCAGACTATTAATAATTGGGAACCAATATCGCAAGCGGATTATTTATTTGAACCGTGGGTGTTAGACCAACAATGGATACGTGCCATGCTTCGGTTAAGCAATAAAGGGCAGCATTAATCATCAAAATAGAAAAACAATATATGTGCCGCCATGCGTCCCGTGTGCCATGCAAGCAGGAGTGACTTGACGGGATGCATGCGAGCAGTCCGCTGTGCAGGCACACTGGGAGGCGTGCGTGCAGGTGTGTGAATTGACGGGAGGTGTGCTCGTTGAGCAGTGTCATCAGGAGGCATGCGAGTAGCTGTGTGAAATGAAGGTAGGCATGCCAGCAGTCCGCTGCACAGGCTCACCGGGAGGCGAACCAGCAGTTTGACCGCCGCCCGCCTCTCTCCCACTACTCCATATTAATTGCGCGCCCGAGCGGCACACCCCACATCCTTGCCACACACACAATCCTCTCTCTCTCTGCATTCATCCTTGATGCCGCTCTCAGTCCTCACCGCCGTCAGTGTATGAGGATGCCGCCGAAGCGCCCCATCGGAGGGAGTGGCAACGCCGAGGCTGCTGAAGCATCGGAGCACGGCGTGAAGATGGAGACAGAGGTTGCCTTCGTCGCCGACGAGGTCTCGCTGGACCTTGACGTTGTCGACGGTGTCGTGCTTCCATAGCCGGAGCCGGAGGTCTACACCGATTTCGGTGACGACTCTGACGACCACTCCGGCGACGACTCCGACGACGGCGGACAACCGGTTAGTCATCTATACCCATTTATGTGTCAAATATATCCTATGGTTTCTCTGGTTACTCCTGCCTCCCCCCTTTTCGAATAGAAATCCTATGGTTATGTTCTCTCAATCCATGAAATCTGAGTAAGTTTCGTTAGATCCGTATAGTGTATTGATTGTTTGAATGGTACAAATGATAAGTGATTAGTTGTTTCATCTGTACAAATGATTTTTGCTAATATTCCAACTAGGGTTATGTTCGTGCTAATAATTCCTAGCCAGGTCTTGACAATTGATTTTGAATGTCCTACATATATGTTTGTGCCATTTTTTTCAACATTGGTCTGTACATAGATGATTGTGCTTAAAAATCGAACCATAATCTTTGGATGTCTAAAAAAATAGCCATAAAATCCATAAATTCCTAATCCTACATTACGGCATGTAAAAATTGATTTGATGCCAAATTTTGGCAACTGCCAAATGTTCGCTAGAGATTAGTTTGTGTTCCAAATTTGACACCACATTTTTTTACTATATGTATAGGTGCTATCTGACGATGTCGACAGTGAGGATGAAGATGGCCAAAGGAGGTACAAGAGGCAAATCCTCAGGGAGCTTTATGTGGGAATTCATAACAAGCGTATTAGGACCTAGAACTGGGGCTTTCGATGCCAATTTTGCAACCAAAAGCTTCATGACACGTATGAAAGTGTTCTGGCGCATGCAAGAGGACGAGTCGTTGGCTCCTTCAGGCAGAAGTATTCTCGCAGGGTGGTGCATGCCGCATACGCTGAGTACCTGGAGAAGCTTCACGATCGTGCCGACAGATGAGATGTGGGATTGAACTTGTATGGCTATGTAGTGTCTTAATTATAAATGCGCTTGAGTATGCTTAATGACGGTTGAACTATATATGGTTTAACTATGCTTGTGTACGCTTATTATCTATGCATGAGTATGTTTAATCTATGTTTACTTATGTCTAAATGTGGGATATGGATGCAATTAGTTTGGCTGATGGAATTTTATGCATATTAGGGTGAATGTTTAGCGTGGGTAAAAATTTCAGATTCAACCGACAAAGGAAAAGTGGAACCACCCTGAAACATGGTCATTGTCCCAAATTGGAGCCGTGCGCAATGACTTTCATTTTCCCAATTACGTCAATCACACACGGTTGGCTCTAGCAAACAGTTGCCTCTGAAACTCTGTGGGACAGAAAACCCTCACCACTCAATTCAAAAGGAAAAAAGAAAACCCTCACCATCCCCACGTCACAAAACCCTCACCCCGCCCGCCACCCCCTCCGGTCCCCATTCACACCTACACAAGCTCCTCCGTGACTCTGCATGGCACCGCCTATCGCCACGGTAACCGCTTAGCTCGATGCCTGTCGCCGCCGCTAGGCTGCCGGCAAACCCCACCGCATTTCGCCACTTCCGCTTGCCGCCGCCTGTCGCCATCGACTTTCTAGACGCTGCTCGCCGTCGACCCAGCTCTGCCCGATTGGGGAATCCACGATATTGAGGGTTTTTTCTCATGGACAACAAGGTAACTAATTTACTGAGATATTCTCTCATCTCTTATCCTAGTTCATCTGCCTCCTTTAATCACCTGGCCAAAATCGCCGTGAATTCATTTTTCTTTGAGCTGATTTGAGGGTTTTCTTTCATTCATAGAGTGTACAGTGCGTGGACACATCAGGACTTTACAGCCTCGGCTAGACATTGGTGGAGTTCCATCTCACCGTACAAGATGACTTTAGGATGTGCATGGTATGTTCAATCTCACCCTACCTCAGTTGGCATGGCCTACTTTCCTGAACATATACTATATATTGCTACATTTGGATAAAAGGTGCCACATGCAGCATATACATCAAAGGGGATTTTTTTTTCTCTTCTTTCTATATTAGGCAAATTAATGATGTATTGTTCTTTCGATTACTCTCATATTTCCATGACATCATGGTTACATTATCTATTTAATTATAATTTTTGTCCTTTGATTTCAACTGTTGTACTGCTCTTTCAATTTCGCCCATATTTGCATGTTACCATATTCTTTAACAATCTTACCATTTTCTGCAACACATCCCTTGCTATGCAACAACATCTGTAGTACACAAGCTTGCCCTTTATATAACTCAAGACTGCAAGGATGTCATACTGAACACAAACCATGGATTTAAAATCGTTGCTTCTGTAAGACTTGATGAACGTGGTCACTCCTATTTTGGCACAAGCCTTTGGACATAAATTTCTAAGTTTTATTTATTGAAAGCTGGCACTAAAATTACACTGCACATAAAAGAGCCTGGTCATGAGATATATGCTAACTTCCCCGACGATATCATTCGCCCAGACTTGATTCGAAGTAAGTTTTCTTTTCAAGCATCTGCATGTTGACTTACCCAGCATTCACAACTGCCATAGTCTGCTCCTTGGTGCGATCTACATTTTTTAAAGGGATCTACAATATTATTAAAATAAAAGGCCGGGCTTTTGGCGCGTGGTAGGCGGGGGAGCTTGGCCTGTCGGTTTGCTACTGTTCACATGCAGTCGAACATAAGTGATGTACCAAGCCAATGCACGTCTCTTCGGTGAGCGGCGGGCCGGACATACCGTCTATTCATGCTACTGCTCACATCACTACAAAAAACGACACATCCGTGACATTTTGGCCCGAACGAAAAAAAATTCTGTCATGCTTATGACACTTCTATGACGATAATTGTGACAAAACCCGGTATCATCATAGATGTGGTGGGCTCCTACTTCTATGACAAAAAATCATGATAGAAAATGGGCTTTTCATCCTGGGCGGGCCGGGGACGCACCTGCATGACATTCTTTGGGCCGTCCATGACGGAAAAAATCATGGTAGAAGCGAGGGCGAGGAAAATTTCGGGGATTTCCCGGTTACAGTGGGTGGTCGGGGCCGAGCGATGCACGGAGGGATTGCGCGTTTCTCTCGTACACGTACGCGCGTGTGTGCAAGGCGTTGGGCTCTAACTGAACCCGAGCGAGGCATTCACTTACTTAACCTGAGCGATTGCACTAGCTACGCGTTACTGAACCCGAGCGATCGATCCCTTGCTGTTAACTGAACCCGATCGAGCGATTCCTTCGCTACTGCTGCTAACTGAAGCCGATCGAACCTACTGCCTCTTAATGAACAGTGACCGTTGTTGGGGGTTGGATGAACAGTTCCTGGTGGGGGTTGGATGAACAGGACCCCGTGGTAGTAGAGGCCATTGCTGCTGGATGAACAGGACCCCGATCGAGGAGGTGGCGGTGGATGAACAGTAGCCGGTGCAGGGACCAAGTGGAGGGCTGGTTGAACAGTAGCCAGTGGAGGCTAGATGAACAGGACCCTGTGGAGGGCTGGTTGAACAGTAGCCGCTGGAGGCTGGATGAACAGGACCCCAACGATGAACAGTATCTGGTGGAGGCTGGAGGAAGTCGACGGTGGATGAACAGTAGCCCATGGAGTCCCGTTTTGCGGTACGCCACACCCCTCCCGATGAATAGGACCCCCATTTCGACCGTAGCGCTCCAACACAAGTCCGTTTCCTCCGTTTTGCGGTACGCCACACCCCTCCTAATCAACAGGACCCCGTTTCGACCGTAGGCACTCAAACAGAAGTCTGTTTCCTCCGTTTTGCGGTACGCCAGACCCTTCCCGATGAACAGGACCCCGTTTCGACCGTACGCGGTTGAACAGAAAGGCCGTTTCCTCTGATCTGCGGTAAGCCAGACCTCGTTTCGGCTGTTCCGTCTAAGCCGGTTGGCTCCCGATGAACACGACACCGTTGCTGTCGTCCGCTGCCTCTCCATGTACATGAGCCCTGGCCGTACGTATGCGCGAGTAGGCGTTCGAGACCCCACCCGTATGTACGTACGTGGCCGTATTTTTTGCGATCTGGCTGTACGTACGTGTACATAGTTTAGAAGCTACTGCCTGAACTGCTACGTCGGGGGCTCTACTACTACATGTGCCGCTGCTTGCTCGGCCACGGTTCATCGTTGCAGAGAGACCGATCGACCAGTATGTACGTACATGTTCGCGACCAGAATGACAACGCTATGTACGCTTCGACCAGGTGGGGCCCGGCTATCAGGGAGGATAAGGAGGCACTTCCTTGCGTGCGAAGTTATTGATGGTGGGTCCAAGCTGTTAGGGGGAGGATTCAATTTTTTTCGCACCTAATATGGAGGCACTTCCTTGCGTCCGAAAATATAGCTGGTGGGTCCTAGCTGTCAGGGGGAATGTTTTTTTCGCAAAATGCGGCCCTTCCGGTAGGTCCCCGCTGTCAGGTGAAGGAATCATTATTTTGCGCGTAATAAGGAGGCACTTCCTTGCTGCGGCCCTGGACCCAGCTGTTAGCCTCTCCACATACAGTCCTCTTCCAATGTAAGTCGTTCCTTGACCACATTGACCACGCCGCGGCGAGAGCACCCAGGCGGTGGACGACGGTGAGGCCTAGGAAGAGAATGACCCGGAGCCGGGGAAGACTCGGCAGTTGTTTCCCATGCGGAGGGGAGTAGAGGGTTTACTGGTTCAGCTGCAGTGTGAGGCTGCCGTCGCTGGAGAATAACAGGAGGTCTGGGTGAGTACAGGGATGGCCAGGCCAGCGATGGGAGTAGGTTGGGGCGGTGAGGCCTACGTGGCAGTAGAGCCGGCCACGGGAGGCAGGAGCAGGCAGCACGACCGGCGCTGGTTTGGGCGGCTGGAGCAAGAAGACCAGAGGTTGAAGAAGCACTACGGCCGTTGGATGGACATCGTACGGTCACTGGAGCTAGAATCGTTCATATTGACTAAGTTGACAAAGCTCTCCGTCCGCGTCAACTTAGTAGGCCCACAAGTCAGCCTCCAACTAAGGTGGGTCCCAGCTAGCAGGGGAGTATTCATTTTTTTGTGCGTAATAAGGAGGCACTTCCTTGCGTGCGAAGATATAGCTGGTGGGTCCGAGCTGTCAGCGGGAGGAACATTTTTTTCGGAAATACAGAGGCCCTTCCGAGGGGTCCCCGCTGTCAGGTGGAGAAATCATTATTTTGCGCGTAATAAGGAGGCACTTCCTTGCGTGTGGCCATGGACCCAGCTGTCAACCTCTCCACGTATAGTCCTCTTCCGATGGATGTCATTCGTTGACCACGTTGACCACGCCACGCCGAGAGCACCAAGGTGGTGGACGACGGCGAGGCCTAGGAAGGGAACGACACGGAGCCAGGGAAGACTCGGCAGTTGTTTCCCACGCGGAGGGGAGTACGAGGGTTTACTAGTTCATCTGCCACCGCCGGAGAATAACAGCAGGTGTGGGTGAGTATAGGGATGGCCATGCCAGTGATGGGAGTAGGGTGGGGCGGTGAGGCCTGCACGGCAGCACAGCCGGCCACGGGAGGAGGGAGCAGGCAGTCCCGCCGGTGCTGGTTTGAGCGGCTGGAGCAGGAAGAGCAGAGATTGAAGAAGCATGACGGCCATTGGATGGACATCCAATAGTAACTGCTCTCGTGTGTTGACTAAGTTGACATGGCCTTGCCTGCGCGTCAACCCTTTTTTTAGGAAAGCGTACGCATCAACCTAGTAGGCCCACAAGTCAGCCTCAAATATGTGGAAAACAGCATACAACCCATTTGCCATTATTGCTAATAAATGTACAGCCCATTGACTAATTCTTAAGGATTTTTTTAAGCCCATATTCTTTTTGTTACCATTACAGCCCATATTCTGGCCACGGTTAAAAATTCAACCAAATTTTCATATTTCCGTGCGGTCCGAATTATTTTTAATCCCAGAATTTCGAATCACGTTCAAACTAATTTAAAATTAATAAATTTATATCAATTTAAAATCCAACATAATTTTCCCCACAAAAAAATTAAATTTGAAATCTCAAAATCTTAAAAAAAAATATTTGAAACTAATTGCCGGTTTGCTGCGTTTTTAAAATTTACATCCCATTTCTAACTACTTCATTTTCTGGGTAAGCGAATACATCGCTCTCGCCTTGAAAGATTTGCAGCCCAGTAGGGCTGAGAAAGCAAGTAGGCCTCCGTTGGGTATTTCTTTAAAAAAGGTAGTACTGGCTAGCCATTTTCAGAAAGAAAAAAACACAACTGGGCTCATGATGTGGTAAACATAAAATAAAACCCTGGCTAGACGGGCCACAGCCCCCGCACAGCCCCGTTGTTACCCTGATCCGTCTCTAAAACTAGTAAATAACAACTGCTTGTTCCTCAAAAAAAAAAGTAAATAACAACTGCGCGGCCTGCTGGGTCCCTGGTGTCAGCCGCTCGTTGTGCAATTCTCTCGTTTATTGACTACGTTGACAATGGTGTGGGGCCCAGATGTCCAACCATTAGGAGGAACCATTTTTTGGGCTTGTAATAATGAGGCACTTGCTTGCGTACTGCCATGACCCTAGTGGGTCCCTACTGTCATCCTCTCCATGTACAGTCATCTCCTTATTCCTCTCGTTTGTTGACCACATTGACAACACCAGACGGCGGTGCACCGTGCATGGCGAGCGAACCAAGGCGGAGGACGACGGCAAGGCCTCGGACAGAATGAATAGGAGCCGTGGAAGATGTGCCAGTCTTGTCGCAGGTGGAGGGGAGTATGATGGTTGACTGGTTCGGGTGCGGGTGCGTGTTAGGGCTGACGTTGCCAGATAATAACAGGACGTGTGAGGGAATAGAGGGAGGGACTGGCCAACGTTTGAGGGTACGGTAGGGCGGCGGAGGCGCAGCCAGCCATAGGAGGCGGGAGCAGGCGGAACCGATGGGGTGGTTTGGTTTGGGCGGCTGGAGGAAGAAGACAAGAGATAGAAGATACACGACAGATGTTGGATGTCAATCTATCGGCTGGTAGGCAGAATCGTTTGTTGACTAGTAATTAAGTCAACACCACCTTGGATAGGCTTTTTCCTCATGGGTCCGAAATGTTAGAATCCAAATCTATCATGGTCATGCAGCCTTTCTTATGAAAATTTACAGCCCATTTGGTGTGCTAGTTCCAAATAAGTTTGTGGGTGCTGGTGGGGGCTAATCACTTGGGTTCTGTAATGCACAGTGAGCTCAAGCAGCCGGCGAGAGTGATGATATTTCCCTTGGTTGGGATTTGTTACAATATTTCTTTCTTAATTAAACAAATGGCAAGCCATTTGCCTTGTTTCAAAGAAAATATGACAGTCACAGCCAAGTTGAAAAGGGCAACAACATCTAACTCTAGCTTACAAACTGTACAAAAGCACGAGGGTTAATTGTTCATCAAGTTTAGACAAAACGCAGATTGAAAAGGGCAACAACATCTAACTCCAGCATTGTTTTCGGCAGTCACAGTCAAATGGATCGGTCAGGTCCATAGAATGAACATCCTGGGTCGTAAAATTTACTGTATTATGACCACAATATGTTGTAAATAGAAGCCCGACACGTTCAGAAGCCCTTTTGTCCACCTGAAACTCCTTTTTTTGCTCTTCGACATACCCATCCGTCAAAACCATGTTGCTGATAAACTTAAGCCTGATGGACAATAGTAACCTCGCATTCAGCAGGAAGAATGTGACAAATCTAGTGTTTGCATGGTTGGCTACATATCGTTCCAGCGTTATTGTCTTCAATCGAATGTCATGAGAAGTGAGAAAATCCCGGTGCTTACGAATCCACTGATTGGTTATAACTTTCTTACCCCGTCCTGTTGCCTAAATAGACATGAAGATTGAAAACAGTTAAGGTCTAAAAAAAGAGTGTCGAAAGAGCAACAGCTTAACGGTTAATTCTAGTACACTATATGCGGGCTTCCAATGTGCGTGAAATTATCACCTTTATATACAACTTCTCCAGACATGGAAAGCATTGCAGCAAGCCAATAATCTTGTTTAGATCAAAACTATTCATTTGGATATATAAGATCTTGACTGAATCCAGCACCATTGATAGGCTATCCATGGACAAACTCTTCATTGAGCATAGAACATAATATTAGTACAAAATGTGTACTCCAAGATGACATAGAACTTATGCGCAGAAATTTAAAATGCAGCTTATGATTACAAGTGTAGATGATACTATACAGTACCTGAAGAATTGTGGAGCCAAACATCATCTTGAAATGAGCACAGAGATCATGTATTACACCCAAGGTCTCCAGTTTAGGCACAGAGATGATAGTATTTGCGACGGTGAATAACTAGAATCAAGGATCAACCTTTGAAGTGAAGGGGCATCTTCGATGATGAGCTGCCTTCCGTCAAAAGAAATTCCAATTCTTACAAGGTTAGGCGACTTTATTTGGAGACAACCGATTCTAACTGTGAAAACAAGCACCAAGCACTCCAGAGCAGGGCAACTGGAGTGGATGATGCTGTGCAATGAGGCCTCCGATATACGAACCCGCACAAGTGAAAGTTTTTTGAGAAATGGGAGTCAAAGGTTTAGTACCAGATTGTCTGGTAGGTAGCACAGCGCAAAGGTGGCGGTGTGGAGAGAGGAGGAAAACCGCGAGATGGACATCGGTGCTGAGGGCACAAGTACATGGCGTTCGGTATCTGGTAGGTGATTTCCTGGGGAATAGTAGAACTCAAGTAGTTGTAGTTCTGTGAATTCAGGGGATTTTAGCCAGGCTTCCACCGTGCAGGGCATGCTATGCTTGCTCAGGTAGCATGACGGGATGCAGAGGCTGTGAACGGAGCCCTGGTGGGAGGAGATGATGGCTCTGGGGAGTTCAAAATCATTAAAGAGAGATAGCTGATGACAGTCGAGATTAAGGGGTGCCGCGAGCCATAGAGGGCGCCACCGAGTTTAGAGGACTTGTGTGCGGCAGCAATCCTTGGTGGGGAGAAGCGAGATGATCTCCCCAAGGATGGCGTCCGGGAGATCGCTAATGCGGTCCACCCGAGATTCTACGGGTTCCTGGGATCCGGTGGGGGCGGGCTTGCTGCTTCTCCCCGCGCTGCCAGGTGCGGGATCTACAGCAGGCGTCGCCGCTGGCGGGAGCCTCATCTTCTTGGCGATGGGGTTAGCCGACTCCATTTTCCTTGAGGGCGTCACGTCGAGCTCACGGATTTGAGCAGAGTAACGAATGACGAGCCTAGTTGTAGTGCGAGTGAAGAAGAAGGGGAGCTGGGGTTTTCTGTAGTAGTGAGGAAGAAGGGGAGCTGGGGTTTTCTGTAGGAGTGAGGTGAGGAATTTGGGGGTACGAGTGGAGCGAGCTGACATGAGGTGGGTGGGAGTGAGGAGGAAGAAGAGCACCCAGGTTTTTTTGGGGGGCGGTGTGCAGGGTAGCGCCTCTCATTAAGTAAATATATGCGCTTTTGAATTGATTTTATTATTTACTAGGGTGGATGGGATCTTTTGTCTTGGGCCCAGAGAAACAATTACTACTAGTATGGTGGAGACACTCTACAGCTACCCAGAAAAACAATTACTACTAGTACAGTGGATACACTACCGCTTCTGGCTCCTCCGAGGTTATCGAAACGTCTCCCGCTACTGAATGCCGTTTTACTTTGGTTCACCGACATGCGGGCCATGCAGCGGGTTGGCCCAAATGCCATCCACCAAATTAGAAGGCGGTATGCAGGTGGAAAGTCACCCCGGTCGTAGCACGGCAGTAACGAGCCATCATATCACAAAACCCCACCTCCCCGCAGTCTAAGTTTGACGGACGAAGCAACCATCATTTCACTCTTCGCTGAATCCCCTTCTCCCTCACCGTCTTCAAGAAAGCCAACACTCGCATCTGCCATTGTTCTTCTCTCCCAACGAAGGGTGTTGGTATATTTTCTTTCAGAAAAAAGAACTTTTGCAAAGCAGTAACCGATCCTCACTCTCTTTTTTGTTTCATTGTCATTGCGATTGTGTTTTCCTTTTAGTTGTCTCCTATTCGTCAGTTTCATGATGGACCAAGGAGAACCAGGCAAAGATCTGCCGATGTTGGAGCAAACGTGGGAGGCTGATCCCCATGAGACAGAGAGCTCCAAGAAGATGGAAGCCGCCACCGAGCCGACCCCAGATACGCTCACGGCCAATACTGAGATGGTCAACGCCCCGTTTGAGGTTACAGCCCCCGTGGCCCCTCATAAGCAGTTTTCCTTTTTCCCCTTCGAGGATGTTTCCCCCCCTCCCCCCCCCCCCCCCCCCCGCTGAGCTGCCCATGGTGATTTTCTTCTTTGCCGATCTCGATTCTGGTTTTTCATCTAAGTATGTGGTGATAAATAATACAAAATTTTATTAGCTTCCATGCCATGCTACCTTCCCTGTCATGCATACTTTTGACTCTACATAGTGGTTTAAATAACTTGTGTTTTTTATATTGGAAAGTAATTCAGAATTCATTTGTGTTTCAATTAGAGCCCTGATGCAGACAAGGATTGTGTGGTTGTACATGTCACTGGCTATGAGGCGGATGACCTGAATATACGCACTGGGAAAACAAAGTTCTTAGGCTGTTGGATCCTGGAAGCCATTTGCACTTATACCAAAGTCGAGATGTATTCTAGCCTCACTGTTTTCAGGCGTGTTATCCAGGGTGTACTGAAGCACAAGAAGTTCAAAGCTAATCCTTCGTTTGTGAGGCATACTATTCTTGTCAAGCTTACGCAGGAAGATGACGTGGCATGCCTCCACAAACAAGTTTATGAGTGGCAAGGCCACAAGGTTATCTTCAGGAAGGTTCACAGGATTGAGCTGCTGCCGGACGACCTCGATGATGTTCATGGGAAGGTCTGTCTTGTGTCCATCCCAAATTAGATCGAGGCATGAAATAGTTGCCCCAGCTAGTGTTTAAAAGTAGTTTGGATTGTGTCTAATTATCCGAACCTTGCCTATTATTGAGCCCTCTCGGGCTAGTACTCTGTTTGAATCCGTCTATGGGAACTACTGCTACTTTTGTGTGCCCGTGAATCATGTGAGAACCATCCTAATTGTTCCCGAAATAGATGCGTCCTCACTAGTTTTTTCATGTAATATGGCATGGTAAGACATAAGTTGTCACGGTTTATCATACGAGCAGTGTGTGTTTGATGAAATAGAGTACTTGTTCGAGAACAGTGCGCCGACATATACATAGGGTACGTAAGGCTGGTTAAGTACTTGTAAACATTGCTGGTGCTACCCCACTTGTAAGCAGTTGTGCAAAACATGGCACATTGGCTCAGCTCGCTTCAACACTAGAAAAGTCGGCTATCGACCAGCAAACAATCAATAATTTGCTGTCTGACATATAAGCAACTACGTATCTTGTTACAGTGGTTCATGCAGTTAACTGAGGTCACAATGTAAACTCCAAACGTTCACATGCTAGTCCAGCGTTCATGTGGAACAATCTCATTAAACTCGGCTTCATAAAATACTTGAAAAGCATAAGTTAAGAAATTTTATACATCTCCATGATTCATAGAACATAACAAACATTTACTAGTTCACAGCAAAAGACAAAGTTGTGAGAAGTTTTACAAATTAGGAAAAATCAAGCAAGGCTTCTCTGAGCAAAGGGCCTCCCTAGGCAGGCTTTAATTTCTTGGAGTTCACTCTGGTTTTTCTTGCTGCCACCATCCAGGGTTAGGTTCTCTCATTACAGAATAACCAATTATAATTGTGTTCTCAGTTGGAATGCTGAACTGAACCATGTAGTGTACTGACCATCTGAACTTCTTGTGCAGTTCCACTAAGTTTAAGCACCGCTATTTGCATAAATAAGCAGACCACAATGCCTCTTGTCCATGCACCTGTCCCAAAAACCTTCGTGCAGCTGTGCCAGCTAGTCCTCTATCCATCTGTGAATTGGAGAAAGTGCATTCCCGACTAGGATGCAGTTGGTTTCGCTCGTCCCTGCACTGCAATCAGGAAGTAAAACGTATGAATCAGCTTCTTTTAGATTGCGCTGGTCATTCTACCTAGTTACTACCAATGTAGGAATACCTGGAACACTGGTGGTTAGAGGACGGCAGCTAGGAATAGCCATCTGATTTTGTGCAGTTCTGCTAAAATTGAGGTGTGTACTTCTGATTGCACAAATAGAAACGATATGGAGACAGACATCCCTGCTTGCGTAAATATGAAATATGGTTATTTAAGCAGTGACAGTTATTTCCAGTGGCATATGATTAACAACAACATATATTGTGTTATAACTGCCACTACATTGACAGTATAAAAAAGTGCCATTAAGTAAGAAGTAGAATCACATCACATCAACACTGCCACTAGATTAACATGAAGAACAATAGCATTAGTATTACTGCCATGAGAGTAGCACATGGTCAGTAAATGTGCAATCAAATTTGTGCAGTTCCACTGGGATGAAGCAATGTTAGCGGTGTGAGATTTAAGTGTAACTGCAAAAACACAATTCATGGGAAATAAAGCAAGACGGAAGCACTTCATAAAATGGTGGTGTCATTGCTTCAATTTATCGACGGCACTAGACCATTACTTAATAGTGACATTAGGTGGCATTGCTTCAATTTATCGACGGCACTAGACCATTACTTAATAGTGACATTAGGTGGCATTGCTTAATGCTTCATGTGATTTTACATTAACGGTAGCGATATGGGCGTAGGGACAGCTGGGGCATAAAGTGGTGAGGCAGATGTGGTTGCCGAGAGCGGCAAACATTCAGGCAGCATGTCTGCATTTGTCCCATTTTTATCTCCTCGGGGACATTTTCCTATGTGAGCACAGGAAATCTAGACCTGCTCGTTCTCATTTGTGTTGTCCCCCAACACCCATCACTTTCTTTCCTTTTTCGACCAAGAGACAGGTCCACTTCCCCCCACCCTTCGCCATCCACCCCGCTTTCTTCGCCTTTTCAACCAAGAGACCGGTTGCGTAGCCAGTATCTACTACTTTCCCCCATTTCCTCTTAGAACCAAGTCCTGGATTCATGCTACATCTTTCCCACTTTCTTCCCTATTTGAACCAAATCTTAGATTCGACTGTATGAACTAGCTTTACCTCTAATAATAGTAAAAGTCTAGGTGGCTTTGGAACAGCCGACGGAAGTAGAAAAAGATCCACACACAGCCACGTGGGGAGCTGGGGCAGTAGAGCAAGGCAGGTTTCAAAGGAATATATACCTGAGGGTCGTCGGGATGTGGCAAAGATGGCGTCGGGAGGCCGCATCTTGGCCACAATACCGCAGGGAGGAAGAAGGGGTCGGAGGCCCTCCCGAGCCGGCGTTGTCTCAAAGAGAACGACACGGCTGCCGATCGGGACACGCGGGCAGCTGTTGGTCTCCTCCCTCGCCACCAACGACCGAGTGAACGATGCACCTAGACCCCTACCCCGGCCGAGGTGGTCCGGCCGGATTTGTGACCTGTCATGAGCAGAGAGAGAGTGTGGCCACCTATGTCTTGCTTAGATCTGGAGAGCATGAGAGAGTGAAAGAGAGGAACCCTAGTAAAGCAAGCGCCGAGGCTCCTGCTTATATATATAGTGGAGTGATTTTTTGTAGCAACCGTTATTAAATTGAATACACGTGAACCACTATTTTCATTTAAAGTTCAAGTAAAAATAAAACTCGATCAATAATGTGCCACCGCTTCCAGGTCGCACTATCAAATCACCGCGTCTAGGACACACTATGTACTGTATCATTCACGTGCGGTCCCCGACCCTCCATCAAGTTGAAAACTAGACTAGTCAAAATGTCAATTGGGATGCCTCTTTGTAAACAAATGCGCTCCTAGCTTCAAAAAAAATGCGCTCCTACGTGTACCCGTGAGTGGGTGTGAGAGAACTAGTGCGTGCGTGCACCGCTTCTCTTCGTGAGAGTACAATATACTACGCCCAAAGAACGTTCGCCACAAGAGTAATAGTATAAGTGTGTGACGTGTGAGTTAAAATAAAAGATGCGCGACGTCTTTTATTTTTTAGAAGTTCTGAGGGCAGGGTGTGAAGAGCACATATGTGTGTGACGTCTACCTACAGATAGATGGTGGGTGCGAGAGGACTCGGGAGAGTCGTGACTCGTGAGGGTGCGTGTGTGCATGAGAGAGAGGGGGCATGTATTAATGCAATGCATGTGTGCATAAATCATATCTGACAAACGTTCGCCACAAGCCGTTTCCTGACGAACGTTGTAAGAACCGTTAGATCGGCATCCAACAGTGTCAGTTTTGCCATGGCACTTAACAGAACATCCACTCCTCCAACACACAAATCTTCCACGTGAGTGTTAGCAACTGCCGTATGCTCCTCCCTTCGTTCCAAAATGTAGTGCATATAGCTTTATTGAAAATTCGAACCTCACAAACTTTTACCGAGTTTTCGTATACCAAAATGCACATATAGAATACCCATTATATATCATTTCATTCATCTTCGAGAGGTAACTATAAAGATGGGGGAGGAGTGTACAAAGAAAGACCGTCGTATCACCTGCAGCAATTTCAACCATCCTTTGGCATGGAGGAATATCATAGGAACTCTATATGATATGATTTTTATAGGATTTTTTTCCTTTAGCGCCAATTGGTTCATAGGAATAGATTTATATACTCCACATTTCAAAGGAAAATAAACATGATATCATTTTTATAGCTTTAGAGCCACTTGGTTCATATGAATGGATTCCTATACTCCCACAATTTCAAAGGAAAATAAACATTAGCCTATATTCAATAGAAAAGTTCCTATGATGTGAACCAAATGACATCTGTTTTCTAATCCCTCATAGGAATTGAGATACATGTCATCTCTAGATTCAATAGAAAAGTTCCTATGATGTGAACCAAATGACATCTCCTTTCCAATCCCTACTCATAGGAATTGAGATACATGTCATCTCTTTCCCTACAACTTCCATATATACATCTTCTATTCCTAAATAGCTAGTACAACCCACTAGTAGCTTTTTTCCTGGACATGCAACTATGGCACATGAATACGTCATGCATGCAAGTCATAAATCACATTGTTTTTGTACTCTATGCATGCAAGCACCACATCATCAATTCGTGCATGTTACTCATAAGTTATTTCTTGCATTAGATTTTGTATTGACAATGTATGTGTTGGTCACGTGCACACATATGTAGTTCACATTCACATTTTTGTTAGAAATGTCATTCTTTTAACTGCAATTCATTTTTTCTCTTTGGATTACATTTTCATTTTAAGCATACATTCACTTCCCATTAGTTATAGATGTTTTTGGAGGAACTTTTATGCATTATTTTGAGTAGCAAATTTCACGTGGCCGCGGGTATATCAAAATGCGGGGCCCATGCGTCATTGCCTTTCGGTCGAACCTACGTCCACAATTTTTTGTACGTATATCTCCACTACTCCCCGAACCCAAAATGCTGCCTCGTTCCCGTAAAACCGAGTGGCCCACCTGTATTAAGGCATCGACTTGAACTCAATCCCTCTCCCGTTTACTACGGCATGGCCCCGCACGCCGTAGTACTCCTACAAACCCTACCCGCTGCACGCATCATCGGTTTTCTTCAAGAGGACGAGGGAGAAGCGGATTTGTAGTGGAGGCTCCTACCCTAGGGCGCCCTAGGTAGATGCCGCACGCACCATTGGTTTTCTTTTTTCTTTATGCTCTTGTGCCCTAGAGTGAAATGATGGTTGCTTTGTCCGTCCAGCTTAATGCGAGAAAGGTGGGGCTTTATGATTTGACCCCTCATCGCTCATTTACTACTACTGCGGCGCTACGATCGGGGTGCCTCCAAGTCCAACCGCTGCTCCGAACTATAATTTGGTGCATCGCACGTGGAACAAGATGGTGGATGAGCCACATGTCGGCCAAAGGGGTCCTGTAAGTGTGTCGCCATTTCGTGTGTGGACTGAGAGTGTGTTTGGTTTGTGCTCAAGGTTGCCCCACCAAAGCATTGGCTAGCCAAAATTTTGGTTGAGGTTTTGGTTGCCCTACCACTTGGTTTTGCTCCTTGGTGAATCCCGACTATATTGATCTAAAAAGATACTAGTAGTATCCAGATTACTCCCTCCGTCTCGGTTTATAGGGCATGTACATAGTTCTAGGTCATCCATTTGACTAACTAAATATGAGTTATATGTCACAAAAAGTATATCATTGGATTCTTAAGCGGATGTAGTTTCTAAACATATATTTTTCATCACATATACTACATGTATAGCTAGTTAAATTCTCAACCTAAAACGAAGTGCATGCCCTGTAAACTGAGACGGAGGAAGTAGTAAAAATGAGGTGATTTTACCAAGCGGTGGGCGGGGGAGCATGGCCTGTCATGCGGTCACATGTGTCATGATGTACCAAGGCGATGCGCGTCCCTCTTGAGGCAGAACAATGGCAGAAGCAATACGTGGTTTTCTTGAAGGAGATGATGGAGAAGCGGATTTAGCGAAGTGTGAAATAATAATGGTTGCTTCGTCCGTCTGGGGGAAAGGTGCGGCATTGTGATTTGACGTCTCATTGCTCATTACTACAACTAGGGCGCTACGACTGGGGTACGTCCCCCTGCTGTTCTGCACTGTTATTTGGTGCATGACACGTCGACCCGGTTGCTATATGTCCCACATGTCGGCGAGAGGAAGTATAGAATTCATGAAAGCGAGCGTCTCCACTCTTTTAGTATGACGGAGGAGTACAAGACACGGCTTGGTTTTTGCTGCTTCGCGCGATCCATCGATACAAACCCGGACTAAAAAAGGTGAGGGCGGGTCTTTTCCCGCGTGGCAGGCAGGGGAGTTTGGCATAGTCTGTTTGAGGCAACGAGGCAGGAAGGGAAACAAAGCAAATAAAGGTTGAGCGACTTAGTTTTGGGAAAATCTGATTTTATGGAGTACGTACCCACTATGGAGGTAATACTACTTACTACTCCCTCCTTTTCGGTTTATAGGGCTCATCTAAAAAAATTCGTTTAACCATTTTATAAGTCTCAATTCTACTAGTACTTACTGAGGGAGTCCTGGATTAAGGGGTCCTCGGGCGTCCGGACTACGTAACGTGGGCCGGACTGATGGGCCATGAAGATACAAGACAGAAGGCTCTCTCCCGTGTCCAGATGGGACTCTCCTTGGCGTGGAAGGCAAGCTTGGCGTTCGATATGAGGATTCCTTTCTCCGTAACCGACTTTGTACAACCCTAGTCCCCTCCGGTGTCTATATAAACCGGAGGATTTAGTCCGTAGGGACAATCATAATCAGACAGGCTAGACTTCTAGGGTTTTAGCCATTATGATCTCGTGGTAGATCAACTCTTGTAATACTCATATTCATCAATATCAATCAATCAGGACGTAGGGTATTACCTCCATAGAGAGGGCCCGAACCTGGGTAAACATCGTGTCCCCCGTCTCCTGTTACCATCGACCTTAGACACACAGTTCGGGACCCCCTACCCGAGATCCGCCGGTTTTGATACCGACATTGGTGCTTTCATTGAGAGTTCCGCTATGTCGTCGCTAGAAGACTTGATGGCTCCATCAATCATCCACAACGATGCTGCCTTGAGGGAGGTCTTTCTCCCCGGCCAGATCTTCGTATTCGGCGGCTTCATGCTACGGGCCAACTCGCTTGGCCATCTAGAGCAGATCGACAGCTATGTCCCTGGCCATCAGGACAGGTTTGGAAGCTTGAACTACGTTGCTGATATCCGCGGAGACTTGATCTTCGACGGATTCGAGCCCATGGCAGCCGCTCCCTGCCACCGCGATGAACATGACCTAAATCTGTCATCGGACCATACCCGGGAGATAGCGCCTGTAGCTGCTCTGGCCCTAGATCCGGAGCAGATCGCGCCACCCGAGGACGGGAAGCTCAACCCCGCCACTGAAGCCGCAGACTCAGCGGCGTTGGAGCCGCACACAGACCCAACTTTAAACGGGATCTGTGTCACCGGAACCTCGGATTCATCTCCGGCCACAGGTTTCGAACCGCGTGCGTCCGCGCCCATCGAGCTCGATCGGGCGCCGACCATCGAGTTCAGCTCCGCGGACATCTTCCGGCACTCACCTTTGGGCGATGTGCTAAACTCATTAAAAACCCTCTCCTTAGCGGAGGACTCACAGCCGAATTATATCCGGTTTGAACTGGAGGCCGATGACGGAGAATTTGGCTTCCCACCCACCGCTCACTTCATTGCCACTGTCGAAGACTTAACCGACATGCTCGATTATGACTCCGAAGACATCGACGGTATGGACGATGATGCCGGAGAGGAGCAGGCCCAAAACCCGCCGTTTACTGGGCGCTGGACAGCCACCTCCTCGTATGACGTGTACATGGTGGATACTCCCAAAGAGAATAACGGGGATAACGAGAAAGATCCAGTCGAGGATAAACCTCCTGAGACACAGCCAAAGCGCCGACGTCAGCGGCACCGCTCTAAATCACGTCGTGGAAAAGACAGCAATACCGGCACAAGAGAAAACAATACTCCAGATGATGCCGAAGACAAAGAAGATCCCGTCGAGCCAACTTCCGAACAGGACGATAGGGAAGATGGGCAAGTTAGCCCTAACAAACAGGCCATAAACGAAGACTCGGAGGACAGCAACTATCTTCCACTCTTCGAGGATGAGGTGAGCCTCGGCGACGAAGACTTTATCGTGCCTGAGGAACCCGTCGAGCAGGAGCGCTTTAAGCGCCGGCTAATAGCCACTGCGAGGAGCCTGAAAAAGAAACAGCAGCAACTTCAAGCTGATCAAGATCTACTCAATGACAGATGGACTGATGTCCTGGCAGCCGAGGAATACGGACTCGAGCGCCCCATTAAAAGTTACCCGAAGCGTAAATTGCTACCCCAATTCGACGACGAGGCACGTGAGCCCATGCCATCAACATGTAATGCGGCTGACCGACCACCACGTGGTCGGGACAAAGCGGCACCCCAAGCCGAACACCTGCCAATACTACCTCGCCGTAAAGGCAAGGACACTACAGCTCAGGAACACACATATGACCTGTGGCAAGACCTGGAGAACAGAGCAGGTCAGTCCAGATCGATCTACGAATCGCGGGGGCATGCCCTGGCGCGCAACGACGGCTATCAAGCCAGATGTAACGATCATAACCATGACCGGGCCGAAAACCGCAGACGGACTACATCCACACTATGTCGCGACTTGGCCCGATATAGAGGCACCGCACATCCCCTCTGCTTCACTGATGAAGTAATGGAGCACGAATTCCTAGAAGGGTTTAAACCCGTAAATATCGAATCATATGATGGAACAACAGATCCCGCGCTATGGATTGAGGATTTTCTTCTCCATATTCATATGGCCCGTGGCAATGACCTTCACGCCATCAAATACCTCCCACTAAAACCCAAGGGGCCAGCTCGGCACTGGTTAAATAGTCTGCCTGAAAACTCTATAGGCAGCTGGGAGGACTTGGAAGACGCCTTCAGCGACAACTTCCAAGGCACATATGTACAACCTCCGGATGCCGATGACTTAAGTCACATAGTTCAACAGCCTGGAGAATCAGCCAGGAAGCTCTGGACTAGGTTCCTAATTAAAAAGAACCAAATTGTCGATTGTCCGGACGCCGAAGCCCTCGCGGCCTTTAAACATAGCGTCCGAGATGAATGGCTTGCCCGTCACCTCGGTCAAGAAAAACCAAAATCCATGGCAGCCCTTACTGCTCTGATGACCCGCTTCTGTGCGGGAGAAGATAGTTGGCTCGCTCGTAGAAGCAACAGCGCCAGTGATCCGGGCACTTCCGAAGTTTGAGACGGCAACGGCAAGCCACGACGCACTAAACACATGCGTCGAAATAATAATGAAGGAACGCGAGACATGGCGGTAAACGCCGGATTCAGTGGCTCCAAAACTGGTCAACGGAAAAAGCCATTCAAGGCAAACAGAGACGGACCATCCAATTTAGACAAGATACTGGATCGGCCCTGCCAGATTCATGGCACCCCCAATAAACCAGCCAATCACACCAACAGAAGCTGTTGGGTCTTTAAACAAGCTGGCAAGCTTAACGCCGAACACAAGGGGAAGGGGCCGCCCAGTGACAGCGATGACAAAGAGACTCGCCAGCCAAACACCGGGGGTCAGAAGCAATTTCCCCCCGAAGTAAAAACAGTCAACATGGTATACGTGACACACATCCCTACAGAGGAGCGCAAGCGCGCACTACAGGACGCCAATGCCGTAGAGCCAGGCACCCCAAAGTTAAGCCAATGGGCGGCCTGCCCGATCACTTTTGATCGCAAGGACCACCCAGCCAGTACCCGTCACGAAAGTTCGGCAGCTCTGATCCTCGATCCAATTATCGATGGGTTCCATCTCACGAAAGTCCTTATGGACAGCGGCAGTAGTCTTAATCTACTCTACCAAGACACTGTCCGCAAAATGGGCATTGATCCTTCACGAATCAAGCCCACCACAGCTACCTTCAAAGGAGCAGTGTCCGGAGTAGAAGCACGCTGCACGGGCTCAATTACATTGGAAGTCGTTTTCGGCTCGCCGAACAACTTTAGAAGCGAAGGCTTGACCTTCGATATTGTACCGTTCCGCAGCAGCTACCACGCACTACTCGGGCGTTCCGCTTTTACTCATTTTAATATGGTCCCGCATTACGCCTATTCCAATCTTAAGATGCCTGGTCCACGCGGCATCATCACGATAAACGGAAATATGGAATGCTCCCTTCGTACAGAGGAGCGTACTATGGCTGCTGCAGCCGAAGTACAAAGCGGCCTTATCAAGCCGCGTATCTCATCGGCCGTCAAGCCGTCGGACTCTACTAAACAGGACCAATCAATCTCAGAGCTGGATTAGCAGTTCGGCCTCCGTCGTCCGCCCCATATAGCCGTGAAGTTTACACCACGCATATATCATTATGCACTTAAAATACCATGGTCATCGATGGAGGCACAGTACGGACAGGCCTACAATGCGGTCCGCACCCTCATAGTCTTTTTACTTTTTCTAACTATTTTTTATCCTTTACAATAGGTGATTCCAAGCCTGGTCATCTTACGGACTCTTTCTAAAGTTCGGCTTTGTAAATAACCAAAGGCTATTCCTACTAAGGAGTCCTTTAACCGAGGCAAGGCAGCGCAGACGTGCGAACAGGAGGGCCTAATGATTTTTGTAAGACCACACTCTTTATTTTATACCTGTAAATTGCCTTTTTCCTCAACCCTCGGCCCCCGGCATGTTAAATAGCCCGGGTAGGGGCGTTATAATCTATAGAATCGCGTTTGACGTATCAATCAGATTCCAGTGAACATAACTTGTATTCAATATTCGCTTTTTCTACGTACTGAATTTCGCTTCTTTGGTTGTTTCACGAACGCACCTCGGCACAAATTGCCAGGGGCTCGACACGGCAACACATAAGTTGTCGACAAGTCCGAACAGCTTTTCAGCACACTTTGGCGTCATGAGTTTGGCCTTATATGCATCAGCTCCGAATCATGTCTTTGGTCAATAGTTGGGTTGCCCGGCTCCTGTGCTTACTACCTTATGTTCCGCTATATCGGCTAGGGTAGTAAAGGGAGAACTACTGCGATTGTGTCCTGGTTTATCCGGATGAGCACCTCAGTAGAGAAAGCTGAAAACTGACTGTCATGATGCGGCGAGAGCTGGTCAACCACTCAATGACTCATCAGAATCTTTCGCGATTCTTTCCGTATTACACGAAGGACCGTTTTTCTGGTCACCTATGTAACGCACCGTATTCGGGAAAACGCGTACGTACCAGGGGCTATATCGTAGACCCGCCGTCAAACTCCTATGGCTAAGTGAAAGTGTTAAAGCCCTATAGTCCGATTGCCTAGTTCGCCGCATTGACACCTCCTTCATGGACCAAGACGTTGGGTCAAGAGTGATCAAGTGCTTTTCCGAACACCCCCGTATTATATGCGAGGGGGCTGAAGCCGACGACTGGCAAACTTTCAGATTATATAAAGAATGGCCGCACAGGAGGAACCAAAACTTTCAGGCAAAAGTACAAAAATATGGCCTTAATATATCATAATATTGTTTTTACAAATTGGGTATACTCACTCGAATATCATATCTTTCGAGCATTGACCCTCTATCAAGCGGGCACCCTCTAGGACATCCTCAAAATAATGCTCCGGCGTGTGACGGTCCTTGCCCTCGGTGGACTCTTCACTACAATATCAGTGGCCTTCATCTTCGCCCAGTACGTCTTGACGTGGGCAAAGGCCATCCGTGCACCCTCAATGCACGTTGACCGCTTAACAGCGTCGATACGCGGCACCGCATCAACAAGTCGCTGCCCCAAACCGAAATAACTATTCAGAATTGGCTCAGTCGGCCACAGCTGGACCACGACGTCCTTCATGGCAGATCCGGATATCTTGTGGAGCTCGGTCCACTGGGCCATCTGTTCGTTCAGTAACAGCGGACGCTTCGGCACGCTGAATTGCGACCAGAAAAGCTTCTCCGTTGCACGACCTTCTTGCGCTTGGAAAAATTGCGCCGCATCGGAGACACTCTTCAGCAAGTCCAACAATGCATCTGGAGAACTCCACATTTGATTAAGGGGGGCATACTTCGGATCGCCGAATTTAGACTGTAATAAGAAAGGCTTACCGTCCGCTATCTCCCCAGCTTGCCGGATTTCTTCCCGAGCCGCTCTAGACTCGGACCGTGCTTCTCTCGCCTCTTGTAAGGCCTTGTCGACTTTGACCGTTCTGGCTTTGTTATCCTTCTCAAGGAATTCGCATCGAACATTGGCATCCTTTAGCTCGTGCGTCATGGTAGATATTCTCTCCTCGCATTGGCACCGAGCAGCCTGTTCGGCCTTTAACTCAGCAGCTGCCTTCTTGGCAGCCGCCTCACTCATCCTGGCTTGCTCCTTGGCCCGGGCAAGCTTAGCCCGTAGGGCCTCAACTGCGGCAGCATTATCTGCAGTTGTACATATCTCAGTATACAATTTTCAGCGTCATGCTCATATTATCATACTTACATATACTGACTGCCCCAAAAACATACCTTGCGCCTCGTCGAGCCGCCTGTTAATAAGTGTGAGGTCGTCATCCGCCACTTCAAGTTTCTGCTTCAGCCTTGCAACTTCTGTAGCTTGGGCAGTCGTCATGGATGAAATAGCCTGTGTTCCAATCCATCAGATTAGTTCCTGGGAATATCTTTTTTGATCCTCTGATCGCCTCCCTTCGGACGCCAACCAGAGTCTCAGGGGCTACTATCTATACACAGGTACATTTTGCACGTAGAAGTGCAATTAAAGATATTACATTGCATACCTCGAAGCCTCTTAGCAGGCTCATGAAGGATTCATTCAATCCGCTTCTCGCGGATAGAATCCTCTCAACTACCGTACCCATTAAGGTACGATGTTCCTCTGAAACGGACGCATGTTGCAGCATGCCCGTCATTGTATCCGGCGCCCCCGGATCCCTGGGAGCGGCCGCGGGAGTACGGACTCCCTTCGAAAGAATATGTTTACCCGGCTCTAGAGTCGTCCCTGGCTGTAAACCGGATAGTCCGGGCCCTTTATTGTTGGTCCCCATTGGGTCCGCATGCCCCGGACTCTAGACGGCCGAAGTATCACCTTCGGGTGTAGTTTTCATTATCCCTTGCACCGCTTGTTGGTCGGGAGAGATCCTCCGGGACGACACCTCGGAGTCGTCTGCCCTATCGGGCGAGAAGGTCTGTGGAGGCGTCTCGCTTTCCATCATCTCTGGAAGAAGATCCCCCGAAGAGGATGACTGTTGAGGAAGGCTGCGTGCCGGACTGCAAAACACATATTTTAAATGTTACCCTGGTAACCAGAAAGCAATGGGATATGTTTCGGACGCCCCTGTTCACTTACGATTCGGCTAAAGGCTTGTCCTTATGGAGGAACTGCGTGACAATGTCGTCTTCTGAACCCGAGCCACCTGACTGGGACATCTTCCCTCGCTTAGGAGCCTTTGCTTCCAAATCTTCGGAGGCGGCCCTTTTCTTCCCATCGGGAGAGGGGATGTCAGTTCCTCCTTCTCTTTTGTCTCCGGAAGGGGGAGTCCCAATCTCCCCGGATAGAGTGTCTGGTGTACCTTTAGAATAGAGGCCACCTTTGGCCTTCTTGCTCTCCTCTTTGTCCCCCTTCGCCGACACTTGGTATGGCGCCGGAGCCAGCATCCTTGTTAACACAGGATCTGCTGAGTCTTCGGGAAGAGGGGCCGAACACCTAATTCTTTCCACCTTCTTGATCCAGCCCTGGTCGAAGATGGTTTTCTCAGTATATTGTTACGAGATATCTAACTAAGTTGTGTTCGAGAGTCGAGGGCTTACCGGGGTATCCGGATGGTTGCAGTCGAGGCCGATGTCCTCGGTAGTATCCGGCCACTGTTTTCGTGTCCCGAAGAATAACTTCCACATTCCTTTGTGCGTCGTGCCAAAGAAGTGCTGAAGAGTCCATGGTCCTTCTGGATTGAACTCCCACATGCGGAGGGGCCGTCGCTGGCACGGCAGGACCCGGCGGACTAGCATTACCTGGATTACGTCGATGAGGCCGGTGTCCTTCTCGAGGAGGCTCCGGATGTGGCTTTGTAGCGTTTGCACTTCATCCGTTGATCCCCAGTCTAGCCCCTTATTAATCCATGATGCGAGCCGTAATGGAGGGCCAGGCTGGAACACATGTAGCTGCCCACTTGGTACCACGGGGTTCAGTGATGTAAAACCACTCCCGTTGCCATAGGTTGGAGGTTTCCGTGAAAGAGCCTTTTGGCCAAGGTGTGTGGGTGAGTTTGCTTACCATCACACCGCCGCACTCCGCTTGCTTCCCATCGACTACCTTCGGCTTCATATTAAAGGTCTTGAGCTATAAGCCAAAGTGTGGGGGAATACGGAGAAAGGCCTCGCACATGACGATGAACACCGAGATGTGAAGAAAGGAGTCCGGAGCTAGATCATGAAAATCTAGCCCGTAATAGAACATGAGTCCGCGGACGAAGGGATGGAGAGCGAACCCTAGCCCTCGGAGGAAGTGAGAGATGAATACGACCCTCTCGCCGGATCTGGGAGTAGGAATGACCTGCCCTTGAGCAGGGAGCCTGTGGGGGATTTCCGCGGTCAGGTATTTTGCCGCCCGGAGCTTCGCGATATCCTCCTCTGTGACGAAGGAGGCCACCCACCAGCCTTGAGGGTTGGGTCCGGACATGACTAGGAGGCTCAGAACAAATAAATTGAACCTTGGATGCTAGAACTCGAGGTTGGAAAGGATGAGGCATAGAGGAGAAAGACGGGTATGCGCCCCTTTATAAAGGCGATGAATATCAAAACGCCTCCTCCTAAGCCTCAAAACCTGCCTATTCCCAAGGAATCATACCAACGGGACGGTTGGGTTACCCGCACCCGTATTGATGAGAATCCCGTAATAAGGGGACATGATCTCTGCTTTGACAAGACATGCCAATAAAACCGCTTCTCGAAACGTGGAGCGAGAGGCTAAAAAGAAAACAGTTCGAAATAATGACCATGTAGGAACGTGGTGTCGCGTTACAAAAAGTTGTCAGCAGATTGGACTCGTGAAATATTATACTCTCTGCGGTTGTGTGTGGTATTTGTTTTGCAGAGCCGGACACATTTTCTGTGCTCGAAGTCTGTTCTGGAGTATTCGGAGGAGGAACCCGCCTTGCAATGCCGAAGACAATCTGTGCGCGGGACACATCATCATTGATGCCTGGTTCAGGGGCTACTGAGGGAGTCCTGGATTAAGGGGTCCTCGGGCGTCCGAACTACGTAACGTGGGCCGGACTGATGGGCCTTGAAGATACAAGACAGAAGGCTCTCTCCCGTGTCCAGATGGGACTCTCCTTGGCGCGGAAGGCAAGCTTGGCGTTCAATATGAGGATTCCTTTCTCCGTAACCGACTTTGTACAACCCTAGTCCCCTCCGGTGTCTATATAAACCGGAGGGTTTAGTCCGTAGGGACAATCATAATCAGACAGGCTAGACTTCTAGGGTTTTAGCCATTATGATCTCGTGGTAGATCAACTCTTGTAATACTCATATTCATCAATATCAATCAAGCAGGACGTAGGGTATTACCTCCATAGAGAGGGCCCGAACCTGGGTAAACATCGTGTCCCCCGTCTCCTGTTACCATCGACCTTAGACGCACATTTCGGGACCCCCTACCCGAGATCCGCCGATTTTGATACCGACACTTACCATCACATGTCTGGATTTCGAGGTGCATTAAATCACCCGATGCAAGCAGTATCAAGAGAAAACTCACCAATGCATGTAGAAGTTCATGGAAATTTAGTGGTCGTGCATGCATTCGTTGTAATTAATGCATCGGTAAACATAACATTTTGAGAAAAATGAGCGTACTAATTAAGTACTTGTGCAAACTATGAAATTAATTCCACCACTCACCGTCTACCTTGGTTGGAGAGATTTTGAAATTGAGCGGCTGGTTGTAATGGAGAGTATCATGTACTAGTATCATGCATATGATTCTAGTGTATGATACTACATCCGTAATGCCTAGTATCATATATTGGCATCATAGATGACTACATTTATTACCATGCATGACACAAAGTAGCACATCATTTAATATGATACGGTATCATGATATGATACTCAACCATCTATTTCTTCATTTAATTCTATGCCACCTCATCAACATTGCTTAGTTGGCATGCATGATACTACTTATGATACTCTCATTACGGGCAGCCTAGGGTACCTTGTTGCACCACGGACTCCAAGGAAATTGTTGTAGTACTACTCCTACCACTGTACTACTCCTACTACTAAAAGACATATATTTCAAACAATATGATAATATCTCTAACCAAGGTAGGGGAGTATATGTCTAACGGAGGGAGTAGTAAAAAAAATTCCTCGTCTTGCGAGCCACCGTGCGCGTGGGCGAGGGAGCGGGCGTAGGCGTAGTAAGCAAGCTTCTCCTTGTCCTGGGACTCTACGAGCCACCGCACCCATGGGCGGGGAAGAGGGCGTACTAAGCAAGCTTTTCCTCGTTTTGCGAGTTGACGGGACACATCAAAAGTAGTACTACAGAGCATCTCCAGTGTATAGAGCCTTGCCTCTAAGGTAGGCCCCACATGGTTTGCCTCTTATCAAATGAAAAAACCACAATGTATAGAGACTCTAACCAGCCTAAAGGTGGGCACTAGCAGAAATTTAAAAAGTATTGATTAGCACCACATTTGTCCAATCAGTACTATTTCTCTTGTACTTTCTTATGCTTCCTAAGGCTGACAAGTGGGACCAGATGGATTGTTACATTGTTAGAGGCAGCCTCTAAGGTTAGACGCGATGCTAGCCAATTTTTTGTTAGAGGCAGTTCATGCAATGTATAGAGGCCTGCCTCTAAGAGGAGAGAGAGGGCTTAGAGGAAACAAAAAGCATACATTGTGGATGCCCTAAGTGCCTACTTTCCAGTCTATATGACTCAATTTGAAATCCACAATGTATCAATAATAGATGTTGAGTGGTGGAATAAATTTACTTCCATAGTTCGCAAAAGTACTGAGCATGTGAGATGGTGAACGGAGGGATTACGATACCATTAGTACTACAGTTCTTTTGAAAGGGTTGTAGTAGTCCCTCCCATTCACATGTTCACATATCAAGCTTCAATAAAAATGTTGCATGCAAGGATTAAGAGAAACCTCAGCAATGCATGTACTCCCTCAATCCATATAGGGTCTTAAATGCGTTTTGGAGGCTAACTTTGACCACATGTTAGAGCAATAATATGACATCCAACTTACACAAATCTTACCATCAAATTCGTACATGGTCATTATACTGCTAACACATGCATGCGTTGCAATTAGTACGTACTCTCTCCGTTCCTAAATATTTGTCTTTCTAGAGATTTCAACAAGTGACTACATACGAAGCAAAGTGAGTGAATCTACACTCTAAAATATGTCTACATACATCCATATGTTGTAGTCCATTTGAAATGTCTAGAAAGACAAATATTTGGGAACGGAGGGAGTACATGATACTCACTATCTAGTAAACACTCACAATCTAGTAGTACATGTACTCTACACTACTACTACTATGAGGCCATACAACTGTGTCCCGGCAGAAGACCGCGGACACCAATTATTCATTCATATTTAAATTTGTTTTCACACAGCAAAATATCCATGAAAACAACACATGGCAAAATTTCATGGCGAACGAGGGATTTGAATGTGCTGGGAGGGGTGGGGCTGGAAGGGGTTGTTTGGATCTTGCCCGAGGTAGCCAAAATATTGGCGACCCTTTTGTTCACCCGTGCCTTTGCCACCGATGAACGAGGAAGAGCTTGGGTGCTCATGCATCCTCCAGCGCGCGCGTTGGAGACGAGCTCGCACGAGCTATGCTTTTTTTGTCCCACCTCGCTGCCCGAGCCGGCCGCAGACCGACCGGCGACCCGCAAATTACGCCATCCAACCGTAGCCGCACACATTCTAACAGCAACTCAACCAACTGGACGAAATTCATGCAAACACGGCGATATTTCATTTAAACAATGACGGAATTCATATAAAATACCGGATTTTCATATAAACATGACGTATTTCATTACATTCAAATCAACTAAGAGGTGCTAGTCCTTAACAGCACAGGTTTAATAATACCTAGCCTAAATGGTCACCCACGGATCCATTTGTCTTCCTCATGTCCGGCAGCACGATCACCGGACTGCCGGGAGCCCCGGAGGTATGTGCTTCAGCGCAAAGGACGGCTCGCTTCCCCACCGCTCAACTGACATCATTGGCTAATGCCCAAGATGGAGTCTGAAGGGGGCTTCTCCGCTTCTGTGGAGCCCATGCGGGGTCGACGAAGGTCCTCGCAACAAAAGGATCGGGCAAGACACCTGATGTGTACGCCGGCGTGGCCTCGGCGGTGGCCTTGATGGGACCCAAGCGGCGGTGGCCTCCCGTGTTCTACTTCTCCTCGATGATGGCGGCGGATGCGGAGTCGCTGGCCATCGACTCGTCGCTCTTTGCACACCCGGCTTCTGTCTCTACTTGCATGGCGCGGCCGCAGGCATGGGAGTCTTGGCCACAGACACGGGAGACGCGGTCGCAGACACGGGAGGCGCGGTACGAGGCGGCAGCTTGGACAGCAGCGATGACGCCCGTGCTCCCCGCTGTGCCGGCGTGGAGCAGCTCGCCGCGCCTCATCGAGCTGGCCTGGAGCGGTGAGTTACTGAACCACGCGCCGGCTTGGGGTGGCAACTGGCTCCGTCGGGCGAGAGGAGGGAGGTGGATCAGCGAGCTGCATAGCTCGTATCCGGCAGGCTCGGCTGGCCACCCAGCCGGCTTGGATGCCAGATAACTACTCTTCGTAAGCCATTGTAAGAGTGGAGAAAATGATGAAGGAGGAGATAGGGGAGCGGCGGAGGTGTGCGATTCTTGGCCGGTGTCTGGCCTCGTTTAAATAGGAGATTAAATAGACGGCGGATGGGAGGAGCTCGACCGGTGTTGTGTTTAATGCCGGCCCGGTCATGAACGGACGTGTGTCCGGAGTGGGTTTCTCGGCTTCCACACGGGTTTCATGGAGGCGTTTGAATGCGGGCAAGGAGGCGTGTTCAGCCGGGCGTGTAGCAAGCGGCGCCCTCGACTCTGACGTACGCCACTGCGCCGTTCTTCCACTGATGTGTGGCCTCGTTGGGTACCTGGACTGCATGTCAGTGACCCAACACAGGCAGCACACGGTAGAGGAGCTTTTGGTGGGCCAGGGCAGTGAGAAGCGGGCATTTCATAAACCAATGATTGTTCATTGAGTGTGACGTCATCTAATTCATGTAGGTTGATAAGCCTACTATATAATGTAAGAGAATTTTAAAATTTTCATATATATGTTGATAACCCCTTCGATACGTTGTGATTCATAAAGACCGCTTCAAACATCAATGTTCTGCTTATCACAGATAAGATTGATTAATACCTGTAACAATCCATGTCCTTAACAAAGGGTGCATGCACGTATAGGTTGAACGTGTGTCTTGCGTCGTGTGTTGTGTGCATGCAAGCGTGCGAGTGTTGTGTGCGTGCATGTGTACGTTTCAGTGTTGCATGCATGCATGCATGCGGGCGTGCGTGTGTTCGTGAGTGCATGTGTACATGTCAGTGTTGCACGCCTGCATGCGTGTGTGTGTTCGTGCGAGTGTTGCGTGCATGCATGTGTACGTGTGAGTATTGCATGCATGCATATGGGCGTTGCGGGCGTGTTTGTGCGCATGTGTGATGTGTTTGTATTCGCCACAGTGGCTCGTGCGTGCGTGCGTGCAATTAAAACGGCTGGCTCAGCATGTCATCACAAGGCGACCTTGTCCGTTGTGGTTAGGGCACGCGGGCTGCCAACCAGAGGTCTCACGACTTTGAATCCCCACCGACCACTAATTTATTACCATTTCTGTCTTTTGTAAACGCGTTGACGGGTGGGCCCTACGGTAATGTGCGTTGGTGAATGTGGACCATTTGACTGATCAATTGATCATGTCATCAACAAATTACGGAGCTGTATGGTGAGCCAGTGACCATATGATCACCATAAAATATATTTTATTAACACAGTACAGACTCAAGCTACCATTTCTTTCTTTCATATACGTGCTGACAGGTGGGCCCCACGGTTACGTGCGCTGATGGTGCAACACTAGTTGCACCACGTGGAACGTTTGACTAGTCAATTGATCATGTCATCAACAAATTACGGGGTTGTACGGGTGAGCTAGTGACCGTATAATCACAACATGTATTTTTTAACACAGTACAGACGCAAGCGCTCATATATACGCGCAAACACTCACCACCATAAGCGCACACACGCACACCCTACCCCTATGAGCACCTTCGAGAGAGTGAGCCAGCATATGACCTTGAGATTTTATGAAGTCACCATAGGTGGCTCGTAGTCGAGGGGAGCGTCTCCTCCCACTGAACGCACATCGCCGGAAAATACTAAAATTAATCTAGGATAAATGCGAGCACCAGGACTTTAACCATGGTGGACTGGGGAAACCACTGTCCTCCTAACCATCCAACCACAGGTTGCTTAGCACCACAAAATGTATATGGTGACCGTGATGAGCTTATTCTGAAGTTGAGTGACCATATCGTGCTTTCACTTCAAATACAATGACCGTAAGTGTCGTCAACAAAATACGGAGCACGCATCAAATACAATGTCCGTTAGTGTCATCAACAAAATACGAAGACGTATCATGAGCTAGATACTGTATGATCACCACGAGAATGTATACGGTGACCGTAATGAGCATATTCTGAAGTCCAGTGACCGTATGGTGCTTTTGCTTGAAATACAGTGACCGTCACGCGTGAATGTGCCAGGGGCATACTTTTAGAGGGCCGAGAGATAGTTTGTGTGCGTACATGAAAGTGGTGTAGAGAGAGGGGGTGTCCGGTAGAGACAAAGAGAGATATGTCCTTCGTTTCTCTTTCCCGTGACTAATATTTTAGGAGAAAAGATAAACATTCACAATGCAGAACAAATATTATTGGATGCACCATGCAATTAACTTTCATGTATAACTTTGTACTATTGTATATGCTTATTTTCTTAGTGGCCGATTGTGTGTGGGGTGTGGTGGGCACATCATTTCTAGTAGTGGTGGGTCAACATGAGGACTCATGGGTCGGTTCCATCCTGCGCCACATAGGTTGGACCGAGACGCGTTATACAAAGACCCATGTGGAGGACTCGGCGTACAAGACGAAGCTACCAGAGTCATGGAGGACTCTATCCCCACTGATGATAAGCCGACTATATATGATTTGTGACCCTAGGCCCCGAGTATGTTATATAAGCCCGGGGGCTAGTTCGTCGATAGTATACACACACACACACAATGCCTAGTATTCACGTGTACTTTGTACACACCCCTATCACAAATATACAATACCAGGAGTAGGCTTTTTCCTCAACTGCAAGGGCCCGGACTTGGGTAAAACTTTGCCTCGTATTACCATCCAGCCTAACAGTCAGGGATATCCTACTGAATGATCTGATGGAATCATATCTGCCAACTACTAAGAGAGAGGTGTGGGGGGGCAATGTGTGCGAGAGAGGCCTAAAGATAATGTGCGTGCGGGAGACACGTAGGCACATATATGTGCCTACAGAGGGCTAGTAGAGACCGTGCGTGTGTGTATATGCATGTGAGAGAAATAGTATTTTCCAACTGAGATTAGTGAAAAGAGTGGTACATAGTAGTAAGAAAGAGAGATGGAGATATATAGAGAGTGTGTGCATGAGACACCCCGGGAGAGAGTGTGAGCATGTGTGAGAGAGAAATGCCGATGTATATAAAGTGTGTGCACTTATGCGTCAAATAGAGAGATATATAGCGTGTGTGTGAGAAAGGGCCGAGGCATAGTGCATCTATGTGTAAAAGGCGGTTCTACGCATTAAATTAATATATAAATGGCATTATTATTTTTGGATGAGATCATGAATTTTGCAATTTGCGTATGAACGAACATCGGTCTATCAGACACCCATACTCTATTGAATTCGAGCATGTGCATGGGTTTATTTCATATTATCGATCCATAGAATGAGAGTGGTTTGAAATCCAGACAATGCATTGCTTTTGCAATTCATATATAAACATTAATTAGTGCACTCCATGTTGTTAGTGTCAAGCACTTTATACATTTGTCACTTACATGGATACATTCCAAATTGCTAGCTACGAAATAGAATACATGTTGAATTCAACATAAAGGGGGTTTCAAAGATTCGAATTCATAGGAAATGCATTCATCTATTTGAATCTGAGACAATGGCATTTGTAAATCAGATCTAAAAGGGGGCATCAATCTTTGTTGTGCATTTGAACATGCTATATATTCATACGCATGTCTAACTATTTTTTTGCAACCTAGGAGATTGTATCTGGAACCATGCATCAATTGAGGTAAGTTGCATATTTTTTAATATATACTCGTATACAATGTATATTCAAATGTACCCCCTCCATTCCAAAATAATCATAGTTTTAGGATTTTCAAGAGTCAAGATTTGTGAAGTTTGACAAATCCTGAAAGTTCAATTCAAGAGAACTGTAAACGTTAATGCTTCTGCTCCCAAATATTGAACGAAGCGCCAAATAAGCCTCTGGTCACCCGAAACCGCACGAGACTAATGTTTGGTGGTAGGAAATTACTGTCCTGACTCTGACCCGTGTAGCCTATCGGCCCGATGTCCAAAGGTCTAAACCGGGGTAGGTTTGTAACTTCCCCAAGACGCCAGTCTCAACCGCCTCCGAGAAGCATTCATACGCCGTGGGCGCCTAAACACCCATGCGCTCGGCCGAAATCTATCCCGCCCACCATTTGGGACACCTGAGATTACTGTCCTACCCTTGACTCGCAATATGTCCGAAATTTTAGATGGGGGCAAAGTTTGTAAGTATCCCCAAATTTCAAACAAGCGCGTCCCAAACTGAAACATTGTTCCCCCTTAGTTCCCCCCTCCCTCCGTTTCCCCATTCATACTCCGTGGGCGCCAAAACGCCCTCTCCACCAGCCGCGAAACCCTAGCCTCCTCCGTCCTCCACCCCATCGCACCCAATCCACCGCCGCCCTCCTCCATCACGCCGGAACCGGTACCCCAAAGTCGTCGTCCAACGCAACCGCAACCGCAACACCCTCAAGGACTTAGCAGTTGAAGCCAAGGCAGAGCTGCCTCCACGACGCCGACGCCGACGTGCACCGTACCAGAACCACTTCGACCACGCCGTCCTACACCTCACCGCTGCCGCTCCACTGTCGCAACCGTCGACCACACCGGAGTTGTTCCCGCTACATCGTCGTTCGCCGCCTCGGATCTGGTTCCCCGCCGCCGACAGACGGCCACCGCACCACACTCAACAACTTGGCCATGGGTTCGTCCAAGGCTCCACCGTCCTCCACAACTTCTCGTTTCCAGTGAACCACAAGAAGATCGTTGGAAAAACAGAAGGAGGCCACAGCATTGCCAGCAGAAACAGGTACTCCTCTTCCCTTATTCGTGCAAATCTTACGTCTCTGCTCACACCGTATTCATCCCACGAAAGAAACTTGTTGAGCGCTTCTTACTACACCTTCTTCGTGATACTAAATGCACAAGGTTTCCTCCCATTTACTATTTCACCTTAGCTAGAGGTCAGTCGCCCGCCTGGATTTCAATTCAGGGTCAGTTGATTCGCAATTAAAAGAAGCAGCACCCGCTTAGGCGCGCGGAGCACCTAGTCCGCCTATTCACCGGGGAAGCGGCACATCGGTGTCTATCATAGGGGTGTGGGGCGCAGGAGCTGCTTGCGCCCGATCTGGAGGTTGGCGGGGCTTGAAGGGCTGGCCGGGGGGCGGTGCCAAGCACGGCGGTGCAGTGAGGTCAAGGGGAGGGCGGAGGCAGGGGACTGGGCCAGTGGTCGCTGGCGTTTCAAGGAAGATCGTCAACACTGACTGGCTGGAGGTAGACGAAGGCGACCTGCCCATTCTTTGTACATTGGATGGTGCAGAAAAAATGGACTGACCTATTTGTTTTCAGTCGACTGTTATTTTCATAGGACCACACCTTGTGGTGTGCTGGAGGAGCATCTGCATTTCCCAGCCATCCCTGTGCTCATATTTCAAAATCCTACTCCCTCTGTTCCTAAATATTTGTCTTTCTACAGATTTCAACAAGTGACTACATACGGAGCAAAATGAGTGAATCTACACTCTAAAATATGTCTATATACATCCGTATGTGATAGTCCATTTGAAATCTCTAAAAAGACAAATATTTAGGAATGGAGGGAGTAGAATCTAGTAATTTCGTGTGCCATGCATGTTGTAGAGATATCATATGTCTCCCATCATTTATTTCTCACCCGCCTGCTATCTGCTACTTTTACACTGTACTACTTGTGCACACACTTCACCCATACTCACACTATTGTTTTTATGCATGGGTATTTCAGACTCTGACGCAGTGTTGATGAATACACAAAAGAAAAGACAGAAGTTGCTCCAGTGTAATTCGAAGATAAGCACTAAGTGTTTCAGCGCTCTAAAGAGTGTAGTGTCAGCAGATGGAGACAGTAAATGTAGCTCTGCAGTTGATAATCTCAATTGCCACACACAACCATCCCAAGTGCTTGCTTTAACTTCGCGCTGTCAAATGTGGTTGCATGTTGAATATGGTGTCTAGCTTGTATTGCTTCCAATTTGGTTAAATTGCATCTGCTTACTTTACACATTATACCTTTGATAATGACATGCCTTCCTATTTTTGATACATACTACATATGTCTATTAACCATGTTCTTACATCAAACTAATGCTCTTTTGTATCCCTCATCAATCACTTATGATAAGACAGTCACCCCAGTGGGTTACTGTGAGACACGCTACTTGTTTAAAGAGTGCAGTGTCATCCTCCCCACATGATTCTCAAGAAACAGCAAGGCTAAATGAAGATAGTCAATGTAGCTCTGTAGTTAATGACCGCAATTCCCCTACACCACCATCGCAGGTGCTTGCTCTTACTTGGCAATGTGATATGTGGTTGCATGTTGCATATGGTGTCTACCTTCTAATGCTTCTAATTAGGGTAAATTGCATCTGCTTAGTTAACACATTATACCTGTGAATATGACATGCCTTCCTGTTTTTGGTACATACTACGTCTTTCTATTAACCATGTTCTTACATCAAACTACTTTTCTTGTGTATCCCTCATCAATCACTTCTGACGAGACACCTTCAAATTGACAGTGTAATATTGGTTGCATCTTGCATATCATTTCAAACATGTATTGCCTCTAATTTGTTGAAATGCCACTTATAATGAGACACTTCTAACTTGGTAGAGTGATTTTGGTTGGATCTTTCATATGGTGTCTAGCTTGCATTGCTTCCAATTTGTTGCAATGCCTTCTGCTTAGCGTTTTTCGTACATATTCCATCCTCCTACAATGTGGTTACCTTGCATAAAAGTTGTGTTCGTCAGTATCATGCATCAACGAATTTGGAAGAGCAAATTTCATTCCTTTTTCTTGTGTGTTTACTTGACAAGGCAAAATCTAAAAGGACAAACGCATGGAATGATGGTGGTCCTCTGGAGCAACCAAAACAGATGACCTCTGCAGATTCTCCTGCTACTCCTACTGCAGTGCAAGTTCCAAATCTCATCTCCCCTACTCCACAACCCCAGGTGCTTGCTCTAACATGGCAGTGTGATATCTGGTTGCATGTTGCATATGGTGCCTAGCTTGTATTGCTCCTAATTTGTTAAATTGCATCTCCTTAGCTTACACATTATACATGTGAATATGACACGCCTTCCTGTTTTTGGTACATACTACATCTGCCTATCACACCATGTTCTTACATCAAACTACTGTTCTTGTGTATCTTGTATCTATCACTTATGATGAGACAGTCACGCCCGTGGGTTAGTATGAGACGCGCTACTCTTATAAAGAGTGCAGTTTCATCCTCCCCACATGATTCTCAAGAAACAGCAAGTCTAAATGAAGATATTTAACGTAGCTCTGTACTTGAAGACCGCATTTCCCCTACACCACCATCGCAGGTACTTGCTCTAACTTCGCAGTGTGATATGTGGTTGCATGTTGCATACGGTGTCTAGCTTGTAATGCTTCTAATTAGGGTAAATTGCATCTGCTTAGTTTACACATTATACCTGTGAATATGACATGCCTTCCTATTTTTGGTACATACTACATCTATCTGTTAACCATGTTCTTACATGAAACTACCTCTCTTCTGTATCCTGCATCAATCACTTACGATGAGACACCTTTATTCATTGCATATTGCATATTATTTCTAGCCTATTGCCATGTATTGCTTCTAATTTGGTCAAATACATTTATGAGGCCACCCTTTTAATTTGGCAGAGTGATATTGGTTTCATCTTTCATATGGTTTCTAGCTTGCATTGCTTCTAACTAGTTCAAACACCTTGTGCTTAGTTTACACTTTACACATCATACATGTCAATATGTCATCCCGTCCTGTTTTTCATACATATTTCCATCCTCCTATCATGTGGCTGCCTTACATGAAAGTAGTGTTCGTCTGTATCATGCATCAATGAGTTCTGAAGAGCAAATTTTATTCCTTTTTCTTGTGGGTTTGACTTGACAAGGCAAAATCAAAAAAGAGGAAGGAAAAGAGTAAGGAACGCGATGATGGTGGTCCTCTGCAGCAACGTAAATGGAGCATCTGTACGGATTCTCCTCGTACTGCTAGTGCATTACAAGTTCCAAGTCTTCGCTCCCCTACTCCACCATCCCAGGTGCTTGCTCTAACTTGGCAGTGTGATATCTGGTTGCATGTTGCATATGGTGTCTAGCTTGTATTGCTTCTAATTAGTGTAAACTGCATCTGCTTAGCTTACACATGATACGTGTGAATATGACACGCCTTCTGTTTTTGGTACATACTATATCTGTCTATCACACCATGTTCTTACATGAAACTACTCTTCTTGTGTATCCTGCATCAGACACTTATGATGGGACGCCTTTAAGTTGGCAGTGTGATATTGGTTTGCGTCTTGAATATGATTTTGAGCATGTAGTGCTTCTAATTTGATGAACGCCACCTATGGCGAGACAGTTTTAACTTGGCAGAGTGATATTGATTTTACCTTCCATATGGTGTCTAGCTTGTAGTGCTTCTAATTTATTGAAGTGCCTTCTGCTTAGTTACCACATCATAGGTGTGAATATGTCAACCCGTCCAGTTTTTCATACATATTCCGTCCTCGTATCATGACTTTGCCTTTCATCAGAGTAGTGTTTATCAGTATCATGCATGAATGAGTTCTGAAGAGCGAATTTTATTCCTTTTTCTTGTCGGTTTGACCTCACAATGCAAAATCAATAAAGCGGAAGAAAATTGGTAAGGCATTGGATGATGGTGGTTTTTCCGAGCAACTGAAACGGAGGATCTCTACAGATTCTACTCCGCCATCCTCCCAACAAGATTCGCAAGATAACGCAAGGCTAGACAGTCAACGTAGCTGTGTAGATGATGAGCACATCTCCCCTACTCAACCATCATAGGTGTTTGCTCTAACTTGGCACTATTATATGTGGTTGCATGTTGCGTATGATGTCTAGCTTGTATTGCTTCCAACTTTGTTGAATTGCATCTGCTTACTTTACACATCATGCCTGTGAATATGACACGTGTTCCTGTTTCTAGAACATACTATATCTGATCACACCATGTTCTTACATCAGACTATTGTTCTTGCATATCCCGCATCAGTCACTTATAATGAGGCACCTTTAAGTCGCCACTGTGATATTGGTTGTGTCTTGCATATGATTTCTAGCTTGTACTGCTTCTAATTTTTTGAAACGCCAGATAGTTTGAACTTGGCAGAGTGATATTGGTTGCATCTTTCATATGGTGTCTAGCTTGCAGTGCTTCTAATTTGTTGAAATGCCTTCTGCTTAGTTACCACATCATAGGTGTGAATATGTCATTCCGTCCTATTTTTCGTACATATTCCATCCTCGTACCATGTGTTTGCCTTTCATCCGAGTAGTGTTCATCAGTATCATGCATGCATGAGTTCTGAAGAGCGAATTTTATTTCTTTTTCTTATCAGTTTGACTTCACAATGCAAAATCAATACAACTGAAGGAAATTCGTAAGGCAGTGGATGATGGTGGTCCTTCGGAGCAACTCAAACAGAGGGTCTCTACAGATTCTACTCCGCCATCCTCCCAACAAGATTCGCAAGACAACACAAGGCTGGACAGTCAACGTAGCTGTGTAGATGATGAGCACATCTCCCCTACTCCACCATCACAGGTGCTTGCTCTAACTTGGAACTGTTATATGTGGTTGTGTGTTTCGTATGATGTCTAGTTTGTATTGTTTCTAATTTTGTTGAATTGCATCTGCGTAGCTTACAACTTATACCTACAACAATCTCTTACTCATAAGACACATTTAACTTGGGAGTGTGATGTAGGTTGCATCTTGCATTGTCTTCTAGCTTGTACTGCTTCTAATTTCTTGAAATGGCACTTACAACGAGACACTTTTTACCTGATAGAGTGATATTGGTTGTATGTTCATATGGTGCCTAGCTTTCATTTCTTCTAATTTTATTGAAATGCCTTCTGCTTACTGTTTTTCATACATATTCCATCCTCCTATCGTACGTGTGAATATGCAATGCTGTCTTTTTTTTGTATATATTCCATCCTCCTATCATGCGCTTGCCTTACATCAAAGTAGTGTTTGTCTGTATCATGCATCAACCAGTTATGTAGAGCTAATTTTATTCATCTTCTTGTGGTTTTGACTTCAGAAGGCAATATCAAAAAAGAGGAAGGAAAAGAGTAAGTTAGGGGATGTTGGTGGTCCTCCGGACTGACGCAAACGGAGACTCTCTAGATTTGCCACTGCTACTGCTAATGCAGTTGAAGTCCCAAGTCTACATGATGCGTTCATCTCCCCTAATCCACCATCGCAGGTGCTTGCTCTAAGTTGACAGTGTGATAATTGGTTTCATGTTACATATGTTGTCTAGCATGTATTTCTTCTATTTTTATTAAATTGCACCTGCTGCGTTTATACATTATACATGTGCATATGACATGCCTTTCTGTGTCTAGAATACACTGCATCTATCTATCATACCATGTTCTTACATCAAAGTACTGCTGTTGTGTATCCCGCATCAGTCACTCGTGATTGGACGCTTTTAACATGGCAGTTTGATAGTGGTTGCATCTTGCATTGATTTCTAGGTTGTACTGCTTCTAATTTTTCGAAATGCCACTTATGACAAGACACTTTTAACTTGGCAGAGTGATATTGGTTGCATATTTCATATGGTGTCTAGCTTGCATTACTTATATTTTCTTGAAAATCCTTCTGCTTAGTTTATACATCGTAGCTGTGAATATGTCATGCCGTCCTATTTTTCTTACATATTCCATCCTCATACGGTTGTCTTACATCAAAGTATTGCTTGTCTGTATCATGCATCAATGAGTTCTGAAGAGCGATTTTATTCTTTTGTGTTGTGGGTACGGCTTGACATGGCAAAGTCAAAAAAGAGCAAGGAAAAGAATATAGTAGGGAATGGTGTTACTCGTCGGGTGCAACGGAAAAGGATCTGCCCTCGAGATTCTGCTGGTACTTATAGTGCAGTAGAAGGTCCAAGTCCACCGGCTAAATCTACAAACACAGTATCACCTGCTCCACCAGCTGCAGCATCTGCTTCAACTGTACCGGCATCTCAACGAGTTACTCGTTCGTTTGCTCCGCAACTGGCCAGTTCCCAAGCTGCCTTCACACCTAACACTACTTCCGAAGCACTGCTGACACAACAGGACTTGGCAAGATTAGATGAACCTCATGAGCATCAACACCAAGACGGTACCTGACCGAGTCAAGTTGCAATTGCATGCTCCTTTATATGTACTCTTATAGTTTGTTGTGCACTAACACTTTCCATATTCGTTGTTGAACTAGCACCACGGTGCAAGCGGAAATAGACATCAGGGATAATGCTTGACAGATTACCAAAATCTAAAGGAGGAAGAATGGAGATCCATTTTGAGGCAGGTTTAAAAAGGCCACGTGATGCTACAGAGTCAGCCAAGTTAGTATCAGAGGCAGCCGTTGCCGTTAGGTGTCATGCACGTATCCTCACAACATAGATCCAATACAGGAATGAGAAAGACGATACCCAGTTTAACACCTTCCTTGACCATTTATCCGTAAGTAATGTTATTCATCGCAATTTGTAATATTGTCTTGCTCTGTCCCATACTTTCTAGCTTCCTCCTAATAAGACTCACATTCTTTTTTCAACAGATGAGGTTCAAGTTGGATCCGAAAGATGATGCAACTAAACAAGCATGCACTCATGTTTTTCAGTCTGCTCTGCGACAGTATCGGTATCACCTTACAAAAACTCACTTTGAAGGCAAGGCTAATAATGAAATCGCCCAAACATCTCCAGTGGAATATATTACAGATGAAGACTAGACAGCCCTTGTTAAACACTGGTCTGATCCAAAGTATCAGGTAGGGTATATGTATTTGATTAGATCACATATTGAACTTGTATTTACGTATGTGCCTTACAAGTGTATCTTCTTCTAGGCTAACTGTTTGAAGAACAAGACCAACCGTTCTAAAGTGAAATTCCAACGGACAACAGGATCTCGTAGCTATATTGCACACTGCGAGGCTCTTGTAAATAGCTGCTAGTTCCTTCTTTTTTCTGTGCCATATTATCGTATCTATATTGACTTGTTCCAAATACAGAGGATAGCCCGTGCGGACCAAAAAGAACCTGAACCGAATGCAGTGCAAATCTTCAAGGATTGCCACACCAGCAAGATGAAGGGCATGAGCACACTAGTTCAAGCCGTTGTTGTAAGTCCTTACTCCTCCTGCCTTTGAACTGCTTGTTACTGTGACGTGTTCATTTAACTGCTTGGTTTGCAGCCAATGTCAGTTACTCTGTTCACTTTTATACACAGTTGTCTTAATGTATCATTTCACCTTACACGGTTTAAAAGAGATGAAGGATATTCTTTTGGTCTTGATCTGTAATCTAGTTGTGATGTTCACGTGCCCACACAATGATACAATAGCCTGTTTTTTTTTATATATGTTTACCCATGATATGAATGATGTCATACTATGTTCATCCTACTTTAAACCATGTCTCTTTATCCTTAGATGTCAACGAATGTGAGGAAATAGACAATACAGTAGGCATGCTACATGGACATATGTTCCGAAAGTGATTTTATTATGTAGTTGGCACTACAATACATGCTAATGTATTATAGTAGTTCACCAAAATAAGTTATGTATAAACGTGAAACCTACTTTGTTTGTTTTTGTCTCATTAGTAACTTATCTGGTACACTAATCTACAAGTTCAAACTTTCAGCAAGCTATGGAACAAATGATTGAATAGCCACAACCACCTGAAGGTGACGACGCTACCACAGGCACAATGTCAACTCTTGCTGCAGTGCGTCAGTATCTCTCCACTAACAGTGTAAAAAGCACCTTCCTGCGTAATTCTGGGTTGGTTGTCAAGGTAACCTCGTCCAAATCACCTACTGAACAAAATCTTCCGGCTAGACAGAGTGATATATCTGTGCTCCAGACACACGTCCAATCCCTAATGGAGGTCGTTCTGGAAACAAGAATAGTGGTTGACAAATGTCGTCAAGATATGAATGGTTTTGAAACCAGACTATTAGACATTTGCTTCGTTGTTCAAGAGCAATGGCGGAAAAAAGGGGAAGATCATGCTGCTCCATCAGATTCTACTGCCTGAAATATTAGCACTTAGGTCAAATGATCTGTGCTTCTATACATCTGATGGTGCTTTTATCTGCAAGGACAGTAAACTTTATGCCAACAGGCCTTTTGTTGTATGGCTGGAATTTATTTTGTTGTGATACAGCATTTATCGTGCTGCCAAAGGCTGTAGAAATTACGATGCTATTTTTGCATAGTGTAGGTTTATCTTAGTAATGTATTCGGCCGAAAGCTTCGTAGGAGCCCAACGTGCCAACATTCGTCGGGCCCATTCCAGTTGGGCTAAAAACAATTATGGGTCGTAATTTGCATGTAGCCCACTAAAAATATCTGGGCCTAAATCGGCATAAGCTTTCATATTTTTGGTAGGCCTGTGCCCACAGTGGGCCTTTAACAGGACTAAACATAATTTGGGCCCTCAGTAACAATAGGCCATTAACATGTGTAAATATCTCGAGCCCATAAATAACATGGGCCTTTAATAGGCCGAAAGTGAGATTGGGCCCTGATTGTGCCAAATAACCCACTGGTCATTAGCAGGCCAAAATGTATCTCAGCTCGTGGTGGCCCATTTACAATGCGGATCGTTCACAGGCCAAAATTCAGATGGGCCGTAAATGCGTCGGCCTACTACACGGGCCTTTAACAGGCCGGAAGTTTGGTCGGGCTTGATTAGTATCAGTTTTATATGGGACGTTAATAGGCCCGATGTGACGTTGGGCCACATATGGCCCATGGATTTCGTCCGACGTTAACAGACCGAAAATCACAGCAGGCTGGAAGTGGCCCAAATCTACAGTGGGCCTCTAACAGGCCGAATGTCAGACATGGCCGAATATGACCCAAATCCTTCACGGTCGTTTATGGGCCAAAAGTTTCAATGGCCAATAAATGGGCCCAAATGAAGCAGGACCTTTAACAGGCCGGAAACACACCGGGCTGTAATTCGGCTCAAATACTTAGCGGACTGTTAACGGGCCAGAAGTGACCATGGGACGCGATGATGACAAGTTAAGAACGGGCCATTGACGGGCCGATTTAACACTAGTCGTACGGGCCTTAAGTGCGAATGGGCCGTCTGCAAGCAGGCCATTAATGGGCCAGCCCACTAATTTTGACTGAGCCAGCCTTTTTAACCTAAATGGGCCGCTGTTGGGCCTTGCCACGTGTTGACGTACCATAGGCGCCTTCTGTCCATTGGTTGGATGACATCTGTCCAAACTCGGAGTTGACGCATGGTTCCTTCGGCCAATGAGAATTTTACACGTGGAAAATCGCCATTGGTCGTTGCTGTTAACGGGTTATCAGATCCAAAACCGGACCCAATAGCTTAACGGTGACCCATTTCGGTGGATGCCATGTGTCGGTCACCCTTGACGAAAACACTTCCATGACGCGTCATTTATCGTCAAGGAAGTGGACACTTCCGTGATGATAATTTTGGTATTGTCATGGAACACTTCTACGACAGCACAGGTATGACTATCTTGATTCTGTCATAAAATCGTCATGGATGTACATGCATGACAGAAAACATGACCTACTATGACAAACACGTATCATCACGGATGTGTCTTTTTTTTGTAGTGCATGCGGTCGCACATGTCAGTGATGTACCAAGCCGATGTGCATCCCTTCGGTGAGCGGCGGGCCGGACCGACCGTGTTGGTGCTACAGCTTACATGCGGTCGCACATGTCAGTGATGCACCAAGCTGATGCGCATCCCTTCTGTGAGCGCCGGGCTGGACCGACCGTGTTTGGGGCGACGCCAATGTGACGGACTGTAAGTTTACCGCCTAACTTAATTTGTAAAGGGTAACACTTGATTTGGCTCCTTAACGAGATTGGTCAATAGAAATCACTATTAGAAAGGCGAGGATGGTGTTTTTCCAGCGCGGGAAGCGATGGACTTTTTATCTTTCTTTCTGAGTGTAGTGGGGGTGTGTGGGAGTTTGCCCGATGATTTACATACCTTTCTCGGACGCGTACATGGGCCCGCATTCTCAGAGGCCATCGTGGCGGAGCCAGACGCCCGCAACCTCTCGGAGCAAAAAATGAGTAGCCCGCTGCTGGCTATTTCTATAATCAGTTTAGAAATTCTTGATTTCATGTGTGACGTGATATTAGCCATTAATTGATGTTGATCCAACGGTCTAAGTGCCTGGGATTCGCATCTACAGTAACCTCATTGTACCCAGCAGTGTCTACGTTCTTCTGGAACCATCAGCACGTCAGTGTGATCAATCCACACAAGAAGCTGACAAACAACACCTCCACATGTGCCACGTGGCTTCATTGATGCCCTCCCATCTTTTTATTCATAAATATATTGACTGAAAAAGAGAGACATCGCCTGAAACAAAAACTTGCTCGTATTTTGATTCCTACTTGCTTTGCACGTACCGGAAGTACTAGTGCGACATCATCTAAAAAGTCTTTCAACATGCGTCAAATTATCACGTGGGCTACCTTTCCTTAGAGAAATGTGCTCCACCGTGTACTGGTGTGTGTGTGTATGAGGGAGGCAGTGTGTGCGTGCGTGCACCTTTTCTCTTCATACATGTTCTCCACCTAGTGGGTGTGTTAGAGAGAGAGAGGGAGATGGTGTGTGCGACATGCCTCTATACATATGTTTGTGTCAAAGAGAGGCCTAAATACATAGTATATGTATGTGTAGGGGGTGATATATGAGAAGAGAGGGGTAGGGATTGTTTATGCGACATATCGATAGACACGAATAGAGGGAAGAACTTTATGAGCGTACAAGCACTAGGAAAGAGGGGGTGCATGCTGGAAGATGATGCGAGATGCCAACTAGACGAAGACAAGGAAGGAGTACAAGTGCGAGATCGATAATTAAAGAGAGAGGACGATAACGTGCGTGGGTGCGCATGTCTGGTCGATAGATAAAGCGGTAGGCATGGATGATGAGACGGGGATGGATAATTAATGTGTGTGTGGTAGGCGGTCCTATGTAGAGAGGTCGTGGTTCGGTCGATGTGTACGTCGATAAAGAGGGGGAGACTTAACTAGAGATATAGATCAATCGTTTTGTGTGGGGAAATAGCGAGAGACCTGGCTACAGATAGAGGGAAATCGATTGGTGCACATGCATGGATGTGTCAAAGATAAAGAACACCCAGAGTGACGAAGAGAGGGAGAGGTGTGTGTGGTGGGGGGAGGGGTGCAGCTAGCTTGTGACACTGTACGAGTTCAAGACAGATAACAACAGAGGGGGCGACAGTGCCCGCATGCCTCAGAGTTAGGGTGGGAGGCATGGATGGTGAGAGGAGGGGAGGGACTATGTGTGTATGTGTTTGTGTGTCATAGGCAGGCCTGGCTAGCTAGAGGGGTATATTGATTGGTGTGTGTGGGAAAGAGGGAGATGGGGAGACGTAGGGAGATCGTGGGAGACCGACCTATAGAACAAGAACGTGTGTGCGCGATGTAGAGGATGCCGAGTGGTGGGGAGTGTGTGTGCATATATGCATGCACGATAGGAAAGTTATTGGTATTCACAAAGGGAGGAGGAGTGTGTGTGTGTGTGTGCGTGTAAAAGACTCACAGAGATGATAATCAATATAAAAGTGGATCCAAATATTTGAATAAGAGATCATGATGTTTGTAACTCATGCATGCATGAATATAATGGAGATATGTGTGGTGTGGTTTTGAATCAAACGTGCTATATACTATATACACATCGAACAACCCCAAATCGATTTGAATTTGAGACACCGATGGCAGGCATCGTCTGACCACATTGCATCCGTGCATGGACATAACTATTCGAATCTGAGATAATGTGTGGCTTTCGAAGCTAACATCTAAATGTTGTGTGTGCGTGCGGCGGGGGGGCATGCATTGTTGTGTGTGTTAAACACATTATACATATGAAAACAGGGTTTAGATTATTCCAAACGTTTGGCTACCTAGATCATGAATGTACTGTGATTTGAATTCAACATAAAATGGATACAAATATTTGAATTGGAGATCGTATGGTACATGTAGTTCATATTTAAATATGATTACTACTATATGCATGTTTGTTGTTATCAAGATAATATTTAAATGATGGTATAAATTGACAACAATCCTATTCAGATAGGGAAAATTGATTCAAATTTAGTCCATATGGTAGACGACAATATATATTCATTGGATGAAGTAAAATATTCATATAAGATGGAAGATCAAAATATAGAATTACATCCATTATACACCACAAGATCACCTAACGATATATTCGAATTCAACACAACATGGATTCAAAATTTGAAATTCGAGATCCTAGCATTTGTAATCATATAAAACGGGACATGACTCTTTCTTGTGGTGCAAATTGATTTGTTTTTGTTGTTGTTGAGGGAAGTACGAATTGATTTGGTACTATACACGCTAATCTTTTTCTCCCGAATTTTTTAGATTTTTCTTGTAGTTTTTGAATGGCATTTGTAGCAATATAGTAAAAGGGGACATGACTCTCTTTTGTCTTGTATGAATTGTCTTTTTTTGTACATGTTAAGTTTGTTCTCCCGAATATGGAATCCGCGCCTTGTTATCCCGATTTTTTCAAACTAGAGTATTTCTTGTCTCTTCTGCTGCGAAACTTCCACCTCTTCAACCCGCGCCGCGCCATGTTATGCTGAAATCAACGCGCACGAAAATTCCCTCCTCATCCGAAATCGGTCACGCACCTAGACACGCGAAATCCCCCTTCTACCCCTCAACCAGAAATGCCGCCTCGATGTCGCGTAGTCAAAACCGGTGGGGGTACTTTGGTAACTTACCCCACATTTCGGATAAGCACGTCCCTAAGCCATGGCTCCCCCTCCCTTCCCCTTTGTTCTCCCCATTCGTACATCGAGGCCGCCAAAACCCGTGAAGCCCCACGCTCCTCCGTCCACCTCCCGACTACCGCCTAGCCGGAGCCTCTTCCCCAACGATGTCGTCCACAGCAACAGCTCAACGTCCCTCATCCACCGCACCGGATGAAGATCCATTGTCAACCTCTTCGTCCCGCCGGTTCAGCCGCCCTGTCCTTCTCCTCCAAGGAGCTACCCCGATGTTCGCCTCATCTATCGCACCACCTCCATTCCCACAACATCGTCTTCACCTGCCCCACCGGAACTGAAGCACCCTCACCAATTCCTCCGATGAAGCTGAGACCTACTCGGTGCCACCAAGGAGGTTCTGCACTCACCGCTGCATTTTATCTTTTATTCGATCTCACGGGGCTGCCGATGCTCGATACCGAGCAGCCATGGCGAGTCTCCATCGACGGCGTCATCGCTGGCCACTTCCTCCATGGCGTCTCTCCCCCATGTCGTTGCTCCCTCGGCGGCGAGGTCCACACCAGCAGTAGCTGCTGCTACTCCGACTCTCGCTGACGCTACTGCTGCTGCTCTGCCCTTGCTGCCGGTCACGTTGCTGCTCTGGCTCTCTGTCGGAGTAAATGACCACGGGTAGCCTCATCAGCTCCCCTTGGTATTTCAAGACATCGGGGCAAGCTGCACCCCTCAAACATCAAAGACAAAGGACCGCCTTCTCGGGGCCGGCTGGTCCAAGCGGCCGGTTGCCAGGAGGCGGCGGAATCCAGAAGACGGCCATGAAGTGGGCCGACTCCTAGCAGGCGGCTTCCTGGGAAGCCGGGTCCTAGCAGGCGGCCCCTCGCGCCCTCAAAGTTAGCACCCACATAAACGTGACGAGACAGGGCGTGGCTACAGTACAAGCCTGCCACCCCCAAATCCAGGGCAGAACGTGGCTACAGTGCAGCGTACCAAGCGGACATCCCACGCCCGACGCGGCACTGTTGCCATGCTGCTCATGACATCACCCATGGCAGAGGAAGCCATGCTCCCACGACGGGCTGTCGGTACGGCCCACAGGCGGCGGGCCCTACCTGTCCGTGAGAGGCCAGAAGGCAGCGAGCCCTGACCAGTCGGCTCGGGGGGAGGCCGGCTCCTAGCAGGCGGCCCTCCCCCTTCCTTGAAGTTTGTGCGCCATTAACCAGAAGAGACGGGGAGTGGCTACAATGAAACGCCCACCAGGCGGCGGGACTGTAGCCACGCTCTCCCCAACCAAGCATGCATCATCAGTGGCACGGCTATAGTGCTACGCAGCCGACAGGACCCACAAGCGGCGGGCCCGGCTTGTCCGCCGAGTACGAGACAGCCGGGGGGACCCACCAGGCGGCGGACCCCTGCAGTCGGCGGAGAAGCCGGCGACCAGAGACACTGACGGCTGGGTCCTACGCCCAGCCGGATTACCATTGTATCCCTGGGGGGTAGGCCTATATAAACCCCCCAGGTCACCCCATGCAAGGGGTTGGGACCTTGGTGGAGAGGAGAGAGCCTTCTCAGTTCAGCACTCACACACACACATAGAGAGTGCAGTAGAGCTAGCCTTGCCCTCCTTCCTCCTCTAGCAAAACAGCTCAAGGAGCAAGTATGTAGCTACTTGTTAAGGTAGTGATCATGCGGAGACCCCGCAGAGCAGGACTAGGGGTGTTATCTCCTAGGAGAGCCCCGAACCTGGGTAAGATTCACAGGCATATGCGGTCTCGCTCACTCCCGCTTCTAGAGCCCGGCGACGTACTTTTGTCCCCATCCATGATAAGCCACCCCCTGGCATATGTCGCACGATATCCCTGACATTTGGCGCCCACCGTGGGGCTAGGTGCACCGTCGTCCGGAAACACGTTCTGGACGGGAACCCTCTGCCTTCCTGGCGAGCGCAGCCAGCCCGGCACGCCTGACGGCGTTTGTGCTGACACGCTGCGCGGCATGGAAGTTGCTTACGCCGCAAGCAGCCTCGCTGATCTCATCGACGGGATCCGCCTCTCCGACAAGCCCGCACTCGTCGCGGGCGCAGCCAGCCCCGAGAGCTGCCTCGTCGACTCCCTCGGCAAGCTTCACATCGCCAACGAGCCGGTCTCCGACCTGGAGTCCGTTGGCTCCACCGACCCGTCCGTCGACATGGTCATCGACGCCGACGTCGCGCTTTCTGATGCCTTCCCCAGTGACGTGGTGATCTTCAATGACCTGCTCCCTGCTGCAGACAGCAGCGCCAGCACCAGCACCATCACCGAGGTGCTGGTCATCAGCCACGACGGAGCCTCCGACCAGGCTGGCCGGGACCCATTGCAGGCGGCAATGCGGAACCTGTCCGCACCCGTAGCGCCTGGTGCGAACGGCGAAAAGCTGGAAGCGTGTCGTATCGCACTCCTCGACAGTGCCAACAAGTTGGCGGCCATGAGACGCCTCACCGAGGCCTACCACCACGAGATCGACCGTGCCGTCGGTGGCACACCGGCTGCTGGCAAACCCAGCCGCGCGGGCACGGTCCGGCAGTGCGGCGCGGCCATCGCCAGCATGTTGGGGGCCGACCACCCAGTCTACGCCACGCCAATGGAGAACTTACGCGCCGCCCAGACGGCGGCGGACGAGTTGGACCGCCTGGAGGGCGACGAGCATCACTGCATGACGGAGCGCGTCCAGCAGCTCATCGACGCGGCCGCCGCGCAGCAAGAAGCTAGCCGCCGCGTGGTGGAACCCGGCTTACAGGCCGGGAACCTTCCCCCTCGCCGAGAGCACGGCGCGACCTCCCGGACGCCGACAGGCGGTGCCCGCGACCGAGGAGACCAAGAGCCGGTGGTTAGCCGCAGCCACACCCGCATCTCCATCGAGCGCGACCAAGACGGCTGCCCACGAGCAGTGGAACGGCGGGACGGTCGTCCGCCTCCCCCACGCAGGGAGAGGCGCGCCTCCCCGCCGCCTGTTGAGCATCCGACTCTCGGAGGCCGGCTGGGCCCCCATGAAGGAGTCGGAGAGAACGACGCCCGCCACCGGATCGATCGCTTGGCTCGATCCCTGGCGTTAGAAGAAGAAGATGCGATCGGCCCGCCTTGTTTCGGCCCCCGCATTCGTGACGAGTCCTTCCCCAAAGGATTCTCGCTCCCTCGGGACACCCCCAAGTACAATGGCTCTGTGAAGCCGGAAGATTGGTTGGTCGACTACTCCACTGCCGTCAACATAGCAAACGGCAATAAGCGTGTCGCCGTGAAGTATGTCCCGCTCATGCTCCAGGGCACGGCCCGGACATGGCTAAACAGCCTCAAGCCCTACAGCGTCAACAGCTGGCTAGACTTCACCGAAGTTTTCATCCGCAACTTCACTAGCACCTACAAGCGGCCACCCAAGCCTCGCCAGCTCTCCCTGTGCATCCAAGGCCCGATCGAGTCCACCCACGAGTACTTAACGCGGTGGGCCGAACTGCGCAACTCCTGCGAAGGGGTGCATGAGGTGCAAGCCATAGAGTACTTCACTACCGGGTGCCGAGAGGGCACCCTACTCAAGCATCGACTCCTCTGCGACGAGCCGGCCACCCTCGACGAGCTGCTAATCATAGCGGACAAGTACGCCACTGCCGACTCCTTCATGAAGTCGGAGCTCCGAGTGGACGCGTCAGGAAAGATGCTCCCTGCGGCCCCTCAGACGCCAGCTGGTGATTCCAGTCGACGCCAACAGTCAAACGACAACAAGCGCAAGGCCCAGCAGCCGGCTACCACCAGCCGGCAGGTGGCGACAGTTGAAGACCAGCAGCCAGAAGAGCAACCCGGCCCCAAGCGCCAGAAGGGCGGCAAGCCTGCCTGGTTGCCCGCCTTCTCGTTTGAGCAAACCCTTGACGCTCCCTGCAAGTTCCACAGCGGCGCGAAGCCATCCAACCACACCACCCGGAAGTGCCACTGGCTCGCCCGCATCACCAAGGGCGAAGGACTGCCTCCCCCGCCTGCTGGCCCGCCGCCTCCACCTCCCCAGCAGCCGGCGGTTCGGCTAGTCGGCGCGATCCAAGATGAGTTTCCCGAAGAGCACGGAGCTTACGTCGTCTTCACCAACGTAGCTGACGACAGGCACAGCCGGCGTCAGCAGCACCGAGAGGTGAATGCTGTCGCCTCTGAAGCCCCAGAGTTCATGCACTAGTCCGAGAAGCCGATCAGTTGGAGCCGAGCTGACCACCCGGAGGTAATGCCTTCTCCGGGTTCCTATGCCCTGGTGTTGGATGCCACCTTTGCAACAGAGAGGCGAGCTGCTCGTTTCTCCCGAATTCTGATAGACGGCGGTAGCAACATCAACATCCTCTACCGCGATACCATGGAAAAGTTGTGCATCAAAGAGAAATAGCTCCAGCCCAGCCGGACTGTATTCCATGGCATTGTGCCTGGCCTTTCCTGCTCACCAATCGGCAAGATCAAGATAGACGTCCTCTTCGGAAACAAGAATCACTTCCGCCGAGAGCCAATCTGGTTCGAGGTGGTTAACCTTGAGAGCCCCTACCACGCATTGCTTGGCCGGCCTGCCCTGGCCAAGTTCATGGCGGTTCCCCACTACGCCTACCTCAAGATGAAGATGCCGGGTACCAAGGGCATTATAACTGTAGCCGGCGACTACCAGAAGTCTGCCGAGTGTGCCGCAGCCAGCAGTCGGCTGGCCGAGTCCCTTGTGATTGCTGCCGAGAAGCGGCTCCTTGACCGGGTTGTGGCCATGGCCGGCAAGCAGCCGGACCTGTCGCCAGATCCCAAGGAGTCAGAAGCTCAAGGCTCTTTCCAGCCGGCCAAAGAAACCAAGAAGATACCCTTGGACCCGGAGCACCCGGAGAAGTTCGCTGTCATAGGAGCTCACCTTGACAGCAAATAGGAAAGCGAGCTCGTTGATTTCCTTCGTGAGAATCGGGACATCTTTGCATGGTCTCCAAAGGACATGCCAGGTGTTCCGACGGATTTCGCCGAGCACAAGCTACATGTCAGAGCAGATGCAAAACCAGTCAAGCAACCCCTCCGCCGCCTGTCGGAGGAGAAGAGAAGAATTGTTGGTGAAGAGATAGCCTGGCTTCTAGCAGTCGGCTTCATTATGGAAGTGTTCTTTCCAGAGTGGCTTGCTAACCCAGTCCTTGTACTGAAGAAGAACAACAAATGGCGCATGTGTATTGACTATACCAGCCTCAACAAATCTTGCCCCAAAGATCCGTTTGCCTTGCCTCAGATTGTCCAAGTGATAGACTCCACAGCCGGATGCGAGCTGTTAAGTTTTTTGGATGCCTACTCAGGGTACCCCCAGATCAAGTTGAGCCCGGCCGACCGCCTGAAGACCGCCTTCATCACACCATTCGGAGCCTTCTACTACCTGACCATGACATTCGGCTTGAGAAATGCCGGTGCCACATTCCAGCGTTGCATGCAGAAGTGCCTCCTCAAGCAACTCGGCAGAAATGCCCACGTCTATGTAGACGATATTGTGGTGAAGACGGAGAAGCGCGGTACCCTCCTGGAAGATCTCAAGGAAACTTTTGATAATCTGCGCCGTTTTCAAATCAAGCTCAACCCAGAGAAGTGTGTCTTTGGAGTACCAGCTGGCCAGCTCCTCGGTTTCCTTGTCTCAGAGCGCGGCATAGAGTGCAACCCTATCAAGATCAAGGCCATCGAGAGGATGGAGAGGCCCACCCGACTGCGAGACATTCAGAAGTTCACCGGCTGCTTGGCATCCATCAGCCGCTTCATCAGTCGGCTGGGCAAGAAGGCTCTTCCCCTGTACCAGTTGATGAAGAAAACCACTCATTTCGAGTGGAACGATAAGGCGGATGAGGCTTTCCTCCAGCTCAAGAAGATGTTGACCACGCCGCCCGTTCTGGCCGCTCCGGCTGCCAAGGAGCCCATGCTTCTTTACATCGCCGCCACCAGCCGGGTGGTCAGCACAGTCATGGTGGTAGAACACCAAGAAGACGGCAAGGCACAGCCGGTCCAGAGGCCCGTGTACTACTTGAGTGAGGTGCTGTCAGCCTCCAAGCAGAACTACCCCCACTACCAAAAGATGTGCTACGGTGTGCACTTTGCCGCCAAGAAGCTCAAGCCATACTTTCAAGAGCACCCAATCACGGTTGTCTACACCGCCCCGCTTGTGGAGATCATAGGCAGCAGAGACGCGTCGGGCCGGGTGGCCAAGTGGGCCATCGAGCTGGCCCCCTACACCATCTTCTACCAGCCTCGCACCGCCATCAAGTCCCAAGCACTGGCCGACTTCCTCGTCGACTGGGCCGAGACCTAGAACCTGCCACCAGCTCCAGACTCCACTCATTGGCGGATGCACTTTGATGGCTCGAAGATGCGCACCAGTTTGGGAGCCGGCATCGTCCTCACCTCTCCCAAAGGCGACAAGCTCAGATACACGTTGCAAATCCATTTTGCCGCCTCCAACAACGTGGCCGAGTACGAGGCACTAGTACACGGACTCTGGCTGGCCAAGGAGATTGGCATCCGCCGGATTCTGTGCTCCGGCAACTCGGACTTGGTGGTCCAACAGTCGTCTGGCGACTGGGACGCCAAGCATGCAAACATGGCGAGCTACCGCTCCCTCGTCCAGCAGATCAGCGGATATTTTGACGGGTGCGAGTTCCTTCACGTGCCACGGGCCGACAACGAGCAAGCAGATGCCCTGGCTCGGATCGGCTCCACCCGGCAAGCCATACCAGCCGGCGTGTCCCTTTAGTGCCTCCGCAAGCTGTCTATCAAGCCTTCCTCGGAATCAGAATCCATCTTCATGCCGGCTGCCCCCGAAGCAGTCGAATCCGACTCGGGGGCTGCAGCAGCCGGCCCGGGGACTTCGGCAGGTGGCACGGCGACTGCAGCAGTCGCACCCGGCCCGGGGGCTGCAGCAGCCGGCCCGGGGACTTCACCAGGCGGCACGGGGACTGCAGTAGTCGCACCCAGCCCGGGGACTTCGCAACCCGGCCCGGGGGCTGCTGCAGCCGTCCCAAGGACTTCACCAAGCGGCTCGGGGACTACAGCAGTCGTACCCAGCCCGGGGACTCCACAACCCGGCCCGGTGGCTGCGGCAGTCGGCCCGGGGACTTCAACAACGCAGCAAGACGCGGCCGATTCCACCCCGCCACCTCCCAACCCAACCGCCCTAGTTTCAGTGGCCGTAATGACAGTGGATGAAGTCGAAGCACCATCATGGGCGCAGCCCATCCTCAACTTTCTGGTGAGCGGAGAGCTGCCAGCTGATGAGATCTCGGCCCGGCAGGTGCAACGCCGGGCAGGAGCTTACACGATAGTAAACAAAGAGCTTGTCAAGCGCAGCGTGATCGACGTCTTCCAGCGCTGCGTCAAACCAGAGAAAGGCAAGGCAATCCTCAGAGGCATGCACCAAGGCGAGTGCGGCCACCACGTGGCCTCCAGATCCCTTGTCGCCAAAGCTTTCCGCCATGGTTTCTTCTGGCCGACTGCTTTGGAGGACGCCAAGGATCTGGTCAAGAAATGCAAGGGGTGCCAGAAATTCAGCTCCAAGCAACATCTGCCGGCTTCTGCACTCAAGACCATCCCCCTTACCTGGCCTTTTGCCGTCTGGGGGCTGGACATGGTGGGCCCATTCAAGACAGCACGCGGCGGCATGACCCATCTGCTCGTCACCATCGACAAATTCACCAAGTGGATTGAAGCAAAGCCAATCAAGAAACTGAATGGTCCGACTGCTGTGACCTTCATCGCAGATATCACCGTCCGGTACGGTGTACCACACAGCGTCATCACCGACAATGGCACTAACTTTGCCAAAGGCGCCTTGGCCCGTTTCTGCGCGACGCAGGGCATCCGACAGGACTTAGCGTCCGTTGCCCATCCGCAGTCAAACGGCCAAGTCGAGCGAGCAAACGGCCTCATCTTATCCGGCATCAAGCCCTGACTGGTCGAGCCACTGGAGCGCTCGGCTGGCTGCTGGATCGACGAGCTGCCGGCCGTCCTCTAGAGCCTTCGCACCACCCCGATCAAATCAACCGGCTTCACTCCCTTCTTCCTCGTGTACGGGGCCGAGGCCGTCATCCCAACTGACATCGAGTTTGACTCACCTCACGTCACCATGTACACGGAGGCAGAGGCGAAGGAAGCACGTGAAGACGGCGTCGATCTGCTGGAAGAGGGCCGGCTGTTAGCACTCAGCCAGTCCGCCATCTACCAGCAGAGCCTGCATCGCTACCACAGTCGGAAGGTCAAGCCACGATCCTTCCAAGAGGGAGACCTTGTGCTTCGGCTGATCCAGCGAACAGCCGGCCAGCACAAGCTCTCGGCCCCTTGGGAAGGCCCCTTCATCATCAGCAAAGCCTTGGGTAACGACTCCTATTACCTGATCGACGCGCAGAAGCCCAGGGCGCGCAAGAGGGACGATTCCGGCAAGGAAACAGAGCGCCCATGGAACGCAAATCTCCTCCGAAGATTTTACAGTTAATGCAGTATGTACCACGCTACCTTTTGTATTAAGCGCAAAGACACCAGGTCCCTCGAGGAGCACTCGGGGGCTACCTTTCTTATCTATATGATAAGTTTCATGCCTGTGAACGAGTTATTTCATTCCTCCGCCCGGCACCGGGTCCGACCAGTCGGCCCGGGGGCTTGCCGCCTTGTACTATGTCAGTGCTACCTGCAGTCGGACAAGTAGTGTGCCGGCAGCTAAGCCCTCTCTTGCCATAAGCCGCAGCTCGTAGAGCGACTGTCTGGCTGGCAAGAGTCAAAGGCAGGAAATGGTGCCCACATGAAAAATGGCTAAGGACGAAAGCACTGACATAGGCCAAGCCGGCTCCTCGCCTAGCCATCCGGTTGCTGAGCAGCCGGCCGACCGGCTTCTCACTTAACTTGCTACGTTCTAAGCGGCCAAAGTACTTGCCTTCCCAAAATGGCCAAGTACCTGACCCAGCCAACAGACCGAAGAGCGGCTGTCTGGCTGGCAAGGTGGCAGCCAAGGGAAGGCGGCAAAGGAAAAAGCCAAAAGAACAAAAAGCAAGACAAGCCGGAGCTCGGCAAAGCACAACTTGTGCGAAAATTAAATTACATAGCAAGAGGCCCTCGGCCAGCATTCAACAAAGTTTGAATACACCCCCAGTGTGTGGAACTGCGCAAATTTAACAAGTTCGTTCTAGAGACCACAAAAGCAGGAAAAGATAAGATAAAGTTGGCAGCCTAGGCCAGAGGAGTAGCAGGCCGGTCCGGCAGGTTGTTGGAGTCGGCTGCGCCGGCTGGTGGAGTGGCCGTCTGGCGAGTCTCGGCTTGGTCGCCATCAGCAGCAGTCGGTGCACTCGCACACGGCTCGTTGCTCGAGGCCCGATCGAGCTAAGGCTGGCCGTCCGCTCCGCCCTCCGGTGCGTCGTCTTCACCATCCTCGTCTTCCTCGTCCTCGCCTTCGTCACTGGAGGCGATTTCTTCCGCCGAGTCCTCGCCGTCATCCGGGTTCAGCCCGAACCAGTCCGACGGCACCTCGGCACACTCCTCGTCCAGCTCGGGGAGGAAGACACCGGTCTCGGTGTACTCGGCGATCGCCGCCGCACGTCGAGTGAGCACAGGCCCCACTGCCACCAACTCTTCCCTGGCCTCCTGCCGGAACATGGCCAACTGGGCTAGGTTCAGTCCAGGATACCACGCCTTGACGAACTCCAAGGCCCTTCGGGCGCCTGCCCGAGCGGAGGAGCCCTTCCAAGCCTCGAAGCGGCCGATCGCCACCTCTAACCAGTCGGCGGTCCGACTGGGGGTGTGTGGAGCTCGGACACCTGGCCAGAGGGCAGAAACCAGCTGGGACCCGGCGCGCTGAAGGCGGCGGAGCAGATGGTGAATCGGCTGCAGGCGCGTCCTGACGGCCAGGAGCTCCTCGTTCATGTTTCGAGGCGCGTCGAGCGGGATCTCCACTCCTTCCCTCCTACGCTGGTCACGCCACGCCTCGATGACCTAGCTAACGGCGACGGCATGTCCAGGAAAGAAGTCTACGCAAAGAAAAAACAAAGATCAGAAGTCGGAAGCCGACTCTCGATGCAGTCGGCAGCTATTCCAAAGAAAGAAGTTTACCATCGATCATATCCTCAATCTCGCCGTAGCCAGCGGCGAGGATCGCCTCCTTCTCGACCCACTTCGAGCGCTCAGTCTCAAACTTGGCCTGGAGGGCGCCTTCTGCCTCCTTGAGTTTCTGGAGCTCCGCCTTGTGCTGGTCCACATGGTCCGCCAACTTCTTGGCCAGATGGTCGCGCTCCTGGGCCGCCTTGCTGCGCTCCTCCTCCTTGGCGCGCAGCTCGGTCTGGACTTCACCCAGGCGCTGCTACAGTGTGGCGTTGGCTCCTGCAAAATTGAGAAAGAGAAGAGAATCAACAAAGTTGACCAAAAATAAAAGTGGTTGCCGGAAGATCCGGCCCGGCTGCTCAGCAGTCGGCCCGAATCTCGGGGGCTACACCCAGCGGGTGCACTGACGCGCCCCCACGAGGAAGAAGACGGAATGCTTACTCCAGCTCTCGGTCAGGTCGGCGGTCCGCTTAGCCAGCTCCTGGACCTGGGAGTTGAAGGCGGCTGCGCGGATGTTGTGGTAGTCCTGCAACGAAGACAAAAGAAAAGAAAACAAGTTAGCACTCGGAACTTACCTTAAAGTTCCGAGCCGCCTGCTCAGCAGCCGGCTCGGAACTCAGGGGCTACACCCAGTGGGTGCGCTAGCGCGCCCCCACGGAAGATTGCAAGAATAAAAAAACAAAGCAAAGAGGTGTACCCGGACGACCGCTCGCGTCGCCAAGAACGCCTTCGTATACTGCTGGAGGGCGGTGCCTTGGGCCTGGAGCTGGGCCTGAATGTCCTGCGCGGCCTTGTTCAGCACGCCTGTCCCGCCCCCAGGCGTCCATTCTGGTGGGGCGGCACTGGTGGCCTCTGCATCTGGGGCCGACGAGCTTGCGGCCCCGATCTCCTGCGCCTGTGGCGCCAAGGCCGCCTTCGCCGCACGCCGGCGCCCCGGACGACGGACCACAGGGGTCGTCCCCACCGCCAGCTCGCCACTGACCGACGGCGCCGGTGGCACATCAGACCGACTGCCTCGGGCTTTGGCAGTCGGCGCTTGGGGGGGCACCTCCGCCCTCGGGACGATGGCGTCGCCTCCTCTCCTCTCCATGACCGGCTGATCGTTGCCGGCTCCTCCAGTCGGTGCCGGGTTCTCTGGCGCTGGTGGCACTGCGCGCAGCGGGATGACAAGTTGCAGAGTCTGGCCGCGCGCAGCCTCTTCCGCTTGCACCTTGGCGGCTGTGTCCGCCTGGGCCTTGGCTGCGGCGTCCGCCTGGGCCTGGGCTGCGGCGTCCGCCTGGGCCTTGGTCGTAGCGTCGGATTAGGCTTTGGCCGCCGCATCCGCGTCCGCCTGCGCCGCCTTGGCCGCCTTCTGCCGCTCCACCTCCTCCCGCTCCTCCTGGAGGTCGGCAAGCGGGTCCACGCGGCGGGTGTTGGCGGAGCCTTCCGCCGCCCCGATCACTGAAGTAGTGGTGGACCGCTCAAGAGAGAGCGGGGCCCTGTTCAAGCAAGACAAGAGGAAACTCAGAAAGAGTTTGCAAGAAAGAAGAAAAGAAAAAGCAAGAGAAACCAAGCACTTACGCGGACACCATCGGGGGCTGCTTCGGGGTCTTCTGGAACTGGGCCGCCTTCGCGGCGGCCTCCTGTCGCTTGGTCGCGGTGGCCGTGTTCTTGGACTTCTTCGGCCGGCTGCCGAACAGCAACGAGTCGGCTCGGCGCTTTGGTGCGCCGCCTGGCGCAGTCGGCGCGGCTGAAGAACTCGCGCCCGCCTTGTCAGTGCCGTGCGTGCGGCACAGCTCGTTCTCCTCCTCGTCGTCATCCGGCCAGGCCTCAAGGCCGCCTCCTCCTCCGGAGCCGCCTGCTCCACTGCCGCCACCTGTGGCGTCGTCCTCCTCCATGGCGGCCGCCCCCAAGTCGGGGTCGTCCACGTCGCTCCTCGTTCGGTCCGGCATATACTGCTGACCTGGATCCAGAGCGCCGGCGGCCGACTGGGTCGGGAGGACCTGCACCATGGCCGACTGGTCAGACGGCAAAACAAGAACTCGGACCAGTAAAGGAGAAAAAGAATTGCAAGACTCACCGCAGGCGGCGGATGTGCGCGGTTGTACGGCCGCTTGCCGAACCGCCAATCCGTCTCCGATAGCTTCCAGTTGGAGAAGTAGTTGACTAGCCGGGCCACCTCCACGTCCAGCAGCTCCCATGTGCACATCCGGCACGGGTCCTGGTGCCCGCTCATGCAGCTGATGATGTGAGGCCGGGCTTGGAGGGGAAGCACTCGGCGCGCCACGAAGGCGGTCAGCAGGTCCGAGCCCTTCAGGCCCTCCGACTCCGTCATCACCTGAAGTCGGGCGAGGGCGGCGGAGGAGGCGGCCGATAGGAAGCTCGGCTTGTACTGCCAGTTGGCGCGCGGCTCGGCTGGCGGGCCGGCTACGTAAGCCGGCAAGTTGATGTAGTCGCTCGTCGGGTGGATATTCTAGACGTAGAAATAGGATTTCTGCCACAGCTTGGCCGACTGCAGCAGGGAGATGGGCGGGAAGCGGTTCCCGGTGCCCGAACACCGCACCGCCACGCAGGCTCCGCATTGAGCCGCCTGGCCCTTGATGGTGGTGCCGAGTTTGAGATAAAAGCACTTCCCCCAGAGCTCAAGGGTGGGGAGAGTGCCGAGGTACCCTTCGCACATGGTGACGAAGGCGGCCAGCAGCACCACCGTGTTTGGCGTGAGGTGGTGCGGCTGGACTCGGTAGAAATCAAGGAAGGAGCGGAGGAAGCCGCTTGCCGGAAGGCCGAAGCCACGAAGAAAATGGGACCGGAAGATGACGCGTTCATCGCCCTCCGGCACCGGCGAGATTTCTGCCTCGGGGGGGACACGTACTCGCACGTTCATCTCCCGGGGCAGCCACCGTGTTTGACGAAGGAAAGAGAGGTGATCCTCATGGACGTTGGAACCGTCCCAGTCACCGGCCCGTGAGCACGCCATGGGCGAAGGAGCTCATCGTAGGCGCGGCGCAGTGACGAGCGGGCGAAGCCGCGGCGGAGCAAGGAAGCCGCGGCGAGAAGAAGCTCGATGACAGTGGGCTGCGGCAGCGCTTTGGCGAGAGGAAGAGGCACTACGGCAGCAGAGAGGAAGAAGAATGGTGAGGGGAGAAGAGGGCGCGCGTGCGTCTGCCACCTCCCTCTTCCCCCTACTTATAGCCCCAGGCGGCGGAGCAGAGGGGGCGAGAGCGTGGGGGGTCGTGGGATTAACTGCGCCCACTCCCCCATGATCCCACGATTGCGGCGCCAGTAAAGGTGTGTATTAATTACCGCAGAAGCCCAACCGTCTACATCGGCCGCAGCGGATCCGCGCGCGTGTCGAGGCACTATAGTGGCAGGCCCCGGCCTGCGGCGACGTCCCGTCGCGTGCGTGGGCTGGCAGGCCGGCTTGGCCTGCTGACGCCGCGTGGCCGGCATGCACGGGCGGCGAGCCTGGCGTCGGGCTAGCATGCCTCCTAGCCCCCACCACGGTGTTTCGAAATCGCCAGGCACCCTGCCTGGTCACGGCCGACACCTACCAGTCGGCACTTCGGAAGATGGACGAAGCAGGATACCAAACAACTCGGAGTAGGAAGCTGCTGGGGCTTCTCGCCCCTTCAGCCGCAGCGCCCCACAAGCTTCGGGGACTACTGTCGGAGTAAATGACCACGGGTAGCCTCATCAGCTCCCCTTGGTATTTCAAGACATCAGGGCAAGCTGCGCCCCTCAAACATCAAAGACAAAGGACCGCCTTCTCGGGGTCGGTTGGTCCAAGCGGCCGATTGCCAGGAGGCGGCGGAATCCAGAAGACGGCCATGAAGTGGGCCGACTCCTAGCAGGCGGCTTCCTCGGAAGCCGGGTCCTAGCAGGCGGCCCCTCGCGCCCTCAAAGTTAGCACCCACATAAACGTGACGAGACGGGACGTGGCTACAGTACAAGCCTGCCACCCCCGAATCCAGGGCAGAACGTGGCTACAGTGTAGCGTACCAAGCGGACATCCCACGCCCGACACGGCACTGTTGCCATGCTGCTCATGACATCACCCATGGCAAAGGAAGCCATGCTCCCACAACGGGCTGTCGGTACGGCCCGCAGGCGGCAGGCCCTACCTTTCCGTGAGAGGCCAGAAGGCGGTGAGCCCTGACCAGTTGGCTCAGAGGGAGGCCGGCTCCTAGCAGGCGGCCCTCCCCCTTCCTTGAAGTTTTTGTGCCATTAACCAGAAGAGACGGGGAGTGGCTACAGTGAAACGCCCACCAGGCGGCGGGACTGTAGCCACGCTCTCCCCGACCAAGCATGCATCATCAGTGGCATGGCTAACGTGCTACGCAGCCGACAGGACCCGCAAGCGGCGGGCCCGGCTTGTCGGCCGAGTACGAGACAGCCGGGGGGACCCACCAGGCGGCGGACCCCTGCAGTCGGCGGAGAAGCCGGCGACCAGAGACACTGACGGCCGGGTCCTACGCCCGGCTGGATTACCATTGTATCCCTGGGGGGTAGGCCTATATAAACCCCCCAGGTTACCCCATGCAAGGGGTTGGGACCTTGGTGGAGAGGAGAGAGCCTTATCAGTTCAGCACTCACACACACACATAGAGAGTGGAGTAGAGCTAGCCTTGCCCTCCTTCCTCCTCTAGCAAAACAGCTCAAGGAGCAAGTTTGTAGCTACTTGTTGAGGTAGTGATCATGCGGAGACCCCGCAGAGCAGGACTAGGGGTGTTATCTCCTAGGAGAGCCCCGAACCTGGGTAAGATTCACAGGCATATGTGGTCTCGCTCAATCCCGCTTCTAGAGCCCGGTGACGTACTTTTGTCCTATCCATGATAAGCCACCCCCTGGCATATGTCGCACGATATCCCCGACAATCTCGCTCGCGTTGTTGTTGCTGCTACTGCTCCATCTCTCGCTCACACTGTTGCTCTGCTCTTGCTGTCGGCCGCACTGCTGCTCTGCTCTTGCTCTCGTTCGTGTTGCTACTCTGCTTTGCTCTTGCTCATCATGCTACTACCGATGCACGACCTGCTGCAACTACACGATTTGCTACTTTAGCTCTCGCTCGCGCTGCTGCTCCGGGCGCAACTGCTGCTACACAAGCTCCTCTCTGCTAGTGCCTTCCATGTTCGAGCGGCTGTTGATTTAGATCACTGCTTCTCTTGTGACACCCCCGACTCAATCATGCACTAATCATACACGCAAACATGCACGATCAAGCACAGGGACTCACGGGAAGATATCACAACACAACTATAACACAAATAAACGGAGATCCACAATATTACAGACCAGGGATCACGAAGATCCGAAAACATAAGTCAGTCATACAAATAATATCTGAGTACAGACATAGTTAGACAGGTTTTGCCTTAAGAAAGCTAGCACAAACAATGATTCTAGATCGAAAGGCGAAGGCCTCCTGCCAGGGAGCCTCCGATCCTACTCCTGGTCGGCTGGCTCGATCCAGTAGTACGTGCCGTCTGGACCCTCCTGGTAGTAAGCTCCTGCAGTGGCATCTGGCTCCGGGGCTCCATCGTCTGATGTATCATCAAAGTGGGGTATGGGGAAAAAGAAGTAACAAAGCAACCATGAGTACTCATCCGAAGTACTCAGCAAGCAAGGATCTACACTACATATCCAACATTATCAAAGGAGAAAGGCTGTATATGTGGACTGGGCTGCAGAAATGCCAGAATAGAGAGAAGGCCTAGTCCTATCGAAGACTAGCATCTTCACGAAGTCACCATCTTGCAGCAATTGAAGAGAGTAGAATAGCATTTTATTAAGCAAACATGTTGAAGCAAGCCTAGAGATCCTTCCTCGACTCCCTGCGAGAAAGCGATCCCGAAGCTTCAATTAATTAAACAAGTATCCAGTTCAAGTAATAGATCGGGATATACAAACTGAGCGTCCTTTACCGTAGGACCGACTATCGATAGATTATTCTTCCCTGCAGGGGTGCACTACCGTTACCCAACACGCTCGATCACCTCTGGCCGGACACACTTACTGGGTAATGCCCGGCCTAGAGAGATCAACACGAAGCAGTGCCCTACCTAGGCTCAGCAGAGAGGTCAGCACACCGGACTAACCTATGCACCCAGAGGTCTTGGGCCATCGCCCTGGGCACCCTGCGCGTTGCGAGACTGGCCGGGGTGCAGGCGCGACACTGAACTCGTCAGTGAAGTATCCAGCCCAATCCCAACAATCAGCCCGCACGGTGAACCGTGATGTCTGAAGAGCTTTCGGGAGAAACGTACGACGTAGAGGGCCCCATAAACCATAATCCCGCGTGGTGGTAGTGCGTATAGGGCACGTCGACCCACTCAGATCAAATACCCAAATCCGATATGCTCATTTAGTAACATGCGGAGACAATCAGAGTTTCAGAAGCTCCGTCACAATATCACTCTCGAGTGCCCTTCCGGCACACCCGACATCATAGATCCCCTGCGGGTACCCATCCGGGTCGACCCGCGTGTAACAAAGGTCAAAGTAACCGTGTGGTCATAACATCAAGGGGGAAACCCCGAGGAATCACCCTCGATGGATTCCACTCGATGAAATCATCAGGATGAACGTATGAGGCATCACCCTCGAGATTCACACTGAGGGGTTGCACGACAAAGTCGTATCGGAAGTGGAGAAGGAGGAATCACCCTCGATGACCACAACCGAACAGCTACACTGCAGAGTATTCATCAAGAGTGTGTTATGAGGTATAACCCTCGGCACTCGATAGTAACTATGCAGAGTTGTACAACTAAGGGGGGTGAAGAGATGTGTCGGTCTCTGGTCGACGATCACACTAGTCAAGTCGTCGATGATCAAGCAGGGGCAACAAGGGTAAGGTGGTGGGGGTCACTGATGGTTCACTACCAACCTATACTAAACAGTTTAACATAGGCAGAGGTAACAATAAAAAGGTTACAAAAGCAGGCTATGCATCAGAATAGGAGCAAACATTAACAGTAGCAGAATCTAATGCAAGCAGTAGAAATGGAATGGGCGATATCTGGATGCTCAAGGGGGGGCTTGCCTGGTTGCTCTGGCAAGAAGGAGGGGTCGTTAAGGGGCTGCTCGTCTGGATCGTAGTCGTACCCAGCTGCAACGGCGTCAGCCTCGACGTCTATCAAGAGAGAATGAGGGGGAGAGAAACAATAAATTCACAGCAAAGATGCAAACAAGATGCATGACATGACTAAATGATATGCAGAGGTGTTCGACTGCCTAACTAAATGAGTTAGTTAATTTAGGAATTTATTCGGATTTATTTTATTAGAGTTAAGCACTATTCATTTATTGAAATCGGTCTAAAAGTTCCATGTTCATCTAGCTAGGGGCATCTGACAGGAATACGGAGGGCGTATTCAGATTCGTATCGTCGTTCTGAGCAAGTTTCATATATAAATTATTTTCATCACAGTTACGGATTATTTTATATGATTTTTCAAAGTTTAAACAATATTCTGAAATTACAGATTTATTATTAATTCGAATTATCCAGAATAGTAAATGATGATGTCAGCATGACATCATGCTGATGTCAGCAGGTCAACAGTGCAGTTGACCTAGTCAAACTGACATGTGGGTCCCACCTGTCATTGACTGTTTAGGTTAATTAGGGTTTAACTAAACTACTTACAGTTTAATTAGACTAACTAATTAATTAGTTTAATTAAACAGAATTAATTAACTTAATTAATTGACTAATTAATTAATTAATTTTGCTAATTTCATTTTCACTTTTTCTTTTATTTCGTTCTGGGGCTGGGCCCACCTGTCACTGGCACAAGGGGGCGGGGCCCAGCTGTCATAGGCCCATGTGGCCATAGCGAGCGCGGGCGTTGCGGGCGCCGCCCGAGCGGGCGCACGCCCAGGGGCCCGCGGGGCGCACGGACCCGGCAGGGTGCCGGAGCAAGGGGGAGGCCGGTGGCCAGGGGCCAGCGCGGGCCGGCAGCGAGGTGCGGGCGGTGAGCTGTGGCGGCGTGGAGCAGAGGACGGTGTGGTGCGGCGCAGGGCACAGGGGCTGCGCGGGGCAGGCGATGTGGCCGGGGCGGGCGAGCAGCAGCCGCAGTTGCAGCGGCAGGGGAAGGGCGAGCGAGGCGCAGCAGGAAGAGCGGGGCGAGTGCGGCGAGAGGCGGAGCGGTCGCTGCGGGGCGCCGGCGCGAGCGATAGAAGGGCGCGGTGAGGCCGTAGAGGCGGGGGTGGTCACCGAAGCGCGGCCACGGTGAGCGGGCGGAGCAAGGCGGCTGCGCGGGGGCAGGGGCGTGGGCATCGCGCCCGAGGTGCGTGCAGGGGCGCGCTGGGCACGGCCCCAAGCAGCATGCATGGGAGGAGGCGAGCGCAGCGTGGCGGCGATGGCGAGCGCGGGCTGCGGAGCCACGGCCCTGGGCAGCCGAGGCCCAGGCGGGCGTGTAGGCGAACAGGGGAGGCCGGAGGAGGCCACGGTGGGCGCGGGCCAGGCGGGCGAAGGCGAGGCACGCACGAGCAGGGAGACGGGGAAGGGCAATGGCAGCGGGGCGCGGGGAGGATGACGGGGACGAGGTCGACGACGGAGAGGGGGGAGGCGGTCCGGCGAGGTGGCTTCGGTGGCGGCGGCGTCGATATGCAGGAGGGGTGATGGGGCGGTTCTGGCGAGCCGGTGAGGCACGAGGTCGAGCGCCCCGATCCCGATCTGGATCGGGGGAGGGAGAGCGAGGAGTGGAGGGGGGAGAGTGGGGATCGGGCTAGGGTTTCGATGCCGGCTGGCCTAAGTAGGCCAGGGGCATGGGCTGGTGGGGAGGCCGGCTAGGCTAGGCCCAGTTGGCCTGGGGGGTTTTCTTTTTATTTTTGTTTTATTTCTGTTTTGTCTTTTTCTTTTCTATTTTTATTTATCCTTTTCTGTTTTGCAAATTCCTAAGCCACCAGAGGACTTTTACAAAAGATGTGACTTAGCCCATTAAATGCTATGTATTATCTACTACAGCCAGAAATTGGTTTGGAGACAATATGACTACATTTGCAATTTTATAAAACAAAAATGGTATTATATATTGCTGTTTTGACACTGTTAGAGTTACTTAATTTATTTATTAAATGTTGGTTACAATTTTAGCCTTGTCTCTGGAATATTTTTTATTTAATGAACATTTTAGTGTCTGATTTGAACAACTTTTATTTTCCACTTTGAATTTAATTGAAGTTTGAATTAGAAGTTTGAAATGCAATATGATGCAAATGATGACTATGCACTGTTAATCTAGCTGACTTGTCATTATCAAAAGTGATTACTGTGGCTAATGACATGGGGTGTTACAATTCTCCTCATCTAACAAGAATTCTCGTCCCGAGAATTAAGAGGAAGACTGGAAGAAAGCGGGGTATTCTTCGCGAAGACGATCCTCGCGTTCCCAAGTGGCTTCATCTTCAGAATTATTCGACCACTGAACCTTGAGTCCGGCGTTCAGCTTTATCAAGAATACAGATGGGATATTCTGGATAAGACAGATCTTCCCGTAATTCAAGCATTTGATGATCCACAGCTCGAATAGGATCCTTGAAGCAGCGACAGAGTTGGGATACATGAAAGACATCATGCACTTGAGAGAGATTTGGCGGCAATTGCAATTGATATGCCACTTCTCCTCGACGGGCAAGAATACGGAACGGGCCAATGTAGCGAGGAGCTAACTTGCCTTTAATACCAAACCGATGAGTGCCTTTCAATGGAGTGACCCGAAGGTAAGCTTGCTCGCCAGGTTGATAGACCATTTCCTAGTGCTTTCGGTCATAGTTGCTCTTCTGACGAGACTGAGCAGTTTTCAGATGTTCACGGACAATGCGGGCTTTTTCTTCAGCTTGTTGGATAATGTCCGGTCCAACAAGTGAGGGTTCCCCAGTTTCTGACCAATTCAGAGGGGTTCGACACTTACGTCCGTAAAGAACTTCAAACGGTGCCATCTTCATACTAGCTTGGTAGCTATTGTTGTAAGAGAATTCGGCATACGGGAGAGATTCCTCCCATTTCTTACCGAAAGAGATAATGCAAGCTCGAAGCATATCTTCAAGCACTTGATTAACTCGTTCGACTTGACCCTGTGACTGAGGGTGAAATGCGGTACTGAACGACAGATGAGTTCCCATAGCTTCTTGGAAACTTTCCCAGAATCTGGAGGTAAAGAGGCTACCACGATCCGAACTGATCTCCAACGGAACACCGTGGAGTGACACAATTCGGGAAACATACAAGTCCGCTAACTGACTAGCAGTGATTGTCTCCTTAACTGGCAGAAAGTGAGCAACCTTTGAGAATCGGTCAATGTCGACAAAGATAGCATCATGACCCTTCTGAGATCTGGGAAAACCAGTAATGAAATCCATTTGGACCTTGTCCCATTTCCATTCAGGAATATCAAGGGGTTGCAGAGTTCCAGCAGGCCTTTGATGTTCTGCTTTAATACCGCGGCAAACGTCACACTCAGAAACATAACGAGTAATGTCTCGCTTCATATTAGGCCACCAGTATCTCTGACAAATGTCACGGTACATCTTTATGCTACCAGGATGAATTGACAGAGGAGTGTCATGAGCTTCTTTCATAACGTGTTCCCTCTCATCCTTGAACTTGGGTACGAAGCGACAGTGTTGGAAAAATAGGATCCCATCCTTATCAAGATGGAATTCTGACGGCTTTCCTTTTTTGAGGTATCGCTTAATTCTTTCAACTTCAGAGTCGTACCGTTGCATAGTCTTAATGTTGTGTTCTAAATCTGGTTCCACAACCAAGGTATTGAGATAACCCTATGGAACAATGTGGAGGTTCAATTTGCGAAGCTCTTCATAAAGCATAGGTTGTGCTTCCTGAACCAGAAGATTGTTACAATAAGCCTTGCGACTCAAAGCATCGGCCATTACATTAGCCTTGCCAGGGGTGTATGAGATATTCATATCATAATCGGCAATTGTCTTGAGCCATCTTTGTTGACGAAGGTTCAGATCTGGTTGAGTATATAGATACTTCAAACTTTGATGATCCGTGTATATCTCGCAACGGTTACCGAGAAGGTAATGTCGCCATAGCTTCAGGGCATAAATAACCGCAGAAAGTTCAAGATCATGCACTGGATAATTTTCTTCATGAGGACGCAATTGTCGAGAGGAATAAGCAATCACTTTGCGCTCTTGCATTAGGACACAGCCTAATCCTTGACGAGATGCATCACAGTATATCACGAAATCCTTTTGGGAATCTGGGGGTGCTAGCAGTGGGGCAGATGTTAACTTATCTTTTAGTGTCTGAAAGCTTTCTTGACATTTTTCTGTCCACTCAAATTTAACACCTTTGTGGAGCAGGTTCGTCAATGGCTTTGCAATCTTGGAAAAGTTCTCAATGAATCGACGGCAATAACTAGCGAGTCCGAGAAAACTTCTGACTTGCTTAACATTCTTTGGGGGAGTCCAGTCAAGAATAGGCTGAACTCGCTCGGGGTTAATAGCAATGCCATTCTTGGAAATCACATGACCAAGATAGGTCACTTCAGATAACCAGAACTCACACTTGGAGAATTTAGCATACAACTGATGTTCTCGTAGCTTCTCCAATACAAGCCGAAGATGTTCAGCATGTTCTTCTTCATTCTTGGAATATATAAGGATATCATCCAAATAAACCACGACGAATTTGTCGAGGTAATCCATGAAGATATAGTTCATCAACCGGGAGAAGGTTGCTGGAGCATTTGTTAAGCCAAATGACATGACGGTGTACTCATAAGAGCCATATCGAGTAACAAAGGCCATCTTCGGAATATCCTCTTCGCGAACACAGATCTGATGATAACCCAACCTCAAGTCGAGTTTCGAGAAGACAGAGGATCCAGCAAGCTGATCATAAAGATCATTGATCCGGGGTAATGGGTATTTATTCTGGATTGTGGCTTGGTTAATGGGCCGGTAATCCTGAACCAATCGGTTAGTTCCATCCTTCTTCCTAACGAAGAGTGAAGGTGCTCCCCAAGCAGAGGAACTGGGGCGGATGAAACCTTTCTTAAGTGACTTGTCGATTTCTTCCTTAAGCTCGAGAAGGTGGTGCGGAGGCATCTTATAAGGACGCTTTGCAATAGGGGCAGTGCCAGGCTTCAAGTCAATGACAAACTCGACAGCTCTAACCGGGGATATTCCTGGAAGTTCTTCCGGAAAGACGTCCGGAAAATCTCGAACGACAGGAACGTTCTTGATTCCTTCCAGAGGTGAGGCGTTCAAAGCATTCAGAGCATATATCTGAGCTTCAGCATCCCGTGTAATGCGGGCGGTATAATTCACTATCTCGTCGGAGGGGTGAAGAAGTTGGACGACTTTAGTAGCACAATTGATCGAAGCAATGTGAGCTTTCAACCAATCCATTCCGAGTATGAGGTCTATGGTAGAAGACTTCAAGACGATGGGTGAGGCAAGGAATTCCAACCCTTTGATTTCGACGGTAACGTCAGGTGCTATCACGTCAGCATGGCAATGACCTCCGGCAGTTTTAACGACTAATGGAGTATGCATCTTCTCATATCGAATGCCATGCATGAATGCAAATTTTCCCGAGAGGAATGAATGCGATGCTCCTGAATCAAATAAAACAAAAGCAGGTACTGAGTTAACGAGAAGGGTACCCATCACAGTAGCAGGTTGATCCTGGACTTCTTCAATATCAATGTTGTAAGCGTGTCCACGACCATGTGCAGCAGACCCAGTATTATAGTTGCGGGCCTGATTGTTGCCACGACCATTGCCGCGGCCAGTACGAGGAAAAGCCAACTGATTCTGAGTCTGGCGGCAGTCCTTAGCAAGGTGACCTGGTTTGCGGCACTTGAAGCACAGACCATCTTCAGGACGAAGAGGAGCATTGTGTTGAATAGCTTGAGCTCTTGGCTGCCTCGGTGGTGGAGGAGGCAGACGTGGTGCAGCATAGTTGTTCTTTGGCGCAGGGGCATTTGGACGGAACACGTTGTTGGGAATCCAGACTCGACGCTTCTGTGCTGAGCCCGAAGATGAGCCAGCATCACGATAGCGCTTATGCGAGTCCTTGTGTTTCATCTGAGCGGTCTCAACCAGAATAGCCTTGTTCACAAGAGTAGAAAAGTCGTTGAAGTCTTGAGCAGCAAGTGCAAGCTCGAGGTCTGGGTGGAGTCCACTACAAAACTTCTACTGTCTACGGGCATCTATGGTAATGTCTTCTTCAGCATAGCGGGACAGGTCAAGGAATTCCCGCTGATAGGCTTCGACAGTCTTGTTATCCTAGGTGAGGTTGCGGAACTGGGTTTTCATTCGGTCCATGATTCCCTGAGGAATATAACGGGCACGGAAAGCAGCCTGGAACTCATACCAGGTAAACACTGTTCCAGCGGGAAGTGTACGCTTGTGGGTGTCCCACCACTGAGCAGCGGGACCCTTTAAGAAAAAGGCCGCGAAGGTGACGAAGTTGGCAGGGGCGACATTAGCAGACTCCATCTCGTGAGTGATGTCGCAGAGCCAGTCATCAGCATCCAGTGGCTTGTCAGAGTTGCGGAACTGAGTGGGGTTGAGTCGCATAAACTCTGTCAAAGTTATTGAAGCAAGGTTCTGGTTCTGGTTGTTCTGATGCGGAAACTGAGCCATAATCCCAGTCATGAACTAGCGGTTGAGCTCGAATTGTTGCATCATAGCTGCCATATAGTCTGGCGGTGGTGGGTGTTCAGGGGCACGACCACGACCACCTGGTCTAACCATCCTGCTAAGTATCAATAGGGGGTAGTTTAGTAAAAGAAATTGCGAGTGTTTAGCGACAAGCATGATGTAACTCGACCACAATTTAAGCAGTGCAATAGATACTTAACAGTAGCCAATTAAGACATACAGATCCATACACAGAGTCGGGTACATGCGGACAGCATAACGGCGCAAATTTAGAACTAGACATACTAGGCGGCACGCAGGTCCGCGGTAAGGAAGTACACAACGAGACATAGCAAATGCTACATCAACGTCGGGGAAAACCACTGAAACGGGGTAACTGCGAGTGCGGACGACGAATGTTTGTCGTGGAAGGATCATGCGCTCCATGTGCACTCTGATGCAGAACCCGGTCTCGAGCTGTAAGAAGAGGTCCACGTGTAGGTGTGTGACCTCCAACCGCAGGCCAATCAATACCAGCATACATCTGAGTCCTGCGCGGGTAAAGGATGTGCTCCGGATGTATCCCTGCACGAACAGCGGGTAGCAACTGCGTCATAGCATCGTAGAGATGTGCTCGAGTGGCAACCAACTCGACGGCAAGAGCCCGAACAGTGCGATCCAGAGCCTGAGTGCACTGAATCAGAACGCGCGCACCGTAGCGACGAGGCTCGTACGGGGCACAGATAGTTGTGTAGTATCCAATAGCATCTCCAGCAGGGGCATACAGAATGTATCGGAACTCAGAGGCATCCAAGATATCGCTGAACTCTCTTTGGAGACGTGCGACAGCAGAGTAGGCGGCATCATTGACTGCCATCTCAATCGTCACGCCGATACCGTGGAAAAGGTGCAGCTCAGTGTCTGAGTCATCTTGCTGATCATAGATACGAACATCAGCATGGTACTGCTCCTGGTTGAACTCGCGGTAATCCTCGTAGACCATGTACTCGGGGTACCAACGGTAACCAAGTCTGGTCAGGAGGGCGATCAGAACAGCTGGAAACCCAGGGGCGTCATGAGCCCAAGTGCGAAGCACAAGCTGTGTCGTAGGACGTGGTGGAAACAAACGATCCATCTGAAACAAAGGAAATTCAGGATTGTCAAATGACAATGAGAAGTTTAATACAACTCGGAGAGAAAGGTTAAACAAAACAATGGAAAGGAAAATGATTATCAGACTAATCAGATCAATGATAGGGAAATCGCACAGATATCCAGCTCTCCGGGTAGACGGAATTTACGAGATCCTAAGTGTCGGTGTTAGTAAAATTTATTTAACCCGAATAGAAGAGAGATCAGAATCCCAGAGTATAGACGAGGAATAAAAGATCCTAATACCACCCAATTGGCGACGTGGGCCCGTAAGCCACACAGCCAAGTTAGTAAATTAGTTTTTGGATGTCTAGACTCAACTTCGGCTAAGGAATTGGAAGGGGCTTCCTACAGGCAGTCGGCTCTGATACCAACTTGTGACGCCCCCGACTCAATCATGCACTAATCATACACGCAAACATGCATGATCAAGCACAGGGACTCACGGGAAGATATCACAACACAACTCTAACACAAATAAACGGAGATCCACAATATTACAGACCAGGGATCACGAAGATCCAAAAACATAAGTCAGTCATACAAATAATATCTGAGTACAGACATAGTTAGACAGGTTTTGCCTTAAGAAGGCTAGCACAAACAACGACTCTAGATCGAAAGGCGAAGGCCTCCTGCCTGGGAGCCTCCGATCCTACTCCTGGTCGGCTGGCTCGATCCAGTAGTACGTGTCGTCTGGACCCTCCTGGTAGTAAGCTCCTGCAGTGGCATCTGGCTCCGGGGCTCCATCATCTGATGTATCATCAAAGTGGGGTATGGGGAAAAAGAAGTAACAAAGCAACCGTGAGTACTCATCCGAAGTACTCAGCAAGCAAGGATCTACACTACATATGCAACATTATCAAAGGAGAAAGGTTGTATATGTGGACTGGGCTGCAGAAATGCCAGAATAGAGAGAAGGCCTAGTCCTATCGAAGACTAGCATCTTCACGAAGTCACCATCTTGCAGCAATAGAAGAGAGTAGAATAGCATTTTATTAAGCAAACATGTTGAAGCAAGCCTAGAGATCCTTCCTCGACTCCCTGCGAGAAAGCGATCCCGAAGCTTCAATTAATTAAACAAGTATCCAGTTCAAGTAATAGATCGGGATATACAAACTGAGCGTCCTTTATCGTAGGACCGGCTATCGATAGATTATTCTTCCCTGCAGGGGTGCACTACAGTTACCCAACACGCTCGATCACCTCTGGCCAGACACACTTGCTGGGTAATGCCCGGCCTCGGGAGATCAACACGAAGCAGCGCCCTACCTAGGCTCAGCAGAGAGGTCAGCACGCTGGACTAACCTATGCACCCAGAGGTCTTGGGCCATCGCCCTGGGCACCCTGCGCGTTGCGAGACTGGCCGGGGTGCAGGCACGACACTGAACTCGTCAGTGAAGTATCCAGCCCAATCCCGACAATCAGCCCGCACGGTGAACCGTGACGTCTGAAGAGCTTTCGGGAGAAACGTACGACGTAGAGGGCCCCATAAACCATAATCCCGCGTGGTGGTAGTGCGTATAGGGCACATCGACCCACTCAGATCAAATACCAAAATTCGATATGCTCATTTAGTAACACGCGGAGACAATCAGAGTTTCTGAAGCTCCGTCACAATATCACACTCGAGTGCCCTTCCGGCACACCCGACATCATAGATCCCCTGCGGGTACCCATCCGGGTCGACCCGCCTGTAACAAAGGTCAAAGTAACCGTGTGGTCATAACATCAAGGGGGAAACCCCGAGGAATCACCCTCGATGGATTCCACTCGATGAAATCATCAAGATGAACGTATGAGGCATCACCCTCGAGGTTCACACTGAGGGGTTGCACGACAGAGTCGTATCGGAAGTGGAGAAGGAGGAATCACCCTCGATGACCACGATCGAATAGCTACACTGCAGAGTATTCATCAGGAGTGTGTTACGAGGTATCACCCTCGGCACTCGATAGTAACTATGCAGAGTCGTACAACTAAGGGGGGTGAAGTGATGTGTCGGTCTCTGGTCGACGATCACACTGGTCGAGTCATCAATGATCAAGCAGGGGCAACAAGGGTAAGGTGGTGGGGGTCACTGATGGTTCACTACCAACCTATACTAAACAGTTTAACATAGGCAGGTAAGGTAACAATAAACAGGTTACAAAAGTAGGCTATGCATCAGAATAGGAGCAAACATTAACAGTAGCAGAATCTAATGCAAGCAGTAGAAATGGAATGGGCGATATCTGGATGCTCAAGGGGGGGCTTGCCTGGTTGCTCTGGCAAAAACGAGGGGTCGTCAACGGGCTGCTCGTCTGGAGCGTAGTCGTACCCAGCTGCAAAGGCGTCGGCCTCGGCGTCTATCGAGAGAGAATGAGGGGCAGAGAAACAATAAATTCACGGCAAAGATGCAAACAAGATGCATGACATGACTAAATGATATGCAGAGGTGTTCTACTGCCTAACTAAATGAGTTAGTTAATTTAGGAATTTATTCGAATTTATTTTATTAGAGTTAAGCACTATTCATTTATTGAAATTGGTCTAAAAGTTTCATGTTCATCTAGCTAGGGGCATCTGACAGGAATACGGAGGGCGTATTCAGTTTTGTATCGTCGTTCGAAGCAAGTTTCATATATAAATTATTTTCATCGGAGTTACGGATTATTTTATATGATTTTTCAAAGTTTAAACAATATTCTGAAATTACAGATTTATTATTAATTTGAATTACCCAGAATAGTAAATGATGATGTCAGCATGACATCATGCTGACGTCAGCAGGTCAATAGTGCAGTTGACCTAGTCAAACTGACGTGTGGGTCCCACCTGTCATTGACTGTTTAGGTTAATTAGGGTTTAACTAAACTAATTACAGTTTAATTAGACTAACTAATTAATTAGTTTAATTAAACAAAATTAATTAACTTAATTAATTGACTAATTAATTAATAATTAAGTTTACTAATTTCATTTTCACTTTTTCTTTTATTTCGTTCTGGGGCTGGGCCCACCTGTCACTGGCACAAGGGGGCGGGGCCCAGCTGTCATAGGCCCATGTGGCCATAGCGAGCGCGGGCGTTGCGGGCGCCGCCCGAACGGGCGCACGCCCAGGGGCGCGCGGGGCAGGTGGACCCGGCAGGGTGCCGGAGCAAGGGGCAGGCCGGTGGCCAGGGGCGAGCACGGGCCGGCAGCGAGGTGCGGGCAGGGAGCTGCGGCGGCGCGGCGCGGAGCAGAGGACGGTGTGGTGCGGCGCAGCGCACAGGGGCTGCGCGGGGCAGGCGACGCGGCTGGGCCGGGCGAGCAGCAGCCGCAGCTGCAGCGGCAGGGGGAGGGCGAGCGAGGCGCAGCAGGGAAAGCGGGGCGAGCGCGGCGAGAGGCGGAGCGGTCGCTGCGGGGCGCTGGCATGAGCGACAGAAGGGCGCGGTGAGGCCGTATAGGCGGGGGTGGTCGCCGTAGCGCGGCCACGGTGAGCGGGCGGAGCAAGGCGGCTGCGCGGGGGCAAGGGCGCGGGCATCGCGCCCGAGGTGCGTGCAGGGGCACGCTGGGCGCGGCCCCGAGCGGCATATAGGGGAGGAGGCGAGCGCAGCGCGGCGGCGATGGCGAGCGCAAGCTGTGGAGCCGCGGCCCTGGGCAGCCGAGGCCCAGGCGGGCGCGTAGGCGAACAGGGAAGGCCGGAGGAGGCCACGGCGGGCGCGGGCCAGGCGGGCGAAGACGAGGCGCGCACGAGCAGGGAGACGGGGAAGGATGGATGGGGCGCTCACGTGGGTGCAGGGCAATGCCAGCGGGGTGCGGGGAGGATGACGGGGACGAGGTCGACGACGGAGAGGGGGGAGGCGGTCCGGCGAGGTGGCTTCGGTGGCGGCGGCGTCGACGTGCAGGAGGGGCGACGGGGCGGTTCCGGCGAGCCAGCGACGCGCGAGGTCGAGCGCCCCGATCCCGATCTGGATCGGGGGAGGGAGAGCGAGGAGTGGAGGGGGAGAGTGGGGATCGGGCTAGGGTTTCGGTGCCGGCTGGCCTAAGTAGGCCAGGGGCATGGGCCGGTGGGGAGGCCGGCTGGGCCAGGCCCAGTTGGCCTGGGGGGTTTTCTTTTTATTTTTGTTTTATTTCTGTTTTGTCTGTTTCTTTTCTGTTTTTATTTATCCTTTTCTGTTTTGCAAATTCCTAAGCCACCAGAGGACTTTTACAAAAGATGTGACTTAGCCCATTAAATGCTATGTATTATCTACTACAGCCAGAAATTGGTTTGGAGACAATATGACTAAATTTGCAATTTTATAAAACAAAATGGTATTATATATTGCTGTTTTGACACTGTTAGAGTTACTTAATTTATTTATTAAATGTTGGTTATAATTTTAGCCTTGTCTCTGGAATATTTGTTATTTAATGAACATTTTAGTTTCTGATTTGAACAACTTTTATTTTCCACTTTGAATTTAATTGAAGTTTGAAATGCAATATGATTCAAATGATGATTATGCACTGTTAATCTAGCTGACTTGTCATTATCAAAAGTGATTACTATGGCTAATGACATGGGGTGTTACATCTCTACTACAAGTGCTCGAGCGGCTTCAACTTTTTATCACATCATCTTGGTGGCATGACATTACATCAAGCAAGGTTTCATGTGTTTCTGATCATTTTTTAAATTTTTTGGAATTTAAATGCCATGGCACTCCATGCATGTGTCCAGGACGTGACACCAATATGTTTGAAAATTCCTTCCAATTTACAGCACATGGAATTAACTCGCACACAAGTACACAAATATGATTTTTCAAACCGTTATGGTTAGCCGTTGCATGTAGATGTAGTTCAAATTTGAATTACGGTCATTAAATGGCTAGAAAATCACTTAAATGTCTTAAAAATGTCAAATGACCCCTAGAATTTTCTAAATTTTCACATGACAGTTGTATTAGTGCACGTTAAATGTAGAAAAAAATTGAAGGCCGTAAGAGGAAGCTATCTCTCGTTCGTCATCAAACATGCATTGTTCCCTCTCGGAACCACGAGCCTTCTAGTGAGTTGCTTCGGTTTGTGAGGGGTGTGTGTCCAAACTTTCGTCCAACATGTCAAATTTTTTACCACATCATCTTGGTGGCATGACATTACATCAAGCAAGGTTTCATGTGTTTCTGATCATTTTTTTTATTTTTTGGAATTTAAATGCCATGGCACTCCATGCATGTGTCCAGGCCGTGACACCAATATGTTTGAAAATTCCTTCCAATTTACTACACATGGAATTAACTCGCACACAAGTACACAAATATGATTTTTCAAACCATTATGGTTAGCCGTTGCATGTAGATGTAGTTCAAATTTGAAATACGGCCATTAAATGGCTAGAAAATCACTAAGATGTCTTTAAAAGGTCAAATGACCCCTAGAATTTTCCAAATTTTCACATAACAGTTGTATTAGTGCACGTTAAATGTAGAAAAATTTTAAGGCCGTAAGAGGAAACTATCTCCCGTTCGTCATCAAACATGCATTGTTCCCTCTCGAAACCACGAGCCTTCTAGTGAGTTGCTCCGGTTTGTGAGGGGTGTGTGTCCAAACTTTTGTTAAACATGCCAAAAAATTTATCACATCATCTTGGTGGCATGACATTACATCAAGCAAGGTTTCATGTGTTTCTGATTTTTATTTTATTTTTTGGAATTTAAATGCCATGACACTCCATGCATGTGTCATAGCCGTGAGACCAATATGTTTGAAAATTCCTTCCAATTTACTGCACATGGAATTAACTCACACAAAATTACACAAATATAATTTTTCAAACCGTTATGGTTAGCCGTTGCATGTAGATGTAGTTCAAATTTGAATTACGGTCATTAAATGGCTAGAACATCACTTAAAATGTCTTAAAAGGTCAAATGACCCCTAAAATTTTACAAATTTTGACATGACAGTTGTATTAGTACTACAAATTTTCTCGTACATTTAAAACACCATCCGTTGTCACTTTACTCCAAATTCATCTTTCACAGCTAATAAAAAATATCAACAACATCACACACAGTTTTTTTGTAGGAACCGTTTGCGATGAAAATTCGTGGGTCTATTTAAGTCTTCCTCCTTAAACTTTGCCGGCTCGTCTGCTCCAGTGCCGGCAACCCCCGAATCCACGAATCCCGATCGCCATTCCCGCAACCCCTTCTTGCAAAGATGACGCCGTGAAAACGCTTCGTGAGGGCCCGTACGGTGGTCGCGTCCTCCCCAAGCGCCGCCGCCTGTGCCGAGAGCGCGGCCGCCTACGCCGAGAGTGCCGCCGCATCAGCATTGAGCGCGGCCGCATCCGTCGAGAGGGCGTCTGCGGCAGTCGACAGGGCAGCTGCAGCAGCCGAGACGGCTGAAGCAGCTGCTGCGACGGCGGCTGCAAACGCCGAGAGCGCTCGAGCTGCCATCCGTGTCGTTGATGTCACCCTGGCCCGGGTCAAGGCCATCCACGCCAAGATCGAGGACCCACACGCCAAGATATTCTAGGCGACCTTGTAATACAGCATGCAACCCACGTCCGAAAAGCGGCGGTGGCCATGGAGCACCTGCTTCCTCACGAGATCGCCGAGCAGGAGCTGGAGATGCAGGAGGCGGCGGAGATCGAGTAGCGCCGGGAGGAGGAGTTGCGCGTGGCCGAGGTCGAGGTAGAGAAGAGTCTGTCCATCGAGGAATCGGCGGTGGAGTACCAACACGAGCTCTGGCGCAGCCAATACTACGAGTACTACAATCTTGAGGGCGGCGCCGAGGACGTGGTCGACTTCAGCAGGGGGGACGCGGAGTCCACCAACGGCAGCATGTCGCCAGGACAAGTCGTCGACGTCTCATCTCACACCCGCGATGCATAGGCCTGCGCGGCGGCGGCTTTGTTAAAATTATGTGTACCTAGGCTTTGTTTTTAATGTTGGTCTTTTGTTAGAGCAATGTTCAGGTCAACTGGCTCTGTTTAATTACTAAAATTGCTCGATTCAGTAAGTGTGGTATGTGTATTGTACGCTCTTTTGTGTGCCCAAATTAGCAAGCGATGTTAAATTATGCAATAATGTGGATGAGGACAGTACCCAGGGAAATTTCCACCAAAATTTGAATTATCAAACTCATCCCATGCTCGTAAAGCAGAAGAATTGTTTGTGATGCACACAATCGTTCAAAGTGAATGGTGTCCGGCGGCACCGCGCACAAAGTTTCCCTCCACATTTCGAAATTTTTGGCCTACCGCCGAAATATCTACCCCCGCCCCCCTCCCCACCCCATTTTCTCCCCGACCACAAGTCACATTTCCCCTGTTTCCTCCTTCCTTCCTTCCGAAGCTATAGCCGCTTCCTCGCTTTCTTCCTCGCTCTCGCCGTCTCGCATCCTACCGCCGGGGTCGCCATGGTCTTCTTCAATGACCTCTCTAGCGGTTCCTCCTCCGACGACGAATTTTTCAGCACCCAGGTATGCCTCTCTTCTCTCTCTCGGGTTATGACTTGGAATGAAGGATTTTAACCCGGCGGTTGATTTGAGTCGTTTCTTCCTCTTGTAGCTCCCTAGGACCATCAATTGCAACGAATGGAGCGGGGTGGCTGAAGATCTGCCTGCTCGTTGTCACCATCAATCTCCATGCGTGAAGCTAGTTGCGTTTGAATCTGTGGACAGTGGGAGAAAGTTTCTGGCATGTGCAGAGAAGGTTAGCCCCACTTTCGTTGTTACAAATCATTTGTTATATGTGATTCAGACACTGTCATTGTGCTATGTTATTCTGGATGTTAAGACAATATCCCAGTTTGTGCCTAGTATCTAAAAATATTGCCATCTCATCAGCGGTGCCATTAGAAAATTATTTGGCACCGCTTCAGCAGTTTGTGCAGCCAACTTTGGTCCACACATCCGAGCAGTCAAGCAGTAAAATACTAAATCTTTATGGCACGAAGGAACTGGGCATCGGAGCAACTAGGTGCTCCGGAGTCTGGGTCCCTGATTTTTTCCCGTTGCATCGGCTCGCCAGTGCAGGGCACCGATGCCAAATGTAGCAACAGTTGTCTTTACACCGGTTTTGGCATACATAATGGACGGCCTTAGTGCTATTAGTTCTATGTTACTAAATTTGTGCATGTACACACCTGTTAGTATCAATTTGCTATCATCCAAACACTGTCGCTATGCTGTTGCAGTTATATTTAGCTTCCTCATAAAATATTTAATTTTTTATTTATAGTACATGACTAAGAACTTGTAGCGTTGTTGTAGTTAATTATAGCTTCTGATGTTTCAGAATTTGGTTGTTGTCTCAGTAGCAATTAATTCATTTGCACATTGATCTTTTTGAGAATATATGTCATAATTAACCTGTTTCTTCAGTTTTTCAAAATATGTATTTGGTGATTTTCTATGTTGCTAGAAACCCATTTCCCCTATAATTGTTACTGATATAGTTTTAAATATTATAGGATGAACGGAAGTGTTCAAACCTGGAGTGGGTTGATCAAGAGTGGCCACAGTCTTTGAAGATGTGTCTAGCAAAGCTCTGGAGCATGTATGAGGAAGAGAACAGAGGTAGGCTTAGAGAAAGTGCTGTCAACGCTGAAGAATATTTGAAGATGAGGGATAAAAAAAGGAAGATGGAGAATGAGCTCAGATTTTTGAAATTAGACTTTGATAAGATGGTGTTGGCGAAGGAGGAGGCACTTTCCCAGTTGGCCAGTGCGAAAAAGGTTCTTACTGAACTGAAAGCAGAGGTGGATAAGACGAGCCTGGATGATCTCGATTAGGGAAATGAATATATTGTTCTAATATTGTTCTTATGAAGGTGAACTAGCTATATGTTGTACTGTGCTGTTTTCAGGTAGCTATCGTACTGTGATGTTAAAATATATTTATGTGCCTGATATGAAATTGGCAAACAGCTGTTCAATATGAAATATGAATTTGCGTAATACTGGAATTATTAATTGTAAACTAATAAACCTGCTAAATGAGTCATGGAATTTTGCAAACGGTTCTAGTAGTAAAAACGCTTGTGATGGATAGCCCAATGCCATACTGTTTTCTTCATCAAATCGTGTGTGATGTAGTTGAATAAAAGCAAACGGTTAACCGAGACAGAGCGTGTGTGATAGTTACACCTATCACACACGAGGCTATACATAAAACTGTGTGGGATGTATATACGAATGGAAACGTTTTCCTTGGATTGACTGTGTGGGATATACATACGAACGAAAACGTTTTCCCTGAATTGACTGTGTGGGATGTATATAAGAACGGAAATGTATTCCTTGGATTGACTGTGTGGAATGTACATAACAAACGGAAACGTTTGTTTGGGACTGACTATGTGGGATGTACTTATGACCGGAACCGATTGGGCCTGTATAACCGTATTTGATCACTCGCCCGTCGCACACGACCTCATTTTGCCGAGCATGTGTGACCGGAGGGCCTATTCCTGACGGTTTCTGGGTCATGTGGGAAGGACCCCCCTATCGCAGTCACTCACTAGGCGACGGTTCAAAACGCCGTCGCGGAAAGGGGTTAAAAACCATTTGTATAGCACATCGCTGTACCAGTGGTGATTCCTTCGGCCAAAGAGAATTTTACACGTGAAAAATCGCCATTGGTCGTGGCTGTTAACGGGTTATCGGATCCAAAACCGGATCGATAGCTTAACGGCAACCCGTTACGGTGGATGCCACGTGTCGGTTACCCTTGACGAAAGCACTTCCATGACACGCAATTTATCGTCATGGAGGTGGACACTTTCATGATGATAATTTGAGTATTGTCATGGAACACTTCTACGACAGCACATGTATGACTATCTTGATTTTGTCATAAAATCGTCATGGATGTACATGCATGACAGAGAACGTGACCTACTGTGACAAACACGTATCATCACGGAAGTGTTTTTTATAGTGACCGACCCGCGCACTGCCGCTGCTTCGCCCATTCGGGCCGTAGCGCCGCGGCATGCAGTACACGCCGTTGCCCCCGAGGTCGTCCCTGCGGTTCCACTGACCTGCGCACTGCCGCTACGTCGTCCCTTCGTGCCATACCGCCGCGGCACGCGGTCCATGCCGCCGCCTAGAGGTCTTCCCCACCATCCCCGTGACTCGCGCTCTGCCGCTGCGTCGCCTCTTTGGGTCGTAGCACCACGACACGCGATCCACGCTGCCGTCCCCACGCATCGACTTCTACGTGGTATGCGCCGCGCCACCTCTCTAGGCGCGGGCATGCCACCATCCGCGCACGGTCTTCGTCGCGCTGTAGGGTTCTTCCTTGCATATTTCGAGTACCGTCGTCGCGCTCCTCCAGGCGACCGACGTGGCCCCCCACAGGCTGCCTCTGGTTCCGCCCACATCGTCGTCCACCTCTTCATCTTCGTCCAGCACCAGCTCATCGCCAGCATCACCGTCATCTTCTCTGACCACTTCATCTACTCTGATAACTATGGACGACATCGGCACCTTCTACCCCATGCCGATTGGTGCCGCAACCGTCGTCCAGTCCTTCTCTTCTGGCCCCTCCAACATGGCAGACATCTCATACTGGTCCCCTTCTACGCATGCCCGGTGCTGACAATACTGTGATGTTCCCCGGGCCTGGCAAGCCTGGTGTGACGCCTCGTCAACACCGGCTTCTTCCCGTCTACGCATGCACGGTGCTGACAACAAGAACACATGCCTTCTTCCACGACATGTCCCCGGGCTTGGCAAACCCGGCGCGGTGCCTCATCCACCCCATCTTCTTCCTGGCATACCACTGCTCCCATGACTAGCACGGTGCCTCCTTGTGCCCGCGGCTCCACGGCAACTACCTCGACACCGGCCACCCCGACTCCACATCGACCATGGAATCCCTCGCACGGCTACCTCGACCATAGCTACACCACCATATGCTCTAGGCTACATCGACATCGACACAAAGGGTTACCACCTTGCTTTTGCAACCTCGTCGGTTTTCACTCCAGCCATGACTTCCATGATGCATCGACCGTTACAAATGTAGGGGGGGGGAGGGTCTGTCGGCTTACAACCTTCGGATTCTTCTCCAGTCTCACTTTCTGCGTCGCTACCGTTATAATTTTATATGGAGCTAAATATTACCATGTTAGATTGATGCCTCAAGGCCTTGGATGATAGCAACCTCATGCATTCAGTTTGCCAAAATAGATACATTAAGGAGGCCTGTTCTAGTGACACCGAGATTCAAGCCTTCCCAAATTTTCTTTGTTTTGCTTGAATTTTCCTTAGGCTTTGTTCGGTTAAACCTCTCATGGAGGGGATTGGAGAGGTTTGGAGGGGATTGAGTGGGATTTTGACTTGTATGGGATTTAATCCTTCCCAATCCACTCCAATCCCGTTCAATTTTGTTGCAACCGAACAAGCCCTTAAATGGATATGCTATTCCTCCTTAACATTCTCATTCTTCATACAACCCGTTTGCACCACATGCATTCATAACAATCAATGATTTGGCTACAAACTGGCATCAGCTGACTCACCACCACCACCACTCCAAATCTACAACGAAATACCATCTCATGCCACAGTTTCCACACATGATAAGGCACAAATGCATTCTTATTGCCAACTACAACTGTAACCTAGCACTCTAGCAGCAACACGTCAGGGCTTGCCCAGGAGCTCACGCACCGTCTGTGCAAGCCCGGGCTCGCTCCTGATGCCCTCTGCCCATCTCGCACTGATCCGCACATTTTCAAGGTTCTGCTTCAGTGTCCTCTCGAATTCGGGCTTTGTGCGGGTTGCAAAGAAGTTGGAGATCTCTGCCGCCTTCTCGTTGGAGGTGAACTGACAAGAAACAAGGAAGTTCACATTAGCTATGACCTCATGGAAATAATACCTGCAAAACTGGGGAATATGGATCACGGAAATAGGGAATAGAACTGTGATCAAATGTACCAATGGAACAATGTTTTTAACAAAATTCGCCACCAAGATCCCGGAAAATGTCTTTGAGATGCGCTCCCAGTTTTCCTGCAGACAGATAGAACGGGACAAATGTTAGCACCATGTTTTCAAATGTTTCAGTCTGCTAACACTAATATGAACCATCAGTCATCTCCTAAGGTGTCAGATGAAGAAACCACAAAAAATAGATGGTTGGGTGCTGCTGCCTCAAATTCACTCTACTTAAAATACATTCACAAGGGGAATCCATATAAAGAGATCAGGATCCCGAAACAAATTCACAAATATAGTTCAGCTGTTTGCAAATATGCCACTTGACTTGAATTCTTGTTGACAAAAACAGAAGAACTCTGGGTCCTCTTTGTAATGCAGAAATCTCAATGAAGTTGGTAGAAAAAGAAACATCTCATGATTGGATATTCCAATTTGTTTAGAATACCTACAAGAATCTGATGTTCCAGACAGGACCCAGAAATAACGACTTTTACGCATCATCAACATCTCAACACACAGAGATAAAAGGGTCCTCATTGTTAAAAGAAATCGTACCTTCAACCAGTTCCACGAAATTTCACGTGCCTCTGGTTGAATACCTCTAAGGAGAATATATGCATCTTGATTGCGAACCTGACAAGCAAGAGAGGCATATGAGACCTGACTACAGCTTGCAACTTGACACACAAGAAAGCTCATAGAGACCTTCGACTATAATTGTGGAAGAAAGTAAAGATATTTGCATTTACCTCATTAGTGAAAAGTAAATTCAGTGATTCAAGGACGATACCCTTATCCCGGCAAGAAGACAACATGCCTTGAAACAATAAGAAAATGCTTTTAGAACAACCAAAAACATGGGCAAGCTTTGTTAGTTTAACATGGTCAAAAGGGTACACACCTAAGACTTGTAATCTTTCCTCCCCTTCAGCTGACTCCCTGTAGATTTTTCTGAGAGCATCATAACCGGATCTGTTTGAACTACTAACATTCTGCATCACAGCGAGGTATGCGGCCTGCAGAACAGCGCAAGTTACAAATGGAAGAAATAATCATAGGAGTACCACGTGAAGTGATAGCAAAAGGTAGGACCTTTCTAGTATCCGGAGGAAGAAGAGAAGTGCTGCGATCACATGTGAAGATGTTAAACCGCCTAACTCCTTCATTAATGGTCTTACCATGTCCAAGTTGGACAAGTGCAGTCAACAGCAGTGGTCTAAGCATTACATCCAGGTGGCTCTCACCCTTCTTGGGGTCCCAGCCTAACTTTCTGAAAGATAAGTGTCACATAGTCAAAAAGAAGAAACATAGGCAAAAGGCACAAATTTGACCTCAGGGCGAAACTATTTCACAAACTGAACTGTTTTTGAAAATATTTCACCCAGTTGACCTCTAATGTGCAACGCCTAACAGCAGGGCGCTGCACTATACTGTGCAGCGCCTAAATCAGGCGCCACACCTGTGCAGCGCCCGACAGCTAGGTACTGCACTACACTGTGCAGCGCCTAGCTGTAAGGAGCTGCACAGTAGAGTGCAGCGCCTAGCTGTCAGGCTCTGCACAAAAGGGTCAGCGGTGTGATTTTTTTTTCAAAAACAGTTCAGTTTGTGAAATACTTTTGCTCTAAGGTCAAATTTATCAATTTTGCCGGAAACTGTAGCAAATATATGCAGTAATAACGTGAAAGAATCATGCGTATGTCATGCATCGGCAACAAAAGAAGGAATGTTCAAGCAACACGAGAAGTTAGGAAGAAGATTAATGACATATTATGTTTCCTTTTCCTTTTTGTGAAACAAAAGAGATGATATATTGTGAGTGTAACACATTAAGAAACTCATAGCAGTTATGGTGGGGCATACTCTGCAGGTGACAAAAGAATCTTGATCAAAAGTTGCTTGACATCACCAGCCAAGGCAGGAGTAGCATCAGCAGATATTTTAGCAATACTTGTGGTTACCTGCCAATCCAAAGTAAAAGATATAGGTGATTTATCTTCATGAACAATTGAACACGATAGAATCAACTGGACCTACAGCATTTACGTACAGTGTTTATGTGTGAAAGAACACTATAATCAGCTTCCCCACGATAACCGTAGAGTAAACGTAGCAACGACGCAAATGTTTGCTGGCGGGCAATAGAAAGCGCATATAAGTCCTCCACAATGCCTGCAATACTAATGTTATAATACCTGCAACCAAAATATTACAAGTAGATTCAACGGTCACATGTTGCGTTTACCAATTTTATCCATTAGTGAGAGCTTCTTGGTCTCCAGCGCATTTTGAAGTGCAGCTGCAAGCTCATCGTCATATTTTACTCTGTAAAATCCAGTTCCATTTATATTCAACTTAGTAAAAAAGTTTCCGCCCTTCTTTCGGTCGCCACATTGTGAACCAATGACCAGCTTATCACGTTTAAGTTTCAACAAGAACTTTTTCTGTGTACCATATGCACCACAGCCTGAAGTTATAGGGACAATCCACATGCCAGAGCCAGAGGACCCATCTAACAAAAACTGGGCCTGCAACAAACAGAAATCATCAAGTTCGTGGAGAAAAATACTATACACAGAGATCTATCAGTCAACGATATCAAGTTTTTAACATTTTCATTTATTAGATTTTTCACTTTAACCAATATAAAATAAGACACACTTTTGTGAGAACCCCCTCTTTGCTTTGGTCTAGTGGCTAAGGGTGATCTATTAACTCGTAGAGGGAAGTGGGCACAGCAATACATGAAATAATTGTAAACAACAAGAAGTTGGGGTAGGCTAGAGGTGAAGCCCATAAGATCTCGCGACCAACATATTTAAGGAAAGCAAGTCAGTCTGACCTAATACCATAATTTATCATTGCCATCAAATTATACATCGAGAATCACATTTGACAGGACAAACGTAATGATTATTTCTTGAATTGTTTGTCTGGATTTATTAAAAATAAACAGCCTTTCAGAAAAATGAAAGAAAACTAAAGAAATTCAAACATATATACCAAATTATCACTATTAAACATACAAGTACATTACTACAGAAAAAACATACTTTATGATTAAAATTTGATAATTAATTTATGCCTATTGCCTTATAATACTAACTTTATATGTAAATCTGAATCTGACACTTCCATTTCAAGCAGTCATAAAATTTAACACTAAACATTGCTCCCAAATATAAATTATTTGAACATTCAAATTAGCAATACATAACTGAAACTGCAGAAAACTGTGGTCTAGATCTTTTTGCAACCATCTGATTTAAATCAATAGTCATGCAGGATGTGTATCCCTGGGCTGAGATGGGAACATCGGAAGTAATGTGCATTTAAACATGTCTCTCGTGATTTATAGGGAAACGTCTGTGCCTATCTACCTTACCAAATTAATTGTAAGTTTCCTTATTAGCCTTATCTGCACTAGGGCCCAAAATATCCTTCAAAATTTCATCAACCAACGACTCAGATTTAAACCACCTCTTACCCCTAATGTGGTAAGATAAAGCACCCTAAAAGTGCTCCAACTTCAGAACAAGATCTAATTCAGTTCTTCTATGAGATTCACGTAAGTTGTTCTTGATACCGCTCAGCCATACCCCAGAATATATGATCAGATACTAGGGCTGCTGCGTAAATACGTGAATGCATCAAGTGACAGATCAATGGTAGTACAATATTTCCAGTTTTTGACATCATTGAGTACAGTATTCTCAGAGGACCAGTTATAACAGTCAGTTATACGTTCACAAAATGGTATGGAACAAATGCATACTTGGTTAGTCGTGTGATGATGAATGCATGATAGATACGAAGGATGGTATGTAAGATAACCTACTGCCTGCTCACCGGCAAAAAAAAAAAAACTATTACCTGCTCAATCTCTATGTCATTCCCTTTAATTTTCGCATTAATAACAGGATAACCTTTTTGCTTCGTCCATGTAGTCATCAAATCCTTGACAGGTTCACCAGTTTCCTTTTCAAGAACAGCCCACAGGTCCTCGGTTTTAGCATTTGAGTATGCATATTTCTTCATATATGAAGCCATCGCTTTCTGAAAGAACACAGTTTCATATCTATAGCATATGAGAATACACTAGGAGAACGATGTGGAGTTAAAGAGTAGCAGGGGGAAATTACACAGAAAGGAGAGTGCAGCAATTCGTTTACTAAATAATGTAATTAATTAAAAAAATTGACTTTTAACATATTAAGCTAGTGTGCAGTTTGATAGATTCATTATATGATCAAGAAAAGAGTCAACGATCGCTAAATTTAACTCCTTTTTTTTTGTGAACAAATAATGTTATCCTGTGAGCATGACACATGCTACAACAATACATAAGATCACCATCACACCTATATCGACAAATCTGTCTCGATATGCTAATTTATCAAACCATCCACCTTAAATCATGTGATCGGTGAAGTACAAATGGTCACATATGATGCTTGTATGCATTAAACAAGGGCAGGATAATCTATGAAGAAATGGTCATTTTGCTCCTAGAATATGTCTTCAAAGAACAGAAATCTCTCCCTAAAACACCGCTGACAAAAGCATGTTTACCAACTAGTATGATTCAAGAGCATACAAATATTTTAGGCAATGGACAAGCCATGGAGTCGTCTAGTGTTTCCACTAGATGGAATGGAGGGGAAATGACATCAAAGTATCACTGTTTCCTTAAAGAACAAAATAAACTGGCTGAAAGTTATCTTGTATACTTTTAAGCTACGTGATGAGAAAAAGAATGCCAAGTCTAGGCAAGAAGAGTGAGTCGGTAATAAGTTTCCAGAGTTCAGGTAGAGGCAGTATTAGACCTGAAAATGCTCTGCGCCAAGGTAACTTTGTAGCATGCGAATAACAGAAGCACCCTTGTCATAGCTAATAGCATCAAAAATCTGATCAACTTCACTGGCATGGTGTATTTCAACCTGAGCATCCAGGAAAACGGATAGTGGAAAGTATAAAATGAATCACAAGTTAGCATTAGAGAAGTGAAAATGTTAATGCCACGAAATGAATCTATGTTGATGCATTGACTGAAGTTGCTCCCCACAGTAAGATGCCACTTGTCAGAGTAGAGATACTTAAGCATCAATTTTAATATTCCATAGAAATTTTATGAGTCAATCATGAATCGGCCAATAATGTGTTGGTAATAGCATATTACGCAGTATGCACTATTGTTACTTAAACTTACCATCGTCAAAATTTACAATTAAAATAGATTCTTGCACTTCTATGATAGTAGAGTGCATGACATTGACAACTATGGTTTTGGAGAATGTAGTCCATGACATATCCAACCACCGGAGCAGGTTATGGCACAGTAATAATCAATGAGATTACCTCAATAGGATGAGACGCCTCGAGTGAATCCAGCCTGAGAGCAGTGGTTGTCCTATCAAGAAACTGTGTCCAGATCTTCCATTGTGGAAAGAAAGAATCTACAGCTAGATGGCTCATCTGGGGGGAAAAAAAGCCTATTCATTCAGTATACATTGGTAACCTGATATTTCATTCTTTTAACTTTTGAGTGATCGAATTGATTTACCCATGAACATTTTTAAAAAATTACGAACTCATCCAAAGAGGAAACAATTTTTTCAATTCCAAAAATGGTTTTTGAATTTTAAAACAATTTTTGAAATCAAGAACATATTTTTTATTTTTGTGAACAAAATTGAAAACGGGAACATTTTCTAAAACATGATCATTATTTTGAAAAATTTACGGTTTCTAAAACAGGAACAAAATTGAAAACACGATCACTTTTTAAATTTACAAACAATTCTTTTGAAACAGAATATTTTTCAAATTTATGACAATTAAATTGGACACATGAAGATTTTGAAATTCTCATCAGTCATTTTTTGAATTACTAACAAATTTCAAAATAGGAACAATTTTGAAATTTCTGAACATTTTTGCTAAACAAAATTGTAAAGCAAACATTTTTGAAATTATGTAGTTCTAAGTTTTTTGAATTTTCGAACATTTGTGGAAAAAAGCAAAACATTTTTGAAGTTATATTTTTTTCAGAATTTCTGGACAAAATTTGAAAACATGAATGTTTTTCAAATTATGAACAAATTTAAGAAATGCAAACATTTAACTAATTTATGAACATTTCTTGAAAAGAATAATACTTAAAATAACAATGAAAGAAAATAAAAATGAAGGAAGGAAAGAACAAAGAAAAAAAGAAAAATGGAAGAAGGAAAGAAGTAGAAAAAAGAAAGAAAGAGAGAAAAAAGAAAAAAAACAGAAAAATGAAAAAAGAAACAGAAAAATAGAAGAAAAAATGATTTAGGAAGCTTCTAGAAGGTTCCCAAAACGAAAAAACCCGGATGGAACATCCTAGGTTTCCCAAAACCAGGATCGCGGAAAACGCATAACGGGCCTGCCCACTCGAAAGATCTCTCGATCGCCTATGCATAGCCCCGACATTTTGCCGCAACAAGCGACAAATAGGGTTCGCAGGTTTTCATTTTTATTGGTGCGCCTAGACCAGGGTGTGTGGGACTTTCCCCACAACCCACGTTCATGTGGGTCCCCCATGCAGATGGGCCCCACTCCAGAACCTCTAGAACCTTTTCGGTACAATACCGAAAAAATCCAAACTTTTATCAGAACCGCCATAACAACTTTCCATATGGATCTTTGCGTCCGGACCATTTCGGAGCTCCCGTGATGTCCCAGATCCCAGCTGGGACTCCGAACAACCTTCAGACTTTCCACTATTATATTCTCAATACTACCCTAGCTCTACAATCTGAATTAAGCGTGCGACCCTATGGGTTCGAACATGCAGACATGGCCGAGACTCGTCTTCGGTCAATAACCAATAGCGGGGCCTGGATGCCCATATTGATTCCTACATATTCAACGAAGATCTTATCGGTTGAACCACGATGTCAAGGATTCAGTCAATCCCGTATGCAATTCCCTTTGTCCGGCGATATGTTACTTGCCCAGAAAAGAAAGATGAAGAAAGGAAAGAAACAAAAAAAAAGAAAGAGGAAAAAGGAGATAAAGAAAAAAAAAAACAAAAACAAAAAGAAACAGAAACAGAAAAATGAAAAAAAAAACAAAAAAACCAATTTAGAAACCTTCTAGAAGGTTCCCAAATCGTATAAAACCGGATGGAATGGAACCTTCTAGAAGGTTCCCAAAACCGAGATCGCTGAAAACGCATAACGGCGTCCCCCCCTCGAATGATCGCTCGATTACCTATGCATAGCCATGAC